>CM041295.1:20447939-21097322 GCA_023052935.1 Piezodorus guildinii | reverse complement strand
TATATCCAATATTTTATCTTATAGGACAGTGGTTCCCAACAAAAAATTTTCTCGGACCCCTTTATCCAATCAATACAGTGACAAGGACCCCCCAATTTAAAAAAAAAAGGTGTATATATATATATATATATATAATATATATATATATATATATATATATATATATATATATATAAATCGTTCTTCTAATCCATCTATATATCCCGAAAATTCTTGAAAAGCGAGAGTTTGAATTGCCTATCCAAAAGTTACGATGTTGATATTTAATTTTCTTTCAAAACATTTCTTTTCATAACGTAAAAAAATAAAAATAAAAGTTATTGACATATTATTAAAACAATTCTAGATTTAAATGCAAAAATAATCAAGTATATTATGTTTATTTCCTAAGACGGATAGAACACCTATTGCAAATCATCGTCTTAACTTTAAGATGTATCTGACTTTTGTTCAATTACAGTTAGACTAAATCCTTCTATAAGTAACGGACCAACAATTTAGTTACCGCGCTTTAAATAAATTTTTAAAGATAATCCGAGCTTGTATATACTAGATCCAGGCTCTAAAAATACTACAATCCGCGAAACATTGTACGCTAAGATTTACTAATATTTACAAATATTGTAAGGTAAGTATTTTCCATCAAATACCTTACGAAATTCAATGTGAGCAATGTGAGAGTGATTTTTGTAACAAGACAAAACTTACCAAATATATTTCATTAAGTTAATTTAAAATAATTTTCCAATTTTATCTCGCTCAGCTGCTGGATATTGTTTGCGGGTCATTAGTTGGCAACCACTGTTATAGGATATAATTTTAACGTTAAATAAATACTATGTAATTTTTTTTTCATTGTTTTTAAAGATGTAGTTAACTTTTTTTTTTATATAATTATATAATGAGATTTACAACTGTATTAGTTAATACATCAATTAAATTAGCTGTCAGAAAAAATACATGAAGAGAAAATGGCCATTGGCATCACTCCACTGTAAAAACTTTAAATTTATAGATTAACAAACAAAATAAACTACTTACCTTTATTGCAAAAAATGTAGGAAGAGCGTAGGAACGAAACGATTGGAAGAGAATCCTTATGAAAATCAGTAGGTTCCGCCATCAATAAGCGATTTTAATTTTTTAAAATTAATTATTAGCTTTTATTAATTTTTTTTTTTTTATTTTACGACTTTTACTACATAAGTTTTTAGCATCTTCTCCTCCAGCAGCTACCTCATCATACCACCCAACCTTTACGCCTCTGTACCAGTGCCTCATCGAATGACCCTTTTTCCTTCTTCTCTTCGGTATCCATTAAAGGATTATTAGGCCATCGTCCTTCTTTCATCCTCATTAGTTTCCCAAACCACTTTAGCCTCATTATTTCGATTGTGGAGAGGATGTTTTCTATTTGATAGGCCTGATTTCTGATACTATCATTTGGGACTTTTTGAAGACACCGTGATCTGATTGCCATGAATAGTCCATTTCTAGCTCTAGCAGTCTTTTCGATTGTCTCCTTTTGAGTGACCAAGACTCAGCTAGCACTTTAAAGATACGATTTGTTTTTAAGGACATCGCTTTATGCCACAGTTCTGAATTTAAGCCTACCCCATCAGCCTGTGACCTATATTTGACAGTTATATAAGAGATCCATAGTTTGCTGAGTTGTTATGATAACATACTGAATAATCCTGAAGGCAATTATAGAGAAACCAAAAAAGGGAGCTACTGCCAAATAAATGTAAATATCCATATTAATTATATCAAAATTGTTCTTGGAAATTTACAAACCCAGCCTAGCCTTAATATATATATATGGTGGTGCGAAATTGATCGTGAAAATTTTCGAATTCTAGTTTTCGACGAATTGTATTGATTCATTATTGTGTATATATTTTATTGTAATTTTATGCTGTGTAAGTATTGTATGATATCTTTCAGCACTACTATTGATGTCCAAATTGGGACAGGTTGTAATTTTACTCAATAAAAATTGTTGTTGAAAAAAAAAAAAAAAAAAAAAAGTTTCGACGCAAATACACGTTTTTAGGTCTCCTGAGTCCAAATGGCCAAGTCCCGAAAAAAGGTCTGTGGGTGTGTGTGTTGTAAGTCTACAAGCAAAGTCTTAAGCAAGATCGAAAAGTCGAAAACGAAAGTGAAATTTCATATTTAAGACAACTACAAGCCCGAGATGTTACAGCAACTTTTTCATCAAAATCAGCTAACCAGGAGAGCCACTTCATACCATGCATTTTGGACCTTTTTACTATTTTCTCAAAAACGGCTATAACGATTTTGATTAAACTCCCTATATCGATGTAACATTTAATGGGATTCAGTATCATGTCGGTTTCATTCTGATTGAAATAGTGTGACTGGGCTGAAATTCCGATATTTTAAATTTTCTCTCTCAAAAGTATCTTTATAATTATAAAAATTAACCAATACATGTTGTTAGCATTGATAAAAATAAATGTGAATGAATTTGATAACCTACTAAAAGAGAAAAGAGCAAAAATATTTTTTTAGATAAATTTTGTTTTTCCGGATCTAGTCCCAGGATGATTTTTTTTTCTATTCTATTCCATTATATGTTCACCAAATAGATATCCAAAGATATTAGCATTACAAATAATCAAGAAAATAATAGCATGGTTCAAAAACATATTTAATCTGAAAGAATCGCATGGATTGAATTGTAATTTAAATCTATTTAACTGTGATGATATTAAGTTATGGAAAAATAATTTAGAACATTAAGGGTTCAAATACAAAAAGATATTTATAGTCAACATATTATTAATGTCAGAATTTCCAAAACTTCCCCCTTTTATCCACATCTAGCCACAGTAAATTACATTACTGACAAATGTTCACTGGAGGTGATTAGATGGGTAGTTAAAATCAGGGGTGATGTTTTAAACTTAATATATAAAAAGAATACATGCAAACAAATAATATATGTAGTTTGTTTAATACAAATGAAATAGAATATATATTTTATTTTTTTGGCAGCCTGCCCAGTTTCAGAGTTTAGAAAAAATACTTGAATTCTAAAAATCTAACTTGGGATCAAATATAAGAGTTAATAAATGGAAAAGATTGGATGACGTTAGTTAATTACTCGAGATCGGCTTTCTCTTGTAGAATGATGCTAACGAAAGAATTCAACTATTAGTGAATATGATTTTAGTATATAAATAACATCCCAAGTGTTGATATACTGTTTCTTATTTTGTTCTTAATTATTTTTATTGATAGATTAAAGGTTAATTTTGGCAATAAACACAGACTTCACGGATGGTCAATAGACCATTTAGTGTGTCTGATTTTTTTGTTATTATATTTTGTAATTTGTAAATTGTTTATTTTTTATTTGTTTATTTTCTATTTTCTGTAAATTTGAAAAATAAAAAGACTTTTCTATCTATCTATCTCTACCTATTGGGTTGTTTCACATGAAATGTCCGTTTTTATAGTTTCTGAAATTCATAAAGGATTTTGCAGGTCTCTGTTGTTTTCTTCCGAATGTTTACATATTTAAAGTAAACAGTTACTAATCCCCTACCTTTGTATTATAAACATTAGCTTCCCAATCAATTACCCACTTTTTAGTATACCTCCAAATTTGAACATGGAAACACGCGATTTTCGAGTAATATTTTTGTACGAGTTTAAACTCGGCCATTCAGCAGCTGTGGCCGCTAGAAATATTGGAAAGGGAGTGTTAATGAACGGACCAATCGCCGTTGGTTTGCTAAGTTTTCAGCTGGTGATACCGACTTGGAAAACTTGCCCCGAGGAAGACCTCCGTCCGTAATAGACAACGATGTCCTCAAGCATACAGTAGAAGGAAAATTGGAAGAACTGGGCTACGAAGTTCTTCCGCACCCACCATATTCTCCCTACTTGTCTCCAACAGATTACCACCTGTTCATGAATTTAGACAACTTCGTCAAAGGAAAACTTTTTGAAAATGACGATCAAGTGAAAAGTGCGTTTTCAGATTTTGTTTCACTTCAAAGCTCAGAGTTTTTCAGTTCGGGGATAAAGAAGTTGGTGTTACGTTAGGAAAAATGTGTAGAAAAAGAAGGTAAATACTTCGAATAAAGTTATCTTGTTTTCATATCGTATTTTTAATAAAATCCTTTACCTTGAAAACGGATATTTCATGTGACACAACCCAATATCATATGTTTCCATCGAATTTTTTGTTTACTCTCTTCATCCTTGTCTATGGATCAATCGGGTGTAAGAGTCAGCGATTTTTTTTTTTTTTTTTGGGACGTATTGCTCCAAGCCCTCGCTACAAGCTATCATCCTAGCGAATCACTTGCAGTATAAACAAGGGCTGAGGTTCGTTAGGATATCTTCTTTTAATATCGTGCCGCAGCGAGCGGGAGGGGAGGAGGTGTAGATATTAGGTAAATGAGGAGGGAGTGCCGTGGTTGAAGGGGGTGGGGGTGAGAGCACTGCTTTATTCAAATAAAAAGCTTAATCTAAATTTAGTACACTTAATTTTGGGCTAATTGTTATCTGTCTGCCGCAGGGTTAGTGTGTAGCGGAGCGGTGGAGGGGGGTGTGGAGGGGGTTGTGGGGGGGGAGGGGTGGTCGATCCGCCGCCATACGCGGCAGCTGATTGGCCGAGCTCCTGCCCGACGTAGGAAGGCCCACCCCCTCTGGAAGGAAGGAATCCAGTCGCCGGCATGGACACCGACAGTGAGGAGGAGCACCGCTGTGGGATCGAGGCCTTGCTCGCTGCTGGGCAGCACCACAAGCACAAGCCTCCGCCCAAGCACCACACCATCGATGCCATCCTAGGCTTGTCTAGGGAACCGCAAGGTAAATTTACAACTTTGCCCGAATTTTTCTGTCAAAAAATTATTCGTATACAAGATAAATTTTTTTCTAAAATCGTCATCTTTAACAATATATTATTAATATTAATATGTTCGGGAAAGAAAAATACCTCAACATACATATTTCATGTTTCTCATTTAGCTGTTTATCAAATTCTTTCATCTTGTATATTTACCCATTTTTTATCAATGCTAACAAGATGTAATGCTCAATTTTCCCGAATCCAGTACTTAAGAGAGAGAAATCTTAAAATATTGACATTTAAGTCCTGTCAGACAATATCAATCAGAAAGAAACCTACATGATATCAAAGCCCATTAAATTTTACTTCGATATAGCCAGTTTGATTGAAATGGTTACAGCCGTTTTTGAGAAAGTCATAAAAAGGTGCGTGGTATAAAGTGGGTCTTTTGGTTCGCCGATTTTGTTGAAAGAGTTGCTGTAACATCTCGGGCGTAGAGTTGCCTTAAATATAAAACTACAGTTTCGTACGACATCGTACTAGGCTTACGACACATACAGTCCTTTTTATCCGACCAGTCCATAGACAAGGACATAAACATTTAAATTAAAAACAATCCTTTATATCGATAGATAGGTAACTGTTATACTTCCACTTGCCTATCTATGAAATATATAATAAAGGAATATATTCCGATTGTGAATATCTTCGAAATCCAGTTTTCAGCGGAAATATACGTTTTAGGGTCCCCTTAGTCCAAATGACCAAGCCTCGCAAAAAGGTCTGTCTGTGTGTGTCTGGTAAATCTAGCTAAAAAAACGATAACTTGTATTAAATTAAAATTTCATATTTAAGACAAAGATACACCCGAGATGTTACAAATTTTTCATTAAAATCGGCTAACCAGAAGACCCACTTTAAAATATGCACCTTTTTTACGATTTTTTTAACAAATGACTCTGAAGATTTTGATTAAACTTTCTATATTTATGTAAAATTTATTGGGATTTAATATCGTGTATGTTTCATTCTGATTGAAATAATCAGACAGGGCTTAAATGCCGATATTATCTTCCTCTGAAGTACCTTTAATTTTATAGAATCAGAAGAATTATCCTTATCTTATTAGGATTGATAAATAACTGATAAATTTTTACGTCAAACAAATTCAATATAAAACTAAAGGACAACATATCAATAGTATTTTTTAATGAAATTATTGTGTTTTTGGACAGAAGAACAGTAATATAGATGTATAATACACCGTTGGAAAGCTAAAGAATGTATAAAAAAAAAAAAAAAAACTTATACACAAAATTGTTAAAAATAACATAGACTAATAAAAAAAACCTAAAATTAATTGATTATCGTAGATAATATTACAATAGATTATTTAATAAAACACATGTTTCTATTGAAACTCAATCTAATTAATTCTTATAATGTAAACAATTTATTTTCAGCTCTAAGTATATTTAAAAATTCTTAAATGGATTTTAACGACGGAAGTGAAAGTCGTGTGTTGCGCGCACCAGATATTTAAATAAAAGCATTGAATTGTACTGTTTTTGTTTTTTTAATTTTAAAAATACAACCACAGATTGAATCTTAATTTAGGGTCACCTGTCGTGTGGTGCATAATACATTTTTGCGCGGGGGTTCAAATTCGGCAGATGTCATGGGAGTAAAATATCCTTGGTTTTGCCGTACGTAAAATGGTGGTTCCGGGTCTATGCTATGTCAGGCACACGCTAAAGGTATAATCCTTAATACAGCTAGATAGATAAAGTTAAGGACTCCCACTGTAGCATCGTCGGATTAGCTACAGTAGCGTAAAGCGGCGTTCGAGAAATAAACAAATCTCTATCTTCCTACGTGGGTTAATAACCTGGAGGAAAACCCGACCTTCCTGCTCTAACCAGAGGGCATAAGTCATAACATCCTAACAAAACAGAGATGCCATGTTAATTTATATTGAATATTTATGGCATTTCCACACGACTCAAATAAAAACTTAAATTTAATTTACATTAGATTTTTTAAACACTACCAAAGCTTCCCTGATTAGTTAATTTAAACCGAATCCTTCCACGCCTAAAATTATGTTAAAAAAATTCGGAGGGATGTAAACAATAATATAATGATTAACCACTCCTCAAGACATCCACGGACAATATCACTGTTATTTTTATAGTTTTCAAATTTTTACCAACGCTTAACCAGCTATGCTACAAAATTCTTCCGAGTTCTAAATACGAATCTTATCTCATATAGAAATATTCTTATATAGAAACTTGAAGAAGCCGAAGCATGTTCCGTGAAACGTTGGTTAAAAAGCGAAGCCAGAAAACATCAATTAAGATTAAAAATAAAGTAATTATATTATATAATTATCTGTTATAATATTGTTTTACAAAAACAAAAAATACTCCAATTTTAATATTTCCAAATGTTTAATATTTTAATATTTGATGTTAAACGCTTCTTTAATGGTACACAAATTCCATTAAAAAAGTGGAAACCAGTTGTTTTGAAACTGGTTTCTAAAATCAACATTTATGTCTCTACTACTAATATCTAGATTATAGTGATTCTTCTATTACTTGATATTCATGAAAATCGAAAACACCCTTTAACCATAAAATCATTATTTATTTTAATTGTTTACGGCACAAAATATCTACTATAATTTCTCCTACAATAAAGTACGCATATATAATTTCATAAAAATTATTGTCTCCCTATTTTATTAATTATAATTTTTTTTTTTTTTAATGTACTTAATCGAAGTAAACTTCTTTAAAACGTTATCTAGGCTTATCATTAGTAAATATAATATGAACGGTTTCCGGTTTTATTTTTTTATACAATGCACAAGTTATAGCGGTTTTTTTATGGGTGTTAGTAGTCTTTTAGTAGTTACTATATATGTAATTTTTATTACAATATAGTTTTAAAAATACATACTCAAAGTTTTGATATTTTTATGTAACTTAAGCAGGCCGTGAGCTATTGTTTACATTCTGTCAAATCTTATTACATTTATTAGGTAACTAGATAGCATTTGTGGATTTGGATCATTATTAATTTGTGAAATTTCAACTTTTGTGTGATTGTATAAATGTATATGTATTTATTCATTAAAATACGTATAAATGTCCATAAATATAGATTTACTTTATACAAATTTGCAAATCTAATCAACTTAGCTTGATTAATGTTTATCAGAACTAAAATTTAATTTAATAATCAAAGAATTATATAAAAAAGTTTTGGGTATGTTCATTGCATACAAAGTAAATATAATTGAAATAATTGCTAATCTAAATTAATATATTTTTGTTAGTGTATTTTCGGCTTTTTACTTGTTATTGTATTATTATTACATAATTAAGAAGGAAAATAATTCATAATTTAAAATATCTTTTGATGATAAAAATAAATTTACACTCCACCCCTTTAAAATATATATATATTATTTTTCCAAATAATAAAAGCTTTAATATTTTGTTTACGTTCAAGTTAGCGTATTAAAATCTTAATTAATTAAAATTTATTATAGTATTCAGAAATTGTTAAAAAATGAAACACTACTTCATTTTTTTATGTGTTTTACTACATTCTTTCTTTGCGTTATATGAAGTTAATCTATGTATATTTATTTAAATTTTTATTGAATGGGTTCTGATCAGTATTTTGTGAATTATTATTTTAATTTCCAGCCCGTGTCCTGGTAATAAACTTAAGTTATGGAAATTGTAAATTACTTTATTGAACAATTCCATAGCTTCAGAGAATATTTGGAGACGTTCAATTCAACTTGGATGAAAAAATTAGATTTATTATTTATAACATAGAAAATATATATTCAGTAAACATTTTTTGTTTTTTAGAAATTGTTTACAATATAATGGGTACAAATGCCTGAGTGTAACTGTAAAATTTGTTACATCTTTGAACCCTTTATGCATCATTATCAGCTTGTATGATGTCATTGCATTAATGTAATATTTATTTCCTACTTCATCTTATGTATATATTTTTTTAAATAATTTATTTACGTAAATGCAATTAATGTTATTTCGTTTTGATTATCCCTTTTTTTATTTTATTTTTACGTTTGGAGTAGTGTCGTTTTAAATTTTTTGAATGATATGGACACGAATCTACATAAATCAATAATAAACAATTTTGTAGTAAAAATTAATAACTATTTGATTAAAAAGAACGGTTTTTAAAAGTTAAAAAAAATGAAAACAATTATATGATGAATTTTCTGATAATATTGTTATCCAGACGTTATTAATATTTTTTGTACTTTTACAATGTACTTGTTTAAAACTAATCAATTATTTAAAAAAAAAAAACTATTTACATTATATTCCCAAACGGTTTGGGATACCTTCCGTCTGTTTTCATTTTTTCCTAGGTGTTAACAGTTTTTGCAGATTTTGTAAAATAAAATTAATTCGTAAAAACAATTAGACAATTCACGGGACTGAATATGAACATAATATATAACATATAAAATCATTAAGTTCAAACATAAACATACATTAAGGACATTATATCTATTAATGGTATATGAATAATTTTCAGATTGTATTGTTAAATGTTTATTAATTATCTTAAACATAACTTTTGGAAATTTAACCTGTTAGAAAACGTGATAATATTTTATAAAAATCATATATCTGAACACCTTTTGTTCCTGATTTTTAATTCCTCAGGATATTAATTATATAGTGATTGTCCTAAATTGGACAGATTGTAATATTATTCAATAAAGAATTGTTTCTATAGATCTAAAAAAAAAAAAATATATATGTAGTGATAAATTTTATTAAAAAAATAAATTATTTTTTAACAACCCATTTTCACCTTAGGTGTGTGCTTTCCCACCATCATGTGATATAATTAATAATTATAATACCTACAAAAGTCTTTATAGAATTGAAATTTAATAATCTGTATATATTTATTTTAAAAAGTGGTTTTGTGAGCAAAATAAAAGCTCCTGTTTTTTTTATATTGAGGATGTATAGTCGACTATAGAAACTATTTTAGGTGGAATAATTATAATAATGATTGAGTTTATGCTTGGACATGGCTCAGTAATGATGTTTGTAGACCTGATGATTATTCCACCTATAATACTCCTGTTTTTCTTATTTTATTTTCTATTTTTCAAAAAATAAGAAAATTATTACAAATCCCAAGTTTTATCCTATTCTTTTATTAAATTACTGTATTCTATTATTTTAAAAAATGAAATCCAGGATGAAATAAAGTCCCGGTTAAAGGTGGGAAATGCGTGTTATTATTCAGTTGCTAAGTTACTTAGTTCGCGGCTTCTATCTAAAAACTTAAAGATTAGAATTTATAAAACTATTATTCTTCCAACGGTTCTTTACGGATGTGAAACGTGGCCGCTTACTTTAAAGGATGAACAGCGGCTTAAGGTTTTCGAAAATAAAGTATTGCGTAGAATATTTGGTCCAAAGAGAGATGAGGCCACTGGGGAGTTTAGAAGGTTGCATAACGCGGAATTGCGGAACTTGCATCCTGTGAATATAATTGAGCTGATTGCATCGCGGAGACTCAAATGGGCGAGTAAAGTTGTTGGGCTCGATGACGAACGGATTCCGAGAAAGTTGGTATTTGCTGATCCGACTGGTAGGCGTCCGAAAGGTAGGCCGAAGCGGAGATGGGAGGATTGCGTTAAGGCTGATTTCGGGAGCTTGGGCTTGAATGGTGAGCATTGGACGAGTCTGTGTAGGCGGAATTTGGTGGTATCGGCATCGAACCTTCGGGTTCGCTAAGCCTATTATTATTATTATTATTCTATTATTTTATATTTTTGTATTAAAAGATTCGAATAAAGGATATCATAACATTTCGGCATGAAATACTGAATTAACTTATTTAAATATTAATATCTATAATTGATTTTCAATTACTATTTAATAAGATAGAACTCATAAAAATATAACAATTTCCTTGATAATAAACTTACATTATTTCGTTTTAATCAAGATTTTTTGTTTTGTTTTTTGTTTGCGCTTCATTATGATTATCTCGATATCAATAAATTAATTTTATAGGAAAATACGGCTCTTTATGAATTAGTAAATAAAGGTAAATAAATAAAATTAATTATTCTTTGTTAGTTCAGTTCGAATCAATTTTTTTTTTCTTTCGTTTTATTGAGTTAATTAATCTAAAATTTAATTTTAATACAAATAAACACCAATCTGAATAATTGAATTTGGAGGAGAAAGGGGCTGGGTTTTTTTTTTTTTTTTTGTTCTAATTTTACTTTTTTTAATTGTAGTTAATTAATTTGTGTTCTTTGAACTCATTTCACGGCTTTTATTTGTTTTTTGTTTTTTCTGTGCAATTAATGTATAATAGGAAAATAAGCTATAATGAAAGCATTTAATTAAATATTATATTAAATCAATATTTCGCAACTGGTTTAGTTAAATAGCTACGAATAATGATAACATATGTCATTTCAAATATATTTCGACTGAAACATACAAAGGATATAATAAAATAGCATCTTACGTGAAAAATTGAATTCGATTTTAGTAATAATCATTTCAATAATAAATGATTTAGTGCGTGAATTAAAGGTATTAATTATAACAAAATATTAATACAAAAATATTAATCCTCTTTTTCATTTTTTTTTAAGTGAATACTCTTATGAAGTAAAGGAGATCTAAGGACAATTCAAATTTATAAATTGATATTTAATAAAATAATGATATTGAATTTAATCTTTGAATTTAATATATTTATAAATTAACTAAGTATACAAGTATTTTTATTCACGTTTAATTTCATAAAATAAATGTTGCTATTTTTTTATTTTTTTATTAGCAATATAAATGTAACAGTTTACTTTAAAATAAGAGTAATCCATAAAATTTAAAAATATGCATAATGTAAAAATTTCATTTTATTAATTAATTACAGATTTTTATAGCGTCACGAAGCTTCAGAACTTGCGTGCGAATTTATTTCTATTAATTATTTTAAGATTTGAGAATTATTTACTTTATTGTTAAAAATAATAATTACACTTGCATTAATTAATAATTTATTATATTATAGAGGAAACGTAATGAGAAACCTAAGTTGATATTATATAAAACTTCGTATATTTGATTTAAAATTAAATATAAATATTAAATTACATATTTCACCACTAAAAATAAATATTAAAATTATGTTATCAACACAAAATTAATCTTATAAGTAAAATCATGAATCATGTTTAATTTACATTTTTAATATATTTAGATTATTTTTTATGTTATCTTTTCATTTTATCAATCTTACAAATTTTAACCTCTTTATTTTTAACTCACCTATCTTTGATTTAAACAATAAACAATGAAAATTACCTCACGTCTAAATATTCAATACTTTAATAATTTATCTTATATACCAAAGTTATAATATTTTAATTTATTAAAAAATAAATAAAACAGTCATATTAATTTAGTTCTCTCATAGAATCATTAATAAGGAACGTTAGGTTTTAAAAAAATATATTTTAGGGTCTTTTACAGCTAATTTTTATTATTTTTTTATTAATGTTACCTTTTTATTACCCAAAATAAACAATATTAATTTTAGCAATATCTAAAATCGTATGATTTATACATTTTTGACCTCTACATAATGATGGTTTATATATCTTATTAATTTATATATTTAAATTTTTACACATTCATATAATTTAATATAATATCATTTATTTATAATAGTGTCTGGTTATGAATACATTTTATATAAAATATCTGGTGCTCCCAACACACGACTTTCACTTACCACTGTTGTTAAAATCAATTCAAGAACTTTTAAGTAAAGTCGGAGAAGGAAAAAGTTTACAGAAATACATTAATTTTAGATAGAAACATGTGTTTCATTAAATAATATATTATATTATTATCTACAACAAACATTTAGTTTTATCCGCTTTTCATTACATTCAACATCTTTGTGAATAAAATAATATTTTTTTCTAAAATCATTAGCTTGAAAAGGAATATTATATACAATATCTATATTACTGTTCTTATGTTCAAAAAACGAAAATTATATTTAAAAAAATATTTTTCTCTTTTTTTCCTTTTAGTTGGATATCAAATTCCTTTAACGTATATATTTACTCGTCAATGCTAAAAAGATAATATGGGTAATATGTTCGAATAAAAAAATATTAAAGCTCTTTTAAAGAAGAAAATTTAAAATATTAGAAATTTAAAATATTAAAATATATAGCCATGTCAGAATATTTCGATTAGATTGAAACGTACAAATTATATTAAAGTCCATTAAATTTCACATCGATATAGCGTTTATCTTAAAGTTTAAAAAATAGTAAATGTTTTATTGCTTTAAAGCAAGCATTTATTTTTATTGAAAAATTATTTTTTTCTACGATAACTTAAGTTTATACCCCTTTCGTTAAGTATATACGTTTTACTATTTTGTATTTTTGATAACTTTTTCTATAAAATGCTAAGCTTTCCAAATGCATATTATACAATACATCTATTTTAATATTTTTATGTCCGGGGAAAAAATATGTTCTTGTACCCTACAGCTGGGTATCAAATTTCTTTATGTTTCATATTTACCCATCATTTCTCAATCCTAACAAGAAGATAAGTTTATTTTTATAGAATCTACAAAATTAAAGGTTCTTTAGAGGAAGAAAATTTTAAATATTGGCATTTAAGCCCTCTCAGACTATTTCAATCAGAATAAAACCTACATGATACTAAAGCCCATTAAAGTTTAAATCGATATAGCGAGTTTAATCAAAATCGTTATAGCCGTTTTTGAGAAAACCTTAGAAAGGTCTGATATGCCGATTTTGTTGAAGACGTAGCTCTAACAACTGAGGCAAATATCTTTCTAAAATATGAAATTTCAGTTTTCTACAACTTATTGTTTTCGAGCTAGACTGAACTCACACAATGATTTTTTTTTGTTGTGAGAATTGGTCATTTGGCTACCATAAAACATGAATTAGATAAGTTTCACGATCACAATAAATTCCCTTACTATATACTCCATATATCAGTAAGTGAAAAAAAAAAAAAAACACTGCGAATTCAATGTTTTATTATTTCCAAATAACTATATTAAGGTATAACTGTTTATATAGCTATTTAACTAATATGAAAAGCAATAAATAATACAATGGAAAATAATCACCACTGCTAATTTCAAAACGATATATCTCTGCTATTTATTAACCGATTTCAATGATTCTTTTTTTGTTTTGTAGAAAATAAATTAACAAGAGTATGTATGGGCAAGAGTTCATTTTTTGATTAATATAGGTTTTTTCTCTATCTTAAAAAATAACTGAGTTATTGGCGTATTTATGGGTAAAATTTAAAAAAAATCTTTAATTTTTTTTAAAAATAATTATTCGCGTTTTCTCGGTTAAAAAACTCTATTACATTTTTTCTCTATCTTCATAAATAACTGAGTAATTGAATTAAATCATATTTGATAGGTCGCCATTTTGATAATAATCGGCAGATATTTTTGTGCCGAATTTCAAAAAAATCGGTCCAGCAGTTTCGGGTAAAATCCGCGGGCGGCAGACAAACGGATTTTTTTTTATATCTTTATTCGGATTCTGCTTATCTTAAAACGTAACTCAAATTTTGAGGGGGGGGGGGGTATTTTTTGTTCGATTACAAAGGTTCATTATTGAAAATAATAATTAATTTTTACTTTCACTTATTATATATAGTAAGGGAAAGTATTGCGATCGTGAAAATTTTCGAATTCCAGTTTTCAACGGGAGTACACGTTTGAGGGTCCCCTGAGTCCAAATAACCAAGCCCCGCAAAAATTTCTGTGTGTGTGGTAACTCCCGGGCGGAAACGGTAAGTCCTATGAACCTGAAATTTCATATTTAAAACAGATTTACGCCCGAAACGTTACAAAACCTTTTTCATCAAAATGAGCTTACCAGAAGAGCCACTTTATACCAAGCATTTTGCACCTTTTTTCGATATTCCCAAAAACGGTTCCGACGATTTTGATTAAACTCGCTATATCAATGTAAAATTTAATAGGCTTTAACATCGTGTAGGTTTTATTCTGATTAAAATGGTCTGACAAGGCTTAAATGCCGATATTTTACATTTTTTTTTCTGTAAAGTACCTTTAATTTTGTAGATTCTATATAAATAACTATATTATCTTGTTAGTATTGATAAATAAGAGCTAAATATGCAAGTTGAGCGAATTTGAAAAACAACTAAAGGAGAAAAATGAAAAAATATTTTTTTTTAATGCAATTTTTGTTTTTGAACATAAGAACAGTAATATACATGTATGATATACCGTTTGAAAGCTAAAGATTTTAGAAAAAATATTATCTTTTACACAAACTAGTAAAAGTTAAATGAAGAGTGATGAAAAGCCGATAAAACTAACTGATTATTTTAGATAGTAATATAATAGAAAACATGTTTCTATAGAAATTAAATTTAATTAATTCTTTAATGGATTCATTCATTTTTATCTCTAACTGTATTTGAAAATTCTTTAATAGATTTTAAAAACGGAGGTAAGTGAAAGTCGTGTGTTGCCCGCACCAGATTTTTATTATAATATTAATTTGTTCGAGTGAATAAATGTTTTGCTAGGTTCTTTTTTACAGGGATAAAGAAAAAAGGAAATAAAGAAGTGTTGAGTAAAAACGGATCATTTTATCTAAATAGAACCTAGCAAGAAGATAATGATCCCAAAGAGTTTAGTGTTTGAAACTATATTTGTGATCTGTTTTATGAAAGCGAATGTGGAGAGAGGAAAGACTGAGCAGATGTGCCTCAGCAGGGTGCCAACTCTATTCCTACCCCTAGAGCCACTACCAAGCACAATCTAATATTTATTAAGGGATACAATCAACTTCCAAAACGAATCTATTCCCTCATTGGGTTATCTTGCCCCTAAACGCCGTTTAGTCTGCATTGTAATAAAACATGCTGTTCTTTAGAAGCATAAAAGAGTAAAAAGTCTGTTATAATGAAGACAGAACTGAATCTTCATTATTTCTTCTTAATGCCATAAAATAATTACACACTTGGAAACCATATTATTACTCTTTGTTATTCTAACAATTATAACAGCTATGTTTATTTAAACATCTGTTTTATTTAATATATAATAGTTTCCCTCTCGTGAAAAAAATAAATAAATTTTAAAAAAACAACATGAAAAAATTAACATTTTTCCTCCAATCATTCTCGTTTTCTTTTATTTGATCAGCATCCAAGAACCAGGATGACTGGACGCACAACCACAAAAAATGATCTTTTTGTGAGAATTGGTCATTTGGCTACCATAAAACACGTATTTTCGATGAAAACTCGAATTTTCACGATCGTAATAAATTCCCTATATGTCATAAAATCTATATACTCCATATCTAAGTAAGTGGAAAAAAAAAAGGTGCAAATTATCACACAATGGTTTATTATTTCCTAATAACTATATTATGGTGTAACTGTTTATATAGTTATTTAAAGCTATAAATATGAAATATGAAAAGCAATAAATAATACAATGGAAAATAGTCACCACTACTAATTTCAAAACGATATATCTCTGCTATTTCTAAACCAATTTCAATTATTCTTTTTTTGTTTTGTAGAAAATAAATAATCAAACGTATATATAGGCCAGAATTCATTATTTTATTCGTCGCGAAGTCCTTACGTCACTTGAAATTCAATACAGTTTTTTTTTTCACTATCTTAAAAAATAACTGAACTATGGGCGTATTTATGGGGAGCCCGTGGCTGAGTGGCTAGCGCGCTAGTCTCTCATGCTAAATTTGTGAGTTCAAATCCCAGTCCCAACGGGGCTTTCATAAGAATGTAATTAAATGGGGATTCACTCACAGACTCTCCCCCGGGTATGTGAGGACCCGTCAGCCAAATGGTCGCCACTCACAAAATTAGGCGTAGGAAGTGATGACCCTACACTAGAAAATACATCACGAAACGTGAGTGTAACCTCTCAGGAGATTACACCGCGAGGCCCAGGGCCTACACGGCCTGTCGCGCCACGGAAAAAAAAAAAATGGGCATATTTATGGGTAAAATTAAAAAAAAAAAATGTCTTTAATTTCAATTTTTCTTCCTTTATTTTTGTTAATGATTATTTTCTGTTACTTGGTTAATAAAACTGTATTACATTTTTCTCTATCTTCATAAATAACTGAGTCATTGAATTAAATCAGCAACCACGAACCAAGATGACTGGACGCACAACCACAAACAATGATCTTTTTGTGAGAATTGGTCATTTGGCTACCATAAAACATGTTTTTTTCGACTGGACGCACAACCACCAATCATTTGATACCCATGAGTGTATTCTTGTTTATGATGATCTCGATTCATTTAGTATAGAAGCTCGTCTCTAGTCAATGATGGGTTTACATTTCATAATATGCACTGTTCTTTGTAGAAGAGAGCCTTTGCTGTTTCATTAGCTGCTTGTCCTGGTAATAATTAGATCCAGATAAAGTGTATACTAATGTACTTGGTAACTATCCTGTATATTCTCCTTCACCCCAGTCATAGTTAGGATTTTGTTTCAGTATCGATGATATAGGTCGATTCGGATCCCATGGGTCAACTGGTTTGAATCCCAAGAGTTCTGCTTTGAATGATCACACTATCTTCTGGTTCTAAAGTATCGCAGGGACGGTGTTTTTATTTAAACATCTGTTGTATTTAGTATATGATAATCTTCTCTATGTATAAAATTATAACGCGATTTTGCTTTCCGCGAACTCCTTCTAAGCTTCAAGACGAATTTTGATACAGTTTTCACCATCATTAAGGGACTTCCTTCCTGAAGGTTTATAAGTAAAATACATTGCAATTTAGATTTACTTTAGGAGGGAAAAATAAATTTCCTGTAACCAAGTCATAACAAAATTATTTCTGAAGTATAAGAAGTAACCTTGAAGCATAATGTACCGTTGGAAATCGCAAGATTTAAAAAAAATTAATATGCAATAAAAAAAATCGTACAAGTTATTATAAAGTTGTTTATTATTAAGAAAATAATAAAACAAGCACAAATATAGGCAGGATATATATATATAAAATATATATATATATATATATATATATATATATAATATATATTATATATATTATATTTTATTTTTATTTTTTGTCGCGAAGTCCTGTACTTGAAACTGGATACAATTTTTTCCTCTATCTTAAAAAATAAAGGAGTTTTGGACGTATAATGGGTAAAATTTCAATTTTTATTTTTTTGCATTTACAATTATTCGTGGTTGCTTAAAAAACTGGTTAGTTAAAAAACCCTATTAATTTTTTTCTCTATCTTCAAAAATAATTGAGTTATTGAAATAATTATATTTAATCGGCCGCTATTTCAAAGCTAATTGACGGTTATCAACGTCTAGTTGTTAGGATCATTTTGTGCGAGTTTGAAAAAAAAATTGTTCAGGTAGTTTCGGAGAAAAGCCGCGTACGGCGAACAATTCTACATATCTTGAAACGTAAGCCCTCAAACTTTATGGGAGGGGGGTGTTTTTTTTTTTTTTTTTTTTTTTTTTGGTCTATCACAAAGGTTTATTTTTGAAAATAATAAACCAAAATATATTTCATGAAGGAAGGTAGGTGAGGGTTGTGTGACGTTTTGCAACTTTTTTTTTGGAAAAAATTACAATTTTAATCGCTGTGGTATTTTCTCGTCTACGAACAAAATAGCATTTGCATTTGCCCAGCAATTTAGAACAAACTGTGTGAAACAATTTCTGTAACTGAATAATAGTCTAATGAAATTTCACCCTCCCCTCCACATTGTTCTCATTAGTTATCGTTAGATAGAACCATTACACGATTGTCATTTTAATGGGATAACTGGAGAACAGAATCGAAGACTCATTATCAGGGGAAATAGTTGGTCCTCTCAACCGCGATAGCTTTTGTATAACTCACTAACATAATTTCCAATCCAATTATTTAATATAATTATATCTTAAAACACAGTATTTAATTTTTTTAAATATAAACATGGTTGAATTTTTTTTTCTCATTATTACTTTCAATTACCTATATATGAAATATATTGTATTGGAAAGTATTGAGATTATGAAAAATTTCAAATCCTAAATAAATATTCACGTTTTAATTCTTTTTTTTTTTTTTTAATATAATTTCCAAAATTGTAAACACTTCTTCAGAAAAATCGTCTTTATGCTTTGAGGCTAATTTATGTTATGATTGACGCTATTAAGTTTATAATAATAATAGGCTAAGCAAAATCGAAGGTTCAATGCCGATGCAACTAATCTTTGCTTGTATAGCTCATTCCAATGACTACCGCCCAACAACAGGCCCTCGAAATCCTCCCACCAACGCTTCGGCCTAGCTCTTGGAGGCCTATCCGTCAGTTCAGTATTTACTTTTTTTAGAAATTAAAACTATTCAGTTACATCGTACATTTATGAATAACATTTAGCCTTCCTGTGTAACCATCCTCAAAAATAACTCAAAATCAGAACTTCATTAATGACATTATTTAATAACGCTAGAAAGTTTTTCATTTTTTGAAAAATCTTGTTAAAATTGTTTCACGCAATTGTATAAAACATGTTGTTGGCAGTTGGTTCTGTCGGAAGTTGATATACTTTTATTTTCCCTTCACGTCTTAAGAGAGCGAATCGTCTTAAGCTTAATACCGTAGACCTCTTGGGTTAGCTCTAATCTTTTAATTACGTTTCATAGTATATGTTGTCTGCAAAAAAAAACGCAACTTTGTTTTCTCTTTTCTTTACAATCAAAATCTGTGGTTCTAATTATGATAAAAAGACGGAACAAATTTTACAAATAAAAAGGAAAGCATGATTCTTATAAACAAGCCATAGAATATATATATATATATATATATATATATATTATTTATATATATATATATATATATATTCACCTCTACAACCCATTTTGGGTCTTGGATTCAGTACATATTGAGATTCGTACAATTTTAACGCATGCAAGAAGGTTTTTAGGCATTGATCAAGCTCTGCCTTCAGGGGATATCCCCAATTTTAGTTTTCAATTTTACAGAGGCTAGGTGTGCTCCCAGGAGGGTCTCCATACCCCATGGTCACTCCACGGCTGAAATTACAGAATAAATAATTCTGCTTCAACCTGAACAGTAAACTAGTTCTCACTGTACTATGATAACTAGTATTCACCATACCACGCCGCTTCCATAGAAGCAAATAATCAGTGCGTTTAAAAATAAGGATTTCATGATTTTCAATTTTGAATCTTACCTCACAAATATACAAGAGCGTACGCAGGATTTTCTTTAAAGGGAGATAAGAAAGTGGGTTTCGAATCTTCAGGAGAAGGGGTTAAAAATTAGTAAGAAACAATTTCAAATACTGTTGGTACGCATATTATAGCATTAAGTACATGCTTGGAAGTAAAAAAAAAAATTGTAACCTCGCAGTTTATCCTAAAACCATATTTTATATCAATATGTTCTAAACACGGAAGATCTCATTTAATTATTAAGGTTGATTTAGGGCTGAATAATTCTTCCATTAATACTGATCATTTATTTCATGACGTTTCGGGATATTCTCCCATCTTCAGAAGTCTACAAAAAAATTTTTTAAGCAATTTACCATCACATTAAAAATCACTATAATGAAGTGAATGGCTTAAACAATTTTTAAATTAGGAGTCAATTGATAACAAACATTTTAAAACTATTAATTAACAAATTTTAAAATCATATGGAGGCGATAAAAGCAAAAATTTAACAATGTTGCACAGTACTTAGTTAAATAAATAAATAAATATTATAAAAGTTACCTCGTTATATATTCTGTGATCCAACATTTTACTAGTCACACCTTCAGCCAGGTAAAAAAATAAAAATGAAGTCAAATTCTAAACACTTCAGATCTGAGCAAGAGTATTGCTCAGATCTTTGTCCTCAACTTCTGAAGATGGGAGAATATCCCGAAACGTCATGAAATAAATGATCAGTATTAATGGAAGAATTATTCAGCCCTAAATCAACCATATTTTAGTTTTTCATCTCTTATTTTTCTAATGATTATTTGTCCTTCCAAATTTTACACCAAAGGTACAAATGGTTTGTCATTTGTACTTATAACAAATATCAATAATAATAATATTAAATTCTTTATTTATCCTGGGACAAGTCCCTCTAGAATTATATTATTTATAATAATAATTTATAAAACAAAAAACATCTGTAGATATATAGAATGTAAATCAAAAGAAATTTGCAATAATATGGATGAAATAATATATACATAACTATTCAAATATAATAAATAAATAATCGTTCCTCTCTGTTTTATTTATTTTTATTAAAAAATCATATCGGTTAGGCTTAATTTTGGATTTCACCTTTTCATTAAGTACAAAAAGATGTATTTTTTTTTTTACTTTTATTACTATAAGTTACCTAGAAAGTTAGTAAACCTAGTAGAGATGTGTTTGTCGGAAACATTCCATAAAGTTAGAATCGGTCATAATTACTCCGAGAGATTTGAGGTGCGATCGGGTTTGAAACAGGGTGACTCCCTTTCACCTGTGTTATTTAATATAGCTTTAGAATATGTCATAGAAAAGGTGATGTGTACCGAGAAAGGTTTAAATATGGGTTACAAGATTCCGGTTTTGGGGTATGCCGATGATCTGGTACTGCTAGGTGAAGACACGAAAACCATACAGCTAAATACAAGTGTGTTAATAAAAACCGGTAAAGAAATAGGACTCGAATTAAATACCGAGAAGACGAAATATATGATAAGTAGCAGAAACGGTGGCGATCTTGGTGATATTGATGTATCAGGGCATACTTTTGAACACGTTGAGAAATTCTAAAGTATTTAGGTTCAATGATAACAAGAAAAAATGAAATCCAGGAAGAAATAAAGTCCCGATTAAAGGTGGGAAATGCGTGATATTATTCTGTTGCTAAGTTACTTAGTTCGCGGCTTCTATCTAAAAACTTAAAGGTTAGAATTTATAAAACTATTATTCTTCCGACGGTTCTTTACGGATGTGAAACGTGGCCACTTACTTTGAAGGATGAACAACGGCTTAAGGTGTTCGAAAATAAGGTACTGCGTAAAATATTTGGTCCGAAGAGAGATGAGGCCACTGGGGAGTTTAGAAGGTTGCACAACGCGGAATTACGGGACTTGTATCCTGTGAATATAATTGATTTGATAGCATCTCGGAGACTCAAAGGGGCGAGTAAAGTTGACTCGATGAAGAGCGGATTCCGAAAAAGTTGGTATTTGCTGAACTGACTGGTAGGCGTCCGAAAGGCAGGCCGAAGCATCGATGGGAGGATTGCGTTAAGGCTGATCTCGGGGGCTTGGGCTTCAACGGTGAACATTGGACGAGTCTGTGTAGGCGGAATTTGGTGGTATCGGCATCGAACCTTCGGGCTCGCTAAGCCTATTATTATTATTATTACTATAAGTTACTTTGTTCGGTAGATGAGAGGATACCTCTTCGTATCATGTAAAAAAAAAAAAAAATCTATAACAGACAAAAATTTTGATATTTTATAACCACGATATTATTTTTCTAATACATTTTTTTGCTCGGCATTTTGAACGTAATAATATATAATATATATTGTAGAATCCAATTGAGAATATACGACTAAAAATAAAATTGTTAAATTTTAGTTTAGACATATTGTATGAATTTCGTAATTTAGCAGTATTATTAATGACTTAATTAGAAAGAATTGGAATATTACTTAAAAAAATTATTTGTACAATAAAAAAAATGTTTAAACACCCAAAATGTAAATCACGCCGAATCGAGATTGCTTGATGGGAAACCGTGAGGGCCAATATTTGTCATAAATCCTGAATAATAATAATAATAATAAATAAATAGATATATCAGATAAAAATAAATAACAACAAACAGATGGAGATAGATGTCAAAAAGAAACACAGAAAAAAAATTAATGGGTTATTGTTTTTTAACATGTTTTGTAATTCATCAATTAATTTCTGCCGTTCTGCCTTTTATCTGTTTTTTTCTAATTTGAACTAGTTTATTTATACACTCTCCCTTGTTTTGTTCCATCAATTTTTTTTTTTTTTTTTTTAATCTTACTCCGATATGATATTTTTAAAGACTCAATGTCATACACGAAATCAACACGTTATATGCAAATATATATTTTCTCAAGATTTTTTTTTCTTCTTGACGTAAATATAAACACTAAATAAAACACCCCAGTATTAAAACAGTATGTATCCCTATGTACGTGAACCAAAGACCACAAGAGAGGTAGGCTTTTTTTTAATGCATTAAAACTAATTAATTGAAATCCTGTCATTGATGCGGAAGGTATTCTTTGACCAGCTATCGGTTAGGTAAGCCAAAAGACTCCAAGGACAACCGGCTAAGACGACAAAAGTAGTAGATGTTTCCCTAATGTGTTATTATAGTGAGGCTATTTTACCTGTTGCGTACGCACAATCCGATTGTGTTGGAAGAAAAGATAAAAGCTTGTATTGTTTGCAGCTTATCCGCTTGTCCAGCGATCCAGGTAGGCCAGGTAACATCCTTAATGGACTGAGTGAGAACATTGTTGTTTTTTCGGCCAACCTTTCACTGCTTAGTGAAAGTGTACACCGGCTCTCAAAATGTGAAGAAGTGGATCTTCTTAGTGTTGCAGCTTATACCAACTTTAAAAAGCTCTTTAGTTGTTGGAAAAAGATCAATTGATTTTTCGGTATTGTCAAACTTGATGTCAATGCCACAAACGCAGCTCTCTGTACATCTTCTCAAATTCTGTACATCGCATACGGAAAAATGCATTTAAATAGGTGAGCATCGTCTAGTTTTGTTGAATCGACTAGTTATTATTTTTCTTATATCTCTTTTATATTGAACAAACTCTAATACTAGAATCAATTCTTTGACGACGATGAATACTTTATAAATAGTTTCTAAAACTATAATAAGGATTTCTACTGAGACGACTTTTACACCTATTTATTTATAATAAATTTAGGTATATAGCATTTCTTATTACTAGAAAAAACGAAATTCTGGAGGAAATAAATTCGTGGTTAAAGGCGAGAAATGCGTTATGATTACTAACGAAACTACTTATGTATTTTGCGGCTTCAATTAAAAAACTTAAGATTAGAATCTATTGGGTTGTGTCACATGAAATGTCCGTTTTCAAGGTAAAGGATTTTTATTAAAAATACAATATGAAAACAAGATAATTTTATTCGAAGTATTTACCTTCTTTTTCTACACATTTTTCCCTACGTGACATCAACCTTTTTATCCCCGAACTGAAAAACTCTGAGCTTTGAAGTGAAACAAAATCTGAAAACGCACTTTTCACTTGATCATCATTTTCAAAAAGTTTTCCTTTGACAAAGATGTCTAAATTCCTGAACAGGTGGTAATCTGTTAGAGACAAGTCGGGAGAATATGGTGGGTGCGGAAGAACTTCGTAGCCCAGTTCTTTCAATTTTTGCATGGTATGTTTTGAAACATGGGGTCTAGCTGCCGCTCAGTGAGATCATGAGGTACCCGTGTATCATGCGGTAGATAAACGGTAGATGCACTTGCATTTAGTTGCGCTGAGAGTTCTTTAACTGTTTGGTAGGGGTTTCCTTCTATTATATGTTTGAGGACATCGTTGTCCATTACGGATGGAGGTCTTCCTCGGGGCAAGTTTTCCAAGTCGGTATCCCCAGCTGAAAACTTGGCAAACCAACGGCGAATGGTCCGTTCATTAACACTCCCTTCCCCAAAGAATTGCAAATATTTCTAGCGGCCTCAGCTGCTGAATGGCCGAGTTTAAACTCGTACAAAAATATTACTCGAAAATCGCGTGTTTTCATGTTCATATTTGGAGGTATACTAAAAAGTGGTAAATCGATTGGGAAGCTAATGTTTATAATACAAAGGTAGGGGATTAGTAACTGTTTACTTTAAATATGTAAACATTCGGAAGAAAACAACAGAGACCTGCAAAATCCTTTATGTATTTCAGAAAATATAAAAACGGACATTTCATGTGAAGCAACCCAATACAAAACTATTTTTCTCGTTCGAGGCTCTATTCGGTTATGGAGCGTGTTTGTTTGCTTACTTTTAAGTATGAACAACGGTTCAAGATTTTTCAGAAATAAGAAGGCTAAACCACGCGGAATTACTGAGCTTGTACCCTTAGAGTATGAATAAAGTTATAGTACTATGGCTGCTCAACTGGACATTCAAAATGTTTAGGCTTAGCAAAGAACAAATTCCTAAAAGTTAGTAAGCGCAGAACTGACGGGCAGGCGTGCATGAGTTAGGCCGAGGCGTAAGTGGGATGATTTCGTTAATCCGTATTTGCTCTGAATTTGGGGGCTTGGTCTTGGACAGTCATTGGATTAAACTGGATAGGCAATGTTTTTCGGTATCGGTATTGATTTTAACTGTTTATCAAATGGGACAAACTAACTTTAACAACAAGGTACAACTAGTTTAACACGTTCCCGCCAGCGCTGGTTTTCAATGTCTGCTCTTTGGAGCAGCGCTGGAATTCATGTCGCGTTTCGTCAATTATAACCTGTTCGTATCTGTATACGGGTTTTACGTTTGCTAACAGTATATTGAGTGCTATTTTGGAATATGGTCGTGCGTTTTTTTTTCATTTTAACCCACAATAAGCCCCCTTTAACGTTTTTTATAATTTTTTTTTTTAGTAGTTTTTTTGTATATTTTTTCTACTATCATTACTACCTTCAAATGCATGTTCAATTAGTGTTTAGAAGAAAAATCCGAAAGAAAAAAAGGATCGCCGAAATCATCCAAAAATATAATTCACAAATTAGTGTATATTGTAAATATGTAAATAAAGCTTTTCTGAAGATTTCTGCCAGTAAGCATAACTCAGAAGTCAGTTTAAATGTTGTTGTTTTGTTTTTTCTCCCATTTAAAAATATAGATAGCATGGATAAAGAAATAAATACCGGTGGTGCCCGATAAGACAGACTAGTGGGCCACCGGTGACCAGCGCCTGCGCGAACGTGTTAAATCTCTGTGATACAATCAATAATGATCATTTATTGCGTATTTATTTACTACTCTATTGGAAGATATAGCCATTACAAATCCATTAAACTCATTTCTCCCCATGTGGAGGATACAGTTAAGAAATCACTTTCCCCTAATAGGATGGCGGAGAAGATGGGAGATGAACACGAAGATAGTGGAACAAAAGGAAAAAAGTTATGATATCCTTTCAGAGGCCCATTCATGTGCAGCGAGCCGTTGTTATTAAGCGAACTCTAACCCCTCCGGCCTTAAAGGACAACTGGTAACAAGATAACCTCCTCAGTTTTTTCATGGGGGAACAACCCTCTACATCCCCTCCCCGACATCCATTATTTTCCTAATTCAATTTTGTTTTTGTTGTATTTGTTTATTGCCCTGCGGTTGGTATCGTTAAAATATAAGAGAAAGAGAAGAACATAAACTTTATTACATTTTTACAAATTGACAAAATATTTATAAATGATTTCGGATGATACATCCTCACAATCAGCAAATGTTCGGTTCATTTGGTAGTTATAATCTAATTAACTAATCTATAATTAGTGGTAAAATTAAATTGTGATTATATATGGTTGTAGGAAAAATTATACAAAAACCTACAAATAAAAACAGATAACATAATTGATAATATAAAATTAGAAATTAAAATAAACTAGCTTAAGTTAGTGACACATGTTTAATTCTTTTATGAGTGTAGCGTTTTAAAGATGCTTTATTATAGTTACCGATTTCCTTTATTAATGGATTTTTGGAGACTGGTGTTTTACTGAAGTAAGAAGCTGTTTGAGTATGGACAAAATGTTTAATTGTTGGAAGCTGCAAGTCCTGGAGCATAGATGATATTTTAGTGTAGCGGGGGTAATTGTTAATTATCCGCATTGATAGATTGTGAATTCTTTCAAGTTTTTGGTAGTTAGTCAAGCAGGTTGAGCTCCAGACTGGCGAGGCGTATGTAATTAACGGGCGAATAACTGATATGTATATTATTAATTAGTTATGAGAGCTCAAATGGGATTTTTTGTTGAAGTATGGGAACATTTTAAATATTAATTTTTTGGCTTTATCGATTTTTCTATTGATATGATCTGTGAAAGTAAGAGATTTGTCTGATGTTATGCCTAGGTACTGTACGGATTTTGACCAAGGGATGAGAGATGAATTTATCTTGATTTGGTGGTTTATTTGTGGGCGACGTTAAGTGAAATTTTGTGACGTTTCCATCTCTTATAACTTTTTATATATGATAAAAAAAAAAATTTTAAATCTTAAGTTTTTCAGTGGTATATTAATAATAATAATAATAAAATAACTTTATTCTGGGACTATGTCCCTTAAGAATAACAATGTTGTACAGTAAATATACACTTCAATATAAACATGTCTGGCCGAGAGACCAATAAAATAAACTTTTATTTATAAATGTGTAAAAAATAAAAATAAGACCTATTTATATAGATATATAAAAAATATATGGAATATAAACCAAAGAAAAAAAATCTGCTATAAAATAATAGAGCTGAACAATTTCCAAATAAATAAAATAAATGAATTAATCCTGATTCTGATAAAATAATAAATAAAATTATCTTACGTTGAAAGTAAGATAGTGAATTAACAATTTTACATTTAGTGTGCTTCTCTTTGGGATCTTAGAAGGTGTTGGAAAAGATGGGATTTGAATGAGAGAAGGGAAAAGCATGGCGAATATGATTAGGTAGGGAATTCCAGAGAGATGCAGAGCGGATATATAGATATTATACATCTATATTACTATTGTTATGTTTGGGGAAAAAATACATACAAAAATGAATTCATAAAGAGGTGCAAAATGCATGGTATAAAGTGGCTCTTCTTGTTCGCCGATTTTGATGATTAAGTGGATATAACATCTCAGGCATATACGCTTCTAAAATATGAAATTTCAGTTTAGTACAATTTCGTTTTCGGGCTACTCTCAGAGCAAACACACATTTCGCCCAAATTGATTATTACGACCCAAGGAACCCTAAAACTCGTATTTCCTTTGAAAACTGAAATTCGAAATTTTTCACAATCGCAATACTTTCCCTTACTCTATGTTATAGATAGGTTACTAAGTAAATGCTTAGTAATGTCAAGACCAAAGCATAGCTGGAAGATCCTCAGACTTGTTCAATAGCTGCTGTTTACAATTATGTTCCTCCTAATTTTCGATATTATCACACAAATCCTGCAAAGTATTAAAGCAATTTTAGAATACGGACGAAATCGCTCAGTGAGATTAAAAATTGAATGAATGAATTATCAAATTCAAATCTATTAATGATTTTTTTATTTTCAACCTAGTTGTTTCTCGTTCCTAAAATTTTAAGATCGCGCCACTCCGACCTTTATATCCCATCCCACAAATCTAAAACTTCGATCGATCCTTTCTTGACAGTTCGACGGCATTTTGGAATTCCATTCCTTTCAATATACGTCGTGCTCCTTCCTTACCCACATTTAAATATCTCCTTTTCAACACCTATTATCCCAGACTGATGCTTGATGATTTCAAATTATAAAGTATATTTTTGATCAAATTACACAATCTTTGTACTTCTTACTATTGTATTTTTTTTTATTGTTCTTTTTTAATTATTTAAATTTCTCTACCTCCTTTAAATAATTGAGTTTGCATATAATTCAATCTATTTAATGTATTCTAGCCAGATGTGCTATCTTTATTTGTAACAATCATAATATTCTTTAGGGACTAAGTCCCAGAATAAAATATTTTTCTATTTCAATTTTATTTTAAGTTTGTTTTCACGTGCCTTTATTTTAAATGATGTACTCACGTATGTGCATTACTTACTGCCTTAGTGGGATTGTGACTTCTACTTGCATTGTAAAAATGTATGTAATTTGATTAGCATAAAAAGTATAAAAAACATAAAAAACTAAACTAAAAAAATACGCTGGTTAGCACAGTTTTTACGAAGACTTTACAGACGTCATCTAAATAGTCAAGTTTGAACATAGTTATGATTCAGCCTAATCCGCTGTGGGATAAAATAGTTTAATAAAGCCCCAAGGGTGGTTTTTTGAGAGCCCTAAGGTGCCTGAGGTCCCTGGGGCCCCGAAATGCGGTGCAATTTGGAAGAGCTTAGCTGCGGCAGGCAACTAATTGCTGGATCCGATTATAGCCCTCCCGATAGAGGCTCCATTAGTCTTGTATTCCGTTCCAGCAGCATCTCCAGCCCTTCCAGCCAATTCTCTCCATATTATTGTTTAGTTGCTTGTCTCTCCACATATCTGATTTTAAATATTGTACATCGGTATGTTCGTGTTTTAAATGTCCATTTATTTATTATCACTTTTGTTTTTTCAGTATTTCTTTTTTTTTTGTTAGTTTTTTTGTAAATATGGAGCAAATGAAATCTTGTATCACTGTTATCATTGTCTCATATGGAACGGAATGTAAAATTAATCAATCAATATATATTATATACCTAAATAATAATCATGATCGTGAGAATTCTTGAACCCGGGTTTTGAAATAGAAAGGACCATTAAAATATTGGGTTTTAAAATAAGTTCGTATGTGAGACCCGTCAGCCAAATAAAACCGTCGGCCACTCATAAAATTAGGCCTAGAGAGTGATGACCCTACCCTATAAAATACATCGAGAAACGTGTGTGTAATCTCTCAGAAGATTAGACCGCGAGGCCAAGGGCCTACATGGCTTGTCGCGCCACTGGAAGAAGCAGAAAATAAGTTTGTAGCGTTTTTCAATATTTCAATTTAATCTCTCCGTGTTTATTAATTCATGTTTATTTGGTCAAAAATCTTTACATATTTAAGAAAAAAAGATTAGTTAAAGTGCTTTTATGCACTAATTTCAACTGATTCTTTATCTTTAATCCAGTCATTATTTTTACTAAACTTTTAACAACCTATCTGCCGGGTATGGTCGTTAATAAAATCGTTGACCTCAGATACCGATTGAGTGTTAAAGAGAAGGATTAGTTCCATACGCCGGCGAAACAAATTGATTGGTTGAAAATCTCCATTAGCCCAATATGCGGAAGGTGGGGGGAAATTAAAAGCATTAAACGAGCAAATGAAAAATAAACCCGAATCCCAATCATACGAAACGGCCAAATAAAGTAAATTACAATTAACTAATAACGGGAAATAACGCGAAATTAAATGAATTGGCGACTGACTGCAATTATAAAAGCAATTAGGGATTATTTACGCAATATAAACTTTATATACAGCGTCCTCCCCCTACTCCAACGAGAGGGATGGATTTTTGCTCGGGCGAGGGCAATTACAGAGATTTAATTACCAACACACCTACCTGTATATCTGTCACATCCAGTCCCTAGCCAATTCCAAACGTCCCTTCACTTCTAGCGCCCAAGCGCGCGGTCTGTTTTTATAAATGTTTTTTTTTTCTTTTTTTGTTCATAGAATCTACAAAAGAAGTTAATTATTAACCAGTTTTATATTACATTTTCGGGCTATGTATCGCTGTGGAATGTACAATCAATAATATATAATCTAGAAATCCTTCAGAAAAAAAACCTATTCTAGTCTTAAACAATGTGTCAAATAAATGTCACGTGTTATCCATGAACAGCAAAATTCTCAAATTTGTTTTCCTCTCTAACCTTTGATAATTGGACTATGAGATATATAAACTTTTTTGTTTCTCTTGAGGTCCCTAGTATCGACTCCTACAGTATGACTAGACATTTATGAGGCACCTAATAAGCATACATTTTTTTTTAATATTTTATTTTATAATTTTTTAGGAAGTTTTACTTAATATTTCACACTCAAATATGCACTTCTTAACTTCCTTTAATTATACAATTATGTATAGAATGAATGAATAGAAACAATAAACATCAAAGTAGACGAATAGCAGTAAGCTATAAATATAAAATAATGAGTGGTGTGTTTAAAAGTGTTTTTTAAAAAAAGTCTTGATAATGGGGAAAGAACCCCGACACGTAGAAAAACTAAGTAACAAATTGTGAAAGAAAATAAATGTATAATAAAAGTAAGTGAAGGAGTGCATATTTAAGTGTGATTTTTTTATTTTTTTTTATTTATTAAGAAATATTACAATTTGTTACATAATGAACAGTAGCAATAGTGATGTAGTACACATTCATACAGTATATACAGAAAATAATGATAAAGTAAAATTACATAAAATCGGAAATAAATAAATTCAAATATATACAAGAAATAACAATTAATAAAAACAAAAAAAAACAACAACGAACAAATCAAAACAACAACCTGTAGTAGATATAAATACAAGTTGGGAAATAAATAAAAATCATATAAGCAAACTTAACTATACACAATATATACAATCTGCTAAAGGGACCCTAGACTCGGCTGCTAGACCCTAGGCACAAGTGGGGGGAGAAGCCGAATCCAAGAGATCCCAGCGCCTCTCACTCAGCGCATCACTGGTGTAAGCCAGTGAAGGCCGAGCTAGGGCGGAATAGCCACAAACATACAGTACATGAGTGGAGGGTCTGACCAGTGTCAGAACTCCAGAATAAATGTTTACAAAACGTCGCGGGGCCACTGCCGTTTCAATCTTCGAGGGGGATTGTAGGGATGGGTGGAGCTGGAGTGCGATTGATCAGGAGGATTAGGATGATGAAGAAGGTTCTGATGGAATTTGGAGAATTTGGATGGTACCAGGTCTAAAATAAATGGAATATTAAGGTCGTGGTGTAGGTTACAGTTGGTAACGTAATAAGGAGCATTAACTATTGTTCGAAGGACTTTGGATTGGAAGGATTGGATACGTTTGATGTTAGAATGTTTAGTTGTCCCCCATAGTTCAAGTCCGTAGGTCCATATAGGTTTCAGTACTGTCTTATATATTAGTAATTTGTTGTCGACTGTAAGATGAGATTTTCTTTTTAGTAGTCTGTATAACCGGCCGAATCTGCGGTTGAGTTCTATCCTTTTAAGTTTGTATGTGGGTTCCACGTCAGTCTTTTGTAAAAGCCAAGGTACCGGGCTGTGTCTGAGGAAGGAAGCGGTATGGAATTGAATTTAACAGTTGGACAGGATTTACGTCGAAGGGTGAAGGTGACGTGTGTGCATTTGCTTTCGTTCACCTTAATTCGCCAAGCCTTACACCAGTCTTCGACAAAGGTGCCTTTGGAGATTTAGCGATGCTACTTCAAGATCAAGGATGATAAAATGGCTGTGTCATCAGCAAATGTTGCCAGAAAGGTATCGGGATCGGTATGGATATCGGCGGTGTAGAGGATGTAGAGGACGGGTCCTAAGACGCTGCCTTGAGGATCACCAAGAGTGTGATTTATGTTTTTTTAATTATTGCCTCCTCGAATCCTTAATTTTAAGAGTTAGACTTCTTTAGCTTCTGGGAAGTTTTCTCTTCTTTCATTTGGTACCACATATTTTTCTATGCGTGTAAATCGAGTAGATATATTTGATTTTGTTATTTATTTATTTTTTTAATGAAAATCATGGATAACACTTTGTGTATATCTCTTTGTACTGATCCAAAAACCCTTTAGAGGTTGTAGAGGTACAGGTTTATATGTGAAATATTTATTGGCTTGTCTAGAATTTTTTTTTTTTTTTAATATATTTATTTATTCGGATATATTACAATCTGTCACAATGGACAATAATAATATAAGATTACATTCATACAATATTTACTATATATAGATACAAAAGGAAAGTCAAATCACATAAAATGAAACTAAAATAAATAAAGGTATATAATAACAAAATTTATAAATTAAATAAATATTACGATTAACAAAGAAATAAACAAAACATTAACACACTCATACTTATATAAAAAATTTATAATTTGCTGGGGAACCCCGGAAGGAGTCCGCCCCCCCACTTGTGGAAGGACAAGCAGAATACGAGGGATCCCAGCGCCTCCCTCTCAGCCGCATCACTGGTCAGAGCCAGCGGAAGCTGAGTGAGGGCGCCATACAAACACACCGCACATCAGAGGAGAATCTGACCAGTGTCAGAACTCCAGGATAGATATTAACAAAAGATCCCGGCCACTGCCGTTTCAACCTTCTAGGAGGGTTGTATGGATGAGTGGAGCTGGATAGGGAATGCGCTAGAGGATTAGGATGATGAATGAGGTTGTGATAGAATTTGAAAAATTTGGATGGAATAAATAAATAAGGTCTAAAATAAATGGAACATTAAGGTCGTGGTGAAAGGTTTAGTTGGTGACATAATAAGGGGCATTAACTATTATTCGGAGGACTTTGGATTGAAAGGATTGAATGCGGTCTAGAAAATAATGCAGGATTTTGAGTTTTCTTCACAATACTCCTCTATATAATAAACTATTTACTTCAACTGTAATATTCATTTGAATGAATGTCAACACTTATTAATCCACTAAGAAAATGGCATTAATAAGAAAATTTGCCTCTGCAGCATACCGTTATTGAACTAAATAATTCAGTCGTACCTAAGATGTCAAAGCTTGATTTTCGTTAAATTTTATATTAATCGTTTATACTTGACCGGATAGATGTCTAAATGGCCTCTGATTTGGTAGAATTATTACGTTAGACGAAAAGTAGATTTTTCGCGATAACATCAGACAAAGGAGAAGCAACACAACAATTCATTGATCAAATAACCGAAAAGGATTTTCTTAATTTATAAATTCTAATTACTACTCAGACTGCTTGAAAGCTAAGGCAAAATTATTTAAAGAAATTGAGACCATTTTGATAAATAAAAATAGGTATATATTTTTTCCCTTTAAAACTTTAATCCTCTATTCAAAGTCAACCATAACCTTTCATACTCATCCATATTTTCTCAGTCCGCAGGTGTACCTCAGGGTAGCATCTTAGGCCCAATCCTTTATTCCGTTTATACAGCTGACATTCCTATCCATCCTAGCACTGTTCTCACTACTTACGCTGATGACACATGTGTGTTATCCGTAAGTAGTGATCCAACGGTTGCATCACAATTCCTACAGTCTCACATCCAATCTATTGAAGAATGGTCTCATAACTGGAGAATTAAAATCAATCCCAATAAATCCCATCAAATTACCTTTACCCTTCGCCGCAAGCCTATGAATACCTGTCCTGCTGTATCCTTTGGCAACATTCCATTAATCCCCGTTGAACAGATCCGCTATCTTGGGCTCCATCTAGACAAGCGCCTTACTTGGAATCCTCACACTAGACTGAAACGACAAGAAACTGCCTGCAGATACCGCTTACTACAACACTTACTAGACAAACGTTCAAAACTCTCTACTTACTACAAAAGACTCATTTACATCACGATTATCCGACCTATTTGGACCTATGGCATTGAGCTATGGGGGTCCACTAAACTATCTAACTCCTCCCGCATCCAATCCTTGCGATCCAAATTCCTACGAAAAATCCTCAATACTCCTTACTTTGTAACTAATAACCCATCCATAGAGACCTAAATATGGTTGCAGAATTGGCCCGCGATAGATAAACCTCCTTTAATTCCAAACTACCTGCCCACTCAAACCCGCTTGTGTTTGTGGCGCCTGAAAAGACGGTGGCCTCGAGACCTGTTCATGAAATAAACTTTGAAGTACTACCACTGGGTAGATTCTTTACATGTCTATTCATGCCTGTTATTGTAATTCAGCCATTTTACTTATTGTATTTGTATATACAGTTGTAAAAAACAATAAAATATATTATAAAAAAAAAAATCATCTATTATTTCCCGGACATTGAGCTGTCCTGAGGGAAAGTATTGCGATTTGAACATTTTTGTATTTGAGTTCTACGGAAATACACGATTTAATGTCGGATGATGTGGTTGAGAGGAAGGGATAAAAAAAGTCATTAGTGATGAATTTTATTTTTTAAATTTATTTTTGGATATTTTTATCTGTCCCCTTGCCTCCCTCTTCCTCAGTCCATGGTTGACTGTATCTTCTATCATTGACGGTCATAATTAGTGAAAATTGAAGCGGAAAATGAGCAGCCCTGTTTAAATTTAAAAATATATCTAATATTTAGGATTTAGAGGGTCCTTGTTATTGAAATGATTTTATGAAGGGGTCCGCAAAAATTTTTGTTTGGAAGCAGTGGTTTAGAGAAAGAGCACGGGAGGTGTGAGGGGCTCGCGTGCAGGGCCAGCTAATAAAGTCACCACCCCTCTGCCCTTATTTACTTCTCCTCTCGAGTGTTCCCTAGTAGTGATATTAAACTGATTTCTATCTCCACTCTATTATTGTTTTAGTTCTCTGCTTGTCGTGTAACCCTCGCTTGGAACATTCCTTTGTCGAGGTAAATTTCATAACGACTCTCACACTGTAACAGGTATTTGTATTTTTCTTAATAGTTTAGATGGGTTATTGTTATACGATCGAGACCAAATTATTGGAGGCTATCTGTAGGCTGGATTGTTGGATTATTGGAGACTGTATGATCTTTCTTATTTTTTTTTATTTAAACACATTTATTAATATTTGCAACTGTATTATTATATACAACAAGTAGTAAACTGACATGAAATACATGTAGAGACGCTACCCTTTGGCAGCACTCTAAAAATATTCTAAACAAGAAGGTCTCGGGGCCATCTTCTTTTCAGACGCTTCGGAATCGAAGAGGATGACAGGATAGAAACTAGTAAATTAATATATTAGAGTGAAAATGGAGTTTTTCATGGAATGATTGATACCTGCTTTGGGCTAATTCAGTAACATTTGGGACAATAAGGTCTTTATGGATGATCCTATTCGTGACAAAGTAAGGAGCGTTAAGGATTTTGGATTGTAAGGATTGGATACGAGAAGAATTCGATATCGGTCTTACGATGGTCATATAAATAAGTCTTTGGTAATTAAGTGGAAGGTTGGAGCGTTTGTCCAGTATGTGTTGAAGTAGTCGAAAACGTCGGGCAGTTTCTTGTCGTTTTAGTCTTGTATGGGGATTCCTAGTTAGACGTTTGTCTAGGTGGAGTCCAAGGTATCGAATCTGTTCAACAGGGGCTAGTGGAGTGTCATTAAAGGATACTGTAGGGCAGGAAGTCATTGGTTTACGACAAAGGGTAAAGGTTATTTGGTGGGATTTGTTAGAATTTATTTCAATCCTCCATTTCTGGCACCATACTTCAAGGTCTCGGATTTTCTTAAATTAAATGTGAATATCAAATTACGAAGAAAATAAAAATCATATCTTTCTATTTTTATATTGGAAATGTTCTATTTTTTAAATCTTAATTGGGGTAGGATCAAATTGAGCTTGTTTAAAATTCTTGCAAAAAAAAAAAATAAATAAAATTGTATTTAAATCAAAAACATAAAAAAATCATTAAAAAAAATATTAAAACAAATAATTGTAATATAAATAATTAGAATATTCTTGTTACTTTAAAAATGTATGTATCCAAATTTAAAGCGTTACATAAATAAAAATAAACGCATAACAAATATATATATATATTGAAAAGGTTTCCTATGTCCCAATCCATTTTTTTATCTTTTATTTTTATTAATGACTTTGTAGTGATTAGTTGAAAATGTATGATAAGTCACATAGATGGAGGAAATACTCCAAAACGTTGATCGCTGGTGAGATGGCGATGAGCCTTCTGGGTACATGCCAAAACAGAATCTCTATCCGAAAAACTTGATGTTTACTGAATGGTGGTTTAACGCAAGCCATTTTTTTTTCTTAACCACCAAAGTAAAAAGCAATTGATTCAATATCATACTGCCAAGAAATTGAAGCAATTCTTCAAAATTCGATCAAGACGCAACCGGCATAGTAAATGGAATGGTCCAATTCTCCTTCATGATAACGCCCGACTTCATGTTTCAATGTAAACACTCATATTCCCCTGATATATCTCCTACAGACTACAATTTTTTTCGGAGTATGTACAACTTTTTGCGAGGAAAATACCAATAATTTAGATATAAAAAATACGTTTTATGAATTTCTTTCAGCACGTGGCTATGGACGTTTAATGGTCCACGTATTCCAAATGACCAAGTCTTGCAAAAAAAAGTCTGTATGTTTGTAAGTTTTTTAAAAATCTGGAATAGAAAACCTGGCAAGCCGTTGAAAGAAGCGTATCGAAAATCATGGTAAATACTTCGAATAAAAAATGTGTTAGATTTGATCTATTTTTTTAATTTCCTTACATATCAAGAAGAGGGGTATGTGGAGGTTTGTGTGGTGGGCACAAAGCTACTGATATACCTGATTACATACCTACGGAACATTACTATCAATTGTAATCAAACTGACATTATCCGATCGGTTGATTAGGACTATAGACGAAGAAGTGTTGACTCTCGATCAACATCATCAATTGGTGATATGACCAATCAAAGGCGAGCACTAATTAGTGAGACGATAGGAAATTAGTGCCGCAGTACAGGAACAGGGCAGTAGCAGATCCAAATGGTGGCCCCTCATTGGTCGGCTAATAATGGAAACCGTTCATTAGAGATCTGATCCATGGAACTGACAGAACTTGGAGGAAGGGGGTTGGCGTAATAGTGTGTGCAAGGGGGTCTGTGCCAATTAGTAATATTTTCTAAAAATAGCTCTCAAAATTCAAAATTCTAATAAGCGTTATATACACAGCCTCATTATAATTTCGCTGGTTACTAATGCAGATCAAGACTCATAAACCTTAAAAAAATTATTCATCTTAAGATAATTTTTTTTAAATTTCACTTACCTATATATCAAATTAGCGTGAAAATTTTCGAATTTCATTTTAAACGGAAATACACGTTTTATTAAGGTTCTCATGAGTCCAACTGACCAAGTATAGCATAAATATTAAAAGTCGTCCGAAGCTAAACTTTCAAATTTAAGGCAATTATATACTTAGGATGTTACAGCCACGTTTTATTATTGGGTTGTGTCACATGAAATGTCCGTTTTCAAGGTAAAGGATTCTTATTAAAAATACGATATGAAAACAAGATAATTTTATTCAAAGTATTTACCTTCTTTTTCTACACATTTTTCCCTACGTGACATCAACCTTTTTATCCCCGAACTGAAAAACTCTGAGCTTTGAAATGAAACAAAATCTGAAAACGCACTTTTTACTTGATCATAATTTTCAAAAAGTTTTCCTTTGACGAAGTTGACTAAATTCATGAACAGGTGGTAATCTGTTGGAGACAAGTCGGGAGAATATGGTGGGTGCGAAAGAACTTCGTAGCCCAGTTCTTTCAATTTTTGCACGGTATGTTTTGAAACATGCCGCTCAGTGAGATCATGAGGTGCCCGTGTATCGAGCTTTTTTACTTTCCCAATACATTTTAAATGTCTGGAAACGGTAGATGCACTTGCATTTAGTTGTTCTGAGAGTCCTTTAACTGTTTGGTAGGGGTTTCCTTCTACTGTATATTCGAGGACATCGTTGTCTATTACGGACGGAGGTTTTCCTCGGGGGAAGGTTTTCAAGATGGTATCTCCAGCTGAAAACTTAGCAAACCAACGGCGAATGGTCCGTTTATTAACACTCCCTTCCCCAAACGCCTTGCAAATATTTACAAATAAACTAGAAAATCGCCAAGAAACGTGTTTCCATGTTCATATTAGGAGGTATACTAAAAAGGCATCCAAAAATTATTCCTGAAATATGAGTAGTAATATAGACAGACGTATAATAAATTGAAAAGCACAAGACTTTGTAATATGTTATAAAATAAGTTGTACCGGTTAACAGAATGTCGCTATAAGCGCATACAATTATAATCATATTTTGTAACGTTTGTAATGAGGGAGGTTATGGGATTCAGTGTCGTCACTGTATAGTTCCGTACAACTTATATTCTTCTATACAGTAGGAAAGATTTAAAAAATATATATATTACGTACCAAGTTGTTAGTTGTTAAAATACATGGAAATTTGTCATAAATCTATAAACGGAAATTGTTATTCATTATTTTTACTTTATAGATTATTTCATATGATGTTTATTTCACTTTAAACTGAATAGTAATTTAATGGAAAGTAAATAAAACTTTTTACATTTATTTTAAATAGTTAATTTGAAAAATAAAATAATAATTAACGAATAAAATAATTGGGCACCGTTGTTATTTCTGTGTTGGTTTTTTTATACACACATCAAAACCACGTTGGTGTTAGAAGGCAGACTTTTTTAATATTATTTTACCCATTTGACTTTTTTAAATGTAAGGTTATCCATGAAAATTAGTGTTGAATATCCCTCTTCTTAATTCTCTTTTGCTCTTTTCTATATATATATATATATATATATATATATATATATATATATATATATATATATATATATATATATATATATCTTTCGATTCTTGGTTTCTGCGATAAACTCTTAATCGGTCAAACTGTAATTTTTAAGCATCAATGCCACCACATTCCGATCGCAACCCAGCGAAGCAGGCGACCACTTGTCTGAAATAACTTTATTTAAATGTTCTTTGACTTCCCAAAACTTTGACTACTGTGTCCTTTAAAGATATTCCGCTTGTCCCGGTTGAACAGTTCCGCTATTTAGGGCTCCTCCTTGACAAACGTCTTACATAAAATCCGCATGTAATACTAAAAAGAAGAAACTGCTCGCCGGTTTCGGTTACTTCACCTTTCACTTAACTACAAAAGATAAATTTACATGAGAATTATAAGGCCTATCTGGACCTACGGAGTTAAGTTTTGGGGCTCTACTAAACTATCAAATTCTTCCCCAATCCAATCCTTGTAAGCCAAAACATTCCGTAAAATCCTCACTTACTTAGTCACGAATAAAATCATTCATGAATGCCTTAATTTTCAATACATTGCTGATTTGGCCAATACTCGGTATCATTCCTTCCATGACACTATTCCCACTCTAATTCACTACTTTCAATCATTACTTCCTCTTCAATTCCTAATAATCCACCAAGGCGTCTGAAAAGAAGATGGCCTCGTGACCTTCTTGTTTAGATGGACTACTAAAGTGCTATCATTGGGCAGTTTCTCTTCACATTTTTTTCGTGTGTTTTATCATTTAGCTGCGTATTTACTGATTGTATTTTAACCCTTTTAGTGCCCGACGAAAAACCAGTGCGTATGCGAAGATAACCGCCCGAATTTGAGAAATATGCAACGATTTGGAAGAACGATTATAAAAACCAAACTACTAATGATATTTACGTGCTTAAAATGCCACGAATTCGGGCCGAAATAGAGAATAAACCAATGATAATGATTCTCCAATATAAATTGAAAATAATACGAATAAAACAATTATAAATAATATAAAAATTGAGTTCTGTCTATCATAAACAGTTCGACTTTGATACCTAGAACAATGTCTGGTGCAGAGTGTCTATCTTATCGCTCCTGCGTAAACAGTCTCAGCACGCTCCGGTATAGAATGTGTAAAATGTTATACCCAAAACAAATTCTTTGTAAACAAAATTAGATCATTTGCAATCAAATCAGATCATTTATTTATAGATAATGTTTTCTCGGAATGCGAAGAATAAGGCGCTATTACACGCACGACGATATACCGTGGTTGGCACTTTTGGCATGTGTAGCAAACAATGTTATATCGTTGTCCGGTACTAAAAGGGTTAATATTCAGTTGTAAATGATCCTCAGCACACCGAAGAAGTCTCATGTGACACATTTATACAGGGAGTTAAAGTGGCTCCTTCCCTCTATCCGCAGACAATATTTCCAAGGATCATACCTTTACTAAACCATCCACTCCCAGCTTCATCTCTATATCCACAATCTTCTGCAATTTGAATCGTCAATCCACTCCCTCGAAACAAGATCACGCCATTTTGACCTTTATATTCTTATCCATAGAACAAAAACTTTTGATCATTCCTTTCTTGTCCGCTCTACTACTCTCTGGAATTCCCTACCTACTCATATCCGCCATGCTTCATCAATTCATCATTCAAGTCTCAGCTGTCATCCCAAACAGACGCTCAACAAGCCTGATATTTCAAATCAAATATCAATTCATAAAGAAAATTTATTATTTATAGTTTATTACTCAGTTAATGAATCAGTTATCATGAACCAGTTTCAATGTTTTGTTTTATTTAACACTTTAATCTATAAGAAGCTATTTATATTATTCTTTTATATACTTTAATCCGTTTTTTTCTGATATCATTGTAATCCTTTGGTCTTTTGGTCAGACACATTGTATATCTTAATTGTACATATCAATTGTTCTTAAGGGACCTTGTCCCAGAATAATTTTTTTTTTCTATTCTATTCTAAATTTCCCTACGGACTCGAACTTTGGGGGACAACTAAATTTTCGAACATCAAGCGTATCCAATCATTTCAGTCCAAAGTCCTTAGAACAATAGTCAATGCTCCCTACTATGTTACAAACAAGACCTTACACAATGACCTGAATATCCCATTTGTCCTCGATCTACTTCCATCTAAATTCCTAAACTTCCACCAGAGGCTAAATCACCTTCCTAATCCTTTATCCCAATCACTATCTAGCTCCAGCCATCCCTATAACCCTCCTCGTAGGTTGAAGTGGCAGTGGCCTAGAGACCTCTTATAATAAGCAATGCTGAGTGTTGGCAATGGCCAGCTTCTCCACTCATGCCTGAGAGTCTGTGGCTTTAGTGCCCTCTCTGTCTCAACTGGCTTATTCAGACCGGTAATGCGACTGACTGAAAGGCGCTGGGATCTCCTGGCCTCGGGCCCCGACACCCACTTGTGGACGTCGGGGTTTGATTCGGAGATCCCAGGGGCAGTATGTAAATATTGTATATATATGTATGAATGTGACCAAGATTATTATTATTTATTTATTTTATTTTTATCTTTATTTATTCTTCTTTGAATTATTATTTTATTTGTTTTTTTTTATTTATTGTACATAAGGAATGAATGACTTCTTATAGCATTAATACTCATTGCCCAACATTGTGGCAGATTGTATTATTTCTAAATAAATAAATTTAAAAAAAAAATTCTAAATTTCAATTTAAAAAAAAAAAGAATGTTCTAAAGTTGTGTTTTATACGCTTATTTTATTTGAGTTATTTTTTTACATTTAGTAGAAAGGTCGTTTTCAAACCTAAATCTCCGGAACTGGCAGCGTGGAATGCGCGTCAGTAAGCCGTCACCATTCCGCAATCCGTCGCGTGTCGCGGCATAAGATCACTAAGCGATCAAAGAGACTGATTTAATGATTGGAACGTCGACTGTTTGTGGTAAGGTAACAAAGCGTGCAGGAGGTAATAGCGAACGGAAGGCCGCCCTGGGCAGTTTGGGCTCAATCATCCCCCCCCCTTCCCCTCACCTATAATCCATAATTAGGCTGGCTAATTGGCTGGTTAATCTCCTAGATTGCTTGCCTTTACTCAATACATACCAATACATTCCTACTCTTAGATCCATTACTCTCATGATCGCTTTGCATAAATACATTCATAGCCTCCTTCCATTTACATATTCAACAAGTTTACAAATTAAATGACTTGAGAATTTCAATTTAAAATTCATTACAAACAAATTAACCCCTAGCCAGGAGGCATCTTCAGGAATAAAACTTGAATTACAACGGTAACGAATTCATTTATCAGTTGTTGTATAACAATGTATAAAGAAATGGATAAAATTGATAATTTAAAAAACCTCTTCTACATCCCACTGAAATGGTATAAGGTAATGGAGAGTGATGAAAATCGGATAGAACTAAGTGATTGTTGTAGATAATAATTTCTATTTTTGGTTTATTTAGTCAGAAACACATGTATTCATCAATGTAATTCCTTTAACTCTTACTTTGTTTAAAAATTTTTAATTATATTTTCAATTATGAACCTTTGTAGTAAAAAAAAAAAAAAAAAAATATCCTCCCTCTCTCTAAAATTTGAGGATTTTTGTTTCAAGATACGTAGAATCCGAATAACGAATGAAAAAAAAAAAGTTTGTCAGCCTACGCTGCTTTTCTCCTAAACTACTGGACCAATTGTTTTGAAATTAGGCACTAACATCCTAGCTTATCCATCGATGATCCTAATTCTAAGATGTTGATATCGGCCAATTAGTTTTAAAATGATGACCGATTAAGAATGATTTCGTCTACGTTGTTATACGCTGCTGAGGTATGGAGTCTTAGGTATTTAGAAGCAGTAGAAACTGTGCAGCTAAAATTCCTCAAGAACATTCTACTCTGCCCAAAAAATGTGTCCAACCAATGCGATCAAGAAAAAGGTCATTAAGACTCTCAACACTACCTGAGGACAGGTTACCACGTTTATGTTTCAACAGACTGAGAACACTAGGAGAAGCTATGATAGTTCAACTGGGTATTACAGGTGCTTAATATAGCTTCAACTTTTGGAAGTTCAGATGAAAAACATCTTGGAAAAAATGGAGAACCATTATCTTTCATTAGATATTAATAATAATAATAATAGGCTTACCGAACCCGAAGGTTCGATGCCGATACCACCATATTCCGTCTACACAGACTCTTCTAATGTTCTCCGTTCAAGCCCAAGCCCCCAAGATCAGCCTTAATGCAATCCTCCCATCGACGTTTCGGCCTACCTTTCGGACGCCTACTAGTCGGATCAGGAAATACCAACTTTCTTGGAATCCGATCCTCACCGAGCCGAAAAATTTTACTCGCCCAATTGAGTCTCCGCGACGCTATCAACTCAATTATATTCACAGGATACAAGTTCCGCAATTCCGCGTTGTGCAACCTTCTAAATTCCCCAGTGCCCTCACCTCTCTTCGGACCAAATATTTTACGCAGCACCTTATTTTCGAAAACCTTAAGCCGTTGTTCATCCTTCAAAGTTAGCGGCCACGTTTCACATCCGTAAAGAACCGTTGGAAGAATAATAGTTTTATAAATTCTAACCTTTAAGTTTTTAGATAGCCGCGAGCTAATTAACTTAGCAACTGAATAATAACACGCATTTCCCACCTTTAACCGGGACTTTATTTCTTCCTGGATTTCATTTGTTCTTGTTATTATTGAACCATTAGATATTAATAGAGTTATGAACTCATCTAGTAACCCAGCCTATAGATTATCCAGCCACCTAGATTCGTCACCAGAAGAATACCTGACTTTCCATGAACATATTCATAAAATACGAGTGGTCAGTCGACTGAGAGTTTTTAACTCCCAAGCCAGAAATATATATTTAAAAATCTCATCTTATAGTCTTTATGATAATGAATATGTAGCAGCTGTAAACAGTACATAAGTAACAGTCTTCATCACCTCCTTCTCCACTGCCCGTCATCTAATGAATATAGAAGAAGGTACCTACTCCAGGACATCAAAAACTCCACCTTGTGATAATATAGAGAACATTGATGGCATAATAAAATTGGTTGTTTTTACTATCAATATCAAATATATACTCTTCCCGTGAACATTAGATTTTACTACTAATAAATTAAATGAATAAAATTGGAGGCTGATTTTTACTTCACCACTCTTTATGACTCAGACATGAGGCTTTGGCTTGAAAGCATTAGAGCTCACATTAGATCAAATTAGTTCCATTGCGCCTGAAGATGGCATTGTAGCCGAAACGCAGTGCAATTATTTTCAATAAAAGAGTGGTGAAGTAAAAATCAGCCTCCAATTTTATTCATAGAAATTGACCTTCACCTAAAAGAATCTACACCTTAAATAAATTACTTACTTAATCGAGTCCTCTTTACCGCGGAGCAGTGTGAGGTGCTTTCTTATAGAGCCAGACCCTAAGTTCTCTATCCTGTGCCAGCTGTCTTCTCCTTCTCCAATCTATTCCTCTCTTCTTGAAGGCCTCCTTCACTCCTTCCTCCCAGGTTTTTCTTGGTCTTCCTTGCGGTCTCCTCCCCTCCACTCTAACCTCGTGAGTAGCCCTGGCTATTCTATCCTCAGCCATTCGCGAGATGTGTCCGAACCACCTAAGCTGGTTCTCCTCGATAACATCTTCAGCTGGCCTCAGTTCCAGGTTCGTTCTTATTATTGAGTTTCTCACTCTATCCCTTCTTGTTTTCCCCTCAATTTTTCTTAGATAGCACATTTCCATAGTTTGGATTTGGCTTTTATGTTTAGTAGCGAGGGTCATAGACTCACTTCCATACGTTAAATAAATTAAAAAGAAAAACAATATGAATAGTTAAGACTCAGAAGTTTATTATTAATTTATTGGAATATAATCTGATATATTATGCTATTTTAGGTATTATGTATTTCCACTACGATAACGATAAGAAATTTATTGTATTTGTATATATTTGCACAAGATTATTTCCTTTAACAAATAAATATCTATCTATTATGAGGTCATAAGAAAATTCGAGGTAAAATGAGTCAGAATTTCGTCTTTTTGGTCCCTTTTTGAATGGCCGCCATTTTGTAATAAACCCGTTATGAGTTGACAGACGTATATTTTTTGCTTTGCATAAAACATACTGAAAATTTTGGTAAAATGGGATGCATTCTTCGTTGCTGGCAGAGTGACTATTGGTGTTGAAGATGATGAGTAAGGAAGAAGATGTAGCGGAAGAAGATTTGAGCGAGGAGAGGTGTCGTCCTTCCAATTTCCGTTAATTTTTCCAATCTCCGCCGGCTTTCCTCCGCCTATCAGTGCTCCTTGCTCCGATACCTTCCTTCTTGTGCCGCCTGTCAATGCGACACCATCACGTCCCGGCCTGCGGAAGTCATCCAAGCTTCAGGGTGAACCAATATGGAAATGGTAATGGATGCTACCGGCTCATTGATGAAAGAGAGGAAATGCTAAGAAAATAGTATTGCTGGAATATTGGGATATTAAAACTAATCTAGTCCATCATTAAACTTTGACATACATTCCCGATCGAAATAAATTTTTATATATAAAGAAAAAAAATCTGGTGCGTGCAACACACTACTTTCACTTCACCTCTCTTCTCAGATCCAAATTTATAAATTGATTAAATTTTCAATAAAGTTAGAGTTGAACAAAACTAAAAGAATTAATTCGAGTTTCAATAGAAATTATTAGAAAAAAAGATCGGGTGAGCACACACTCTACTTTGTTAAAATCAACTTAAGAATCTTTAAATATAGTTAGAGACTAAAAATTTCTAAAGTATTAATTAAATTGAATTTCAATAAAAACATGTGTTTTGGAAAATAATCTATTATATACAAAAAAAATCAGTTATTCATCACTATCTATTAACTAAATCAATAAAAGGATTTTCTAATAAAGTTAGAGATTAAAATACGTGAAACCATTAAAGAAATAATTAAATTGAATTTCTATAGAAACATGTGTTTTATTAAAAAATCTATTATATTATTATCTAAAATAATCAGATTTATCGGCTCTTCATCACTCTTTATTAACTTTTACAAGTTTGTTCATTAGATAATATTTATTCTAAAAGCTTTAGCTTTCCAACGGTATATTATACGTGTATATTACTGTTGCTATGTTCAAAATAAAAAAATTGCATTAAAAAAATATGTTTTCAGTTTTCTCCTTTAGTTAGATATTTAATTCGTTCAACTTATATATTTATGTGTTTTTCATCGATGGTAACAAGATAATATATTTATTTTTACAAAATCTACAAAATTAAAGGTACTTTACAGGAAAAAAAAATGTAAAATATCGGCATTTAAGCCCTGTCAGATCATTTTAATCAGAATGAAAACTACATGATATTGAAGCCCATTAAATTCTACATCGAAATAGCGAGTTCAATCAAAATCTTCGGAACCGTTTTCGAGAAAATCGAAAAAAGGTGCAAAATGCATGGTATAAACTGGATCTTCTGGTAAGTTCATATTAATAAAAAAGGTTTTGAAACGTCTCGGGCGCATATTTGCCTTAAATATGAAATTTCAGTTTCTTAGGACCTACCGTTTCCGCCCGGGAGTTACCACACACACACCTTTTTGCGAGACTTGGTTATTTGGACTCAGGGGACCCTAAAACGTGTATTTCCGATGAAAACTGGAATTCGAAAATTTTCACGATCGCAATACTTCCCCTTACTATATATAGTAGGTTGAAGTAAAAATGTACAAACCAGAAAAATTAATGTTTGTTATCATGAGAAAAAAAAAAAAATCAGATAAAAGATTATGTACATATTCACACTTATATTTAGTCACTAAGATTCTTAAATTGATATAAACAACGGAGGTAACTGAAAGCCGTGTGTATTATACATACATATTATCAGGTTGATAATTTCATGGACTCGTATTTATAATTTGGAGTGTATACTAATGGTGCTGAGTGCTAGGTTGCAAGGAGGGGAGGAGCGAGAACCAGGCGGACGGGGACACGGGCCAAGCTGGAGGTCCCGACAAGAAGAAGCACCGGAGGAACAGGACAACCTTCACCACCTACCAACTCCACGAGCTGGAGAGGGCCTTCGAGAAGAGCCACTACCCCGACGTTTACAGCAGAGAGGAACTCGCCATGAAAGTCAACCTCCCAGAAGTAAGGGTTCAGGTGAGTCCATATTTACACTTCATATTTTCATTGCCATGCGTCACCTTCAGTGTTTCAAAGTCAAGCGGCCGGACTTCAGGAATATATTAATAACCTCAAAACAAGGGAAAAAGTTCAATGGACATGTGTCCGGAAACGCGCAGTTAAGGAGCTACAGTCGAAAATGTAATGTTTGAATCGAAATTTTTTTTCCAGGCATTTATCAGCTTCTCTGGAATCGATTTTTCGGCATAATATCTTTAATTAAAGTTGTAGGGCATTAAATTTTACAAGAATTGGTCAAAAGCAATTGAACCCAACGTCCTTAGATCCAAAGATAACTAAGTTTAGGTCCTATATATATATAATTATATATATATATATATATATATAATGCCCCCCCCTACCACGAACTTACAGAAAAATTTAATCGTGATCATAGAGAATGAATTTATGACAGTTTTTTGATTGTCAAGACGATAAAAGACACTATCATGAGCTGTAATCACACAACTTAATGAAGTCATCTGAAAATATGTTATTAAGATCTTAAAAAAAGGAAAAAAATCCTATGATGAGATGTATACTAACGCATTCCTCAGGAGATGCATTCCCGGTATGAGGATATTCATTGGTATGAGTTATATAGACTATGATTAATTGATTAATACGTTGTAAAAATCTTTATTGGGAGCTCGTGGCTGAGTGGCTAGCGCGCTAGTCTCTCATGCTAAAGGTTGTGAGTTCGAATCCTAGTCCCGGCGGGGCTTTTATAAGGATATAATTAAATGGGGATTCACTCACTGCCTCTCCACCGGGTATGTGAGACCCGTGAGCCAAATGGTGGCCACTCACAAAACTAGGCGTAGGGAGTGATGACCCTACACTACAAAATGCATCGAGAAACGTGAGTGTGATCTCCCAGGAGATTATACCGCGAGGTCTAGGGCCTACACGGCTTGTCGCGCCAGTGGAGAGAAAATTCTTTATTAATGAATTCATCTGTTAATGCATTAATGGTCTCATATGAAAATTTTCGGATAAAACAAAGCACTAATCTTGTAATATACTTTTTTGATATCCTTAATCCATGTTTAAACCCTACACACACCCTTATTTACCAAAACCCCGTCAGCGCATATTAGTGTTTCATAACATCTAAACATTTTGAACGCTCATAAATCCCATGATTACTTTTAAATTGTATTATTGCATCATAGGAAAAAAACATAATATTTAGGACTTCTAATAGGTTATCTCCGAGCCCAAGGATACTAGGTTCAACTGCTTGGAAGAAATGTTTGTCAAATTTAATGACCTACAATTTTTATTCCAAAGATTTTACCGAAAAATGGATTCCTGAGAAGCCAGCCTCTGATAATGCCTGAAAAACATTTTTGACTTCAGCTCCTTAACTGCACATTTCCGGATACATCTTCATAGGCCTTTTTTTTTAGCTTGTTTTGAGGTCCTTAATCCAATCCTGAAGTCTTTAAATTAATTTAAATCATCAGTTCGCTCACTTGAAACTAGATCACGCCATTATGATTTCTACATTCACACCCAAAGAACTAAAGCTTTTGATAATTCCTTTTGTATCCACTTTGCAGCCCTCTGGAATTCCCTAGCTAATCATATTCGCCATACATCTTCCCCTTTATCATTCAAATCCTATCTTTTCAAACGCCTTATAGCATCCCAAACAGACGCCAATCAAATGTGAAAATTGCAAACATATTGCCCTACTTTTAATGTAATAATAATAATAGGCTTACCGAACCCGAAGGTTCGATGCCGATACCACCATATTCCGTCTACACAGACTCGTCCAATGTTCTTCGTTCAACCCCAAGCCCCTAATATCAGCCTTAACGCAATCCTCCCATCGACGCTTCGGCCTACCTTTCGGACGCCTACCAGTCGAATCAGAAATACCAACTTTCTCGGAATCCGTTCCTCACCGAGCCCAACAATTTTACTCGCCCATTTGAGTCTCCGCCACGCTATCAACTCAATTATATTCACAGGATACTAGTTCCGCAATCCGCGTTCCTTTTAATGTAAGATTTAATTATTTATTTAACCAAAATCCTAGTGTTATGGAATAATTTATTTATTTTAAAAGTATCCAGCTGTAGTATCTTATAGATCTTTTCACTTTTTTATTTTATTTTTCATTTGTTTGTATTCAAGATATTTTTTACATAATTAGTTGTTTTTTTTATTTACACATTTCAAAAAAACTAATTGTATTGATCTCTCGGTCAGGCAGGTAAATTAAAGTATGTATGATGACCCACAATGGGGCTCGAAACGTTGGCAGACAATAATTAGTTAAATATTTTTAACTGTTTTTTTTACTGACCGCCACTCGGACTAATTCATTCCTGTTCTTTGACTTTAAGGTTGAAGTCTCTCTCCGAAATTTTTTTAACCACCGTTTAACAGTGGATTCATTAATGCTGCCCTCTCCAGACTTTATTGATGTTTCTGTTCGTCTGGCATTGTTCCAGCTAATTATAAACTCGTAAAACAAAGTTATACGGATATCACGCTTTTCTAAGCAGCGACATGACACAGAGGTAAACTGACATTACTGTTTGGAAGATAATTAATAAGTGTTGACATTCATACAAATGAAATAATCTAGTAAACGTAAACAGTTTGTTATATAGAGGGCTAACTAAAAAAATTCAAAATTCTGCATTGTTTTTCTGAAAACCCAATATATAGAAGCCTACATTGTACAGTGTAGAATATTATGTTTCCACCTAATTATCTGAACCGATAACAGATTCTAGAAGCCTTCATTCGAAAGAGGACGAGCAACAAGTCTTTTACAAATAACTGATTATAGCTGGAACAACTGGAGGTCAGGGTATAGCTTCCTGCACGCAACCATAACGATTTCTTTACTCCGTGTCTGCTTATCCCGCACATCTTCATCCTACACCTTAAAAACTAACCAGTTTAATTCGAAAATTTATAACAACGAAGTCGTTTTTTTTAAGGGATGCGCATTTTTTTTCCTATTTATTTATTTATTTTGGTTTTTATTTATTTATTTACAAATTTTTTCACCTACAGTAAAGATTGGCTGATTGAGACGTCGATTTCCAAAAGTTACTAAAGGACATTTTTTTACGAAAATGACATTATGACTTATGTGTATTATCTCGATTTAGTTATTTCTAAATCTTCTATTTGATTTTGTCTATTTAACCTTCAAGTCCTTTAAAAACACGATTTAGAAATGCAGTTATTTTCTAAAGGTACTAAGAAAGAAAATAAAATAAACTTTATTTACATATTTACAAATTGACAAAATATTTAGAAATGATGTCGGATGAGACATCCTTACAATCAGCAAATGTTTGGTTCATTTGGTATATATAATCTAATTAATTAATCTATAATATGTGGTAAAATTAAATTGTGATTATATATGGTTGTAGGAAAAATTATACAAAAACCTACAAATAAAAACGGATAACATAATTGATAAAATAAAATTAGAGATTAAAACAAACTAGCTTAAGTTAGTAACACATGTTTAGTTCTTTTATGAGTGTAGCGTTTTAGAGGTGTTTTATTATAGTTACCGATTTCCTTTATTAATGGATTTTTGGAGACTGGTGTTTTACTGAAGTAAGAAGCTGTTTGAGTATGGACAAAATGTTTAATTGTTGGAAGCTGCAAGTCCTGGAGCATAGATGATATTTTAGTGTAGCGGGGGTAATTGTTAATTATCCGCATTGATAGATTGTGAATTCTTTCAAGTTTTTGGTAGTTAGTCAAGCAGGTTGAGCTCCAGACTAGCGAGGCGTATGTAATTAACGGGCGAATAACTGATTTGTATATTATTAATTTGTTATGAGAGCTCAAATGGGATTTTTCGTTATGAGAACATTTTAAATATTAATTTTTTGGCTTTATCGATTTTTTTATTGATATGATCTGTGAAAGTAAGAGATTTGTCTAATGTTATGCCTAGGTACTGTACTGATTTTGATCATGGGATGAGAGCTGAATTTATCTTGATTAGGTGGTTTGTTTGTGGGCGACGTTTAGTGAAAATCTAAAGGTACTAATTACGCATTTATTTTCGTTCCAAATTATACTAAAAAAAAATCATTCCATAGCTTTAATGTATTGTGATTAATATAGTAAAAAACAATTCTAGATTTTAATGCGAATAGAATCGAATAAGTTGGTTTAGTAATATAGTAATAAGAGATTTTGCGCTTCCTGTAAAACTTGCAGGTGGTAAATAAACAATATTTTTTAAAGCAAAACAAAAATCAAAATAAATGACTTAAAAAGATACCATTAAATTAAAAAAAAATTAATTATAAAAAGCTGGAGCACGGAACACAAGGCTTTTACTTACGTTGTTAAAATCAATCTAAGCACTTTTATATTAAATTGAAAACAAATTAAAGAATTCCATTGAGTTTCGATGGAAATATGTTTCAGATTAAATAATTAAGAAAAGGAATTATTATCTGCAACAATCACTTATTTTTATCAGCACCTTGTTGTCATTATACAGCACCTTATACAACTTTCTAAACAAGATAAATTGTTTTTGGAAATCTTTAGCTTTCCAGCCGTATATTATACACCTATATTGCTACACTTATGTTCGTGAGAAAAAGTTACCTACAAAAATATTTAGCCCTCTCCCCTTTAGTTGATAACTTAGTCATTTGGACTTAGACATTTGGGAACATGTATTTCAGGGGAATATTTTCACGATCGCAATACTTACCTTACTATAATTTCCATATATAGGTAGTGAATGTAAAAACCTAAATATCTTCTATAATTTTGAAAATAATTCACCCAACTGTAATTCAATCATAGATTTATTTTGCTCAAAATTTCAACATAATGACTGTTTAGATGTTTAGTGTTTTAAAATGTATACCGTAATTAATGTTTTCTGAAATATACACTGCCGGTCAAAAGTTTGAGACCACCTACGGTTTAATAATAATATTAATAAATTCTTTATTTATTCTGGGACAAGTCCCTTCAGAATAATATTACATAAAAAATTAAATTAGGACTTCAGTATCTTAGAGTAAAAACACAAAACAAAGTTCTCCGATCCCAACGCCCATCGTACATCTCGAATATTCTTTCATTTAAATTCACCGTCAACTCCCACAACACTCGTTCGCGGTCTCCAGACCTGTATATAACGCCTCATCGAACCGCAGCTTACGACAGATCTTTCCTTATCCGATCCTCTTCCTTCTTATATCCGTCATTCCAATACTATTCTGAACATCAAATCCCGATTGTTGAAACACTTCCTGTCTATCCAATTCTCGAAAAATCTCAATTGATTCGCAAAGTTAAATAATCAAAAATCAGTAAATAGAGTAGTGAGAAACGATTATGTATTATATTTATTTTGCATCGTATTTAAATATTTATGTATTTTATTTCACACATTTTCATAAGCATTGTAAATTAATTTTAATTAGAACTATATATATGAACAAATATATATGTGTGTGTTGTTTTTTTATTCTTGTCTAGTTTGCTTTTCTAAATTAATATAAGAAGCTACCTGTTATTTCTGTGGTTTGTGTTTTTACTCTAAGATACTGAAGTCCTAATTTAATTTTTCTGTAATATTATTCTGAAGGGACTTGTCCCAGAATAAATAAATTATTATTATTATTAAACCATAGGTGGTCTCAAACTTTTGACCGGCACTGTCTTTTCGTTAAAAACTCGAATTTTAAAATTTTCACAATCGTCATACTTTCCCTTAATATATATTTCATATATAGATAAGTGAAAGTGACATAATTTATTAATTTATAATTTAATTATAAATTTAAATCACTTTCCCCCCTGGAGCTCAATAACAGGGAGGAGGAAGCCAATTGGAGGCTGGCTGGAGAGCTGGAGAAGTGTTTATGGCAGTTGACGACTCCAGTAAGTCAAAACAGGCAGAGTGGGGTTGGAGCTCTCCCAACTAATTTCTATCCAGAGAGGGGGGGCCACTGATTTGTTTACATGCCCGCTTTGATCCCAATCCACCCTCGCCATATCCCGCAATTTAGGAGCGGTTAGTTGGGGGAGGCTTCCTTTCGGGGGAAAAATACAAACAAAAAAATATATATTAGCAAAATACACAGAGGGCAATATATCTCTTTGTAAGAGATGAAATGCCATGTTGACATTGGCTCTAATGAAACTACGCAAAATTGAAACATATTGGTATCTATTCCTAGAAGCTGATAATGAAAAGTATTGCGTCACAAGGTTGCACAGAAGGTGTTAGAAATAATAAAAAATATAAATGAACTAAAACAGAACCTCGATATACAGATCTGACTCTGTGAAGCTTTCATTAGGGTGGCTATATTTATATGATGTTTGGTTCAAAATACGCTGTAAGACTGACTATTTCTATTGCGATTTGTCGGACTTTTGGAAAAACATCGAACATTAATTATGGATTGATGAATGAAAGCATAAAAATCTAATTAAAATTAATGAAATATTATTAAGGTATTTTTTCAAAAACTCCAAAACAAAAATTACTTGAAGAATTGAGACGTTAAGTTCCATAAAGTACTATATCCATTCTAGGAAATTTTACAGGAAGCGACAAAAACTCATTACAATATTATTAAACCAACTTATTTGATTATTTTTTTCTTAAAATGTAGAATTTTTTTTCACCATATTAATCACCCTACATTAAATGTATGGTATAAAATGTTTTAGTATGATTTGGAACGAAACTAAATGTTAATTAGTATCTTTAGAAAGTAATAGCATTTCTAATTTGCGTTTTTATAGGACTTGAGTGCTCATTAGATAAAACCAAATAGAATATTTTCAATAAAACAAAATGATGAGAATATAAATATATCAAAATATCAATTTCGTAAAAAACGTCCTTTAGTACCTTTGGAAATCAACGTCTCAATATTTCCAATATAAAATATATAACTGACCAGTCGAACGTTTAATTCAGGAGAGATGGTTTAGTGGTTAGAGCACTAGTCTACTATTCTCCGGGTAGGGGTTCAAACCTGTGGCAGAATTATTCTTTCTGGGCTTACTGGCGTAGGGTAGTTATTATAGCCTTACAGGGCACTCCTTGTCTCTAAAGTAGAAATCTTAGCCTAATCACCTCCTTGCACGGACGTTGGCCAAGAAAAACTGCGTGTTTCTATATCTTATGAACACAAAGCCCATCATAGGTTGAAGAGCTATAGGCACCTTTTTTTTTCGTAATGTTTTATTATTATAACGCTATATGAAAAATCATATGCATTAATATTATCCTCGGTAAATCACTTAAAAGAAACAAAACAGAGAAAAGACATTTTCGCTATAGTATTTCGATAATTGAGAAGTTTATTTCCAAAAGGTACTATATCCATTCGAGGAAATTTTACAAGAAGCCGCAAAAATCACTGATTACTATATTATTAAACTAGTTTTACTATATTATTAATTTGATTCTTTTTACATTAAAATCTACAATTGTTTTTTTAATATGAAATGAAATGTTTTAGTATGATTTGGAACGAAACCAATCGTGTAACATATTACCTTTGGAAAATAATTGTATTTATAAATCGCGTTTTTAAAGGACTTGATTGTCAATTATTTTAAATCAAATAGAAGATTTAGATAAAACTAAATGATGAGATTAAAATTATGTAAAAAAATCAATTTCCTAAAAAATGTCCTTTAATACCTTTTGGAAATCAACGTCTCAATTGTGTTCAGGATTAACCAAGATATTTTTTTTTTTTTTTTTTTTTTTTTGTTTATCGAGCAATATTACAATCTGTCCAATTCAGGACATTTTTAATAGTGATAACGTACAACATTCATACTACATTCACACGATATATACAAAACAATAAATTTATATAATAATAATAATAAAATATACATATATACAAAATAAAATCAATAAAAATATATACAATAGTCACTCATACCTATATACAATTCACAAGCATACAGCACGTGAGTGGAGAATCTAGCCAATGCTAGAACTCCAATATACATGTTACAAGAGGTCACGAGGCCACTGCCGTTTCAACCTTCTAGGTGGGTTGTATGGATGAGTGGAGCTGGATAGGGATTGAGCTAGAGGATTAGGATGATGAATGAGATTCTGGTGGAATTTGGAAAATTTGGATGGAATCAGGTCTGAAATAAAAGGAACATTAAGGTCGTGGTGCAAGGTATAGTTGGAAACATAATAAGGAGCATTTACTATTGTACGGAGGACTTTGGATTGAAAGGATTGAATGCGTTTGATGTTAGTACGTTTAGCTGTCCCCCACAGTTCAAGTCCGTAGGTCCAGATGGGCTTCAGTATTGTCCTGTAGATTAATAATTTGTTGTCAACTGTAAGTTCAGATTTTCTGTTGAGTAGTCGGTATAACTGTCCGAATCGTCGGTTAAGTTCTTGTCTTTTAAGTCTTGTATGTGGGTTCCAAGTCAATCTTTTGTCTAACAGTAAGCCAAGATACCGGACTGTATCTGAAGGAGGAATTGGAATGGAATTGAAGTAAACTGGCGGACATGAGATTCGTCGAAGAGTGAAGGTTACGTGTTTGCATTTGGCTTCGTTCACCTTTATGCGCCAAGCACTGCACCAGTCTTCGATAAGAGAAAGGTGTCTTTGCAGGTTTAAGGATGCTGTTTCAGGATTGGAACTGGATGATAGGATGGCGGTGTCGTCTGCAAAAGTTGCCAGAAAGGTATCAGGATGTGTAGGAATATCAGCAGTGTAAAGGATGTAGAGGACGGGTCCCAAGACGCTGCCTTGAGGAACACCGGCCTCAACGGGATAAAGGTTAGAAAATTCTACACCACAGCGAACGCAGAAGGAACGGTTAGAGAGATAGGATCGGAGAATGAGGTATAGAGACTGGGGTAAATGGGTTTTCAACTTGAAGAGTAATCCAGTGTGCCATACCCGGTCAAAAGCTTGCGCAATGTCCAGAAACGCACCAGAACAATACTCTTTGCATTCAAGAGCTGAGGAAATATGGTCTACAACTCGGAGCCCCTGTTGAACTGTGGAATGGTGAGGACGGAATCCAAACTGATGGGAAGGAAGATTTTGAGATTCTAGTATGGGTAGGATACGTTTAAGAAGAAGCCTTTCGAAGATTTTTGAGAGGATGGGGAGTAGACTAATAGGCCTGTAGGATGAAGTGTTGTTGGAAGGTTTGCCTGGTTTTAGAAAAAGAATGATAGTGGAATGTTTCCATAACAGAGGAAAATAGGTGGTGCGTAGGATGCAATTGTAAATATAAGTAAGGAATATAATAGCTTTCTGCGGAAGTTGTCGGAGGATCTGGGGAGTAAGGAGATCGTGTCCAGGAGATTTACGGAGGGTAAGTTTTTGGAGAAGATATTTGACCTCAGAGGGATTAATAGCTTTAGGAGGTAGGGAAAGTGGAATCGGTGACAAAAGAAAGTCTTGCACTGTTGCGGTGTGATTGGCTTGAGATTCCGGGTGAGGAGTGAAAACTTTGGAGAGGTGTGTGGCGAATTCCTCGGCTTTATCTTCATCAGACGCAGCCCAGGAGTCATCACCACGTCGGAGAGGATGGGAAACTTGATGGTATTTTAGGATCTTTTTCGTGACATTCCACAGGGAATTATCACAAGCTGATAGAGAGGAGAGGTAGGAATTAAAGGACTGGGAACGGAAGGTCGCCAACTCCCTCTTCAATTGTCTACAATAGAAGTTATAGGAGCGGCGATCTGTTGGGTGTCGGGTGCGCTGCCATAATGATCTTGCTCGGCGTTTGGTATGGATGAGGTCTATAATATGTTTTGGAAAATGATTTTGGTGAGAATTTATATTGGGGTGTTTAGGAGAGGAGGCAGTCCAGACAGCTTGTTGGATGGCGGTGGTAACCAAGATATAAAATTTTATTTTAATTTCAACGTTTTTTTTCTCATTTTTTTTTATTGATTTTTACTATTGTATAAGAATAAAAAAATACAACTAGTAATTGTAAAAAGTGTAATAATTGGCTTGATAAACTCTTGTAAAAAAAGGTAGTACTTCAATATCAGTTTATGCGGCAGGTCTCGATGCCACCGTCTTTTCAGGCGCCTCAGAATATTATCAGGAATAGATGAAATGAGAGAATACGGACAAGCGGGTTTGATTGGACTGGTAATTTGGAATTAAAGGAGATATATCTAATTCTGGTTATGTCTGCAACTAATGGAATCTTCAGGTCTTAATGAATAGTTTTATTGGTGATAAAATAAGGAGCATTTAGGATCTTTCGAAGGATTTTGGATTGCAAGGATTGGATGCGGGAGGAATTTGATGGTTTTGTTGATCCTCTCCTTTTAAATAGCTCAATCATTCTGAGGACCGAATTTCATCTTTTTATTAGTTCAAAATTAGCTGTTTTTCAATTTCTCATTCAATGTTTTTCTCTCCGGTACAGCTTTGTCAATAGTTAAGTACATTTTAATGTATTTTGACCTGGCATGTTATCTTTATTTGTAACATAATTGTTATTCTTAAATTTATTATTTTATATCTATTTCTGTTAATATGCGTAAACAATGCATCTGCTCTGATTTTTTGAAGTTATATATGATTATAATTAATGCTATTGGTAAAAATAATTTTCTTGTTCATGTCCGTTTCCCTGAGAAATATTTCACCTTCCTATAAAGTTGATTGTGCTTCAACTTGTAGGTTGCCCAGATGCCGTTGACAGACTTTGATCAACTCTGACGGGAAGCCCATCTAGTAGTTGTCATCTCGAAATCAACCTTAAACAACATTAATTTTCCATCTCTTCGTTTCCTCGTCTGTCATTTTAGAGTCGTTTAACTAATCCCCGAATCATTAGAAGACCCTCATAACGCTGCAAGCTATTAGTCGGAATTGACTTTTATATCATTTACTTAAGTAGTACGATTATGAAATTTTTCGAATTCGGAGTTTTCAACAGAAATGAGATAGTCTCCCGTCTATGTGGGTATGTAGTAAGTCTAAATAATAACGGAAAATAATAAGAATGTGAACATTTAACACAATTATATACCTGATGAGGAAGATGGTTGGGGTGCGGTCATAAATTAGAATCACACATTTAAAATAAGTGATATTTTAATTATGTGCCGACGTTTCGGCCTACAATGTGGGCCTTCGTCAGGGCTAAAAGAAACAAGATAACAACCAATGTAATTATAGACTTAATAATGCGTTAGGTATATAATAATAATATGACAGTAATAAAATATGGGAACATAAAAAAATTAAATGTAAAATGATAATAAGATGACAGTTATGAAGTATGGAAATAAGGTGACAGTTATAAATTATGGAAATAAACAAAATTAAGATGATAGTTATAAAATATGGAAGTAAACATAATTGAGATGATAATATTGTAATTAGAATATATAAAGAGAGACTAAGCAAATGAAAAAATGACAAAGGAAAAATATGTGAACAATTAAAATTTTAAATATTAACAATTTTGAAGTGATATATGACGGTAATGTATTAAAAACATAGTTGAGAGTATGGTAATATATAAAAAGAACAGTCATTAAAAAAGGGAAACAGTATGAATAAAAAATAATTTTAAATTTTAAAATTATGTAATATTAAACTAAGAATTATATGTCAGGATATGTAACGGAGAAAGATATAAGTATGGAAAGAGGGAGAAAGAAATGGGTGATGAAAAGAGATCCTAATCAATAGGAAAAAAGATACATAATTATATACCTGTTGTTACAGAAAATTATTTGCCCTCATGGACGAACCAGAAGAGCCATGCCCTTTTCACCTTTTTATCATTTTTTCAAAAAACATCTCGAACGATTTTGATTAAACTCACCATATTCATGTATGTATTCATGTATGTTTTATATTTATTGAAATAGCCTAACAGTGCTTAAATGCTGATATAAAAAAAAAATATTTCTTCCTCTATTGTACATCTAATTTTGAGGATTCGAAATAATTAAAAATTTCATGTTGTAATCGATTTTGATGCAAAATATGAAATATAATTGGATAATGAACTGAAAAGCTGAGATAGTTTTTCAGGGTTCTTTTCCCGACAGTTAAGAATAGTAATGACGAATTTCATATCGATATAGATGAATCATATGTCTCAGGATAGCTTTCTCTAAAACGACTCTGACAATTTTGATTAACACGCTATATCGATGTAAACTCTAATAGGTTGTGAAATCATTTAGGTTTTATTCTGATTAAAATAGTCTGACAGGGCTTTAATGCCGAAATTCAAATTTTTTTCCTCCAAAGTACCTTTAAATTTGTAGATTAGAAAAAATGAACCGTATAATAATGATAGCATTGATAAAAAATCATGGACGAAACCATCAAATTCCTCCCGCATCCAATCCTTGCAATCCAAAATCCTTCGAAATATCAATTTGTCAATAATAAAACTATTTATAAAGACCTGAAGATTCCATTAGTTGCAGACATAGCCGGAATTAGATATATATCCTTTAATTCCAAGCTACGAGCACACTCAAACCCGTTTGTCCGTATCCTCTCATCTCCATTAATTCTATTTTATTTTATTTAAAATCTTAATATTTTGTTTTAGGTGCTTATGTAAAGATACGATAAATTAAAAAAAAAATTGTATTGTATTGAAAATTTTAACCTACCGTTAATTTTTTTATTATTTAATTGGCTATTTGTAAACTATTTTTTCAAGAAAGATTATGCATAAATTAATTATTAATACAATCCATTTGTTAAGGGGTCTTCCCTAAACGGAATTTTAAGGACGTGGTGTAGTGTACAGTTGGTAACGTAATAAGGAGCATTAACTATTGTTCGGAGGACTTTGGATTGGAAGGATTGGATGCGTTTGATGTTAGAATGTTTAGTTGTCCCCCATAGTTCAAGTCCGTAGGTCCATATAGGTTTCAGTACTGTCTTATATATTAGTAATTTGTTGTCGACTGTCAGATGAGATTTTCTGTTTAGTAGTCTGTATAACTGGCCGAATCTGCGATTGAGTTATTTTCTTTTAAGTCTTGTGTGTGGGTTCCACGTCAGTCTTTTGTCTTGTAAAAAGCCAAGATACCGGACTGTGTCTGAGGAAGGAAGCGGTATGGAATTAAAATAAACCGTTGGACAGGATTTGCGTCGAAGGGTGAATGTGACGTGTGAGCACTTGCCTAAAACAAATAGATAAATAAATTTAAAAAAAATATAGATAAATAAAATAAATTAAAAATAATAAATTATAACTTATTTTAATTTGTATTGAATATAGAGCTTGAAATTAATATAAATGCATGAGGGTAGCCAGGAGGAAGCAGGGGAATTAATTCATTAACTAATCAATTGATTATAATTAACTGATCAATTTAAGAACTTTAAAATAACGTGACATTTTATAAAACGGATTGCATTTAGAATCGATTAAATAATATAACTGCAGAAATTATTACGAACAATAATCTTTCATTTTTATGCGTTTTTCGTCATCATACATTGACTTTTACGAATTAAATTTTATTCTAAAATCTTCAGTTTTCCCAGGATGTATCACACATCTATATTACTACTTTTATTACAAAAAAAAAACATATGTTTGTTCTTTTCTCCTTTAGTTATTTATCAAATTCAAAATCAAGTCTTCGTCGTAGGCCTGTGACGCCCTGCCCTACAGTGTCTTTTAATAATATTCCGCTTGTCCCGGTTGAACAGATTCGCTATCTAGGACTCCTACTTGACAAACGTCTAACTAGGAATCCGCACACAAGACTGAAACGACAAGAAACTGCCCAACGCTTTCGCTTACTTCAACACTTACTGGACAGACGCTCTAAACTTCCACTTAACCACAAAAGGCTCATCTATATTACCATCATAAGGCCAATCTGGACGTACGGAGTTGAACTTTAGGCCTCTACTAAACCATCAAATTCTTCCCGTATTTAATTCCTACAACCCAAAATCCTTCGAAAAATCCCCAATGCTCCTTGCTTTGTCACCAACAAACTCATCCATAAAGACCTTAATGTCCCGTATGTTGCTGATTTGACCCGTACGAGGTATCATTTCTTCCATGACAAACTCCACTCCCACATTAACCCACTAGTTTCAATCCTTGTTTCCTCTACCATTCCTGACAATCCTCCGAGGCGTCTGAAAAGAAGATGGCTCGAGACCTTCTAGTGTAGATTACCTAGTGGAGTGTTGCCAATGGCATATTCTCTTCATGTCTTTTCATGTATATTATCTATATTATGAGCCAATTTACTTGATGTATTTACTAATACAGTTGTAAATTTCATAAAATTAATAAATAAATTTAAAATAAAAAATCAAGTCCAACCGGTTTTTTTTTTTTTTTTTTTTTTTTTTTTTTTTTTATAATGCGACCATGTTTCTGCATCATCAAATAGCGGTTACGCATTCATGGGAAAAAGCAGAGAATCAAGGAGAGAAAGATCAAAAGAAGTGTCTTAATTTTCAATGGGTCCGTTTTATTCGGAAGTCTTATTTAATGAGTGAATTATTACAATATAGAGGTTTCTCCAAGTGGTTTAACCCCCTCTCCACCCCTCCCACCCTCATTTTCCGCTGCCCTTTAACCTTTAGATGGAAATGCTAATTAGTGCTTTCTTTATTAAAGTTGGAAGTTAATTGATACATTAATTTTTATATTATTCGCGGCAAAACTTGAGAAACCTAATAACGCTCTTTGTTCTTTTTAATTATAAAATATAATTTGTCTTCAAATAGTAAAACGTTTTTTCATATTTTACATTAAGATGGCTTGAAATCCTTTTTTGTTTTTTAAATTTTGATGCTAATAATATCATTCGTAATTAAATGTATGTTATCAGTTTTCATTGACTCCAATTTCAAGAAGGGAAGACACTACTGAAATATCTGTCCCCTACCTCCCTTTTAAAATTAAATAATTGGACTTTTTAATTGTATTTGAAATTAAATGGCTATATTAATAAAAATTTTGTGCGGGCAATACAAGATTTTCACTTAGCTCGGTTGTTAAAATTTAACAATTAATAAATAGAGTTCGAAAAGATAAAAAAAATTGTCCTCATCTACTTCTATTTGACGTAACTAGGAATTATCCTAATATGGCTATCTTCTTCATTTTTTTTTAAGAGGCGCTGACAATAAGGTGTGCAGATTTCATTTATCCCATTTGATTTACCCCATGTGTCATGATCCTGATTTTGTTCCTGGACAGATTATTGAGATATTAATTAAAAACAAAACTAAAACGGGCTGTTTTTTGACACAGCTTGAATTATTTCTTATACTTTAAAGCATAAAATAGGATTATTTTGGATTCCCAGTTATTCCGGAATATCAGGGAATGAGGAAGTCGACAGAGCAGCAACAGAGGCACATTCACTAGAAGAAATAACGTCCTCTTTTATTTCATCATTTGAGCTGTTTCAGCCAATAAACGCGAAGATCATAGACGAATGGCAACAGTCTTGGACCGCTCTTGAAAACAACAAATTGAAAAATTTCAAGCCGACCATCACCTGCTGGGTCTCATCATCAAGAAAGTGCAGGCGTGAGGAGGTAGTTATCGCCTGAGGATAGGACACTGCTGTCTCACTCATGAGCACCTCATGCCACGAAGGGATCCACTTCGATGTCAACTGTGTAAAATGACTCTCGCAGTAAGTCATATTTTTTAAGAGTGTCCTCGTTATAGGGAATTCGTAAAATGTAGCGTACCACGTAAAGTCTCGGAGGCATTGAGCGATAGTGATCGGGCCGTCGACGGTGTCATTCAATTGGTGAAGAACATTCGTTTATATCACCTCATTTAACACATTCAGGCTATTTTACACAATTTTGATATTTTACTCACAATTTTTTTATTTTTTTTTTTTATTTTTTTATTTTGTTTATTTATTATTTTTTTATTATAATTTTTTTTTGCATTTTGTTGCTAATCATCGCGTTTGCAGTTCCGATTAAATCATAATGTTTATTATTCCTATTGTTCTGTTTTATTCTTATTGATTTCGTACTCCCCCCCCCCCTCATCATAGGTAAGTTAATCGTCTTCTGAAGATATTTTGGGCAATAATAACCACTCGCAGTTTTTTGCCCTTAAAACCAAAACAACAACAACAAATAGGAGTATTCATTAAAGAATTACATGGAGGTCTCTCTCTCTGCGATTCCTGTTTTCATGAAATATGGATATTCTTTGCATAAATCAAAGAGTATTACATAATAAGTATATTCTTAGTTAATTCCCAATGGTTTCACTTCTTATGCGTCAAAGAATAATATTCAGTTTCGTTGGATATTTTTTTTAGATTAAAAGATATAAAATTGGTTTCTAAGAATCAGATAGTTTTATCCGCTATACAAACAGTAAAAAATCAACATTAGATTTTAATAAAAAAAAAAGAATCAAGCAAATTGGTCCAATAATAAATAAATGACAGATCTTTGTGTTTCCTGTAAAATTATCTACAGTGGATATAGTATCTTTTTGAAATCAACGTCTCAATTCTAAGATATAGTTGCAAAACATAAAAACTTGTATAAAAAAATCCATCATTTGAGATCAGGACTGAGAGTATTCGGAATTCATATTTATTTTCATTTAATAAGTATATTTCACAACTATGAATTTATATAATTATTTTTTACTCACAAATATTTAAAAGAAACTCCCATAAATGCTAATCGCTGTCCAAATAAGCGAGAAGTTTATTGTTTTATAAAATATCCGATTAATAATGTAAAATTACAATATTATTCAGTGTCAAAAGTATTCGGAAATCGTAATATCCAGTTGTTTAATAGTTTCAAATTTTCATATTCTCACTAATCTTCGACATAATTTTATAAGCATAAATTATGCCATATTTAAATTGCACCAGTACGAATGAAGAGCGAGTCGCTAGCACGATTATAAATATTAAATAGGATCGGCGTTGAATAAAATGGTTTGTTTGTAAGAAAGCGGTTAGGGGTGAGATAAGGCAGGCTATATAATTGGCAGGCTAAAGCGCTCCTCCCCCAGCGTCCCGTCGCCATGGCTACCGCCCCTTCCTATTGGCCCGATCCTCTCTTCCCCCTCTTTTCCCCCTCTCTTCCCGCTCTCCTTCCCCCTCTCATCCCCTCTCTTCCTCCCCCTCCTTCCTCACCTCTTATTGACAACATTTTATATATACTCTAGGAAAAAAACAAAGGCCGGAGACAGTTTGGGGGAAAAAGGTTATAATTTTCACGTAATCCACTCCTCGCTCCGCGTTACTTTTTATCTTTTAATAACATCCTCCATTTTAATTAACCCTTTGCACTCGGCAACATTTCGCACGCTACCTACCAGTAACTCGACGCTAGTATTTCTCGTAAACGTGCTGACTGAAATCGTCATAATATATGTAAAACTTTAGGAACTGTAAAAAGGCTGTTGGGAAAGGACGCGATCTTTTTCATTGTCGCACAGCACAGCACATTGGAGTCATAGAAGTCGTGCCACATTAGACTTGGGGACACATTTTAGCAATGTTTCCCTACTATTGGTCCGCGAGTAGTCATCAGGAAAAAAATACCTTTTTTTTTTATTTATTTATTTATTGAAATTTACAACTGTATTAGTTAATACATCAAGTAAATTAGCGGATAATATACATGAAAAGACATGAGGAGAATATGCCCATTGGCAGCACTTCACTAGGTAATCTAAACTAGAAGGTCTCGAGGCCATCTTCTTTTCAGACGCTTTGGAGGAGTGGCAGGAATGGAAGAGGAAGCATGGATGGGAACTAGTGGGTTAAAATGGAAGTGGAGTTTGTCATGGAAGAATTGATACCTCGTACGGGCCAAATCAGCAACATATGGAGCATTGAGGATTTTTCGAAGGATTTTGATTGTGAGGATTGTATACGGGAAGAATTAGATGGTTTAGTAAAGCCCCAAAGCTCAACTCCGTAAGTCCAGATAGGCCTTATGATGCTGATATAGATGAGCCTTTTGTAGTTTAGTGGAAGGTTAGAGCGTCTGTCCAGAAGTGTTGAAGTAAGTGAAAGCGGCGGGCATTTTCTTGTCTTTTCAGTCTTGTGTGCGGATTCCAAGTTAGACGTTTGTCAAGTAGGAGTCCTAGATAGCGAATCTGTTCAACCCGAACAAGCGGAATATTATTAAAAGACATTGTAGGGCAGTATGTCATAGGCCTACGACGAAGGCTAAAATACCTATAAGTAAAATATTTGTGAAGCCTTGACTTCTAAAAATAATATCAAAAGTACAAACACGGACATGAGCAAACTGTTAATTAATTTATTAACATTGATTATCTATTAAAAGTTTATATAATTTTTGTAAAATAAAAAATATATAAAAAAATGTAAAGTTGTAAACAAAATTAATGTTTAAACTGTACTTATACTATTGCCATTAAGTGGCCAGGCTCTCTTTGTAAGGGGACCCTCAAAAACAACAACAAAATAAATCAACCTATTTATTTATCTACACTGCCGATCAAAAGTTTGAGACGACCTATGGTTTACATCTATAAATCATGAATAACCTCTATGAATACCTTAATAAAATATAGGTATCTTGTTATTATTTGTAGTTATGAATAAATTAGTTAATTAGATGAAAGAAAGTTTTGTGAAAGTTGATTAGTTGATGCAAACTATAGGTAGTATCAAACTTTTGAGCGGCAGTGTACATTATCATATACATTATTATTTTAGGAATCGATAAATGTTTTAACCGATAAATTAATATAATAATAATGAGACGAAGAAGTAAAAGTTTTTAAAATATGTTAGATATTGTGCTACGTAGGAAACGAAGTGTATTAATCCTTCTCTCCGGGAAGTCACTGATATAAGTTCGGTGAGTCAGTGACCATCATAAACCTAGCAATTTTTTTTTTTTTTAATAAATCCTCTGAGGGGATATTAAATTTTATTGGCGATTATCTAGAATAATTTAGAATAGAATAGAATTTTCCTGTAGTTTTCTGTTAAAATATCACAAAAAATATATCAAATTATGATACAAATATCAAGATGCATATAAATAAATACAAATTGCACCTTCTCTAATCATTTGAACAATATGTAGAATTATAGGAACATTCAGATACCATTAAACTTTACACATGCAAACATTAATCTATTATTCATATTAGGAATTTATATTATTCATATTAGGAATCTCTAATTTTCCGAATATATCTTATTGTAGGAAATGATAACAAATTAATTTTTATATAATTTTTTGTCTGTTCTTCAATTACCACTAATACATCTAAACCAAATTTTATAACAATATATTACTTTTTCTTAAAGTTTTATATTTATATTTATAAATAATTCATATAAATGATACTCGACCGTATCGCTATCTTAAAATCTTTAGAATTACACCATTCTATGGCAAAAAAACAAAAAACATAATAGAAAACCTAAATATCAAATAAATCTGAATAGTTAAAAAATAATCGATGATTTGATAAAAAATATGGATTAAATTAATAGTCATCAAAATTGAAAAGAATAATGAAAGTTATGCACCCTATTCTGGTAGCTTTATAAAATAAACTATTCAAATTCACAAGCTATCATATTTCTACACACATGGAGAAATACGAAGTACTCAAGATAAAAGTACTTTTCGTACTTTCGTACATGCTATATTTTTTTAATACTACACTAGTAGCCATTATTTGTGTGAAATACTTTTATTTCTGGTATTTTTAATTCGGGTATTTTCTCATCTCGAAACAAGGAAGCATAATAACTTTATAATTGCAAAATAACACACTACTGTTGTAATCGCAGTTTTTAAAGAGTTAGGGGGTGTTGAAAAAAGAAAAGTTTAATGTGAATAGAAAAACAATGTAGTTTATTTAAAACCATAAACAAATATGTACATCATATTGTTTACGAGAAATTCATAAAACAACTATTTTTGGTCATAACTGTGCTAATTCTAATCTACCTACATCAAAAGGAATTATATTGAAGAATTTCAAAATCTACATGTGTTGCACAGAAAACGTAACAGTTTATTATAAAAATGGATATTTAAAGAAAAACCGAATATTCAGAGTGTCCCTTAAAGGTCTCGTCATATTGTGAGATCTGATACTAGGCATTAAGTGTAATAAAAAAATGATATGATCCATAGTCCGATTTTCAACGGTTAGGGAGGAAAATCAAATTTTTAGTTGCCCATATTAATTCCATGCATAACTCTAAATATCACCTGTATGCTGATGACCTCCAAATTTACCTTTCCTTCTATCCCTCTGAAATGCCTGAGATGGTCCAAAAATTACAAGAAGACATACATCGCAGCATCAATTAATGGGCCATCAATAATGTTCTAAAGCTTAATGTCGACAAAACCAAAGCCATCCTCATTGGTTCCAAACATCTCCTCAACTCCCTCACCTGTCACCCACTACTCTACCTCAACCATAGACCCATCATCTTCCACACATCTGTTAAAAACCTAGGTATATTCCTCGACCAAAACATCCTGGAATAATCATACTCTCAAATTTCCAGAAAATCCATAGCCATTCTCAAACAGTTCCTCAGATTCCGTGATCAAATACCTCTTAAAACCCCCAGCTCCTAGTCTCTCTCTTATATTCCCCCACTTCGGAATTCCCAGGCGCTCTCAGGTCTCCACCTGGTACGCCGAGTTGAAGTGGCTTTATCCGAAATTCCGACGGCAATACTTCCTAGGAACCCATCTTTATAAATCCTTCAGAACAAAAAAACCCCTCTATATCTATAACCTGTTCACTACACTCTCCTCTGTTCACTCTATCAACACAAGATCCCAGCCCCTGGACCTGTTCCTACTTCCTTCAAGAGATCTTTCGTTATTCGTGCTACTTCATTTTGGAATTCCTTACCCATGCCTATTCGTACATCCCAATACTTAACTTCCTTCAAGCATAAACTATTTATCCATCTCCTTGAATATCAGTCTACCGCGCCTTTATAAGTTTTGACTATTTACACTGTTTATTTATTTTATTTTTTTATTATTCAATGTTTCAGTTCATTTTATTTCTTTTATCAATTATAAGTTTGCAATATTACCTTGTACATGTATATGCATGTGTTTAAGTGTATGTATGCATTTATTTTATTTTATTTTTTTTTTTATTCATAATATGCAGTATAATTTGTTGTATGATGTATATTTTGTAGACGTAATAGCCAGAAAATTAATACTTTAATGTACAATTATATTATTCTTCGGGGACTAGCTGTCCCAGAATAAAAATTATTTTTTCATTTCATATCTTTTGATTTTGATGTACACGCACTAAAAAAAAAAAAAAAAAAAAAAATGGTACTAAATGAAAGAAGAGAAGAATGATCTGGTCTCATAAATGACGAGACATTTATGAGACATCCTGTATATATTTCGTGTTTTGCCCAGTTTTCAAGATGGAGAAATACAAAACCGTCCTTGTGGATTTGTTTCCTCGGTTCTGTTCCAATGACAATGGATAAGGCGATAAGGACGGAGCCAAGGAAGGGAAAGAGCCCAGGGGTCCTATTGTATGCAATGCCCTGGTTCGGCCGTTTGAAAGAAATGTGCGATCTGTTTACAGAACCTGACACCTTGCAGCTTTCTGCCCTTCGGTCCCTTTATCACAGTTGTCGTCTCAGGAACATGTTTCCAGTAAGCTGTCGTAATTGCCAGGATTAGGGATACTAAGGCCAATTGCGAGAGGCCGCCGAACAACTTGAAAACAATAAATTATTATACTGCATAGCATTTTGTTTTGAAGTTGTTAAGGTTTATGTATCCACACACACACAGATATATATATATATATGGGTTGTGTCACATGAAATGTCCGTTTTCAAGGTGAAGGATTTTTATTAAAAATACGATTTGAAAACAAGATAATTTTATTCGAAGTATTTACCTTATTTTTCTACACATTTTTCCCAACGTGACACCAACTTTTTTATCCCCAAACTGAAAACTCTGAGCTTTGAAGTGAAGCAAAATCTGAAAACGCACTTTTCACTTGATCGTCGTTTTCAAAAAGTTTTCCTTTGACGAAGTTGTCTAAATTCCTGAACAGGTGGTAATCTGTTAGAGATAACTCTGGAACTTCGTAGCCCAATTCTTTCAATTTTTGCACGGTATGTTTTGAAACATGCCGCTCAGTGAGATCATGAGGTACCCATGTATCGATCTTTTTTACTTTCCAAAAACACTTTAAATGTCTGGAAACGGTAGATGCACTTGCATTTAGTTGTGCTGAGAGTACTCTAACTGTTTGGTAGGGGTTTCCTTCTACTGTATGTTTGAGGACATCGTTGTCTATTACGGACGGAGGTCTTCCTCGGGACAAGTTTTCCAAGTCGGTATCCCCAGCTGAAAACTTAGCAAACCTAAACGGCGAATGGTCCGTTCATTAACACTCCCTTCCCCAAAGAATTTCAAATATTTCTAGCGGCCTCAGCTGCTAAATGGCCGAGTTTAAACTCGTACAAAAATATTACTCGAAAATCGCGTGTTTCCATGTTCATATTTGGAGGTATACTAAAAAGTGGGTTAAGTGATTGTGAAGCTAATGTTTATAATACAAAGATAGAGGATTAGTAACTGTTTACTTTAAATATGTAAACATTCGGAAGAAAACAATAGAGACCTGCAAAATTATGTATTTCAGAAACTATAAAAACGGACATTTCATGTGAAACAACCCAATATATATATATATGTAGCCCCCTTTGACATTCCTTGCTGTTATTCTTAGCTTTGTAGGAAGTTAAATGGTATACGGAGGTTTTAAGTTAATTTATTAAATGTTTAACACGTCATTCCTTGCTAAATGTATGAACTGTAATATATTAATATTAGACTAGATATTTATTTTAAAATTTTTACTTTAACCAAGAAATAAAAAGGTGTTATACAAGATGAAAGATTAAACTGAATAGGACTGAGTAAGGAACACTTTCTTGAACAACGTTGTATTTAAGTAGAGGAAAAATACATTATTTATAAAGCAGTGCTGCCCAACTCCATTAGGTTGCTTAATACACAGCATAATATAATTTCATAGGAATGTTTGTTTAAAAATAATTATAACAATAATATAATATAATTATATTGTTTTTATCCTTTTGCCATTTATTTAATTTTTTTTTTTAGTTTTATCCTTTTTTTTCTTTCCATTAAAAAAAAAGAAAAAAAAAACCTCGCGCAAAAACATTTCGAATATTAATATTAGCGTAATGAGAAAATAGATTAAATGGCAGAATTTGTTTACTAATAATTTAAAAAATATTCTTTATTTCTTTCAAGCGAACACAATCGAAATATTACCAATTAGGTAAGAAGTTTATGTAATAAAAATTCAAAACAAAGAATCACATTTATATTTCTGACTAAACAAGCATTAACTATTTTTTTAAAATATGTTTATGTATATGTTGGCCTGCGGTACCGCAGAAGTCATTGCACTAAGGTGTAAAATAAACAGAGGAACTACCTTAGTCATATTTTACATAAAAATATGCTCCATTGCATAATTTGATTTAATCTAAATAATTATTATTCTTTTAATTTGTATACATAAATTAGTTTATATTTTTACAACCCCCGATTTTATCACAAGCAGAAATAAAATAAAAAGTTCAAAGAGATATCAAATAAAAATTTCTAAATTTTTTATGCCTTTAAAATTAGCCAGAAAAATAATGATGAAAGTACTATTTTAAAAATTAATATCTATTATAAATTTTGATTTTTCCAGATTTTATATGACAATAAATATATCGATACATATATATTTATTTAATTGTTGATCTTAGGAAAGCTAACTTTTCAAATGCCAAATTAGATCCTGGTTATACTTTGATGGATGAGTGTCATCACATTAGACGCAGTATTTTTTTATTTTTAATTTCCATCTTTAGGATGAACAACGGCTTACGGCTTAAGGTTTTCGAAAATAAGGTATTGCGTAAAATATTTGAGAAGAGAGATGAGGCCACTGGGGAGATTAGAAGGTTGCACAACGCGGAATTGGGGAACTTGTATCCTGTGAATATAATTGAGCTGATTGCATCGCGGAGACTCAAATGGGCGAGTAAAGTTGTTGAGCTCGATGACGAGCGGATTCCGAGAAAGTTGGTATTTGCTGATCCGACTGGTAGGCGTCCGAAAGGTAGGCCGAAGCGTAGATGGGAGGATTGCGTTAAGGCTGATCTCGGGGGCTTGGGCTTGAATGGTGAACATTGGACGAGTCTGTGTAGGCGGAATTTGGTGGTATCGGCATCGAACCTTCGGGTTCGCTAAGCCTATTATTATTATTATAATTTCCATCTTTACCCTAATAACTTGAATTTTCATTTTGGAAATACCAATTATTGATATGAAACCATACAATACTATACCGTGCCACAAATATAATACATTACAAATGTCTAATATAGGTTTATGAAAATAACTGAAAATGATTCTGTACGGTGGCAATACTGATTCCCATAACCTCCCTCATTATAAACATTACAAATAATATATGTTCATAAGTTTATGGGCTTATAACAACATTCTGTTAGCTTGTACAACTTATTTGATTGCATATTAACATTTCTAAGATCTTACGCTTTTTAACAGTATATTATACGTCTATTATACTACTCATATTTCAAATATGTTTCATTCTATTATCAGCTCGGTGCAGATCGTTTCAAGTTCGGATCTTAGACTAATATTGGATGGATCCATTATTGTGTTGAGGCGGATCTAATGAAACTTTTTGTCGAAAATAGCAGATCGAAGCTCAATTAAAACTTTTTCCATCAATAAAACGGGAAGGAGAATGGAACTAATTATTCAATTTGGAAGGAGGCTAATATAACAAGAATTAGCTCTGTGTGTCAGAGAGAGATAGAAGAGAGTGTATGAAAGAGAAAAGAGAGAGAGAGGAAGAGAAAGAGAGAGTGAGGGAGGAGGGATGACAAAGTCTCATATGGTTGCCTCTCCTAATTACCAAGCTACTGTCACCAACAGCCTCCTCTACCTCATTGATCGCCTCTAACTTCCCTCGCCTCACAATTCCATGTCCATTTCTTCTCCCAATTTTCTGCTGGACTTTTGGTAGAATTTACTACCGGATTTGGAGAAAGCCAATGTCAAAATGACTACCAGTTAATAGCGAACATACAAGGATAACATGAAATTAATTACAGCCATAAATATTGGGTTGTAAAATAAGTTTGTTGTGTTTTTCAATATTTCAATTTAATATCTGGTTTCACACAACTCTTTTAACTATATTTATATATCAGTGTACATTTAAAATCCTAATATTTAATATTCATTCACTCCGATGTTAATTTAAAATGTATTTATGTATAAATATAACTATATGTATTAAAAATTTGTATTTCAAAGACTATTTAAAATCTAAAATACTTTAATATAAGATAAAGAAAAAAAAAATTATATAAACCTGTATAATTTGTTACTTTCTGTTTATTTTGTTTATTCTACTATGCTGTTTAATACTTATCTATTATCCTATTGTGATTTGTTGCGTTTCATATTTATTACTTATAATTGTTATCAATTGCTGTTTGTTATGTATAGCCTGAACAGGCTCTATTTGTATGGGGATCCCCCAAAGACAAATAAACTCATTCTATTCTATTCTATTTGAATTTAATATTCTCTGTTTATAAAATTATGTTTACTTGGTCGCCGCTTTAGGCTGCTTCAACACTTACTAGACAAACGGTCAAACCTTCCTCTGAACTACAAAAGGCTCATCTACACGACTATTATAAGACCTATCTGGACTTACGGAGTAGAGCTTTGAGGCTCTACTAAACCATCAAATTATTCCCGCATCCAATCCTTACATTCCAAAATCCTTCGTGAAATCCTCAACGCTCCTTACTTTGTCACGAATAAACCTATCCATAAAGACCTTAATGTTCCCAATGTTACTGATTTGGCCCGGACCAGGTATCAATCCTTTCATGACAAACTCCATTCTCACTCTAACCCACTACTTTCAATCCTTTCTTCCTCTTCAATTCCGGATAATCCCCCGAGGCGCCTGAAAAGGAAATTGCCCTGGACCTTCTAGTTTAGAATATTTTTAGAGTGCTTCCAATGGGAAGCTCCTCTACATGTTTATCATGTCATTGTATTATATAACACATCACATTTACTTGATGTATTTTTTTTTGTTAATACAGTTGAAAATACCAATAAAATGATTTAAAAAAAAATGTTTACGTATTTTTAAAAAATATTAGTTATGGTGCTTTTATGTATCAGTTTCAACCGAGATTTTTCTTGCTCTAAATGGAAGAGATAAAAAAAGTTTTCGTTGTTTAATCATTTTAATTTCTGAAAAGGAAAATCCGCTGCACAGACATTTAATAAAATGCACTGTTTATGGCGATGATGCTTTAAGATAAATCAACTTCCATAAGTGGTTTGCTCGGTTCAGAACCGGAGATTTGCTTTGGAATACGTAAAGCGCTCGGATCGTCCTTCAACTCGTTGATGATGACCAAATTCCAAAAATTACTTGATAGATCAGAACATGTAATAGATCAAAATAGGTCATAATAATTGATTAATAATATTTAATAGATCTGAGGTTTTTATTTTAATCTCCACTAAAACACGCTACCAACTTATTTCACAACCCAATAAAATGATATCGCTATTTTTTTGATTCCGCGAATTCCTAAACCACTTGACGGATTTTGATTCACTTTTCACTATCGTTCTTAGGCATAAATAGGCATTTTTCCCTCAAGGTTTATATGTAAAAGGAAAAATAATTTTCTGTAATCAAGTCATCAAAAAATTAATCGTGAAATATGAGTTAATATGCAATAAAATAAGTTAATAGAAAGTTGTTTCCAGCCCATAAACTTATGGACATATGTTATTTGTAATGTTCTAATGAGGGAGGTTATGGTGATTCAATGTTGCCACCGTACAGTAATAGTTTAAAAAGGGTCATATATAATTGATTAAAAATATTTATTTATTTATTTAAAGATTTTATAAAAGTTAATATGCAGTAAAAGAAGTTAATAGAAAGTTGTTTCCAGCCCATAAACTTATGGACATATGTTATTAGTAATGTTGTAATGAGGGAGGTTATGGTGACTCAATGTTGGCACAGTACAGTAATAGGTTAAAAAGGGTCATATATAATTGATTAAAAATATTTATTTATTTAAAGATTTAATGAAAGTTAATATGCAATAAAAGAAGTTAATAGAGAGTTGTTTCCAGCCCATAAACTTATGGACATATGTTATCTGTAATGTTTTAATGATTGAGGTTATGGTGATTCAATGTTGCCACCGTACAATAATAGGTTAAAAAGAATCATATATAATTGATTAAAAATATTTAAAAGAATCTGAAGTATTTATGGAAATCACCAGTAACAAACTTAACAACTTATTTTACAACCCAGTATATGAATAGTTCCCTTGAAATAATAAGAATCTGGTGCGGGCAACACACGTATTTCAATGAACTGAGTTATTAAAATTTAAAAACTATTAAATAAAGAAAGAGTTGAAAAAAAGGTTTAGAGGATTATATTCGGTTTCGTAAAGAACTTAGATTTTAAAATGATGGAGTTTTGTTGACCGTTGAGAAATTAGATGAGGAAGATGGTTGGGGGTGCGGTCATAAATTAGAAACAAACATTTAAAATAAGTGGTATTTTAATTATGTGCCGACGTTTCGGCCTACAATGTGGGCCTTCATCGGGGTTGACTCTGAAACGTCGGCACATATTAAAATAGCACTTATTTTAAATGTGTGTTTCTAATTTATGACCGCACCCCCAACTATCTTCCTCATCTAACTTATATTTTAGTTTAAATAGTATAATAATAATTAATTTTAAAGTTTACGTCCTTTTTTTTTCAGTATACATTACCTTCCACAATGAACGATAACATATTTTTTTCTCAAATCTTTAGCTTTTCAACGGTTTATTATACATCTGTTTTACTACTCTTATGTCCAAAAACAAAAACTATTTGTCTAAAAAAGTATGTTTGCTCTTTCCTCCTTATTATCAAAATCTAAAATTTAGCAGTTTGTTATCAATGATTATAAGATGACATGGTTAAATTTTTATGATCTACTAAATTAAAAGTACTTTAGAGAAAAAAATACAACGTTTTAGCATTTAAGCCCTTTCAGATTATTTCAATCAAAATAAAACCTACATCATATTAAATTCTATTAAATTTTATAGCGAGGTTAATCCAAATCCTTAGAGCTGTTTTTGAGGTAATCATGAAAAGGTGCTAAATGAATCGTTTAAAGTGACTCTTCTGGTTGGTCGATTTTGATGAAAAAGTTACTGTACCACCTCAGGCGAATACGCTTCTAAAATATGAAATTTAATAAAATTTCGTTTTTAATTTGTTCAAATTAAATATTATATTATGATGTTTAAATCATCTATATGTTCTCATGACAATAATTGGGTAATTTATTTTGCTTAAAAAAAAAACAGGTGATATTTTACATATGTCTTAACCATTATGTTTGATATTATGTAGTAAGTGGTATATACATGTACATAAATTGTAGTGTAATAAAAAAGAATTATCACAGATATTCCATTCAGTCCCAAGACAAGAATCTGTAGTATATTTTGTCTTGAAAATGAGATGAATGAATGAAGCAATTATGATTCTTGATTGTTTCTCTTCAAATCACTCTTCGCTTCCTTTCGGAAAGTCGGGATTTCGGAAATTGTTCTTAAGAAAGACAGGAGCCATCTCTGTTCGTCAATCCTCAATATTTTATTTTGCGTATGAAAAAGTTACAATAGATATAAGCGAAAAGAAATGTATATAAATAAGGACTTTAATGAACTATTTGTACATCTTCGACCATTCTGTGTAATTTCTTAAAATTTTTGGAAATTGTTTTACCTTTTTTTTTTTTGTGGTTCCTGCTTTTGCTATGCGTGGATTTATAGGTCATTAGTAACCAATATATTTCATATTTGACTTATAATCATTTATTTAAAAAAAAAAAACCTCCCGTCCTTCTACAACCCATGTTGTCTTGGGATCAGTAGATATAAAGGTTAGTAATGTTTCTAAACCAATGACACTGCATCAATTACTTTGAACGTTTTAATTGCAATATTATATATTTTTAATTTCTACAGAAAACAAAAATCTGAACTTGTTCTAAATATGTACTGATTATCGTACCAGACGAAATTAATGGTTTAAAGAGAGCGGCGTGGTCCAATTGTAATAGCTTCAACTGGTGTCGAGGGGTGTAAGTTTCTGATTACAACCCTTAAAACTTAATTTAATCTTTTATTAGTATCACGGCGGGGTCTTTGTTTTGTAGGAGACGGGATTGAACCACTAGATCTAGATCTTTTAGTTGAAGCTTTGGAGGACATTACTTGATGATAATATCGCATTTCATGTATAGAAAGTAATTAAATAATAAACAGAAGTGGGAAAAAACAATAACTTAAAAAAAAAGTTAAGCAAGACCAGCTTTGCCGGGCTATTGGCAATCAGCTGATATGAAGAGGTGACTCAGCATTCACTTTACACTGTAAATCATAACACAACTTACCGTTGTTTGCTCCAATAATAACTGTTGTTATCCTGAAGTCTGATGATGTTTTCAAGACACGTGCTGAAGTGAAATCCAACTACAAAAGCAAGAAATCCGAGAGCCGACTTGAAAGATGACTGCTATACTTTCGCGCATGAATACAATTAATGAAAAATTGTTTGTTTTTTTGGTTAATGCATTTAACGTCACTTTTATGCTGCTATGGCTAATCAGACAATGCTACAGTGGGAGTCCTAAATGTGTCCTATGTATGCTTCATTAGGATAGGGATCATTAACGATTACCTGACATTGCATAGGCTCGGGCAATCTTTTTATGTCCCCTCCTAAGAGCGGTACAACCAAGGGATGTTTAATCCTTTTAAAAATCCTAGGGACATCTGCCGGGTTTGAACCCGCGACCTTGGGCCTATAAGGCTGTTAGGCTAGCCACTACACCACAGGTTGTCCCATAAAAGGAATATCGTCTAAAAGGTGGGAATTTCGTTGCGCTCACGAGCGCTATCTAGCGCCTTTTTCTGTAACTTGTTATGGACTTCTCCTCTTTTTAAATGACGCCCTTTAAATTACACTAGGGATACTTAGCGAAATCTGGGTATAGATTTATATCTTTCTAGATCTCCATGTTGGACGTCAAACACGTAAGGTCGGTCTTTTAAAGCTGTGTGCTTTATTATATATAGTGCTTTATAGTGTCACAAAACAGTATCTGCTGCTGAACAGAGAACCCAGATTTAGTGCAAAAGTCGCTAGGAGTCGCTAGTGTAAAAGGGGGCAAGTATGGAACATGTTTTTTAAAAAAAAGGAGATAAATACTGTTCGAGAGAAAAGGTAATATATTGAATTTAATTTGTATTGGGTTGTAAAATAAATTCTTAGCGTTTTATACTGGTGATTTCAATAAAAACAGATTCTTGTAAATATTTTTAATCAATTATATTAAGCAATATCCTTTATTATTGAGTGAGGGTCGTCAGTTACCAATGCTTGAATTTGGTCATCATCAACAGTCGAAGGACGAACCAAGCGGTTTGCGTCTTCCTTGTCACAATTTCCGGTTCTGAGCCGAGCAAACCACTTACGGACGGTGCTTTCACCTAAGACATCATCGCCATACACACTGCATATTATGTTAACCGTCTGTGCAGAGGATTTCTGTTTTCGGAATTAAAAAATCATTAAATGACGAAAATGATTTTTTTTCCTTCCATTTTGAGCAAGCAAAATACCACTTAAAGATGAGGAATATCGGTTAGGAAACTCGACTACCAAAGTTGTGAGAAATTCACTGTACAGTTACTTTTTTTTCCATTAAATAACGAATAAAAAGAATTAATTTTCAGTTGAATCGCGAAGTGCAACCCACATAATACAAGATTAATTGATGTAAACAATAGCTAATCTCAAACTTTTGACAGGCTGTGTATGTGCAATACACATTAAATATTAAAAGTACCACAAAAAAAAAAAAAAAATCGTTTCTTTAAAACTTTTTTGTTAGCTTAATATATTGTTGCAAACTTTCTAGAAGGCTTATGCCTAAAAACTGGCTGCTTACATTCGGAACGTTAAGTAAAATGTGAGGCTTCAGTGAAAATGAAGAATTAATTTTAAAATGGCCTAACTACTCCATTCGAGGGACATACACTTTCATTAAAACTAGCCTAAATGGGTTACTAAGAAGAAAACAGGTAAATGATTAAGTTAGGAGTAGGGGATTGTCGGGAGAAGGAGGGACCTCCTTGACTTTGCCCTAACGGGATTAGCTGCCTGAGGCCGGGGTAACAAGCCATTCTACCCCTCCCGCCTCCCCGTTCGACCAATCATAAACCAGTATTTGACTTTCAAATCTTCCCAACAACCCTCCAATTGGACAGAGAGAGGGAAATAGAGATGGAGTGAGGGAGGGAAGGGTGAATCAAGGACCATTGTGCGGGATATAACCTGTCTGGGTATAACCTGTTCCATTTCCACCACAATCCCCTTATTTCCCTTCACTCTGCCTACCCCAGAAAGTTTTCCCTCTTTTTAAAGCAGTGCTTCGTTCGTCTTGTTAAGGCCCAATTGGATTGACCTTTCACCACTATCATCGGGGATTTCATATTCAGCCTGTGCATGACCTATGAGTAACAAGTTTTTTTAACCTCTCCTCTCTGAATAAAGTTACGTAAATAAAATTGTTTGCCTGACGAATGGCAAAGTGGCCCTTGGACAAAGCACGGAAGAAACTACCTTCCCCCTTTTTCTTGTCGATGGCATTTCTGACCGACTGAAAACTTTAATAAGTTTTTTACGATTCCTCAAGAATAAAATGTCCTTTACACACCACAAAAATACTTAAATCGAAACTATTTCAATTATTCATATTCGAACGTAGTAATGCTATGATCGTATTTCCATAATTGAGACGTTGATTTCCAAAAGGTACTACAGTAGTGGTCATAGAAATTCCATCACCTAAGCTTTAATTTTTTATGTTAATGAGTTTGATCCAAACGAATATTTTTGTATATATATCATAATATCGCTTAATGAAATAAAAAAAAATAAATGAATAACTGTTCGATAAATATTAAGCCGTTCAACAAAAGAAATCTTGGATATTTTATTTTAAACAATTTATTTAATTTCCAGTCATCAATTAAAGTTTTATTGCATTTTCAACATCTAATATCAATACATAATAAATTATTTTTAATAATTATGTCACCTACCATGCGTATCCATGTTACATATCAATTCATTTCACCGCTTATCAGCAGCGACGTCATAATTTAAAAAAAAAAAAACCTGTACTCAAAAATGTCATATTATATTTCATCATCAATTAAAAAAATGGATCTATTTATTCAAAAAGAAAAGAAACATTTTTATTAACTTACTCAACAATTGAGACGTTGATTTCCAAAAGGTACTATATCCACTTTAAAGAATTTTACAGGAAACGCAAAAATCTGTCATTTATTTATTATTGGCCTAATTTACGTGACTCTTTTTTTATTAAAATCAAAAGTTGATTTATAAAGGTGTTACCAACTCATTTTTCCAAATTATTGCACTTTTCCGATGACTTTTAAACAATATAATATGGATTTAGTACTTTTTGGAACGAAACATGGATATAGTACTTTTTGGAACGAATTAAAAGGGATATAGTACTTTTTGGAAGAATATAACGCAAGGTAAGTTGGTAACAGTCACTATAACCTTCCTGATCCAACATTGCCGATAACTAACGTCTTTATATCGTTAATTACTAAGTTATGTATATTTCCTTATTCTCCCTCTGAGAAACATCTTTCTTTGTTGGTTAATTACATTGATTATCTATTATTCATAAAGAAAGTGAATATTCAAAGGACAATATATCTATTTATGGCACTATAATAAGAAAGTATGTAATTATGAAGTTTGTTTTGAACTTGTATTTACTATTTGTGTGAATTTAGCAAATTTAATTATATTATTAACGACGTGTATACAATATTTAACCATAGATACTGATAAATAATAACTTTTGAGCTTTTATTTTACATAAAAAAATCGACTACTAAGTTAGATCAGGCGCGGATTTTCTTCACATATTTAGCAAGTTCGTGGAATGCTAATTCCAACTATTTGCTGCATAAAATACCATTATTCTATTAAAATGTGAGTTTCTGAAAAATTTTAAACCAAATTTATGTTGCTGCAAGAAGAAATACTATGAAAAAACTTAATTTAATTGACAACCTAAAAGAACCAAAGCGACGCAACTAAGTTGTTTCAAATAGCCTAAAAACTGATTATTAGGTTAAAACCAGTGATCAAAATAATAGCGGTGATTCAAGACGTGCTCAATGAACCAATAAAAATGCATAAAATGATGAAAACAATAATTTTTTTTTTTTTTTTTTTTTTTTTTTTTTTTTTTTTTTTATTGAGAAATATTACAATTTGTTGCATAATGAACAGTAGTAATAGAGATGTAGTACACATTCATACAATATATACAGCCAATAATGATAAAGTCAATTTACATAAAATCTGAAATAAATAAATTCAAATATATACAAACAAAAAAGCAACAAGAAACAAATCAAAACAACAACCTGTAGTAGAGATAAATACAAGTTGGGAAACAAATAAAAATCATACAAGCATACTTAACTATATACAATATATACAATCAGCCAAAGGAACCCTAGACTCGGCTGCTCCCCCCACAAGTGGGGGGAGAAGCGGAATCCAAGAGATCCCAGCGCCTCCCACTCAGCGCTTCACTGGTGTATGCCAGTGGAGGCCGAGCCAGAGCGGAATAGCCACAAACATACAGTACATGAGTGGAGGATCTGACTAGTGTCAGAACTCCAGATAAATGTTTACAAAACGTCGCGGGGCCACTGCCGTTTCAATCTTCGAGGAGGATTGTAGGGATGGGTGAAGCTGGAAAGCGATTGAGCAAGAGGATTAGGATGATGAAGAAGGTTCTGATGGAATTTGGAGAATTTGGATGGTACCAGGTCTAAAACAAATGGAATATTAAGGTCATGGTGTAGGGTACAGTTGGTAACGTAATAAGGAGCATTAACTATTGTTCGGAGGACTTTGGATTGGAAGGATTGGATACGTTTGATGTTAGAATGTTTAGTTGTCCCCCATAGTTCAAGTCCGTAGGTCCATATAGGTTTCAGTACTGTCTTATATATTAGTAATTTGTTGTCGACTGTAAGATGAGATTTTCTGTTTAGTAATTTGTATAACCGGCCGAATCTGCGGTTGAGTTCTATCCTTTTAAGTCTCGTGTGTGGGTTCCACGTCAGTCTTTTGTCTAGTAAAAAGCCAAGGTACCGGACTGTGTCTGAGGAAGGAAGCGGTATGGAATTGAATTTAACTGTTGGACAGGATTTACGTCGAAGGGTGAAGGTGACGTGTGTACATTTGCTTTCGTTCACCTTAATTCGCCAAGCCTTACACCAGTCTTCGACAAGGGAAAGGTGCCTTTGGAGATTTAGAGATGCTACTTCAGGATCGGAATGGGATGATAAAATGGCTGTGTCGTCAGCAAATGTTGCCAGAAAGGTATCGGGATCGGTAGGGATATCGGCGGTGTAGAGGATGTAGAGGACGGGTCCTAAGACGCTGCCTTGAGGAACACCGGCCTCAACAGTATATTGTTCGGAAAATTCGGAACCACAGCGAACTCGGAAGGAGCGGTTGGATAAATAGGATCGGAGGATTAGGTATAAGGATTGAGGTAAATGGGTTTTGAGCTTAAAGAGCAGTCCCGGGTGCCACACCCGGTCAAAAGCTTGAGCTATGTCCAGAAAGGCACCCGAACAATACTCCTTGCACTCAAGGGCAGAGGAAATGTGATCCACAACTCGGAGTCCTTGCTGAACTGTGGAATGTTGAGAACGAAATCCAAACTGATGCGAAGGAAAATTTTTAAATTTATCTAGGATTCGTTTTAGTAGGAGCTTTTCGAAAATTTTTGAGAGGATCGGAAGTAGGCTAATAGGTCTGTAAGATGACGTGCTGTTGGAAGGTTTGCCTGGTTTCAGGAAAAGGATGATAGTTGAATGTTTCCATAAGAGAGGAAAATAGGTAGTGCGTAGGATACTGTTATAAAGATATGTAAGGAATGTAATGGCTTTCTGTGGAAGTTGTCTTAAGATCTGAGGCGTGAGGAGATCATATCCAGAGGATTTACGGAGAGGAAGCTTTTTAAGAAGATATTTGACCTCAGAGGGATTAACTGCTTTAGGAGGTAAGGAGAGTGGTATTGGCGAAGTAAGGAACTGTTCAACTGTTGAAGTATGGTTTAGATTCAACTCAGGATGAGGAGTGAAAACTTTGGAAAGGTGCTGTGCAAATTCCTGGGCCTTATCCTTGTCAGAAGCAGCCCAGGAACTATCACCGCGCAGGAGAGGATGGGAAATCGTGTGAGTATTCAGGATTCTCTTCGTGACTTTCCACAGGGAATTGTCACGAGTCGAGAGAGAGGAGAGGTAGGAATTGTAGGATTGGGAACGAAAGGTCGCCAACTCCCGCTTTAATTTTCTACAATAAAAGTTATAAGAGCGGCGATCTTCTGGGTGGCGGGTGCGTTGCCATAATGCTCTGGCTCGGCGTTTAGTGTTGATGAGGTCCGTCAGGTGTTGTGGTAAATGGCATTTGTAAGGAATAATTTGGGATTGTTTAGGAAAGGAGGCAGTCCAGGCAGCTTGTTGAATCAAGGTTGTAAAGGAATATACGGCATCATCAAGGTCAGAAGGGGTTTTGAGAGTTACTCTGAGGTCGATATCATTGGTGAGGATTTCGCGGAAGAGGTTCCAGTTGATGGGGCCTCTGATGAATGACGGTGGGAAAGGTTTCGGAATAGGAGTCATGGACACATTTAGGATTAATGGACTATGATCAGAGGATAGTTCATCAAGGCGAGTTACGGAATAGTTCAGGGAGCCTAATCCGCTGTGGATGAAGAAGTCGAGGATGTCTGGATTACGGTTAGGATCTGTTGGCCAGTAGGTAGGGGAATCGGGAGGTAGGAGATTAAGGCGTCTGGAGTTGAGTGCAGACTGCAATGTCCGTCCACGAGTATTTGTGGTTCTGCAACCCCATTGTTGGTGCTTCGCGTTTAAATCTGCACCCAGAATAAAGTGATTTCCTAAAGAGTTGAGAAAGGAACCAAATTGGGTAATAGAAATAGAATTCTTAGGAGGGCAATATGCTGATGCGATGACTAGCGGAAAGGAAAAGGTCTTGATTATAATAGAGGTGGCTTGTAGGAAATCGTGGGCGGGAAGTGGGTGTAAGTGATGGGAGAGGGATCGGTTGACAATGACAGCAGTACCGGCATGGGCTTTGCCGTCTGGATGGTCTATCCGGTATGTTGTGTATTCAGGTATTTTGAAGTACTGTTTAGTGGTTAGTCTAGTTTCAGTAATGAGTGCAACGTCAACTTTTTTGTCTTGGAGTAAGGCTGTAAGTTCGTCAGTGTGAGTTCTAACACCATTCGCATTCCATAGGAGAATAGATAAGGAGTTAGGTGAGGTCATTTATGGATTTTTTAAGTTAGGAATAAGATTTGATACAAGATTCGTGAGGATTGTTATTAGGGGCATGACAAGGGATTTGATTTCGGAAATGAAGGATGTCATCAAACTGGTAAGATCTGTGGCATTTGAAGGAGGGGGAATATGAGAGATTTGTTGTGGATGAGGATTTTTAGGACTGATTACGTTTTGAGGAAGAGGTATTTGTGGAATGGATTGAGGATATTGAGGTACATTTTGTAGTTCCGGCAGGGCCTCGGCTTCAGTACATTGGTTCCCACCTCCAAGTAAGTGGGCAAATGATACATTGGCATCGATTATTTTTGAGGGTTCTCTTCTAGTTCTAGCCTGTCTTGTTGTTTCATCCAGTACTTGGGGTTTTTGATACCTGGTCCTTAGCTCCTTATAGATTTGGCATCCTTTGTAGTTGGCCGGGTGGTCCTTGAGGCAATGAGCACATACAGCGGGTGTTGACTTTGGTTTTGTACATTCCACAGACTTGTGCTGTTCACCGCATTTCACGCAGCGTGGTATGTGGTGACAGTAACTTCTGGTATGACCATACGCCTGACAATTGTAACACTGAACAATTTCTCTCTTTGTATAAGGTTTTTCGACTCTTACACTTGTATAATACAGTCTTTTTAGATCATAATTTTTTTCTACTCCTGCTAATGGTTCCAAGTCAGCGAAGAATAGAGGCAGTTGAACTCTATCTTTTATGACATTAGTGACTTGTCGCACTTTGTAACCCATCTCCATGAGTTCTTCTTTGATAGCGTCAACTGGTGTTGAAGGGTGTAGATTTCTGATCACAACTCTAAGAGCTCTCTCTTGCCGTAGCTGATAAGTGTGAAAATCCGCTTTAGTTTCAGTTAGGTATTTCACAATTTTTCTATATGCCTCGGCGGTGGTCGGTGATATTTTGGTGTCATTGATTCTACTCATACAGTAGTAGCTGGTGGATTCGGTAATCTTGTTTAATTGCGCACATAACAACTGGAAATTTTTAATATTTTTGACAAATATCGGTGGAGGCCGTGGTTCACTGGGTGTAGGAGCAGATTCCATGTTTTCTTTTTCATTATGTAGGATTTGAAAAGGATTTGGGGTGAAAAACGGAGATTCGTCAGTCATCCCCTGTGACGATGTGCCAGGCTGTGGTTCAGATTCTGTATTAGAACCTGAAGGGGTTGCTTGTTGATTTAATTTTTTATTAGTATCACGGCGGGGTCTTTGTTTTATGGGAGACGTGATTGAACCACTAGATCTAGATCTTTTAATTGATGCTTTGGAGGACATCACTTGGTGAAAATATCGCATTTCATGTGAAGAAGATAATAAGAAAATAATTAGATGTTCGTAATAAAACAATAACTAAAGAAAAGAAAACCAATCCCGGCCTTGCCGAGCTATTGGCAATCAGCTGATGTGAAGAGGTTACCCAGCATTCACTTTACACCGTAAATTGTAACAAAACTTACTGTTGTTTGCTCCAATATTTACTGCTGTTGTTATCCTGTAGTCTGGTGATGTTTTCAAGATTGCACTGAAGAGAATTCAAACTGAAAAAGCATGAAATCCAAGAGTCGATTTGAAAGATGACTGCTATACACATGCGCATGCGCAGAACTTAAAAACAATAAATTAATGGTGATATATTACGGGATTAGTTGCTTCTGCCGTATATTTGGAAATATAGTACCTTTTGGAAGGAAATGAAGGGAAAGGTTATATCTGTTTACATAGGATATAGTACCTTTTGGAACGAAACATGGATATAGTACCTTTTGGAATGAAATAAAATGTGGATTTAGTACCTTTTGGAATGAAATGAAATTTTTAAAGACTTTTTTTAAGGATTTTTATGTTTCTTGGATAAAATTTGATGACGGATTTAGATAAAACCAAACCATTAGAATACAAATATGTGAAAATATCAACTTTGAAAAAAATGTCCTTAAGTACCTTTTGGAAATCAACGTCTCAATTGAGACGTTGATTTCCAAAAGGTACTAAAGGACATCTTTTACGAAATTGGTATTTTTACATTTTTATATTCTCCTCATTTAGTTTTATCTAAATCTTAAATTCGATTGTATCTAATGAACACTCAATTCCTTTAATAACGCGATTTAGAAATAATATTAATTTCTTAAGATACTAATTACACATTTAGTTTCGTTCTAAATCGTACTAAAACATTTCATTTTATAACTTTAATATGGTGTTATTAATATAGTAAAAAAACAATCCTATATTCTAATGCGAAAAGAATCAAATTAGGTGGTTTAATAATAAAATAACGAGAGATTTTGGCGCTTCCTGTAAAATTTCCTAGAATGGATATAGTACCTTTTGGAAATCAACGTCTCAATTTTCGGCCGTCTTATAGGTGTTCTCACTTTAAAAAAATATATCCATGATTTTTTTTGTAGAACGGCCTAATATTTATCGAACAAATATTCAACTAAAAGAACAATTACAACAGTGATGATTAAATGAATAACGTTTCTTAGTTCTTGGTAAGTAGTTTTAACTACCACCAGAATAAAAATTTTGATTATGTTGAGTTTTAAGCATTTTTCTAATAGAAACAATTATCATTGTGAGATTACATGAAGTGAAACAATTTTCACGGAAAACAGCGGTGCCACAAATCACCAATGGCCACAGTTTTGAAAATTAATATTATAATTCATTTTACTAGATAATATAAACTTTTAAAATATTTTCTTCATTGATTTTTATGTGCTTTTCTTTAATTTTCAATAAATAATATTGTTTTTTGTGTTTGTGTGTAATCACCATTTTTTAAAACCACGCGGTTATGTTTAATTTTGGAAACTTTTTTTATAGAGTTCTGCTATGACCACGACTGTATTTCTATTCTAGGAAATTTTACAAAACTTTATAAAAGCTCTCAGTACTATATTATTAAACCAACTTACTTTATTCTTTTCTTATTAAAATGTTGAATTATTGTTTTAGTAGATGCATAACACAATTGTAAAGTTATGGAATGAAATGTGTTAGTATGATAAGGAATGAAACTAAGTGTGTAATTAGTACCTTCAGAAAATAATTGCATTTATTAGAACAGCAATATATATATGTATAAGATACCGTTGGAAAGTTGAATCGCTTAGAAAAAATACTATCTTATGCACAAGATTGTAAAAGTTAATAGAGAGTGATTAAAAGCCGATAAAACTAATTGATTGTTGTAGATAATTATATAATAGACTAGGTGACCCGACAGACAATGTCCTGTCTGAACTATGTCTTAGCGAAATCGGTCAAGCCGTTCACGCGTGGTGAGATGATCAAGGAATAGGGGGATTCATTTTTATATATCTAGATAAAGAAACCTATTCACCCAAGTAACATTCATTATTTTTTCTTTTATAAGGTCCTTCTCCTGACTGCTATAAATAAAACAAACAAAAAATTAGAAAAATCGGTCCAGCCGTTCACGCCTAAAGCGATGGCCAAGAGAATATGCGATTCATTTTTATATATTTGAATTTTACAAAAACGTTATTTTATTTTATTTTTTTTTTTATAATAAAGAAAGGTTCTGAAATCAAATTACAATATTTGTTCCAATAAACCAAAAATTTAGAAAACTTACTTTTTATAATTTTCCTTTTTTACAATTTTAACTTAAGGTCAGGACTTTTTGCTGGCCAATCAATGGTGTGAATATTTGTGGTGTCCAGGTATTCAGAAACACATCTTGCCTTGTGAGGGCGAGAATTATCATGCATGAGCAATGATTCAAAGCCTATGAATGGCATAAAAGGCACAACATGATCTTGAAGAATCATTTCTACATACCTCAAAGCATTCAAAGCCCCTCCTTGGATTGGCACTAACTCGGTGCTCGCCTCCCAAAATATGCCACCTTAGAATCTCCTCCAAATGGCTAAGTTTCTAACGTGCAGCACCGACTATACCATTCACCAGATCTTCTCCAAACTCTTTCACGGCCATCTCGGCTGTTAAGGGCCACTCTCGTCACATCAGTGAATTAAACTTTTTTCCATTCCTCCACAATACAATACTAGATTGGTGTTCCCTTTCAAATCTAAATCTTTACACACTCTTTTTTTTTTTTTTTTTTTAATTTAAAAAAAAACTATCAACAAAAGTGACTTTTCTCATTTTTCCTTTCATCAGATCCTTCTTCTGACTGATATAAATATAACAAAAAAAAAACAAAAAAAATTAGAGCAACCGGTCAAACTGTTCACGCGTGATGCGATGACCAAGGAAAAAGGCGATTCATTTTTATATATGATATATAGATAGAGTGATTATTATTACCTTTAAAATATTTTTAAAAAAACTTTCTACCAACGTAACTTTTTTAATATTTTCTTTTATAAATTCCTACTCCTGACTGATATAAACATAACAGAAAAAGAATTAGAGGTTAAGCCGTCCACGCGTAATGCGATGACCAAGGGAAAAGGCGATTAATTTATATATATATATATATATATATATTATCAATTAATTAAAACACGCGTTTCTATCTAAACTCAATATAATTAATTCTTATCTTTTTTTTATCCCAATATCGTTTAACTGAATTAAAAAATTCTTAAATTAATTTTCACAGCAGCGGTAAGTGACGTGTGTCGCCCGCACAAAACTTTTTTTTCCATAAAAATTGTTTTAATGCGCTCGAAGTTCACCTCGATATAAAACAAAATTTAAAAATGAGAGAGAGAGAGTGAGTGAGTGAGAGAGAGAAGAAATGAGAACAGCTTCAATCCAGTTAATAAGTTGATTGGATTTGGCCGGGAAAGATGAAGGAAGAAATTGCTTTTAATGAAAACGGAGAAATTGGTCGTTTCGTAATGAAAGCCCCTGATACTGACGCTACAGCTCTAATAACCCCCTTTCATAAATAATATTTTGTATTTACTTTTCCATTTCCGGTTATAATTTACTCTGAGTCCGCAATTTTTTATTAATTTCCAAAATATTAATTTTTAAACTATTATTTTTTTAAACTTATTGAAAAAAAAGGACCCTCTGGAGTATTCTTGCAATTTTTTTTTGCATTTTCTTGCATATTGCAAGGAAATATTGTATTTATTGTACAATATGAGTCATATGATTCTCGTTATAAACATATACCCAACATTAGAAAAGCGAAGTCGAGTAGACCAATTTCTGCTACCTTAGATACATGTTATAAAGTAGTGGTACTTAATCAAATGTGAAGAAAGCTGTGAAAATACTTACTTCCACACTATGGAGTAGTAATATCATACTAAAAACAAAAAATCTGGCTCCTGAGGGTCGTCTGTTGTGTAGTGGTTAGCATAACAGCCTTCTATGTCCAAGATCGCGAGTTCAAACTTGGAAAATTACCCATTTAATGGTAGTAAAAAATCCATGGTTATGCCGTCCATCGGAGGGGTCCTAAAACGGTGGTCCCGAGCCTGTGCTATGTCAGGTACTCGTTAAAAATCCCTATCATAACAAAACCTGGATAGGCAAAATTGAGGACTATCGTCCGATTGGGCACAGTAGTATGAAGTGAAATTAAATAATAAAATTATAATAAATAAATAGTAAAAATAAAAATAGATAAATAAAGCTAATATCAAGATAGTTTATCTAAAAGGCATTAGCAGAGAGTTTAACGCCATACGGATCGGAAACATGGACCAGCAAGACCCAAGGGAAAAATATTCTTGCTGTAGAAATGGATTTTCTAAGGATATCGGTTAAGATATTGTAACATAAAAAATGTATACACTAAAGAATAACTAAAAGGTCATTAAAGAGCGACCACTCAGATGTCATGATCACTTGAGAAGAATGTGTGAGGACAGAATGCCAAAACAGATTATGAGAAGATTCAATAATGGAGAGTATGGCTGGTAGGGGACTCACAGGGGTGGATATCATGGACCGGCTAAGATGGGGGGGGGGGCTACTGAGAAAGAGTTTGAATGAGAAAAACTTCAAAATTTAAGAAATTCCTAATTAAAAAAATAACATAAATTTTGAACTCAGAAAATCGATACCGATAAAAGATTCTTCTCAAACGAAATTATTTGGCATAACATTGCAAAAGCAATAAAAAAATCCATTAACAACACACAACAAGATTATATGATGAAGGGAAGTAAAGGAAAGAAGGAACACAATTACAGTAAATGAAGTTATTTGAGTAAATGGAGCAAAACGGTTTTTGTTTTTGCACTACTTTTATTCAATTTTGTTCCGTGAAAGGGAGAAAAGGAGGGTCGGATGGTGCATTAGAGGGCGAAAATTACTTAGACTGTTTTTCAATAGAGCCAGTTGTTTTTCCATCCCGACGACAAAGATGAGCTGGAATAGGGTTTGAAGGAGGGGGAGGGGGTGGCAGGCTGGATTATTTTCGCATTAAACGCTCACAACAAAGGGCCAGGGAGAGAAGGGAAGATATGTAGCGACATAAAGGAATGGCCTCGCCTCACTGGGGCTATACTCTTCCCTCCAAATGTTATTTCTCACCGCTTACCCTCGCCTAATTATATCCAAAGCCTTGTCGTTATGGTTAGCCAGCCTCCCCTAACGCAGCAATTACACCCTCTCTTAGCCACCTATTCACACGGACTCTCCGCACACATTTGCCCCTACAATTCGATACAACTCATTAGACTTCTCTTCACTACTCTATTCATTCCTCTTTTTTTCACATTCTGTCTTAATGGCCTTAGATTTGGATGGAGGAAATTTTATTACTGCTTCTGAGCGTGTTAAAATAGTTCAGTTCACATCGGTTTGCATCTCCTTTTGGAATAAAAATGCATCATACAAATAAAAGATTTAAACCTATTTTCGCAGCACTTAAAAATTTCTGTAACACATTTTGTTTTATTAATATTGCTAATTTAATGATTGTTGATAATTTTAGGTGATGGCCAGATTCGTTAGTTAATTAAAAGCTGTTTCACTACTCCAGCATTTTATTTTAAAATGCACTACGTTTCGGCTGATAGGCCATCTTCAGGCGCTTAACAATTTTCGTCTTTATGATGATTTCACAAATTCAGACGTTAGGTTTCATTGTTTTAAGTTAGTTAACTACCATTGTCGCAAATCGCTATGATAGAAGATTATCATAGAATTGTCGGAGGGATTGAATTAGCATTGGCGAGGAATGGGAGAAACCTCATCGTACAAGATAGGGAAACTTAATTCGTCTAAAGCTTAATGTAGATAAAACGAAAGCCATTCTCGTTGGTTCCAAACATCTCCTCAACTCTCTCTCCTGTCACCCTCTACTCATCTTTCACACATCCGTTAGAGACCTAAGCGTATTCCTCGACCAAAACCTATCCTGGAATAATCACATCTCTCAAATTTCCAGAACATCCATTTCCATCCTTAAACAGCTTCTCAGACTACGTGATTTAAAATCCCGCAAGTTCCTAGTATGTTCTCTCATCTTCTCCCACTTAGATTATGGCTGATAGGTGTTTGGCGGACCGTGGGAGAGGCTTGAATGAAGCTGATGAACTGCTTCATTAGATTCATCTTTGGTATTCCCAGGAGTTCCCATGTCTCTTCCTGATCCGGTACGGAGACCCCCCTTCCCCTTCCGGGGAATCCTTCCGGCCCTGCGACCATTCTAGACTTCGGGGCAACGCCCCAAAATGGTACTACGGGTGGCAGTATTTGTACTGCTGGGTGGTGGCGCGGTCCTTCGGGTGCCGTGCAGTTGAGGTAGTGGCGATGGTGACTAGAACGAGACGACCTTAGCAAGGAAAGGAGTGGGTCTGTTTCGGGCTAGCGCTAGGTAGTGGAGGTCCCTTCTCCTCTCCTTTAGCACGGCGGGCGGTGTATCTGGTTAAAAAATTTATGTTGGTACAGGCTGTGAATGAATTCAATTCAATGTCCCTCTTCCTGGTATGCCGAGTTGAAGTGGCTTTACCCGATATTCCGACGGCAATGCTTCATAGGAACCTACTTTTTAGTACATACCATCAGTACTAAAAAAAAACCTGTATATTTACAACGTGTTCAACCCACTCTCGTCTGTCCACCCTATCAACACAAGATCCCAACCCTTAAGCCTACTCATTCCCTCTCACAGAACTGCTTCCTTTAAGAGATCCTTTGTTCTTCGGGGATCTTTATTCTAGAATTCCTTATCTAAGTCCATTGGCATATCTGAATCCTTAACTTCCTTCAAACATCAACTATTCATCCATCTCCTAGAATATCAATCTATCGTGCCTTTATTAAGTTGTAATGTTTAGTTTCTATTTTGTTTATTTTTGTTTTTAATCTCTTATCATAGTATGCATTACCCTCAAATTGTGAACATAGTATTATAATTATTTTATAGCTAGAATTAATACTATAAATGTACATCTATAGTATTCTCGGGGTAGTAATTTAATTTATAGTGACGGTTAATATTTATATATATATATATATATATATATATATATATATATATATATATATATATAAAGTAGAATAGAATAAAAAGTCCCTTTCTACCTTATCATAAAGCTAACTATGGGAGATCACATCAAACCTACCCAATGTTAAAAAACACATGTGATCTAAATCACTTATAGTATAAATTATGATTGTAATTTACACCTCCATTGGTCGAAGACACTTTTTCCACAGGAAAAGAGTATGGTACTAACTTAAAGTTATGGAAGAAATTGGCTGCCCTATGTTTCATTTTTATCAATTTACTTCATAAATAGATTATAAAACTCTACGTTTTATAATAAAAGGTCCTTTTTCCCTTCATCCAACTTATCCTGAACATCTAGAGGTAAATTATACACTATTTGATATATTTTATATTTCGGGCATATATATAGCATATATGTCTGCTACCAAAAGTAAACGTTCTTTCTTAAGTACATAATTAATCAGCGAACCGAACATATTCTTACAATTGAATGATGTGCGAATCGCAGTCCTACTCTTTTTGCCATAAGTAATAAAAATTAATTTTTTAAAACTATCCAATCAGCTATCGGTAATATATATTTAGTACACAGAGCTCTGTTGGCTTTGTTACACACATAATTTGTGTGCTGAGTAAAGGTCAGTCATTTATCCATGACACTTTGTTACATAGATAGATTTTTCTGTGTGTGAAGCGTGCTTCCATCTAGAAAAATGAAATTGTATATTAAAAAAAAAAAAAAAAAAGTGTTGAAAAAGCATTAATCAATCAAAAGTGATTTTAAAGCGGAGTGACCAGGTAGAGCTACAGTAGAGTTATTGGAAGATGTAGCCATGGAGCGCCCCCCCCCACCTCTAACGCGATTATCCCCCCGCGATTGAATCAAGGCTCAACGCTGATGAAGCGGCAGTTTATTACACTTCGTCACTAATTAAATTAACGCTCAATTTGTTCGCTATTAATGAAAGTTTTAATTAAACGTTTAGGGAGGCCGCTAACAGGACAACTATTAGGCGTTATTGGCGTTGCTAAAGGGCCTTTCGTACTCGCCCAACCTTCTCCCTCTCTTCTCTCCCTTTCTTTGACGAGGAGAATAGAAACCTATTGAAATATATTCTTGAATTAATTTTGTTTTCATTCAATAAAATATGACGGGCCGAAAATTGACGCGTTGATTTCCAAAAGTTATTTTTTTTTATTTCAGATATTTACAACTGTATTGGTTAATACATTTAGTAAATAAACTTTGATATAAAATACATGAAGAGAAACGGCCCATCGGCAGCACTCCAGTAGCTAATCTAAACTAGAGGTTAGAAAATTGTTATAAATCCATAAACCAATGGTCTATTTGAAATATAAAATAGTAATAAACGGAATAAATCTGTAAAAAAAACTCATTCTACTATAAATTTTACATTTTCCCTTTTCGGGAAGTGGAGTTTAAGGTTTTTAAGGGAATACTTTGAAAAAGTTTCATCAAAATCGTCCTAGCCATTTTCAAGAAAGTCTGAAATCTATGACAAATTACTAGTAAAAAAGTGGCATTCAGAATGACTCTGATACATTGATTTTAACAAAAGTGTTGTGACATTCTAGGCAAAAGAATATATAATAATAATTTTAATTAATAATATTAACAAAAAATTATCTCTATTGTTGCTTCAAATACAGAAATAACTTTACTTAATTACAGGATTTAATAAAATAATATTTATGTTCTATGTCAGCGAATATGCTTAAAAGAATTGGAAACAAAATTATATCCTTTTGTTGTGGTCGACATCCTGCCGTAGTAACCGGAGGGAGGAGGTAGCCTTAGCCCGTATAAGCATTGGTCACACTGCGCTAACCCATTCATACCTCATAAAAAAACAGCCACCGCCAAAATGCACCTACTGCAGCTCCACCCTTACCATAAAGCACATCTTTGAGGAGTGCACTCAATATATAGAAAGTATTAATAGAATAGGCCTGACTTCAAACTTGAGCAATATTTTGAGAGACGACGAGACAGCAATAGCAATGGTTATAAATTTTTTGAAAGGTAACTATAGGTCTTATATCTGAATTTTTTATTTTTTATTCTTTCATATCTATTTATATATTTTTTATTCTCTATTTCATTTACGTTTTTTTTTTTGTTTTGTTTTTTATAATCAGTACTTTCCTTATGATTATTTTCTTTAAGTCAAAATAGAACTCTCACACAAATTTCTTTAATTTAAGTGAATTTATAGGCGTTGATGACCTCGGAGTTTTACGCCTTTAAGCATCAACAAACAAACAAACAAAATTATATCCTACAAAATACATATATATTTCAACTATATATTGTATACACAATGTTTATAAAATTATTTTTCAGTGTTGTCCAGGTAAGATTGCTTAATGCGGTAATTACAATTTGCATTATTCAATTACGTCTCTACCATTACGTGCGAAGGGGAAAAATTTGCTTTGTTTATATTTTTTCTGGTTCGTTGCTTCTTCAAAGGATCACAGGAAATTGTTTCATCCTTCATGTAAAACTTTACAAAACGTTATAATCTGTTCAGATTTTTTAAAATATTCCGTAATTCAATAATGGAGGAGGTTTATTAAGTTACAAAACATTTTAATTTTGTAATTGAAAAGTTGTGACGCGTGAAATTCCATATTTCAGAAATATTGACTTTGCTTCGAGCTTCTGAATTTTAACTTAATACGGTAAATTATTATTATAATTTCACTTACCTATATATGAATTATATAGTAAGGAAAATTATTGTGATCGTGAAAATTTTCGAATTTCATTTTTTACCGGAAATACGAGTATACGTTTAGGGTCCACTGAGTCCAAATAACCAAGGCCCGCAGGGTTCACCCATAGCGTAGTGGCAAGCATAACAGCTTTTTATGCCAAAGGTCACGGGTTCAAACCTACAGGTGGGTTTGTGATTTTTTTAATGGGGGTAAAAAAATCCTTAGTTAGGCCGTCCTTCGTAAAAAGGTGGTCCTGAGCCTGTGCGATGTCATGTACTCGTTAAAGATCCCTTCCAAATAAAACATGGATAGGCAAAATTTAGGAATCCGACTGTAGCATCGTTGGATCAGCCATAGTAGCATAAAGTGATGTTAAATGAATAAAGAAACCATGTCCCGGAAAAAGGTCTCTGTAAGATGTGTTGAGTTCGAAAACGGAAATCGTACGAAACAGAAATTTTATATTTAAGAGAACTATACGTCCTAGATGTTACAGTAACTTCCGGACAACCAGAAGAACCACTTTGTATCATCTCAAAAACAGCTTTAACGATTTTAATTAAACTCGCTATATCGATGTAAAATTTAAATTTAATATCGTGTAGGTTTCATTCTGATTAAAATAGTCTGACAGGGCTTAAATGCCGATTTTTTTAATTTTCTTAATTAAAAAAAAATATTTCTTAAAAATTAATCATATCATTTTATTATCATTGATAAAAAAAATAAAAATATAAAAAAACGGCTTAATATACAAGTTGAACAAATTTGACCAACTGAAGGAGAAAACAGGAAAAATATATTTTCTTTTTTTTTTTTCATTTAAAATTTGTTTCCAACAAAAGAAAAGTATAATAGACTATCGTTGGTAAGCTGAAAGGGAGCGGCGTGGTCTAGTGGATAGAGCGCTAGTCTGCTGTGCACCGGGGCCTGGGTTCGAATCTCGGCTATGGCAGAATATTATTTATTCTGTTAATTCAGTCGGAGGGCGACCCTAGGTATGGAGACCCTCCTGGGGCAGACCCAGCCTTTATAAAGTGTGTACCCAAATTAATTGGGGAAAAACCTGGCGGCTGAGGCCAAATCACCTCATTGCACTGCCGTTGGCCTTGAAACAGTACGAATCTCTATATGTACTGAGCCCAAGACCCTCCATGGGTTGTAGTGGTACAGGTTTAGGTGGTAAGCTGAAAAATTTAGAAAAAAAAATCTTTTAGTACAATTTAATGCAAATTCGGAATTTATACAGCACATAGTTATACAATAAGGATAAAATATAACTTACAAGTAAGGTTACATTCACTAAAGAGTCCGTTTTTTTTTTCCCTAGTAAAAAATCCAAGGGGATTTCGATCTTAAGGTTCTTTAATGGAACTTTCTTGCATCACATTTACAATTATCTAAATTAAACTTTTAATTTATTTAATTTTTAGATAAAACTAACACTATCTTGGGCAAAATTAAATAACTAATAAAATTATTAGGGGATGATAGTTCAGAACTAATATTCTATATGACATCTTAAAAAGACAAATACTTATATTAAAGGTTTTTTTTTTTGTTATATCAGGTGTACCATTTTAAACTGAAAAATGTTAATATTATTTAATTTTCTATTATCCACTGGAGAAAATTAAATCGCTCGTTTAATACCTAAAACATAAAAAATAAGTTCCAAAACAGAATTTGAAAACACGGTGGAAACCAGAAAAAGACTGTAGATAAAAACATTTTTTTGTTTTTAAATAAAAATAAAAATGGTAATCATTATTTTAATAAAACGTCATGGATTTCCTGTATGCCCCGAATCCAAGATAAAGTTGAGAATAAAAAAAAAAAAAGACGCTGAAAAAGGAAAATCTCGATTAATCGATTGTATAAAAAGGAGTTAAGAGGCGTGTAGCTCCAGATCTGTTGCTTCTTCCAGCCTTCCAGCCACAGCTGGAAATAAAAAAAACAAGTTGGGCCAACGTAATGGGCTAGTAATCTCTTAATTGGCCTGGGCCTTGACATCTGTCAAACCTTCATCTTAGTAAGCAGTATAGCTTGATTAATATCGACAGTGTTTAGCCTGCTTAAATGGATCCGTGGTTCGGCTCACTCGTCTATTCTGTTTTTTTTTTTTTTTAATCCTTGTCTTGTACATCAGTTAATTATGTTGCTACTTCTGACATGTATTGTTTTTTTAAATGGTGATTTCGTGCTCAGCTCACAAACGTAAATTCAGAAAATCGTTAAATTAACTTCAATAACAGTGATGCGGTTGAGTAAAAAGTGATATTCCACATTTGTCTAAAAAAAAATTGGAACAAGCCTGATTCGGAGTTGCCTACTTATCTATATTCTCAATATAGATAATGAATAATATATCCGCGTATACGATTCTTATTAAAATATTGTTTAAAGTTTGAATTTATTTATTTATACTTTCGTTTATTGTATTCCTATCATTTTCTTGTATTTATGTTGTTTTTTAAAATAATTGTGAGGGAGTATGCGGTCTAATGGATAGAGCACTAGCAGCTGTCCTGGACTCACCCTGGCTGTTGCAGAATTGTTTATCCTGTTATACCAGCCGGGGAGATAGGCAAAATCGCATTCGGATATACGAATACGAATGCATTCGGGAAGATCGAGTTTGGAAATACGAATACGAATGCAATCGTATTTCAAAAAAGAATACGAATGCTTTCGTATTTCGAAAAAAAATACGAATACGAATATATTCACAGATGTAGACAGGTATGCGCCCGAATTTCACAGGTATGCAAAGGATACGGTCATATTCCACTGGTGTGGGCCGTATTCCACTGGTCTAAAAACGTATACGGGCCTGTGTACAAGTCAATATGTGCGCATTTGCAGGCATGAATTCGACTACGGTCGTATAATATCTTATATTAAAAGACATAAAATTTAATATTTATAATTTTTTTAAAAATATGATTCAAATATTGTTGAAATAACTTCTTTAAACACGAATATCTATTTATTTACATATATCAACTCTCATACAGTTCTCTTCTCTATAATGAAATAATTTAACAAATATTTCTTAACATTTATTAATTTGTGGAAAATGAAAAACATTAATGCAGTAATAAATAAATTATATTAAAAAATAAAAGAAATATTATCCATTTGATATACTTTTCTTGAGTTTATAATCTTATATATTGAAAGTAAAATTCAGTAAATATTTTAACATTTCAAACCAACTATCTGAAAATAAGCATTCGTATTCGTATTTTCAAAACTCGATCTTCCCGAATGAATTCGTATTCGTATATCCAAATGCGATTTTGCCCATCTCTGGTATGGAGACCCGTCTGGGGTGCATCCAGCCTCTATAAAGTGGGTACTTTTATATAATGGAAGGGAACCTGATAGCTGAGCGTGAACTACGGGGCGGGAACGCGCGTTGCATAGCAACCACAGACAACCAAATAATTAAGAGTTCCTGTCTCGGTGTCTTTTATCTCAGCATTTATTATTATTGCTAAAAAACAGCTAAATATACAAGAACGAATTTGATAACCAACTAAAGGAGAAAAGAGCAAACATATTTTTTAATGCAATTAAAAATAACCTGACAGGGCCTGAATACCGAATATTTTAAATTGTCTTCCTCTTAAGTACCATTCATTTTGTAGCTTCAAAAAAACTACTTAGGAATAATAAAAAGCGACTAAATATAAAACTTGAATGAATTTGACAATCAAATAAAGAAGAAAAGAGTAAACCATATTTTTTAAAATGTAATTCTTGATTATTTTAACATAAGAAGGGCAATTTCGTATGATATATCGTTAGAAAGCTAAATATTTTATAAAATATTATCTTAATATCTTTTAAGCTAAATAATATGTTTTCAACGAAACTAAATACAATTTTTATTTAAATTAACTTTAAACTTTTTTAATTCTTTTAAAATATCATTAATTGATTTTAAAAGCGGAAGTAGGTGAAAGTCGTGTGTTGCCCATGTCAGATTTTTGTAATACGAACGACATTTAAATTATTTGGATATTGTTGTAATAAAAGTACTAAAATTATTATTTAAAACTGTGAGAGTGGGGGAAGGGGTGAAAATTTAGGGTTATAGGTATTTTTCATGCCTAATAAACAACATTTTCGTGAAAAAAAAGTTTGTATAGAGACACCCGAATGACCTACTGGTATGAAAAATACTTAAGGACCGATACTCATACCTACGAAATATACATTTAAAAATTCATATAAATCGGTCGAGCCATTTCGGAGGAGTACGACCACAAACAGCGTGGCACGAGATTTTTATATAGTAGATTTAAAAAAATTAAATATAAAAAAAACTGAGAATGAGGGTTGTCAGTGATTCATATAAAGTCTACTGCTAGTCAGCTAAAGGTTGTTGTAGAGTACACTGGTGTAGAGTCACTGGTGTAGAGTGTACTGTGTACGGTGTAGGATGTAGGTGGACAGGGCTGAGTGGTGAGGGCTACCAGCTGTCAGCCTCTGTCAAAACAATATAATCCCAATCCCTTCCCTACATCCCGTCCGTCTTCATTCACGTAACACTAGAGAACCTTTTATTATTCATTATTTTAGATTTATTTTTATCGATCAAATATATGAAATATCCAAAATATATAGACTTCGCATTAGTATCAACTATGAATAAGAAGGAACTTTAAAGGTAAAGTGATTATACCTTGTTTTCTTTTTTTTTTAAGGGGGTAATTTTACGATGAACGAGCTGGTAAGCCTTTTGTTGTCACTTGTATTCGAATACTTAAGAATTCTTTTTTTTTTTTTTTTTTTTTTAAGTATCTCTTTGGTTGGCCCAGGAATACTCCAAGCTATATATTTCGTCTCGAGACAGGGAGAGAATCAATAAATATTAAAGTGATTAAAAACCCAACACAAAATTTATTACAGATTTGTATCTATAATATTTAAGTATGTTGGTATATTTTCTGTTTTAATTCAAATGTTATCATAGTCACTGCATTCAAAAAAATTTTCATTATCATATTAATATGTATCTCTTTTTTTCTGATGTTTGTAGCCCTGATGATGGCTCACAAGCTTGAGCCGAAACGTTGGAAAAATCAAAAATTTTCAAAAAATTTCCTGATTATTCCACCTATAATATATAAATTATATTAGATCAGATGTAGATCGACCCTGTTTGGACTCATCTAGTCTCTAAAGTTATAGAATTTTTATCCTTGATTGGGAGAAAAAAAAAAGGATGTTAGGCCGAATTACATCTTGCTGAACCGTTGACCTAGAAACAAGATGTACTTACTGTCTGTCAGTACTCAACCTTCATGAATAGTAGTCGTGTAGGTTTTTCATTTTATATCTTTTTACATATTCCCAGTTTCCAGTATATGAATGATGCCACCACTTGTAGGAGGAATAGAGACAACATTTTCAGAGAATTGTAGATTACAGGTCACTAGTACAAGAAAGGGTGTGAAGAGTCACTAATGGGAAAATTGAAAAACAATTAGGCCTGAAATTGGTGAACACGGTTGAGTTGGCATATATTCTTCGTGTTGAAAGAAAAAAGAGATGTAGCGTGTGATTGGTCGGCGAGGGGTTAAATGAGCTGTCTGGGGGGAGGGGAGGGGGTTACAGATGAACCGCTCCCACCCCGGCAACATGTGCACCATTCCCAAGCCTTTCTTTCAACACTTAATGTTTTTGTCAGCCTACCTTCTTCCACCTCTTAGCCCCAACTTTATTGATCTAATGCCCGCCAATTATTGTATGGTCGATGGTAATTAACAACTTACATCTTTGTTCTCGGTAACTGCCAGATTGATCAGTATTGCCGGTAATCTCCGATCAGTTGCTTGAAAACTAATGTTAAAGTTTTTTTTTTGTTTTTTTTTTTTTAATATTTTATTGAATTTTACAACTGTATCAAAAAATAAATACAACAAGTAGAAGTGTTGAAATACAATAAAGGGCGTGAATAGGCTTGTGAAGAAACTACCCAGTGGTAGAACTTCGATGTCTATTTAAGTTAGTAGGTCCCGAGGCCATCTTATTTTCAATCGCCTCGGAGGATTATCAGGGATATGTGAGGTTGATAGGTTGCGAACAAGAGGGTTTATGTGGGTTGGGAGTTTGGAATTGAATGTGGTATATCTGGTACGAGAAAGGTCTGCAACAAATGGGATATTAAAGTCGTTATGGATGATTTTATTTGTGACGAAGTAAGGAGCATTTAAGATTTTGCGAAGGATTTTGGATTGTAAGGATTGGATGCGGGAGGAATTGGATGGTTTAGTAGAACCCCCAAGCTCGATCCCATATGTCCATATGGGCCTGATAATGGTAACATTGAGCTTTTTGTAATTGAGTGGAAGTTTTGAACGTTTGTCCAGCAAGTGTTGTAGTTGTTTGTTTGTTTGTTTATTCATTTAACGTCACTTTATGCTACTATGGCTAATCGGACGAAGTGTTGTAGTAATCGGTATCTACGAGCAGTTTCTTGTCGTTGTTGTGTGAGGATTCCAAGTTAGACGTTTGTCAAGATGAAGTCCTAGGTATCGGATTTGTTCTACAGGAGTGTGTGGGGTGTTATTAAAGGAAACAGTGGGATAGGAGATCATCGGTTTGCGACGAAGGGTAAAGGTAATTTGGTGGGATTTGGTAGGATTAATTTTGATTCTCCAGTTCTCACACCATTTCTCGATGGCTGTGAGGTGGGACTGAAGGATTTGGGATGCTGTGGTTGGGCATTATGGACTGATAACACACTTGTGTCATCCGCGTAGGTATTGAGGACAGTGAATGTTAAAGATGAATATCCAAATCTTATAGTTCTTCTTCAGCTGGCACGACAGGCCGCGCGGTATATATATCATTTCCTACACCTGTTTTAGTGAGTGCTCACCAGTTGGTTGACGGGTCCCACATACCCTAGGGGGAGGCTGTGAGCGAATTCATATTTTATTATTTGCTCGAAAATGCCCGTCCGGGGCTGGGCTTTGAATTCACAGCCTTCAGCGTGGTAGACTAGCCTGCTAGGCACGCAATGGTTTCCCAATCATTATATTATCATATATTGTAAAACGTAATAAGTCTAACAAAGCTAGTAATTGGAAGCTATTGTTTAGCCAGCCTATCTTCTTCCACCTCTTAGCCCCAACTTTATCGAACTAATGCCAATTAGACAGTAGTTGATGGTCATTAACTACAAACATCTTTCCTTTGTGTAACTACTGCGAGATTAATCAGCTTTAAGCTGATTATTCTCTGATCTCTTGTTTGAAAACTAATGTTGAATATTAATTTTAAATTAGATACATATATGTCTCTCTAAGATAAGCAATTTCTGCCATAAAATACCTCTAATATTACCTAGTATTAGGAAGCTAATATTACCTCTGCTTTAATCGAAGTAGGATCATGACGAAATATAAAACAAAATTCATGGTATAAAGTAGCACTTTCGGTCATCTAATTTTTTCTTGGACATATAGTTATCTCATATTTAAAATATATACGACTTTTCGTCTTCGTGCTGTACTTACCACACACACACACCGACTTTTTTGCAATACTTTATCAATTGGAGTCGGGAGGCCCTAAAACGTGTATTTTCGGTGAATATTTTCACGATCGCAATGCCACTCCATAATATTTAATCCATATATAAATAAATAAATAAATTCTTTATTATTCTGGGACATGTCCCTTTAGAATAAATTATACAGAATGTACAAAAAGGGCTTAAGAGCCTTAAAGTAAATTAATTGAATACAAACAAGTTAATAATTGCTGGTATAAAATAGACATTTTTCAATGAGAAAAAAACAAAAAAATAATAAAATAAAAATAAAATATACAAAAGCTTATTTACAATTCTATTGAGCCTGGGTACTCATAAAGTGATCGAATATACGTGATTTGAAGGTAGGAAGAGAATTGGAGTGACGGATGGTAGGAGGGATAGAATTCCATAGGATTGAGGACCGGATAAGAAAGAATCTGTCGAAATGTGCAGTTCGGTGGGCCGTACTGTATAAATCTGAAGGCCTGGAGCGTGTATAACGGGGATGGACAGAGGATTTGAATTGTAGGAGGTCAAAAATGTATAATGGACGGCGATATTGGATTACTTGGTAAAGGAATGACGCGTGGAAATACTTGCGACGATTGGAAGGGTTAAGCCACTTCAACTCGCCATACAATTGGGATACAGAGGTGTATCTAGGGACCCCGAAGATGAATCAAAACAAAGCAATTAATTAAGCGTTTTATTTTTACCTCAAGATCCCCAGACACACCACCGTATACTGTTGTCGAAGTGGGGAAATATTAGAGAGGTAACGAGGAGTTTTCGGGTTTCAAGCGGGAATAGGTGACGGAGGGAATACAGTCGCTTTAAGATTGAAAAATTACGACGAGAGATTTCGGAAATATCATTTTTGAAGGATAGAGTTTGGTCAAAGGTTACTCCCAGATTCCTGACAGTGGGGTGGAAATTTATAGGATTACTATTTAGAAACAGGTTTGGGATATGAGGAACAGTTTTCAGGAGGTGATGGGATCCTATTACAATAGCTTTTGATAATATATAGGTAAATGAAAGTAATAGTTCAATTGGAAATGTCATTTACATAAATTAATTTTTAATCGACTCAGCTTCCTTACTTCAAAGAAGCAGTTTAGAAACTAATTCATTTTTTTATATTATACTTTTTATTTATCCCATTACTACTTATAAGGTTTAAAACATGGGATGCCATGAATAATTTTTTACGATATTCACCAAGGAAGTTGACCCTTTTATTTATTTATTTTTTACCGGCTTATCCTCTTGCAGCCTCAAATAGGCTTATTGTGTGACGTATATTATCATGTCAATACAGAAGATTGGCTTAGTGAATCTGACCAAACTGTAAGGATTGGTAAGTTCACGTAGCTTAGGATCTGAAATACGGCCATTGCCGAAATGGTAAAACCGTATCCTAGCAATCTCTGCACAAGTTCATATCACATATAGGCTGTTTCGTCTTGAAGGATCTAAAAGTCGGTGAAGCTACCAACCCCATATTTTAGAGGTGCTTATTAAGCTGACAGTGTGTATATAGCCCTGTCACCCTCAGAGTTGTGATATCAACATTTCCTCATTTGCAGGGTCCCTCCAAAAACATCTTGGAACGATGCGGCTTTGCCCTTAATAGAGCCTTGTTCTAATTCCAGCAGCTGAGGCTTATTTCACAAACAGGCCCGGGTGTAGAGGGTATCTGAGCAGTTAAGTTAACTTAAAACTAATGTTGAAGACCAAGTCTGGCCTGCTGTCGCAATTGTTTTTGAGATAAGACGTCTTCGTAGCCCTCATCCCATAAGATAACAAACAGAGAAGTAGAAGGCAGACCCGTGAAAATATATTCGCTTGGCCAAATCTAAATAAAAACCGTTTTTACTCGATTTGTAACCGAGTTGTCGCGTCACATCCAATGGTGTGCAAGCGCAAAGGGTTAATAAAAGCCCATCATAGGATTTCCTTCAAAATCATTATTCAATTGTTAATGCTAAATGAGAGGTATCTTATGATAGGGATTGAAAAGTTCTATGTCGAACCCTGGAGCCAGATGCGCTATTCTTAGGGAACTAGCAGCTGTCACAGAAACTTCTACATCATTGGAGATCATCATCATGAAAAATGTAATTTTCTGTCCTGGAATTAAATGAAGCATAATTCCGACGAGCATCAGTAAAGGGAAAGAGACAATTGATCCCGCTCAATATTGCTACAAAACATCCATATTTGCATCATTTCATAATAAAACATTCTTGAAACGGTCAAAATTAGACATTTGAAGACATTAAAAAGTTTTCCTATATTTTTCGGGAAGAATACATAAACATTATTAGCGCCTATTTCGCCCCCTACCCCTACTTTAAGAAAATAAACTACTTAAATACTCAAGTGAAAAAATCTCGTGCCACCACACATCTTTCACTTACATCCCTTCTTGAGATCAAGATTTAAATAAACATAGAAAAATTAACTTGATAGAAAAATGATATTGTTTCGATGGAAACATTTATTTTTGATGAAGTAATATAAAAATACAAATTACTACCTACTACAATCACTTAAGTTTATGGCCTTTACGTCACTTTGCATTACATTCTACAACTGTGTTCCTTAGATGTTATTATTACTAAAATCTTAAGCTTTCCAACTTAGGCCCTCCTGACGAAAATCCAACACAAGCCCTTGGCCAGTTTGCCTTAATTAAAGTTGGCTAGTGGAAGCGGCGTGTTCTAATGGATTGAGCTCACAGGCTCGAACCCCTGCTGTGGCAGAATAATTAATTATTCCGTAAATTCGGCAGTGGGACGACCCTGGATTATGGATGGCACAGCCAGACATAAGTGGGTAATCAGAAATTGGGGAAAAAACCTGGTTGAGCATGATCTTGGCCTAACCATCTCATTGCTGCCTGAAGTGGATTATAAACATGTTTATAAGATTCAGCTTCGGTCCCTCGAATATAACCATTTATACTGCTAGTAGAAGTGGCTGGTCCCCATCATAAATAACCAATGTTTCCTTGGATCATACCTTTACCAAATCATTGACTCCCAACACCCTCCATACATCCGCAGTATCTTACATTATAAATCTTCAGTCCACTCGCTTGAAACTAGATTAAGCCATTCTGACCTTTACATTCCTACCCACAGAAATAAAACTTTTGATCATTTCTTTTCGGTTCACTCTACAGCCCTCTGGAATTCCCTACCTACTCATGTTCGAAAAGCTTCTTCCCTTCTCTCATTTAAATCTCACATTTTCCAAAAACTGGCATCTCAACCAGACGCACACGAAATGTGAAATTTCAGTCCAATTATACTACTCTTAATGTAAGATATAACTATTAATTGGCCCTAATTCTATCTTTGTGGAACATTTGTTATAGTTTAGTTTGAATTTCTTTAACACTAGTATCTAGTAGTAAATAACAATTAATTTTATTGGTCACTCGGCCAGACATATGAAATTAAAACTGTTAATATTAAAGTACAACATTGTTATTCTTGAGGGACATGGTCCGAGAATAACGCTATTATTATTTTTACTTTTTTGTTTTTTCTCGCAGTAGCGGGTTCTGAACTGAGGTGGGATTAAGACCAGCAACCATTAGATAATATTATCTTTAATTGTTGATAAAGTTTCAGAGTATCCGTGTGGTGTCCAGTAGACCCGCCTGTGGAACCTCTTCCACAACGTCCAGGATTGGGGGTCACATAGTGGCTAGCATACGAAACCTTCTATACCCAAGGTCACAGGTTCAAACCCGCAAGTGGCCCTAGGATTTTTTAATGGGACTAGAAATTCCTTAATTATGCCGTTTTTCGGAGAGGTGGTCTCAAGCATGTGCGATGTCAGGTACTCGTTAAAGATTCCTATCGTAATGAAACCTGGATAGGCCAAATCTGGGACTCCCACTATAGCATCGTCCGATTAGCTACAGTAGCATAAAGTGATGTTAAATAAATAAACAAACGTCTAGGGGTAATTCCAAAGTTTCATTTAATGAATCACAAATTTATATAAACTGATGTTACTTTATTAATAATCAAGATAGGAACATAACATTCTTACTAATATAATATAACTGTATCATTATAACATCTTGGAACGGAGTGCTCTGGGTCTAGAATTTGGGTAGAGTCCTTATACGAAGGGATAATAGAGGGGATGTATGAAAGCGTAAAAGATCAAATGAAGCGATAGGTATTGTGGGACACATGGCATCACATGATATCCATAATGTTTAAGTACTTATTGTAGGTAAGCTGTTTTATCCTGGACCCAGGTAAGTGCCAAGGTGTCTTGTGCAAAAGTCTCTCAAGGCTATCGTAGGTAGACAGAGTTATGGAGCGGTGTCCTTTGTAATTATGGGTAATATTAATATTAATTATTGACAAATACTAAAGCTGATGTGTCAAAGCCTTTCTATAACTGTCGAGATGACGATTGGTGTTACCACTGCGTCATCGAGGTGGTACAATTGCTATAGCTTAATAACTATTTCTTGGTAATTAAGGAGTTTTTCACCCACAGTTGGGCTCATCTTTTTGTCAAGTTATTATATTATTATGTTTGTTATTGCGCCGCTGTTGCCATAGAAGCCGTACGAATCTCTATATGTAAGTTGAGAACAAGTTAAAGGGTCTCATGAATTGTTTTTTAAGATTTGTTTTGGGTACCTCGAGGCGGTCTCATGTGACCCACCGCTATGCCGAGTTGAAGTGGCTCCTCCCCTCCATACGCAGACAGTACTTCTTTGGGTCATTTCTCTACCAAACTATAAAATCCCAGCATCCTTCCTATATCTACAGTCTCCTTAAATTTAAATCCTCAGTCCACTTGCTTGAAACAAGATCGCGCCATTCCGACCTTTATATGCCATCCCACAGAACTAAAGCCTTCGATCGATCCTTTCTTGCCCGTTCCATTACATTCTGGAATTCCATTCCTTCCAATATACGTCATGCTTCTTCCTTATCCACATTCAAATATCGCCTTTTCCAGCACCTATCATTCCAAACTGACGCTTGTTAATCTTTAATTTTAAATTAGATTTTTCATTATAAGGAATGAATATTCTATGTTTACCTTCTTATTTATTTTGTATTTTATTTCATATATACATGTATATATTATTATTATTTTTGGTTAGAGTGTTCAAAATTAGTTGTTTCTTACATTCAATTTACTATTTGTTTACTTTACATTTTTTATGTTTTTTCTTATCTTTGGTACATAGAGATGTGTATGTACATACATTTATATAAATTTCATTTTCTACCTCTTTTACCTATGTACATAATTATGTCTATTTAATGTTATCAACTAACTTTATTACTACACGACAAACGTATTGACGTAGCTCTTATCACTGAAACACGACTAACTAACAAACGATCATTCAACATCCCAGACTACCAAATATACCGAACTGACCATCCCGATGGAACAGCTCATGCCGGCACTGCTGTCATCATCCATCGCTCCCTCTCCCATAATTTATTACCCTTACCAGTCCATAACTTCCTCCAAACCACTGCTGTAATTATGCAAACCCGTCATTTTCCTATAACAGTAGTTGCAGCATACTCTCCTCCAAAAATACCTATTTCCGAAATCCAATTTAATTTATTCCTTAATTCCTTAGGGCATCATTTCCTCATAGGTGCGGACTTAAATGCCAAACACCAGCAATGGGGAGCCAGAACTACAAATTCTCGCGGGCGAACATTGCTGTCTGCACTCTATTCCACTCACTGTAATATCCTCTCCCCCGATTCCCCTACCTATTGGCCTACTGATCCTCATCGTAACCCCGACCTCCTCGATTATTTTATCCACAAAGGGCTAGGACCTTTAAATCATTCCGTTTCCCGGCTCGATGACCTTTCCTCCGATCATAGCCCTCTTACCCTAACTCTCTCATTATCTCCTATTCCCAAACTCCCTCCACCATCATTCCTAAGAGGCCCAGTTAATTGGAACCTCTTCCGCGAAATAATAACGGATGGAATAGACCTCAGAGTATCCCTCAAATCTCCACAAGATCTTGATGATGCAGTTGATTCCTTTACTACCCTCATCCAACAAGCAGCCTGGAATGCATCTTCACCTTCTCCTTCCCCAAAATACTACCAGAAGAATCCTTTACCCCAAAACCTCCTAGATCTAATCCATACCAAACGACGCTCTAGAACCCTCTGGCAAAGAACCAGGCATCCAGACGATCGTAAATCCTACAATTATTACACCAAATTAGCTAAAAAAAAATTAGATACCTTTCGATCCCAATCCTACAATTCCTATCTTTCTTCACTATCTATCTGCGACAATTCCCTCTGGAAAGTAACCAAAAAAGTTCTTAAATACCAATTCATCTCCCATCCCATCCGACGTGAAGATGGATCCTGGGCTTCGTCGGATGAGACTAGAGCGGAAGAATTTGCCAAATACCTTTCTAAAGTTTTTATCCCACACCCCGAGCTCAATCCTGCCCATACAGCTAACGTAAAGGAATTCCTCTCCTCTCCAATTCCTCTCTCTCCGCCCCCTAAAGCTATTAACCCCTCTGAGGTCAAATTCCTTATAAAGAAACTAATACCTCGAGATCCTTCGTCAACTGCCCCAAAAAGCAATTATATTCCTTACCTACCTCTATAATAGTATTCTCCGTACAACCCACTTTCCTTTGGTGTGGAAACACTCCATCATTCTCCTTTTTCCCAAACCTGGTAAACCTCCCAACGACACCTCATCCTATAGGCCTATTAGTCTCCTTCCGATCCTTTCAAAAATCTTTGAAAAAATCCTTCTCAAGCGTATCCTACAGTTAATTGAAATTCCTTTCCACCAGTTCGGATTCCGCTCACAGCACTCCACTGTACATCAAGGCCTACGAGTGGTTGACCATATATCCTTTGCCCTTGAAAACAAGCAATATTGCACTGGTGCCTTTCTGGACGTTGCTCAGGCATTCGACCGGGTCTGGCACGATGGCTTGCTTTTCAAACTAAAAACCCATTTACCCCAATCCTTATATCTAATCCTACAATCCTACCTTTCAAACCGTTCCTTCAGAGTCCGCTCTGGTTCAGAATTTTCCAATAGTTACCTGATCGAGGCTGGTGTACCTCAAGGCAGTGTCCTAGGTCCTGTCCTCTATCTCCTATTTACAGCTGACATACCTACAGATCCTGATACCTTCTTAGCAACTTTTGCCGACGATACTGCCATTTTATCAACCCAATCAGATCCCGAAATTGCATCTTCCTATCTACAAAGACATCTATCCTTGATTGAATTTTGGTGCGCTAATTGGCGTATCAAAATTAATGAATCCAAATGTAAGCACATTACCTTTACCCTTCGCCGCAGATCCTGTCCACAAGTCAATTTTAACTCCATACCCCTTCCCTGCTCTGACACAGTCCGGTATCTGGGATTCTTACTAGACAAAAGACTAACGTGGAACCCATACACTCGACTTAAACGACAAGAACTCAACAGACGATACGGCCAACTATATAGACTACTAAACAGAACATCAAAACTTTCTATTGCTAATAAACTACTCATTTACAAGACGATTCTAAAACCGATATGGACCTACGGACTCGAACTGTGGGGGACAACTAAATTTTCGAACATCAGGCGTATCCAATCCTTTCAGTCCAAAGTCCTTAGAACAATAGTCAATGCTCCCTATTATGTTACAAACAAGACCTTACACAATGATCTGAATATCCCATTTGTCCTCGATCTAATCCCATCTAAATTCCTAAACTTCCACCAGAGGCTAGCTCACCTTCCTAATCCTTTATCCCAATCCCTATCTAGCTCCAGCCATCCCTATAACCCTCCTCGTAGGTTGAAACGGCAGTGGCCTAGAGATCTCTTATAACTAAGCAATGCTGAGTGTTGGCAATGGCCAGCTTCTCCACTCATGCCTGAGAGTCTGTGGCTCTAGCGCCCTCTCTCAGTCTCCACTGGCTTATTAGACCGGTGACGCGACTGACTGAGAGGCGCTGGGATCTCCTAGCTTTGGGCCCCGACGCCCACTTGTGGGCGTGGGGGTTTAATTCGGAGTTCCCAAGGGCAGTATGTAAATATTGTATATATATGTATGAATGTGACCAAGATTATTATTATTTATTTCTTTTATTTTCTTTTTATCTTTATTTACGGTTATTTATTCTTCTTTATATTTTATTTATTTATATTTATTTTCTATTCATTAATTTTTTATTTCTTTATTTTTTGTACATAAGGAATGAATGAATTCTAATATCACTAATACTTATTGCCCAAGATTGTGGCAGATTGTATTATTTTTAAATAAATAAAATAAATAATAATAATTTAATGTTATCTGGCCAGATGTGCTACCTTTACATGTAAATTTCATGTTATTCTTAAGGGACAAAGTCCCAGAATAATTTTTTTTTTCTATTTCTAAGTTAGCGAGTGTGTTTTCCTCCGAAAATCTGCATATGAATCCGATATTGTATCCCCTTTTAATTCTTCGAATTTTCCTTCAATCAAAGTTTTTACAATCAATCTTATTATTTACCATTGGAGAATCATGATGCACTAATAACAATCATGTTTATTGCCGAACTAAAAAGCCAATACGACAAGCAGACTAATTTCCATTGCAGAGAGGGCTGCTAAATGAAAAGAGTCGCTAATGTAAAATGTTGTGTAGATAATAGGCAAACAAATAGACCAATGGCAAAAGAGAAATTACGGTCTAATTTTGGACAGTGTCCCTCGTTTGGGAGTGGCTTTTTGCCGGGGGACAAGGGGGGGGGGGCTATTGTGCTGTATTAAGTAAATAGGGGACTAGGCTACTGTATTTGTTTGCGGCACGCGGCCTGGCTTATTGCCGAGAGTTGTCAGGGCTGTTATTAGCTGAATCACCGCCCCCACTCTAATTACCTCTCCCCTACCTTACACTTCTCTTGCGCATCTGCGCCGGGGGTCTTGTTGAGAAGATGTCAAACCTTCCTCTTATGGATATCGATAGCGTCCAGCATTTTCACTTTCACATTCCTGTATATGAAATATATCAAGATAATATTAGAGTTTCGAAACTCCGCGCATTAAGGTCCCCTGATAACAAATGGAACAAAATGTTCTGTGCTTTTGAGTGTAGACAGTATATCTCTAAAACGATATATTGTACAATATAAGAATAAAATTTCATATTTTGGAAGCGTATATATAAACCGTTTACTCATATCAACGATGATAGCATTTGTGTATTGTGGTTAGAAAAATTCATTCATGGTGTACATAATGTAATAATAAGATTTGTGCCCAAACAATAATAGTTTAAATAATGAAAAATAAAATATTGAAATATATATAGGGAACAATAAGTACCCTAAAATATTTCCATCGTTCCCGTTATCTTCTTGCACTATCCTCCTTCGTCACTTATTTCTCCCCACTTTGACTAATGCTGCTTGATATATGGCAGAGATGGGCAAAATCGCATTCGGATATACGAATACGAATGCATTCGGGAAGATCGAGTTTTGTAAATACGAATACGAATGCATTCGTATTTAAAAAAATACGAATGCGAATATATTTACAGATGTAGACAGGTATACGCCCCAAATTCACAGGTATGCAAAGGGATACGGTCATATTCCACTGGTGTGGGCCGTATTCCACTGGTCTAAAAACGTATACGGGCCTGTCTGTACAAGTCAATATGTGCGCATTTGCAGGCGTGAATTCGAATACGGTCGTATAATATCATATATTAAAAGACATAAAATTTAATATTAATGAATTTAAAAAAAAATATGATTTAAATATTGTTTCTTTAAATACGAATACCTATTTATTTACACATATCAACTCTCATACAGTTCTCTTCTCTATAATGAAATAATTTAACAAATATTTCTTAAAATTTATTAATTTGTGGAAAATGAAAAACATTAATGCAGTAATGCGCTTATAAATTATATTAAAAAGAAAAGAAATATTATCCATTTGATATATTTTTCTTGAGCTTATAATCTTATAAGCTATAAAGTAAAGTTCAGTAAATATTTTTACATTTCAAACCAACTATCTAAAAATAAACACTATTCATTCAAGAATAGGTAAAATGTTGATTTTTCTCATCATTGTCATAATTGAAAATGTTGAATTTTAAGCATTTACAGTGAAGTGTTTAGGTACTCCAGGTATGGAATGACTCATTGGTTTTTTATGATTATGTTTTTATTTTCTAAGTAAAGAAGTTGGCTATTATTCCAAAACATTGAAAGATGAAAAATAATAATAATAAAATTAATTCTTTATAATGGAGTGAAGTAAAGCGCTAATAAAAGTATTTATGTAACATTCAAAGCTGTAATTGAGAGTGATGATAACCGCAAAAAACTTTAGTTTTTATCGTATATACTATAATATTATGCTATTATTAATTTAATCTTATTAGTAATTTATCTAAAATAAATGCTTTAATCGAAATTTAGTATAATTCTTTTTTCAATGTTAACTTTGTTTGAAGATAAGAAGTAATATAAAGCCGCCTTAGAACCTAGGCATGGGGAATTTTACCATGATACCTGCCATGCGACTTTGAGCCTATTTAAAGAGGTGTGACAAAATTCTTAGGAAATATTGCAAGTCTTAAAAAGACTGCTTAAAATTCAACATTTTACCTTTTCTTGAATGCATGGTGTTTATTTTCAGATAGTTGGTTTGAAATGCTAAAATATTTACTGAAAGGGCTTGAGGACAGGCTAAAGCGAGTTATGGGCATGTTTTTAAGATTAGTCCTCAACATACCGAGTTCTCATGTGACCCTTTTATACGGCGAGTTAAAGTGGCTTCTTCGTCCCATTCGCAGGCAATGTTTCCTTCCATACCTTCACCAAACTATTAACTCTCAACATCCTCCAAAGTCTCCTGTAATTTAAATCCTCAATTCACTCACTTAAAAAAAGGTCGCATCGTTCTGATATTTACATTCCTAAGCATAAAACTAAAAGTTTTGATCGTTACTTTCTTGTCCGCGCTTCTACTCTTTGGAATTATGTGCCCACTTATATCCGCCCTGCTGCATCTCTGTCCACATTCAAATTCCAACTGTTCCAATACCTTCTCCATTCCCAAACAGACGCTCAACAACACTGATATTTCAAATCAAATATCAGATTATTAATTTAAAAAATAAATATTAACATTTAAAAAAGCACACACTGCCTTCCATTCCTCACCCAATCACTTTATTTCACAAGTCTTTTATCATTTTTTCATACTAGTCGACGTTTCGGGGCTGTTTCCCCATTTTCAAGACTGAAACAATTTTTTTATACTTTCATTAGTGAATAAAATTACATTATTTAAATGTTTGTCTTTGAAAAATTAAGCTCAGCAATTTGTCATAATTATTTTAAAACTAACTAACATTAATTGCCTTATTCCTTTTTCATTATACAATTGCTACATCATTTTTCACCCTTCGATCCATCTCATAGCACACTGCTACTTGTCTATATTGGCTCACTGTTTCCATTATTTTTCTATTTTAAACTTTGTACCTATCCAGTATTCCTGTGTAATCCTTGTGCTTTTTATTTATTTTTATTTTTACCTCTATTAATTAAAATAATTATGACAAATTGCTGAGCTTAATTTTTCAAAGACAAACATTTAAATAATGTAATTTTATTCACTAATGAAAGTATAAAAAAATTGTTTCAGTCTTGAAAATGGGGAAACAGCCCCGAAACGTCGACTAGTATGAAAAAATGATAAAAGACTTGTGAAATAAAGTGATTGGGTGAGGAATGGAAGGCAGTGTGTGCTTTTTTAAATGTTTATATTAAGAAAAAAAAAATAAAAAATAAAATAAAATAAATATTATTAAATAAAAATAATAAATAAATTCTTTATTATTCTGTGACATTAAACTTTGGAAGAGCGTATACAGAGTGTAGAAAATGAGCTTTAGAGTCTTAGAGTAAATTAAATACACACAAAAAAGTTACCAATTACTGATATAAAACAGACATATGGAAATGAGAAGAAAAAATAAATAAATAATAAAGCTTATTTACAATTCTATTGTGACTGAATAATCATTAAATGATTAAATATGCCGGACTTGAAGGTAGAAAGAGCGTTCGAGTGACGGATGAAAAGAGGAATAGAATCCCATAGGATTGAGGATCGAATGAAAAAGATCTGTAGAAATGTGCAGAACGGTGGGCCGTAGTGTATAAATCTGAAGGCATAGAGTGTGTACAACGGGAACGAACAGAGGATTTAAATTGTAGGAGGTGGAAACTATACGATGAGCGGCGGGATTGGATAACTTGGTAAAGGAGTGATGCTAGGAAATACTTGCAATGATTGGAAGTGTAAAGCCACCTCAACTCGCTATATAATTCGGAGATGGAGGCGTACCTAGGAACCCCGAAGATAAATCGAACAAAGCAATTGATTAAGCGTTTTCTTTTTACCTCGAGATCCCCCAAAAAACACCGTGTATTTGTGTGTGTAGCAAGCCGAGCTCGAAAGCGATATATTGTTTAAAAATTAAATATCATATTTTAGAAGCGTATATGACTGAAATTTTATAACTTTTCATCAAAAACAGCCAACAAGAACAGCCACTTAATACAATGCACTTTGAACTTTTTTACGATTTTCTCAAAAAACGGTTCTAACCATTTTGATTAAACTCGCTATATCGATGTAGAATTTAATAAGCCTTAATATCATATGGGTTAAATTTCATTTAATCAGTCTGACTGGCCATAAATGTCGAAATTTCCTTCACATTAAGTAACTTGAATTTTTTACTTTTCAAAAACTTAACTATATCATCTTGTTTGCATTGATAAAAACGACTAAATATACAAGTTTATCGAATTTGAAAACCAACTAATGGAGAAAAGAGCAAAAATATTTTTAGGTATATATCTTTTTCTCCTAACATAAGAATGGTATAAATACGCTGGAAAGCTAAATATTTCATATAAAAAAATTATCTTATGTACAAAGTTATTTAAGGTAATGTAAAGTGATACATTTCAGATAATAGGGCATACACTTGAGTGAATAGTGCACATAACAGTTTTATGTTGTTAAACTATTTAATCAAAAACATATGTTTCTAACGAAATTTAATATAATTCTTTAAGCATTTTTCAACTTCAACTTTATTTAAAATTTCTGAAATTGATTTTTACATTTTACATTACATTTTGAGTAAAAATCATTTGTTGCCCGCACCAGATTTTCAAAACTTTTCACTAGGGATTATTAGCAGCTCCGAATAACTAAATAACATAATTAATTATTTAAATAACTATAAATATGTTAAAAGGACTAATGGAAAGTTGTAGCCGGGATGTAGGTAAGGGCTTCTTGACAGCTGCTTATTATCTTAAAAGCATGTTTGCCTGGTCAGTCATAATCATCCCGATACACCCTAACTTCTCAGTCTGTTAGGAATTCTTCCTTTATTTGTTTACATTTTTTTCCCGAACTAAATGCCTCAACCAATAAAAAAAAAAAACAAGACGGAATCGTTGTACGTGGTGGTCCCATTAGTTGAAGACCAAATAAAAAGTGTTCACGAGCAGCCAGATCGGAGAGACTGATCAAAAATGTTTTAGTTATCACCGAAATAAATAACTTCGCTTATGTTTTGTCTCGAGTTCAATTAGTTATATCCCTCATTTTTGGTAATTTTGATCCTTAATCGATGTATGGGAGGAGGGGGGGGGGCATAGCAACACTAGTATACAGTTCTGTGTGTCCTGGATTCAAATCCCGGCTGTGACAGGATATTATTTCTGGGGTAGAAAGTGGGTACCTTCCCTATTCACCCAATAGAAAGTGGGTACCCGAATGATTGGAGAAAACCTGGCGGGAAGTGTCATCTCGGCCTAATCACCTCATTGTACAGCCATTGGCCTCGAAGAAGTACGAATTTCTATATGTACTGAGCCCAAGACCCTCCATGGGTTGTAGTGGTACAGGAGGTTTTTTTTCTTGTCTACTAGTAATGTGTTGTAAAGACCACAATTATATAAAATACTCTCATCATCATTCTAGTTTTTGTTTTGTTCTTAAATATGCAAAATTGCCGGTTAATACTGTTAAAAGATAACGTTATTTTAACAGGTAAGATAATTGAAAAATGAATTTTTGCTAATTTTGAAAATTCATATACAAAAAATGACTATGTTCTCAAGTTCGAAATTTTTACAGCAAGTAGAACTAAGACTAAGCTATATAGGAAAAAATGATTAAAAGTGAGTCTCTTTTTCTTTATATATTTTAATTTAATTAAAAATCTCGTTATTCATTTTTTAAGAAATTTTTTAACAACTTTCTTCACTATTTAGGTAATGAGTTGTGGGGGGGTAAAAAATACAAAGCACGTCCTTATCTTATTGTTAGTTTTAGTTTTGATATGATAACTGAAAAATTACTGGAATTAGAAAAATTTTCCTATCACATGTTTTCGTCCGTGGTGAAGTTGACTTAAAACGGCTGCAACGCTAAAAGTATTGGTCAGAATTTTTTATTTATTTATAGTTTTATGTTCACGAAAGGATAGAAAACAACTGGTCAAGAAATCACGAAAATCAAAAATGTCGAGCAGCAAGGTCTGGACGTTTTGGAATGGATTGACCATATATAAGGTCTATATAAAAAATAATAACTAAAAAACACTTAAATAGATATTAATAAACTTATTCATTTGTTCGTATTCTAAACGTTAAAAAAGTTGTTTTTATTTTTTCTTGCACCATCATAAACATCTATAATCATCGAATGTTCTTTTTAGCCATGTTTTCAAAGGGGTCTATAATCCGTGATGACTGGCTGATTGCAGTAAGCTGTCATAGATTTCCTTTTAAGTCAAGTCTTCGTTTAATTTGTGGATTGTTTTGTAATAGAATTATTAAACTAGACCACAGGTTGATGTACATATGTTTTTTGTCAGAATGTCGTCAAGCCACGTGGTCGAATGTTTATAGCTATTTATACCATTTTTCTAATGGTCAAAACTCACGAATCAAGTTGATGAGTGATTCGCAATATATAATCAACATCGATATCCTAATGATGCCTAATTAGATAAACTTTGATTTTGCAGTATTTACTACTGTTTGAGGGGCTTAAAGCTTTTTTTACAATAATAAGGAAATTATAATTTTTTAGTCAATTTTGCTTTCTAAACCTTTCAGTCCCACATTGTATTCTTTAAAGAATGGTGTCAAAATAAAATTAATCATTATAGGTGGAATAGTCAGGAATCAGTCATATTTTGAATTTTTTTTAATTTTACGTTTCGGCTCAAGCTTGTGTATCCGTTGAGTTTATGCTTGGACATGGCTCAGTAATGCCCTGATGATGGCTCACAAGCTTGGGCCGAAACGTCGACGAAATTAAAAAAAATTCAAAAAATGACTGATTCCTGACTATTCCACCTATAATAGTTTCTACAGTCGACTATACATCCCCAATAAAATTAATTCTTATAAATCCCACCAAATTACCTTTACCCTTCGTCGCTAACCTGTGAATGCCTGACCCATTGTATCTTATTTTAATATACCACTTACCTCTGTCGAACTGATCCGGTATTTATGAACCTATCTTGATCAACGTCTTACTTGGTCAGAATGACCAATACTCGTGCTATACTGAAGAAAACTTTCCACCTACTACAAAAAAATAATAATAAATTTAATTGCTATTATTAGATCTATATAGACATAAAAACTTTCCATTTATGTTAACAACTTAGCTACAATACTGTACTACGTTGGCCGCATATAATTATCATAACCTCCCACTTTCCGAATAATATATGTCCATAAGTTTATTTACTTACAAAAACTTTATATTTACTTGTGAGATTTATTTTATTGCATATTAACTTTTCTAAAATCTTGCGATTTCCAACGATATATTATAAGTCAGTATTACCAATTATATTTCAAGAATAATTTTTTGGTGACTTGACTACAGAAAATTTATTTTTTCCTTTGAAAAAAAAGCTAAATTGCAATGTGTTTTATTTTTAAATTTTCTGCAAAAAATGCCATAAATTATAGTGAAACCCGTATCAAAATCCGTCCAGTGGCTTAGATGGAGTCCGCGGAAACCCAGAATCGAGTTATCATCATATACATATAGAAATTTCTATAAACATTTAGTATTTCACGTCTGATTGATATGCAATGTATATAAAAACAGAATGAAGTTTTTATAAATTTCGATGAGGGTTGTACTCCCCGTGTCATGGGGGTATTGACATCCTTTTATTTCATTTTTCCGCTTAACCACATAAAATAACAATCTGCGGATTTGTATCTTTATTGTTTTCGATTAGGCTTTGTTTGGCCGCATTTGTTTATTACAGAAAACAAAATAGGAAACAAAAAAAAAGGATACAAAAGTAAAAGACAACGATGACTCAGTTGATTAAACCCAAACATTGTGCTGTGTTTTTCTCCAGCTCAGCACCCGCTAATAAATTCAGAACAATGATTGTAATCGATTTTAATCAAAATCTTCGGCTAGAGATTGCTTTAGATTTAAAAAGCCCGCCCGCCGTTCCCTCAATTAATCAACTATTCAGGGTTACTTAGAATTATTTTTTAAGATTAATAATAATAATAGGCTTACCGAACCCGAAGGTTCGATGCCGATACCACCAAACTTCACCTGCACTGACTCGTCCAGTGTTCACCGGTCAAGCCCAAGCCCCCGAGATCAGCCTTAATGCAATCCTCCCATCGACGCTTCGGCCTACCTTTCGGACGCCTGCCAGTCGGTTCAGCGAATACCAACTTTCTCGGAATCCGTTCCTCACCGAGCCCAACAACTTTACGCGCCCATTTGAGTCTCCGCGATGCTATCAACTCAATCATATTCACAGGGTACAAACTCCGCTATTCCGCGTTGTGTAACCTTCTAAACTCCCCAGTGGCCTCATCTCTCTTCGGACCAAATATTTTACGCAATACCTTATTTTCGAAAACCTTAAGCCGTTGTTCATCCTTCAAAGTAAGTGGCCACGTTTTACATCCAAAAATGGTTTAAGATTAATAAGCCATTAAAAATGTCAAAAGAGTTCAGATATGTATGAATGAGATTAATTGTAAATACATTCATTTATCTATGGTCTTATTTATTATGATTTTATTTTATATTCATTTTCTCTTGAACCAAAGTTAAATGTTATGGACCTTCAAATAAGTTAATCAATGTTAATAAAACGATCATAAAGTTATTGGGGTATGGAAATGGGTATGCATGAAATGACATTTGGTTCTCGGAATTTTGTTAATGATAATAAGTATTTGTTTCGTTAGGAATATTTGTTGATTTTAATAATTCTTAATATCGATTTAATATAAATATAATAACATCTTCTTCAAGACCTGAAGGAGGTAGAAAGGAGATCAGCTCTGAACAAATGTAATTATTCCCGTACAAGTATTGCTAAAATAAAAATAATAAAATTTTAATAACTATGTAATGAGAAAGGTCGTGGTGAGTCAGTATTGCCCCCACAGCGAATAACACATATTATTTTCTTTATATATACATAGGTAAGTGAAAATAAAAAAGAATCAAGAAAAAAATAAATGAGAGATTTTTGAGTTCCCTGTAAAATTGAACCTTTTGGAAATCAACGTCTCAATTGAGCCGAAAGTCTGTCAGTAATTTATTATTATTAATTTTTTTATTTGTAATACAAATCAAGAAAAGTCGTTTTACTGTATTAATAGATTGTATGCTATGTAAATGTATATTTAGTACCTTTTGGAGATCGACGTTTCTCAATTTCTCCATCTCATGTACGGTCTTCTGCTTTTGGCTTGTAATGGAACCCACATGTTAATAATTATTGAGCACCTTTATACACGTGTTTTTTGATTTTTTTTAATAATAGCAAAAAGTAATTTTTTAAGAAAACAACTTTTAAATGTTTTTATGTTCTTCATTATAGATTTAGGTTAATATATTTTTGGACGTTTAAAGTATATACACCCTTCCTTTTGACAATTTTTCCTTTGACGAATTTGTCTAAATTCCTGAACAGGTGGTAATCTGTTGGAGACAAGTCGGGAGAATATGGTGGGTGGGGAAGAACTTCGTAGCCCAGTTCTTTCAATTTTTTCACGGTATGTTTTGAAATATGGGGTCTTGCTGCCGCTCAGTGAGATCATGAGGTACCCATGTATCGAGATTTTTTACTTTCCCAATACAGTTTAAATGTTTGGAAACGGTAGATTCACTTGCATTTAGTTGTGCTGAGAGTCCTTTAACTGTTTGGTAGGGGTTTCCTTCTAGTATATGTTTGAGGACATCGTTGTCTATTACGGACGGAGGTCTTCCTCGGGGCAAGTTTTCCAAGTCGGTATCCCCAGCTGAAAACTTAGCAAACCAACGGCGAATGGTCTGTTCATTAGCACTCCCTTCCCCAAACGCCTCGTAAATATTTCTAGCGGGCTCAGCTGCTGAATGGCCGAGTTTAAACTCGTACAAAAATATTACTCGAAAATCGCGTATTTCCATGTTCATATTTGGAGGTATACTAAAAAGTGGGTAATTGATTGGGAAGCTAATGTTTATAATACATAGGTAGAGGATTAGTAATTGTTTACTTTAAATATGTAAACATTCGAAAGAAAACAACAGAGACCTGCAAAATCCTTTATGTATTTCAGAAACTAAAAAACGGACATTTCTTGTGAAACAACCCAATATATTTCGGGGTTTTCCTGCAATATTTTGCACGTTTTTCGACTTTTTACTGCACTAATGATAATTAATCGCCTGATCAGGAATAGCAAATAGATGGATGAAGTAATGAAGGAGATAGTAAAAGGGGCAGCTAAGTGAATTTAGGGGCCAAGGGAATGGGGAGGGGTTAAGCTGATAGGCAACTCATTTAAGTCGGTCCTCGGTGGACATGATTAAAGCCCAGCTCACCGTCCTCTTCTCAACTTGATTCACTACCATCATAGCTCTCAGCTCGGCTCCTTTACTCTCTCACAATCAGTTTGTTGGTAAACAATAGATAAGAGTCGGGCCGCAATGAAGTTACTTATAGACCGTGAGCCAGCAACGAAAAATGCAACCCATTTTACCAAAATTTTTAGTATGTTGTATGCAAAGCATCTATCAAGGTAAAGTAAAAAATACACGTCTGCCAACTCAAAATGAGTGAATTAGAAAATGTCGGCCATTCAAAAAAATGAATATCACGAAATATTACTCTTTTCTAAAATTATTATGGTTACTATCACAGAAATGGCTCATCCTATGAGGACAATCGTTATAAAGTAAATCATTAAGTATTTAATAAGATTTTATTTGAGTCCTAAAAAAAAATTTATATATCTAATATTCAATGGTACAGAGGTATTACAAAAAAAATTGCGGAAAACGTGTTATCATTCTTTTCTAACATAATTATGGTTACTATCACGGAGACGGCTCATCCTATGAGGAGAATCGTTATAAATTAAATCATCGTGTATTTAATAAGCTTTCATTTGAGTGGTTAAAGACATTTGTATGTATAATATTCAACGGTATAGGTGTATAACAAAACAAAATTATTTTACGGAAAAGGAGATATCACTCTTTTCTAACATTGTTATGGTTACTATCATGGATACCGCTCATTATATGAGAATAGTCATTATAAAGTAAATCATCAAGTATTTAATAAGCTTTTATTTGAGTGGTAAAAGACATTTGTGTGTTAGATAAAGTTGAAAACTTGAATTAGAAAAATTTCACAAACTTCAAGTTAAAATAAAAATAAATTGCTCAAATATTTCGCTAAAATTATGTTTTGTGTTTTTATAAACATGTGCGTGATGTTGAAACTCATCAGGCGGTTTCGCATTGTTTTTTACCATAAAATTGCAGTCTCGTGATCCAATACTCTATCTCTCAAAAAAAAAAAAATTCTCTCGTTCATTACTTGATAATACTACGCTATGTGCCACTAAAATATAAGGGAAGTTTAACTTTGTCGTATTCAAATGACTAAACTCGAGCAATTTCAATTATGACGGTGGCTATGTGAAAAAAACAGTTATCAATTATACAACGCATGCAAGTTACTGCCCTGTTAACTTGAGGAGGAAAGAACGAATTTGGAAAGTTTTAACAATAACCCGCCCTGGCCTGTAGGAGAGGGAGGGGGGAGGGGGTGCAAATGGGCTGTGAGTAACCCCATCACTGCTAAATAGTATCGTGTCCTCTCTTGTTATGAAGGCCTGCAGCGGGGAGGCTACCAAGCATGTAGTCAAGCAAATTAACATCACTGATATTGATTCCTTTAACAATGATTACTGATGTAGAACGAATCAGTAACGTACTCTTTCTACTTTGTTGACAGTGAAGTAATCTTGAGAGTGATATATTGTATTAGCAAATATTTTTAATGTCACGGTATTTGTGGTCGCACTCATCCAAAATTTTTATATTCAAAATGCTATGTTTGGGATCAAAAATAAAAAAACCTGTACCCCTACAACCTCGAGGGTCTTGAGCTCAGTATGTCTAGAGATTCGTACTATTTCTAGACCAACGGCCGTGCAATGAGGAGATTATCCTAAGACAACACTCAACCACCAGGTTTTTCCCCTCATTTGGGTACCCCATATATAGAGGCTGGGCGTGCCCCAATAGGGTCTCCATAATCCAGAATCGCTCCACGACCGAAATTACAGAACATATTATATTATACCACAGCCGGGATGGAACAGTAGACTAGAGCTGTATCCACTAGGCCACGCCACTCCCTTGTTTAGGATAATAGTTGTAGGAAATGCAGAGATTTAAGTGAGGATACGAAGAGGCATGGGGTATGTTGGACAGAATGGAATTCCTAAAGGCAGTTGGACGGGTAAGACCGGAACGATCGAATTCATTTAGAATTAATCTTGTTTCTATCAAATGGAATGAGGATTTAAATTAAAGTATAACATGGATGTAGGGAAAATCCTAAGAGTTAATGGTTTGGTAAAGGTATGGTTCAAAGGAATTCTGCCTGCGTGTGGAAAGTTGGGATCATTTCGGCTTATCGTAGAGCTTGATCACGGTAGATTGTCTCGAGGTGCTGTGACTACAAAATTGAGGGGAAAAGTGAAAAAAAATATTTATTATTTACATACATGCATAATTTATACACTAGCGAAGATAATGGGAATATTCCTACATTAATTAATCAGGTAATATTGTGATATTCTAATTTCACAGTCCTCTGAAACGCATTTTCTACCTTTGGAATTTCTAACTCTCCGTCTCAGTCACGAATATCTCTGGAATCTGGCTTCTGAGACCTGTGTCAGAATTCTTTAATCATATTTAAAAATCGTGGATATTCCGACAGCAATGACATCGCTCCAATAGCACTACTGACATGAATCACCATAATTAGACAATGCTTCTTGTACCACAACTAGATAACGAGAATCGTTTTCATGGGATAATTCATGTTGGATTCTACTCGAGATAATTTCAAGAGTGGTCCTGAACGTATCTAGCAAATATCCAGTTGTGAGTTGACGTGGAATTAATTCATCTGTCAGCTAAGCATTTAGTCCCTGCGCGGTATTATGATGCAACTGACCACAATGCTCATTGCCTTTGTGAGTGACTTGCATGTGAAAGATTTTGTAGTTGAATCGTTTACAAACACGTACTGCGAAGAAATGGAAATTATATGGTTGAGTAATACGATGAATATTTGTTTCTAACATCGATTCTAAGGGTAGGCTTCCAAGAGGTAGGCTGAGACGTAGGTGGAAGGATTATATGGAAGGATGTTAAGTCGGATCTCGGAGATTAGGGTTTGGGTAGTAATCATAACGGTAAGTAGTAAGCAAACGGGAGAGTGGGGATGTTATCGTACAAATTAATATTTTATCCAGAATTAAAAGGTCAAAATCAATACAGTGGATCCACCCCAATATAAAATTCAGCTCTTCAGATTCGAGCAAGAGCCGAGATTGAAAACCATTTCATCCATTTTTCGTCGTGATGTTGATGAAATTCTTTAATATTCAATAAATAGCTAGGCTACATGTCTTAATTTATCACTACAAATTTGCCATTTTATGCTTGAGTAGGGTCAAACCACTCAATAATGTTAAAATTATCACGTTTGTTAAACTAAAGCTGTTGGATTTCTGTTGCAGGTCTGGTTCCAGAACCGAAGGGCTAAGTGGAGGCGGCAAGAAAAGATGGAGGCGGCTCGACTAGGGCTCAGCGAGTACCAGCAGAGCGTTCAAGGGCGGACCGGCGGCCCTTCCCTGTCGCTCCCCGTCGACCCTTGGCTGGCCCCACCCTTGCTCACCGCTCTTCCAGGTTTCCTGGCACACCCGCACACAGGCTACCCCAGCTACCTCACACCACCACTACCGCAACAGGCAGAACCTTCCACCCCACCGCGCAGCCCACCAGACCTACGCACAGTTTCCATCGCTGCTCTCCGCCTCAAAGCGAAAGAACATGTGGAATCGCTGACCAAAGGGTTCCAGGTCACCTAATCATCGCCTCTCCTCTATCTCAGCCGTCGGCAGTATTCTCTGCCGTGTCTGTTAGCTTTGCGCTATTGAAACAGTTTGCTCTCAGCGCAGTTTTTTCTGTTTTCGTGTAATTTTATGCTGATGCCTTCAAGTATTATTGTTACAAGGTTCGCCATGACTATTTTTTTGGTTTGATACAAAAGGTATTTATTGTCTGGATTATATAATCAGTAACAATTATTTGAGAGTTGGTGTAGATGAGTGGTTTCCAACAGGTGTGGCGCGGACCCCCTATCTCAGGCCGTAGTAATTTACTGAGAACCTACTTTGATCCACCTTGCGCCTAGCCTATTGCTTTATCTTTAACAATTTATTTTAATCGCGGTCACCAAGTTGTCAATTATTGCAATAGCATAAGGTTCTAGAACCAATTTACTTGATTATTTCTGCATTGATATCTAAATTTTTTTTTTTTTTTTTATGGAAGAAAATGTTTTAGACTGCCCCTTTAAATGAAATTAAATATTAACTTTATACCATTTGGAAGAAACTGAATTTTCAAAGGCGCTCTTTCAGGACTCGTGTGTGCTTGAGATGGAATCAGAAGAGGGGTAAAACCCTAGTATATTTACACATTCAATTTTATATATATATTTATAATTTATATATGTGATTTATATGATTATAATTTTTTAATTTAGGGGGTCCTTGCCATTTTATTGATTGGATGAAGGGGGCAGCGACATATTTTTGTTGGAAACCATTGGTGTAGATAAAGAATAAATATATTATACGTACAAATCCTAAACAGGAGAATTGTGATAAGGAATTAGAAAATACCATGCAATTATGTTTTTTAATCATTAAGTTGCTAAGTCAAAGAAAAAGGCATTCTCAACAGGTGAAAAATAGGTATGATTCCCCCCCCCCTCCCCTATTCCATCACCATTTTTCGGTTAATTAATTTTTTTAACTTGAAAGATAATTGCAATTTATCTTCAAAAATATAAAGTATATATTTCTGAGAACGAAACATCAAATTGATTCAGATTCGAACGATGCAAAACACCGGTTCAAAATATAATTTTTGATGTAGGAAAGAAAATATTACAATTCGGATCCTTTGAAAAATGTACATTAAAAGGCCAATAAAACTTTTTTTTTTTTTTTTTTTTTATCAAGCTCATTTAATATCAAATGTCACTACTGTGAGATAGTGGGGTAATGAATAAATTATCGCCTAATGAAATTTAAAACGAAATATGACCAAATACTTTTTTCACGATGATCTCACATAAATTGATATACAATTTAATATGAATCATGACGAAATAAACCAATAATCAGATCGTTACTGAATAGAACCCAGACAGAACATGAAAAAAAAAAAAAACTATAAAAAATGTTTATTTCTTTATTATAAATGAGCGCTGTGTGTACATCATTTTGACATTTAAATTTATTGAATTCAGTGAAAGCGTTCGCAATATTCCAAACAAATAACACGCATATCTAAAAGCCTAATATTAATGTAAGACTATGAAATACTAACTTGGAATATTACACTAACTCTACTAGTAGATTAGCAATAGTTGCTTAACGAACAAAGCGTGAAACACCAAAATAAAAATCCAATACTTTTCGTAAACCAAAATGGTATTGATAGCCTTCAAGACCATGATAAAGAATTAAAAACTCGATTTAAGAAATCTTCAGTAGTCGCATTTAATTTTTAATCGTTATAAATTAAAGAAACTGATTTTTTTGTGTGGAAGTAATTGAAAATTTCACACGTCATAAATGTATTAGGCGTTAAAACACTATCGGGACAAAATATGATGTTTGTTCAGGTCATTCTAGGATTACTATTTTTTTTAAATCCTTGTCGAATAAATCCGGAGTGAATGTTGAGTGTCTAGATGATATTCTATTATGATAGAGTGGAGTAAGTTGAATACAAAAATTAGTCAATAGTATTTAAAAAAGATTAACTGTGAGATTAGAAAATATTAATCATTACCTTCCCACACTCGTATTACAACTGTATTGCGATTGAAAAATCAAGTAAGAGAAAGGCTATGTCGTTCAATAAATGAACGCATTTTCGTTGCCATCTCGTTTCAGGCTTTTCAACGGTTGAATGATTGCGAAAATAAAATTTTGAGGGTGGCAGTATTCGAATCTGTGATATAGTTCAAGTTTAGTGGCTGATGGATACCATTATTTTAGATAGTGTTGGTCGAAATAAGCTCACTCGACTTGAGATAGATTAGTAGCAAACCCTCTACCGGAAAGACATCACATACATAAACATCATTATCATTATCTATATTGTTATACATTTCCAATAGGTATCAGAAACCGACGTAAGTTTAACATTAATCATTTTTCTATTGAGTAATATTTATATGAATATTTTGCGTTTCTGGGATCAAAATTTGTAAAGACAAATAGACGCAATGATTAAATAATTGGCCGGGTGTTAAGTATAGAGGATGAAATGGTTCGGGTCGTGGTCAGTAATATATTAGAAAATAATAATTTAAAAAATATTCGTTTACCAACGTTTCGGGTCTTCATCAGGGCTAAAAAAGCAAAAGAAATAATGTATGATGAATAAATTACCATGAAAAATAAACAATAAAGATCAGAAAGGTAGTGAGTTGAAGAGTGATAACAAAATAAGAAAATAATATAATCAAAGGAGATAAAACAGTAATTAATAAGTTAATAAATCAACATGATTTAATAGTAAAAATTAGCAACTATATTAAAAAAATTGTTAACTATATTAAAATCATGCACCTACATTGTATCTTGTCATTTTTTAGTATTGATGAGTGTGTGGGTGGGAACGATCGTAAATTAACAGTTTTTAAAACTTTATTTGACCATCATCCGAGTCACCTTATCCTTCATATAGTACAGACAAAACAAACACTCTTTAAAAAAAAAAATGGAAATAATTTGTATAATCATATAAATTATAATCAGATACAGAACCAGATATCGAGAACTTAAGGCCGAAAGTAATATTTACAAAATCGGCAGACCTAAATTTATTTTATTTAATTTATTATTTTATTTTCAAAAATATAAATTTATTTTATTTTATAAGAACTACTTGACTTTAGTTGAAAAAATCGCCATAAAACATCTTCCTTTAGTATTAACGTTTCGCGGTTTTAACAAATGAAAAATTAAATCATAAGAAAATCCATTCTGATTTTATTAGATGTTATTTTAAATTGTAATATAAAACAGGGACAAATACAAAGAAAAGAAAAAAAGAAAGTGCATTCAAATTAATAACTAACATTACATTAAAAAATAAGGTAAAATATATATAAATGATAACTAATGTTAAACAAAATTATCATTTTATATAAGAATATTTACTATATAAGGGGTACTCACTACGTTTGCTATAATATGCTATTTGTGTTATTTTGCTAAACCCGTCGAGTTTCTACAGTTATTTCCTGTATAAAATTGATGGGTTTAGCACAATAGCACAAATAGCATGGTGTAGCAAACGTAGTGAGTACCCCTTTAATAATATTTATTAAATCTAAATGAAGATCATTGATGTACAATATTTTGTTAGGAATCATAATTAATTAATACCCTTTCACTGTTTATTTATTTTCAATTAAATTTATTAATCCCTTAAATTTAAACTTGTAAATCATTTTAGCTTATTTTTAAACAATAAAATATTGTACACGGTTTAAAATTAAGCAATAAATTGTGTGGGAATTTTATTTATTCTTTAATTGTTTTGTGAATTGATTATACCCTGTCTAAATATCCACACTTAAGATAATTAATTAAAATTAACAAAAACAATAAAATTTATGAGGAATGTTTGAAAGTTTGAAACAAAAAAGAAAAATATGCCAACTTTTCTACTGTTGAAAATAGCTATCCTGTTGCAATAAATGTCTATTTGGTAACTTTTATGTTTTCTTTTTCATTTTAATAAGTTTATAATTCATCTTTAGGATAATTCTAAAAAAAATAGATAATATGCATGACTTTCTAGCTTCAGTATAAATTTTAGAAACATACTTTTTTTGTTGTTCCTTATTAGATTTAAATGCAAAAAAAAAAAAAAAAAATGTTATGAAACTCTTAGTCCATTATAATTTTTTTTTTCATATATATAAGAGAGTTAGACTGAGTCCGCTTTTTTAATAATTACATTGTGTCTTCCAGCCTTTCATCTCTTGCCTGGATAAGTTTGTTCAATACTTTATCTAGATAGAACTTACGTATTGATATATATTTTTTTTTTTTGTTAATATTTAATCCAAACAGCTACCAAATTTTTGTTAAACATTTTTTATAATAACCATCTCAGAATTTAAGTATATATCGAATATCGTCTCATGTATAAATATCAATGTACAGTGAAGATGCGGGTGTTTTCTAGTCAAAACAGGCATCCAGATTTAGACGCTTATGAGTTTGACAGTGATATCCAACTATTAAATATCACTCCAACGTAAAATATATACATGTTTCAATATTCAGAAAGAAATTGAACTTTTAAAATGTAAATACTGTTCATATTGGTCTAGCCCCAGTGACAAGCTCTATTAAAAATTTAAAATATATATTTCTATATTTTCCTCATTACTATTGAACATATCTGATTTAAAATCAGCTAAAATTCAACAATAGTTAACTTTAATTTTAAAATATGACTGGAAAAAAACTCTTAGTCGATCAAAGCAGGTTGCCTGGGTTGTGTGGTTTAAATTGAACGTTTCCCAATACGTGAAACATTTCAAGCCATTGGTACTGTAATTGTAAATTATTAAAAAACACTGTAAATAATTTGTATATTTTAATTTAATCGATTGTAAATATTATACATACTCATATTTAAATACATATGTGCGTGCATATATATACAGGCACATATACATAGTATTAGATAAGTACTGAAATGTTTTTTAAATGATTAAATGATACTATTTATATATTAGAATTTAAAAAATAATATTAAAATGTTGTATACTGGTTTCGAAGTAAGGGTTTAGATTTGTGAAATCTAAAGTCATTTACCCTATATGTTTATATTGTAAAAATTTGTGACTGTCTGGTAAAATAAAGCTTGATGATTTAACATTTTATACCTCAAATAAGCAGAAACGTCATGAACATACATTATAATATAGTTAATTCAGTCATTGTAATATCATTTATTTAAATAAGTTAACGTTTAAAACATTAATTAATTATCATTATGAGTTTGAAAAAAAAAGATTTTTATAAAGTAATGCTTCTGCTAAGTTATCTTTATATAACTCTACCTCTATTAGAATAGTTTTTTTATCTGCTCAAGGATATATGTAACTGAAATCGCTAATATTAAACATCTGTTGTTGCTGTAATATATATATATATATATATATATATATAAATACTATATAATATATATATATATATTTTTGTGTTATATATTATCATTTTTGTGATTGTATTAGCATTTGTGTATTGTGGTTACGAAAATTCATTCATGATGTATATAATGTAATAATAAGATGTGTACCCAAACAATAATAGTTTAAATAATGAAAAATAAAATGAATGCAATTTTTTTTGTATACACTTTATGACTCCTCTCCCCTTTTTCCTTCACCAATTAACACTGTTAAATTATGCCCAATAAAATACCAATTATGATAATCATTTTTTTTTTTAACAAACCGAAAAAAAGTTACATTTTTTTCAAATATGATACCTTCAAGTCAATTCAAGCAAACTGAACCGAAGTAAGCATCATATATATATATATATATATATATATATATAATATATATATATATATATATGTATGTATATTTGCTTCCCCTTACATGGCTAAAGAATATATATAATGGGAAATTATTGCGATCGTCATAATTTTCGAATGCGAGTTTTCGCCGAAAATTTACGTTTTAGGGTTCCTAGATATTTCTTGAATAGGTTCCTATAACCTTGAATTTCGCAACTTCTTACGATTTTCTCTAAAAAGCTCTAACGATTTTGATTAAACTCGCCATAAAAACTAAATCGATGAAAAATGTAATGGGCTTTAATATAATGTAGGTTTCATTCTGATTAAAATGGTATAACCGATATTTTAAATTTTCATCCTCCAAAGTAGCTTTAACTTTGTAGATTCGTAAAAATTAATTATATCATCTAGTTAGCAGTGATAAAAAAAGGGTAAGTGTATAAGTTGAAAGAATTCTTAGGTATCGAATTCTTGTATGTTTAAGTTAAAACATATGTTTGGAGAAAAGAGCAAAAAATATTATTTTTTTTTAAATAAGAAGAGTTTAGAAGAGGAATAGATGTAATAAAACACCTAGAAAATTAAAGACTATCGAAAAAATATTATCTTATAAACAAAGTTAGAAAGGGGAATGGAAAGTGAAGAAAACTAACTGCTTGTTGCAAATAATATATAATAGGTTATTTAATAAAACATATGTTTCTATCTCACCTCAAAGTAATTCTATAAACTTTTAATTTTATTATTAAAAAGTTTAAATTGAGGAAAGTGAAAGTCGTGTGTTGCGTGCACTTGATTTTTTAACTATTCTTGTCCTATTCTAACAAGAAAAAAAAATTCCTGTCGAGTACAATGAGTATCTATAACAATTACAAAAACAATTGAGACGTTGATTTCCTAAAGGTACTAAAGGACATTTTTTTCAAAGTTGATATTTTCACATATTTGTATTCTAATGGTTTATTTTTATCTAAATCCGTCATCAAATTCTATCTAAAAAACATAAAAATCCTTTAAAAAAGTATTTAAAAATTGCATTTCATTCTAAAAGGTACTAAATCCACATTTCACTTCATTCCAAAAGGTACTAACAACAGTTTCGTTCCAAAAGGTACTATATCCTCTGTAAACAGACATAACCTTTCCTTTCATTTCCTTCCAAAAGGTACTATACGGCAGAAGCACCTAGTCCCGTAATAGATTAACATTAATTTTATGCATTTTTATTGGTCCATTTAGCACGTCTTGAATCACCGCTATTATTTTGATCACTGGTTTTAACCTAATAATCAGTTGTCACTAATGTTGCATCAGGAAGGTTATAGTGACTGTTACCAACTCATCTCGCGTTATATTCTTCCAAAAAATAATATATCCATTTTAATTCTTCCCAAAAGTACTATATCCATTTAATTCTTTCCAAAAAGTACTATATCACTTTTAATTCTTTCCAAAAAGTACTATACCCATGTTTTGTTTATCCATTTAGTATTGTTTAAAATCATCGGAAAAGTGCAATACTTTGGAAAAATGATTTGGCAACACACTTAAAAATCAACTTTTGATTTTAATAAAAAAAGAATCACGTAAATTGGTCCAATAATAAATAAATAACAGATTTTTGCGTTTCCTGTAAAATTTTCTAAAGTGGATATAGTACCTTATGGAAACGTATCAATTCTAAGATATGATTGCAAGACATAAAAACTTGTATCCGAAAATCCATCATTTAAGATCAGGACTGAGAGTATTCGGAATCTATATTTATTTTCATTTAATAAGTATATTTCATAACTATGAATTTATATAATTCTTTTTTACTCACAAATATTTAAAAGAAACTCCCATAAAGGCAAATCACTGACCAAATAAGCGAAGAGTTTATTGTTTTAAAAAATATCCGATTAATAATGTAAAATTACAATCATTATTCAGTGTCAAAAGTATTCGGAAATCGTAAAATCCCGTTGTTTAATAGTTTCAAATGTTCATATTCTCACTAATCTTCGGCATATTTTTTTTCTAAACAATGCTTCTTCCCCATGTTACATATACTCAACGTTGGAAAGATTTTTTTTTTTTTTTTTTTTTTTAATTAGGCCCTAAAATAAAAAATGCAAGGATCGAACAACGGCTTCGAATGATTTCCAAAAGTGAAATAGTCGAAATGTTGAAAAAAAAATCATGAGAACATGTAGATGGCTAAGTTTAGCGTAGGTAATATAATAATAAAATATAAAAGGAAAAAGTGAGCTTCCAAAAAATTTTAAATGTTAAAACTGAAAGAATGATTCATCAAATGAGAAAACAATACCTCAAATGATTAACCTTAGCTTATTTCTGAATTTTTCAGAACTTCTTGATACACAATGAGTGTTTTAACTATTCGCTACTGTTCTAAAAAAATATGAAGAAAAGAAAAACATGGTACAAGAAGTATTGAAAACGTCTTTCAGCAGGCAAGGCAATAAGAGAATAAGCTGAATGTTTGTAATAATTTTTAAAGAAAAGGGTGATGAATTAAATTAGTAACAGATGACTCTCATACTGAAATACATATTTTATTAAAAAATTATGGTTTGGAGGAAATCAAATAAAGACTTTAGAATAACGTCGGTAAACATGGTGAGCGGTCAGTGATAGATAGGTCTGCTTTTCTTTGAAAAAGTTTAATGACATTGGATTCATGGAGATTATAATTGATAGGTTTGTGTCTTTTTTAAGTATGAAAAGCCAGAATTAAAAGTATAAGAAAAATGAAGAATAAAAACATTTTTAAAATACGCGCGACCATGACTCTGGACTTATATACGTTATCTATTCAGATTTAGTTACTGCAAAATTTTCAAAAAGTTCTGAAATCCCTCTTCCATTATTTCTTCCAAATTAAATTAACTATTTGTGGGTCCTAATAATATGGAAAATCAGGGAATACTAAAATCAAAATGGGCTCAAGATACAATAAGTGCTTGAGTGGGTCAATATTTTAGACCAAACAATCAATTAATTAGTAATATCAATTCCTAGTAGGCTAAAATGTATAATTACACAAAACGTTTTACCAACTGGGTGTTAATTTATGATCACTGGATCAGTATAATTAGGAAACCACGTAATTCCGAATACTCTTGACACCATTAACATACAATATTTTTAATTTTTTCGTTCCTATGCTGATGACACCTGCGTGTTATCAGTTCATAAAGATCCATTTGTTCCTTCAAATACCCTTCAAGCCAACATCAAAGACCTAGAAGTATGGTGTCAGAAATGGAGAATAAAAATAAATTCCAACAAATCCCATCAAATAACCTTTACCCTTCGCCGTAAACCTTTGACTTCCTGCCCTAAAGTATCCTTTAATAACACTCAACTAGTTCCTGTTGAGCAGATCCGATACTTAGGACTTCTTCTTGACAAACGCCTAACTTGGAATCCACATACACGACTAAAACGACAAGAAACTGCTCGCCGCTTTAGGCTACTTCAACACTTACTAAACAAACGATCAAACCTTCCTCTCAACTACAAAAGGCTCATCTACATGACTATTATAAGACCAATTTGGACTTACGGAGTAGAGCTTTGGGACTCTACTAAACCATCAAATTCTTCCCGCATCCAATCCTAACAATCCAAAATCCTTCGTAAAATCCTCAACGCTCCTTACTTTGTCACGAATAAACTTATCCATAAAGACCTTAATGTTCCCTATGTTACTGATTTGGCCCGGACCAGGTATCAATTCTTTCATGACAAACTCCATTCCCACTCTAACCCACTAGTTTCAATCCTTTCTTCCTCTTGAATTCCGGATAATCCTCCGAGGCGCCTGAAAAGGAAATGGCCCCGAGACCTTCTAGTTTAAAATATTTTTAGAGTGCTACCGAGTAAAAGTGTCATGGCGGCAACTGAAGTTATATCCTAATATAGCTCTCTGTTTATCCTGTGAATTCTCTTAGTATTACCTAATGTTTTGTTCCCAACGCTTGTAAATAATGAGTGTTTGTGATTGAGAACACACTGGAACTACATTTGTTAGGTGAGTGCAGTTAATAGACCTAATAACTGTGATTAATAGTGCACGCTAGGAGCTAGATAGGTCTCCACGTGGTAGACGGGTCCTGTCCCGCTTCCTGCTCGGCACTGGCCATCATTAAGCAGTAGCAGCTTTCTTATCATCGCTTCGATAGCTCAGTTGTTCCGTGCACTACTATAGCGCTCGGACCCGCCTCTTTTGGTCCCGAGTTCGTAGCCCATAGACAGTAGACTTTTTTTTTTTTTTTTTTTTTATTATTTATTTTTTTATTATTATTATTTTTTTTTTTATTCTTATAATTGTATCTTATTATTATTAATATTATTTTGTTACTATTGTAAAGATGTCTTGTTTATTTTCTTTCTTTTTTTTCTCTGTTTAGGTAAATAATTTATAAACTCAAGGAGTTCAACTTTATATTTTTTTTTTAAATATATCTATATACATTATAGATATATATTTTTATATTTTGCTCTTAATTTTTTTTTTTTTTTTTCTCTTCTTTTCTCTCTATCCTTTAAAAGAAAATGGGTGAATCTTCGGGAATGGAAACGGACGAAGAGACGGCTTTCTCAGAAGTCAGCGAAACTGACTCCCAATATTTAAAACGTAGAACTCTCCAGAAACGTCAACGTAACATTGTTCCAGGGGGATCTGGAGGATCACCAAATAAAAAAAAAATAAAAATAGTAAAAAACAAGCCACAGCACCTATCACCCGTAGTAAATCCATAGTCGAATTACCTGGTCCTTCACAAGAAACTACCTCAGCCACACAAATCACACCTACTATTCCTACGAGCAATAAATTTGCAGTCCTCTCAAATATTCAAACCGAAGCCACAAAACCAAGCCATTCAGAGCCTGAACCTCCGCCAATTTTTGTTACTCACATCACGAACTTTGTCGCCTTCGCCAATGAAATATCTCGATTAATCGGACAAACTAATTTCAAATGTTTTTCCCGATTAAAAGACGTAAAAATAAATACGACCACCAAGGAAAACTACAAAAAATTAGTCTCTCACTTGACTGAAAACAAATATGACTTTCACTGCTACCAACTTAAGGAGGATAAGTCGTATAGGGTAGTTCTGAGGGGACTTCACTCTACTACTTCCACTTCAGCCATCAAACAGGACATAGAAGAGCTCGGCCATAATGTTAGGCGGATTACAAATGTACTGCACCCGATAGAAAAATATCCTTTGCCTCTGTTTTTTGTCGACTTAGAACCAGCAGCCAACAATATCGACATCTTTCAAGTCACTAGGCTAGTATATTCATGCATACGTTTCGAAGAGCCGAAGCAAAGAACAGACATTGTACAATGCGCCAAGTGTCAGACCCTTGGCCACACAAAAGCTTATTGTCACCATCAGGACAGATGTATTAAATGTGCTGGACCACATGCGTCCAATACATGCCAGAAACCAAGAGACACTCCAGCAATATGTGCACTATGTGGTGAAGGGCACCCGGCCAATTATAAAGGTTGTGTAGTCTACAAAACCATGCAGCGTCGAAAACATGTAAATAGTACATTTAAATTGCACAATAGCAACGTTCCTCAATACCAAAACCCAGGCCCTTCGGCGAAGAATGATAGAGCTACCTCTGGAAACCAACTGCCCAGCGAAGATCCGCGTCCGACGACCTCCAACATAAAGATCAAAACGTTCTCCAATGCTGCCAGAAAACCAGAAGCTGCACTTAACAGTAATCAACAACTTCAGCCTCAACCATCCCATCATCTTCCTCAGCCTCAACCACTCTATCATCACCCACAGCCTCTACCATTCCATCATCAGCCTCAGAATTCCCTACCACAGTCCCAGACGTCCCAACCCCTTCAAAACACTCCTAGGAAAGAGTTTCCCACCAAAAATTTCCCACGGGATCAGTTACCACCACAGATCAATCCCAAAATCCAATATCCTTCCCAGCCTGCCTCCCAAGTAATCCCACCCCCAGCAGCTCCGTCAAACATTGAACCTCCTCAGCAAACCCGACGGACTGCCCAATTTCTTAATAGACAGCCTAATCATATAATCAAAGAAGCTTCCAACTACTCCTATCCTTCACAAAATACATCCGAAATTACATCAATCCTTTCATCCTTCCTTTTAGATCTTCAAAATACAATAAGACCTCTTATTACCCTCCTTACCAGACTCCTATCTGAAGTTCCTTTCCATATCCCACAATGAACAACAACTCCCTAGCCATTCTTTTGTGGAATGCAAATGGCCTACTTAACCACCGTGACGAACTTGACCTATTTCTACATGACAATAACATAGATATTGCACTTTTGACTGAAACTCACTTCACTCAACGATCACATTTTTATGTACGTGACTACATTACTTACAGATCGGACCACCCAGACAACACTTCACATGCTGGTTCTTGTATACTTGTTCATAAATCCTTACCACATTCCCTTATTCTTTCTACTCCAACTGACACCATACAATCCACTTCAGTAAACATTACAACCCGTCCTTACCATTTAACGTTCTCAGCTGTATACTGTCCTCCTGGCAATGCCCTTTCATACAACCATCTTGATTCCTTATTTCGTTCCCTCGGACCGCGCTTTATAGCTGGAGGTGACTACAACGCTAAACACCAACGATGGGGTTGTCGATCATCCAATCCCCGTGGTAATGTCCTTTCTCATGTCTCAAGATCCAACTCTTACTCAATTCTTTCACCCATGAATCCCACATACTGGCCAACATCCCGCAATAAACGTCCAGATATCCTCGATATATTTGTCACGTCTCAGATTTCCTCCTCCCAAGCAATCATCAAGACCTTGGACGACCTTTCATCAGATCATAGTCCAGTTCTGCTTTTATTACATTCAAATTTCGCTCCAATACCTTCCTCTCCTAAACTGATTACAGGAAGAATCAACTGGGACAGATTTCGACATGATTTGGACAATAAATTAGACTTGAAAATTCCTCTCAAGACAACAAATGACATTGACAAAGCAGTAGAAACACTTACAACATCAATACAGACCAGTTTAAAAGATAATACATCAAACAGAACTACAATCAATACAAAACAGACTAACTTGCCACCTCACCTTTGCATGCTATTAAGGGAAAAACGTAGAGCAAGAGTGAAGTGGCATAAGACTAGATACCCATCCGATAAAACTTATTATACTAAACTGACTAACAAACTAAAATCAGAAATAAAAAAATTCAAAATACAAAATTTACTAAATTTTACCGAAAATCTCAACACTACTGACAAAACATTATGGACTACCACTAAGAAGCTACTCAAATTTAAAGACTTCAATCATCCACTCCTTACCGAATCCCAAAGCTGGACAAGATCAGACGAGGAAAAAGCCCAGCTTTTTGGTCAGCACCTTCATAAAACTTTTATTCCACACCCGGATATCCTTAATCCCGATCACCTTGAATGTATTGAAGCAGAACTAACTATTCCTCTCCAAATGTCTCTTCCACCTAAAGCTTTCCATCCTTCTGAAATTTTCAGTATTATTCATAGTCTGCCTTCCCGCAAAGCTCCAGGGCCCGATCTAATCACATCCCAAATTTTAAAACTCCTTTCACGCAAAGCCATCCTATTCCTTACCTACATTTATAATGCTGTACTCCGTACAACATATTTTCCTGACTCCTGGAAATTATCCACTGTAAAAATGATACATAAACCCAAAAAGCCACCAGAATATCCGTCCTCTTACCGCCCCATCTCTCTTTTATGCATCATGGGAAAAATCCTTGAAAAACTCCTCCTAAAACGTATCTATCCCATCCTTGATTCCAATAATATTATCCCCGATCATCAGTTTGGCTTTCGAACATCCCACTCCACTATCCAGCAATGTCATCGTGTGGTGGATGTGGTCTCCTCCGCTTTGGAGCGCGGATTGTACTGCACTGGAGCCTTTCTTGACGTAGAACAGGCCTTTGACCGAGTCTGGCACCCAGGACTGCTTTACAAACTCCGAAAATTCCTTCCTCCAACTTACTTCCTCATCATCCAGTCCTATCTCACTGACAGATCCTTCCAAATAAATCACAAGTGCTCCTATTCATCCCTTTTTGTTCAGTCCGCTGGCGTCCCACAAGGCAGTATCCTCGGACCCATTCTCTTCACAGTCTATACAGCTGACATCCCAACCAATCCTAACACTTTCCTCTCTACGTATGCTGATGACACTTGTGTGTTATCAGTCAATAACGATCCTACTATTGCCTCTCAAACCCTACAATCCCACATCAGAGACCTTCAGGTATGGTGTCAGAACTGGAGAATTAAAATAAATTCAGAAAAATCCCACCAAATAACCTTTACCCTCCGTCGTAAACCTATGACATCCTGCCCTACAGTATCCTTTAATAACATTCCGCTCGTTCCAGTTGAACAGATCCGCTACCTAGGGCTTCTACTTGACAAACGTTTAACATGGAATCCGCACACTAGACTGAAACGACAAGAAACTGCTCGTCGCTTTCGATTACTTCAACACTTACTTGACAAACGCTCAAAACTTCCACTTAACTACAAAAGACTCCTCTACATGACTATCATTAGGCCTATATGGACTTACGGAGTTGAGCTTTTGGGCTCTACTAAACCTTCAAATTCTTCCCGGATCCAATCCTTACAATCCAAAATCCTTCGTAAAATCCTCAATGCTCCTTACTTTGTCACAAATAAGCTCATCCATAAAGACCTAAATATTCCATTTGTTGCTGATCTAGCCCGAACCAGATATCGCTCCTTCCATAACAAACTCTTCTCCCACTCTAACCCCCTAGTTTCAATCCTTGCTTCCTCTTCCATTCCTGACAATCCTCCGAGGCGTCTGAAAAGAAGATGGCCACGAGACCTTCTAGTTTAGAAAAGTTACAGGAGTGCTGCCATTGGGTAGTTCTTCCTCAAGTCTGTATCACGCTGTTTATCTTTTGTCATCTACACATTTACTTGTTGTATTTTAAAATACAGTTGTAAATTTCAATAAATGATGTTATAAAAAAAAAAAAAAAAAAAAAAAAGAGTGCTACCACTGGGTAGTGTCTCTACATGTTTTTCATGACAGTTTTGTATATTACCATCACATTTACTAGATGTATTTTTATTTAATACAGTTGTAAATATCAATAGATATGTTAAAAAAAAAAAAAAAAATTTCGTAAATGTACAGTCAAAACGTTAAACAAAATGATTGATGTCGTAATTTGTGGTTTTAGCTATTGTATACCTTCCTTATAAGATTATAAAGTCGTTAACAACTCCTTAAAAACATAAAAAATAAGTTAAAACCAAGTAAATTACGGAATGGAAATGAATTCCGAATACTTTTGACACTCACTTTTATTTATTTATTTATTTGAATCCAACAAAATTAAAAGTAGCATTTACTCCCAGTAACATTATTTAAATTAGACAAAAGCCTACGTGATAAAAAAGCCGATTAAAGTTTACACCAATACAGGAAGTTTTATTAAAATCATCTGAACCAGTTTTGAGAATAGTAAAAAGGGACAAAATGCATAGTATGAAGTGGAAGGGCCTCCACGGCCTGTCGCGCCACTGAAAGAAAAGATCAAGTGAAACTTTTGGTAAAAAAGTTGAGATAACAGTTCAGGAATATACTTGTCTTAAATATCAAATTTCAGTTTCAAACAGCTTCTCGTTTTTGGGCTAAACTCACCACACAAACAGACCACTTTGCGGGTCTTGGTCATTTGAACTCATTTTTGGGACCCTAAAATTTCCGTTCGAATTACAAAATTTTCGAAATTGCAATGCTTACAAGTAACAAAAATAACACTACAAATACACGGAACTTTAATTAGGAGAGTTAACGCAGCAAAAGTTGACGCAAGTTACGTATAATAAAAGGAGCATATATGAGAAAAATTAAACTTGTTAATACTCTAGCAAAACAAAGCCTGTATTCGCTTCTAAGCTTACGTAGTTTTCTTGTTGTATAATATTGAGTTATTATGCAAATTTTATACCATACAGGTCTTATACAGAATATTTATGTAATAACCATCCTCTCAAGCCAGACCCTTAACAATATTTTTCAGGAGGTAAGTGGTTTTAATAAATTATCAGTTTCTTCGTATCGAAGTTATTATAAAAAAACTTTTTTTAATGCTATAAGACGCTTACCATTTACTTATTCTCATTTTATCATTTGAACCTTAAAAACAATATGTCAACTATTGGTTCACCTAAAGGCAATTGACACTTAATATATAAAACACCGGTAAATTAGGAAGGAGATTAATTGTCTACTATATAAACTTTTTTTAATAAGATATTTATTGAAATTTACAAACATATACATTGAGTAAATGTGAGTAGAATATGAAATAAACGCGTGATACACATCTAGGGAAAATACCCAGTGGCAGCTCTCAAAACAGTTCTTGGTCAGGTCTAGCTGCCATCTTCTATTCAGACACCTTAGAGGATTATCAAGAATTGAATAGGAAGGAAGGATTGAAAATAGTGCGTTAGAATGGGAATGGAGGTTGTCATGAAGAATTAGTACCTGGCTCGGGACAAATCAACATCATTATATCTTACTTTGTTTGTGTGTGTGTGTGTGTTTGTGTGTGTTTGTGTGTGTGTGTGTGTGTGTGTGTGTGTGTGTGTGTGGGTCGAGGGTACAATATTATTAAATATAGGATGTTCATATATTCGGCCGCTAGCGCTATCTGTGAGCGAGCGCGTGAAGCATCCACTACATTCATATACATATATATGGGGGAGCGGCGTGGTCTAGTGGATAGAGCGCTAGTCTGCTGTGCTCCGGGTCCTGGGTTCAAATCCCGGCTGTGGCGGAATATTATTTATTCTGTTAATTCAGTCGGGGGGCGACCCTAGGGTATGGAGACCCTCCTGGGGCAGACCCAGCCTCTATAAAGTGGGTACCCAAATTAATTGGGGAAAAACCTTGGCGGCTGAGCGCGATTAAGGCCTAATCACCTCATTGCACTGTCGTTGGCCTAGAAACAGTACGAATGTCTGTATGTACTGAGCCCAAGACCCTTCATGGGTTGTAGTGGTACAGGTTTTTTATATATATATTATATATATAAAATCGAAGACATATATATGTATATATATGTATGTATGTATGTATGTATGTATGTATATAAGTTAAAGTATCAATCACAACAATATTAATATTCAATAGCCGTTGACTATGAACTCGAAACATTTATTATATAGATCACTTGTTAAATAAAATGAGATTGTTAAAAAATATCAATTTTGTGTTGCTTGTTTCATTATTAATCGTTTTTGAATATTTTGTTCGTCCGCGCGAACTTAAGTGCTGCCAAAACCCGGGAAGCCTTGAATTCTGAGATTTTTTTTGTCCTAGAGGATTTTTTATTTTTAGGAATCAAGATCCATGGCGGAAGGAGTACTACAACAACCGGTACCAGTGTTGACAGTATATCAAGAGGTCCCATCAAGCAATCAGAAACAGAAGAATGGATCCAGACGGATACGGAAAATACATTAGAATGGATGAAGTTGAAGACAGCAACATCCCAAGATCTGAGGAAGGCTATATCAGATCTGGAAAGAATCGAAGACTCGACAGAAAAATGGGAGAATTTAATCACTTCCTCAAGGGCGGCGACAGACTGATGGCTGGAATAGAAGCTAAGAAAAATGAAAATTTACTAGACACGGGAAACGCAGAGGCGCTAAAAGCGTCGTTAGTATGCCGGGTCAAGAGAAATATCTTGAACCTTGTTCAAGAAGACGAGGAAACGGTTTGGGGCCGTTGTAAAGGACATTATGAAGAAGGCTTTTGGGGGCGGCCGGTGGTCCACAGAGTATGATATTTTCGAGTTGTTTCTTTAGAAGAAGCAGCAACATCAGACGGATGGACAATATACCGGAGTGCTGACCAGACCCGATACAATAAAATCGTTGACAAGATGCGAGAGACCACTTCCACAGGTGAAGTAGTGTCCAGGAAGGACTTTGTATCAAAAATATTCAAGGTACAGCTTGCAAAGGACACGGAAGCAAATAAACCTTTGTAGAATGTGCCCAGGAAATGGTTGACGCTTGCGTTAGGGACGAAGAGGCTAAGAAAAGAGAGATAGAAGAGATGGGTTGGATAAGAGTGAACTAAGGAAGACCCAGGAACAAACCCATCGTATGGAAAAGAATAAAGACAGGAACCGGCGGAACCGTGAGAGAACAGAGACCATCGATAGAATGCTGAAGTTGGAGAAAGGAAGAAAGGAAGTGCTATAGATGCGGAGAGGTGGGACACTTGGTAGCACAGTGTCCACGCACCAGATGTTTTGAGTGTGGAATGGCAGGGTACATCGCCAGGTAGTGCCTCTATATGGAAGGCGAAGAGATACAAATCGGGTGGAGCCAATGGAGGTAAACGCTCAGAAAGTTTTTAGGAGACAGAGATCACTAACAGGGTTGGACGAGTCCATAAAACCATCAGAAACGGAAGACGACGTAAGCGAACCAGGAAACCGAGGAGGTGAAAGTTCGAGGAGTGCCAGAGGAAACAGAGGACGTGGGTCAGCGGCACTGAAAGTGAATCGGGAAGATTGAGGTAAGTGCAAGGTAAGAGGCAACCAAGTGATACTTATTCACACTTTAAGTTTTTTATTTATTAACGTCACTTTATGCTACTATGGCTAATCGGACGAACAACATTTAAGATCAAATGACGTTGCCTTATAATCCATTCCGCGATTTCTTTTTGTGGAACCAAGCTTCCTCCTAGAGTCTTTTAGTTGCCCTAGCCTGCGGTATCCCTTTAATCCATCTCTTTTCCGGCCGACCTCTTCTATGTTGTTATACCATTGTAATCTTTTCAGATTAATAAAATAAATTTAAAAATGTAATAAGTCAATCTCAAAGAACTCACTGAAAACAGTTGAAGAATTGATCAGAAATACTTCTGAATATTAAATAAAGGTATGTTATGTAGACCAGTGTAATTAATTAAATATATATAATTTTTAGTTTTTATATATAAATATAGTTTTTGTATAAGCCTATTTTTTCTGCTTAAATGTGTACTCGTGTTCAGCTAACAAAAAAATTCACATCCTATTGATTTTGATTGATCACAAGCAACAAAAACACAGTTTTCTCTTTCTAAGCTTGGGGTAGTTAGATATCCAGGTTTTAATTTTCAACGAGACACTTGTTTCTACTTTGGGTATTATATTTTAACCACAAAATTCTTAAGAAAATCTTAGATTTGAAATCGCAATTAAAAATAAATACTCTGAGAGAACAGTGAAGGGTTTTAAGCAGAGTGGGGATTTAGTATAATATCAATAATATTTATCGTCTTCAAATTAGCCACTGTGGTAGCCTCCAATGTAGTATTATTTTATACAAATGTCTCATATATGACTCAATTCACTGTAATCATATACTTATATATGAAATGCAATTTTTTTTTATACACATGCTATGGTACAGCCTGCAACGCACCTGTGTGAAACTGTCTTCAGCGGGGTCAAAGGAGCAGTATTTCTTGCTGTGGGTGTAGGTTTCAAGCCTCTGCTTCCTTTTTCCCGGCCAAAAATTATCGGGTCTTTCAAGAAGCTCATCTCCGCCATCACTGGTTGGTATGCACTCAAAGCCATCGGGGTAGCTTTGCAAGATTCAAGTTTGTCATGGTGGCAACAGAATTTGAGTGTTGGAGGTCAGTGAGTGATGGGTCAATTTCTCCACCTTAAAGGACGATCAATATTTCCTCTCCTACTTATGAGATTTCCTCTCCGCTAGCTTCTAGATCCATGAAGACGTCACTTACATCTAACAATAAGAGATTTATCTGAAAAAGGAAACACTTTTTTTTTTCCAAACCCTTAAATATTGCACATTAAGGTCATGGCGCATAAATTTGGGTAGTTAAATCATATACGAGGCATTTATATAAATTCCTTTTTATTATTAAAAAAAAATGCTTGGATAATCATTAAAAAACGAAAAACTTTCACCAAACGACAATCAATCATCATCACAAAATCCTTTTTATCCCAGCGAGATGTTTGAGGCGATTCGTAAGATGCAGGAAGACATAGATAATATTAACGCATGGGCATCAAAGAATGATTTAAGACTGAACGTCGATAAAACTAAGGCCATAATTATAGGTTCCAAACATCTCGTTAATTCCCTTCCTTATTATCCCTTACTATACCTTAACGGACTACCTATCCATTTCCATACTACCGTTAGAAATCTTGGTGTCGTCTTTGACCAAAATCTTTCTTGGAATAATCATGTATCCCATATTATTCGTAATTCCATCTCTACTCTTAAACTGTTCTCAAGATTGCGTGATTCACTGCCTTTCGATGTTCGTCGGTTCCTTGTTTCGTCCCTTGTCTTCCCCCACTTCGATTACTGCTGCCTGGTGTTCGGTGGATTGTCTGGTGGACTCGAAATGAGACTGGAAAGACTTATGAAATGTTTCATTAGATTCATCTTCGGGGTCCCTAGGCGCTCCAGCGTTTCTGACAGGTATGCCGAGTTGAAGTGGCTCAATCCTGTTTCCCGGCGAAAGTATTTCTTGGGAGTTTTTCTATTCCGTACTTTCAATACCAAAAATCCATCCTACATTCTTGACCTACTCGTCCCTTGTTCATCGGTACATTCGTTTAATACAAGATCCCAGTCCAGTAACCTATATATTCCTTTTCATCAAACATCATCCTTTAAAAAATCATTTAGTTTGCGTGCCACATCGTTCTGGAATTCCATACCTACCTCTATACGCAAAGCACCTTCTTTAACCTCATTTAAAAGCAAACTGTTCCTTCATCTCCTCAACCATCCATCTACAGATTGATTGTAAACAAAACGCTAGAATAGTGGTCATGTCACATTCTAAAATGAGGACCACAACAAATATGTAAACAATGTTTTAGATATATATTCACCTTTCTCTTTCTTTCTTCTGTCTTTCTCGGTGACCTTATTATACCATAAGAAGCACAATAGTAATATATCTTTAGATACACATTAATGATTATATAATTATAAACATATATGCATACTAAGTAATCGTAGTTATTTATTTAATTTTATTTATTCTTATTTTTAAATAATATTATATCTTAAGTTTGTATTTCTTTTATGTTTTTGTTTCTGTGCCAGACACAAGCCAAAGTTTTGTAATTTTCTGTTATTCTTAGGGGACTGGAGGTCCCAGAATAAAATTTACTTTCTTTCTTTCAAAAATCACGTATTTTTCTTAAAATTACCCCACTCCTAATATTGTTTGTAAAAAAAGTTTTTAAGAAAAGGATTTTAAAGGTAATCAAAGTATGTACAACTTTTATTGAATAAACGTTTCGCTGAGACGTTAGGATAAATGTCTTTTCCACGTTTTGGGGAATTGAAGTGGAAAGTTTGCCAAATTGGTATTTTCGTCCATTTTTGCTTTCATGTAACTCGAATACGCTTGGTCTTGCAAAAAAATGTTATCTACCGAATTTATTGGACATTATTTTTGTCTACATTTTTATAAATAAACCTAAAAATCAAAAAATGCTTTGGGAATGAGGTAAAGGACAAAAACTGAAAAAAGTGCCAATTTTTTACTTTTTTCCAAAATGGTGGACGAAGAAAAAGGGTGGGGATGACGACGCTTGGGTTAAGTACTACCTAATAACAATATTCAAAAATTAAATTAAATGACGCACCTTTTGTAGGGTGAACTCTTCTTTTCAACCTCTATTGACTGGACTATAAGGACGGTGCTTTATCCTAAGGGATCATCGTCATACTGCAAATTTTGTTAATCGTCTGTGAAGCGGATTTCGCATGGAAATAAAAATGAAAAAAAAAAATTGTTTTCTCTTTCATTTGACTCAAGCAAGATTCCACGTAATGATAAGGAATCTCGGTTAAAACCGATGCATGCACTAATCCTTTTTTAGAATATGTAAATATTATTTTATAAACACAGAAAGGATAAAATTGAAATATTGAAAAAGGCTAAGAACTTATTTTACAACCCAATATGTATCTTAACACTCCGTTGGCGCCGCTCCGACGACATATAGATTATTTAATTAACTCTTATGTTGCGAGAGAGTCAGCATCTACAATAGGTATAACATTTAACTGCCCTAAAAATAAATTGATTCCATTGCAGATATATACAAGTCGCTACTCAGACGTGTACAGTGCTAGTGATACGTCTTGCGTTTTGCTCCCTTTATATATTTTTTTTTTTCTTAAACATATTTATTGATATTTACAACTGTATTAAATAAAAATACATCTAGTAAATGTGATGGTAATATACAAAACTGTCATAGAAAACATGTAGAGACACTACCCAGTGGCAGCACTCTAAAAATATTCTAAACTAGAAGGTCCTGGGGCCATTTCCTTTTCAGGCGCCTCGGAGGATTATCCGGAATTGAAGAGAAAGAAAGGATTGAAACTAGTGGGTTAGAGTGAGAATGGAGTTTGTCATGAAAGGATTGATACCTGGTCAGGGCCAAATCAGTAACATAGGGAACATTAAGGTCTTTATGGATAAGTTTATTCGTGACAAAGTAAGGAGCGTTGAGGATTTTACGAAGGATTTTGGATTGTAAGGATTGGATGCGGGAAGAATTTGATGGTTTAGTAGAGTCCCAAAGCTCTACTCCGTAAGTCCAAATTGGTCTTATAATAGTCATGTAGATGAGCCTTTTGTAGTTGAGAGGAAGGTTTGATCGTTTGTTTAGTAAGTGTTGAAGATCCTAAAGCGGCGAGCAGTTTCTTGTCGTTTTAGTCGTGTATGTGGATTCCAAGTTAGGCGTTTGTCAAGAAGAAGTCCTAAGTATCGGATCTGTTCAACAGGAACTAGTTGAGTGTTATTAAAGGATACTTTAGGGGAGGAAGTCAAAGGTTTACGGCGAAGGGTAAAGGTTATTTGATGGGATTTGTTGTAATTTATTTTTATTCTTCATTTCTGACACCATACTTCTAGGTCTTTGATGTGGGCTTGAAGGGTATTTGACCTTTATATTTAAAAATCTACTACGGATCATTTATTTTTAAATATATTTACCGCACAAAAAATATGGAGGAGTATTTCGAAATCAGTGAAAGTTAAGACGAGTTTGTTTTTGAAAAGTAGAGTGACTATTTCCGTTAATTTTTTTAATTGAAAAGTGACAGTGGTAGTAGTGGAAGTGATTTTATTGGACATTGGAGAAAAAAATCTCGTATTTTGGACATCCGCTGGTTCGAGTATGTCAGATGTGAGGAATGGATAGATTTTACATAAGTATAGTATATTTTTTTAATATTTTTGCATTATAATTCACGTAATTTCATATTAAAAAGGCACTGGAGTGGTAAGGGCAAGATATATTTGTATGGATCATCAAATCGTTGTGGCTCGTAGCTGGATAAAAGTACTTTACAAGGTCCATTGCAGTGTAATGGACTATTAGTCATTATGGATGAGAAGATAAGAGATAAGTGAAATAGTGAAGTAGTTCTTGGTGTTGGTAATTGATTTGAGAGGGGGCCCCGAGGGGTTGGGGCTGGGGCTGGGCTCAACCCCACTTCACACTTGATTAGCACCGACAAACACAAATTAGCATTTTATTAGCTCCCCACCCCTCGCCTTGTATTTAATACCTACCGCTCTTTGATCAAACCCACATCTCAACTTTAAATGAAAAAGCTCGTTCAAGCATTCAAATAAACTATCTTTATTATCCCCTTTCCCTTCCTTCCCTCTTTATTAACGAATTTATATCTTGTGAAAATTACTCTCCCCTCAAGTTCATTCCTTTATTTTTAAATTTATTTATTTGAATATGTTAATATACACAAAGGCAGTCCGTTTTTATTTATTAAGGAATTCGTATATTGGGTTGTAAAAAAATCTGGTACAGGCAACACACGACTTCCACTTACCCCCGTTGTTAAAATCAATTAATGAATTTTCAAATACAGTTAGAGATAAAAATACGTGAAACTATTTAAGAATTAATTAAATTTAATTTCTATAGAAACATGTGTTTTATTAAGAAATCTATTATATTATTATCTAAAATAATCAGTTAGTTGTATCTTCTTTTCATCACTCTCTATTAACTTTTAAAAGCTTGTGTATGAGAAAATATTTTTTATAAAATCTTTAGCTTCCCAACAGTATATCATACATGTATATTACTGTTCTTATGTTCAAAAACGGAAAATTGAATTAAAAAAATATTTTTTTCTGTTTTCTCCTTTAGTTGGGTATCTAATTCATTCAATTTATATATTTACCTGTGTTTTCATCAATGGTAACAAGATAATATAGTTATTTTTATGGAAACAACAAAATTAAAGGTACTTTAGAGAAAGGAAATTCAAAATATCGGCATTTAAGCCCTGTCAAACCATTTTAATCAGAATGAAACCTACATGATATTAAAGCCCATTAAAATAAAATCGTCGGAACCGTTTTCGAGAAAATCGAAAAAAGGTACAAAATTTAAGGTATAAAGTGGCTCTTCAGTATGCTCATTTTGATGAAAAAGGTTTTGTCACGTCTCGGGCGTATATTTGTCTTAAATATGAAATTTCAGTTTCATAGGACTTTTCGTTTCCGCCCGGGAGTTACCACACACACAGACCTTTTTGCGGGACTTGGATATTTGGACTCAGGAGACCCTAAAACGTGTATTTCCGTTGAAAACTGGAATTCGAAAATTTTCACGATCGCAATACTTTCCCTTACTATATATAGTAAGTGAAAGTAATAAATTAGTAAAGTTTTTCAATATTTTAATTTAATCCTCACTATGTTTATCAACGGATGAGATGGGTTAACAGCTGTATAAGCTGTGGGTCCAAGCATACTACCTTGAGGAACATCTGCAGACTGAGTTCTGGATGAATAGGAACGATTGTAGGTATGAGTAGGAGGTATGAGAGAGTATGACTGGCTGATGAGAAAGTATGTAGGAGGAATTTGTAGAGCAGTCCTAGGTGCTAGACTCGGTCAAAGTCAAAAGGTATTAAAGTGATTTTTTTTTTTTAATTGATATTTAGAATGAATGCATGAAAGTAATCTTTATTCAGGAACATTTACGCCTCTAAGAATAAAGAACATTGAATAGAAACGGTCGTTTGTTTGTCTTTCTTTAGATACATAATTACCAACGCCAGCTGATAACTGTCTCATCTCTCTATATACATATTGGATTGTAAAATGAGGTAGTAGGGTTTTTCAATATTTAATTTAATGTTTACTTGATCAATAATGTTTACATATTCTAAAAAAGGATTTGTTAAGGTGCTTTTATACATCAGTATCAACTGAGAGCCCTTATCTTTAAGTGGTATTTTGCTAGCTAAAAATAGAAGAGAAATAAATTCATTTTCGTCATTTAATGGTTGTTTAAAACCGGAAATTCTGCCTTGGAAGACACAAAGCGCTCAGGTCGTCCTTCAACTGTTGATGATGACAAAATTAAAAAAAAATACTTAAAAGATGGCAACATAAAATAGATTAAAGTAGGTAATATATAATTTATTAAAAATATTTACAAGAATCTGAAGTTTTTATTGCGACCACTAGGAAAAAACGCTACGAACTTTTATTACAACCCAATATCTTTCGGCGTCTTAAGCGCCATATTAATCATCAAAATTATGAAAAACACAATTAAGGAAAAAAACGAACAAAAAAATATTGAGAATTATCGATCATCTTATAATTATATTAGTCAGTTCAATTAATACTTGATCAAGCTTGCGCTTAGCCCAAATAATCTTGTCATATTATATAAAAAATAAAAAAAAAAATCTTGTGTTCGGGTGTTGATGACCTAGCTGTTATACGCCCATAAAAACCGAACAAAATAAACAGAATCTGGTGTGCGCACGACTTTCACTTATCTCCATTATTAATATCAATTCAAGAACTTTTAAATGAAGTCAGACCTAAAAATACGTTACAGAATTAAATTGAGTTTTGATGGAAACGATTAAGGCTGATCTCGGGGGCTTGGGCTTGACCGGTGAACATTGGACGAGCCTGTGCAGGCGAAGTTTGGTGGTATCGGCATCGAACCTTCGGGTTCGGTAAGCCTATTATTACTATTTGATGGAAACATGTGTTTCAGATTAAATAATCTAACGATAGAAATTATTATCTACAATAATCCATTAAGTGTATGCGTTTAAGATACAATTTATGTAGGTATAAGATAACATTTTCTTTTAAATTCTTTTGCTCTTAAACAATATATTATATATCTGTAGGAGACTGGCAACACTGACTGTGAGCCTGGCAACACTGTGTGAGGTGTCGTCTAGAGAAGAACCTTAGAGTTAACATAGTGAGTGAACCATTAGTGTTGGTCATTGTTCTGATGTACGAGTATATTCTTTATGTTCTATAATGTGCATTAATTAATCAGTGTATCAAAATGACGAAAGACTTATTAGTATTTTAATTACCAATAAACCTACATTGGTGACCCCAACGCGTCGTGTTTTTCCGACCGATTTTCCAACGTGTGTTTGTTGGAACATTGGTTTTATCATATTACGTAAGTGTTTATTACATTTATAACATCTTTTCTCTCTCTCTCTCTCTCTCTCTCTGGCGCGACAGGCCGTGTAGGCCCTTGGCCACGTGGTATAGACTCCTGGGAGAATATACTCACGTTTCTCGATGAAATGTTTAGTGTAGGATCATCACTCCTTACGGCTATTTTTGCAAGTTGCCACCAGTAGGCTAACGAGCCTCACTGTCCGGGGGAGAGGCTGTGAGTGAGTCCCCATTTAATTATATTCTTATAAAAGTCCCGCTGGGACTGGGACTCGAACTCACAACTCTGGCTTGGGAGACTAGCGCGCTAGCCACTCAGCCACGGGCTCCCCGGTTTATGATTTATCACATCATTTTTATTAATTACAATGGCAGCTGATGAAGAAAATTCGTTAGATGACTTTTCAGAGACGCGACATCAAAATATTTCTGGACCGACAACTACACATTTTATAGATCGTGTTAGTGTAAAAATACTACCTTTTTGGACTGATAAGCCAAAAATTTGATTTCATCAAATAGAAGCCCAGTTTCAACTGTCTAATGTAACTGCTGAAACCACTAAACTTAATTACTTAGTATCTCAATTAGATCTTAAAGTGGTAGAAAATATTTGAGATATTGCTTCGTCTGAAGACCCTAACAAATACACATTAGCAAAAAACAGACTCCTAAAAATATTTAGAGAAAGCGGAGAAAAAAAGCTTAAAAAAAATAGTTAGTGAAATTGAATTAGGTGCACTCAAACCCAGTCAACTTTTGCTAAAAATGAAAGCCCTGGCTGGCACAGACATAAGTGAAAACTTATTTTAAACATTTTGCTTTGATAAGTTACCACCCCAAATCAAAGGCATACTCTCAATCTCTGATGGAAATTTAGAAAACTTGTCTGAGATTGGGTATAGAATTTGGAAAATGTAAGGCACGCCTCAAGTTAATGCGATTTTACATCCATCTGATTCCTCAATGATAAAAGAGCTATGTGACCGAATAGCCGCCCTTGAATCAGAAAGAAAAAAACTCAAAATTCAAGATCAAGATCTCGTTCTAGGTCCAGGTCTCGATTTAAATCCAACGGAAAATATTGCTGGACACTTTCGTTTTGGAAATAAATGCAAACCAGAAAAATGCAAGGAATCTTGTCAATGGAACAAAAAAAGTAATCAGGAAAACTGCAACTGGCAGGCACAGTAATGGCCGAGTGTGCTGCCTCAGATGTCTTTCCAGGCCAACAACACAGATTATTCGTCGAGGACCGTAGTTCTGGTATTAAGTTTCTTGTGGAGAGTGGTGCGGATGTGTCAGTAATTCCTGTTACCAGAGAGAAATGCTTTATTTGTTTGGCAATGCTGCCCAAATACATCGGGTTTATAATAATCCAACTGACTTCAAGTTATACGCTGCTAATGGCGCGGAAATACAAACTTTTAGTACTAAAATTCATACATCGATTTAGGAATTCGCCGGAAATTAGGAGGGCTTTTTTTTATTGCAAAGACATCAAAAGCAATTCTAGGAGCCGATTTTCTTCGTATGATACTTTTATACTATATTTTTATTTTATTTTGCTATGTGTATGTTTTTATTTTATTTTACAGCATCCTCCAACAAGTAACGCCCAATTACAGATAGTAAGTTATAAATAATTGCATTACATATTAATAGTTGAAATAATAAAAATAATTGAAATGTAAACTAATACGTAATATACCAACATGTAAAAGTTTAGGTAGGAGCTTTAATAATACTTAAAAGGGATATAATACTTTCTCCCAAATGATTATAACCATTTCAGCCTTATATACACGGTTTATACACACACACAAAACCCGCAAGGGCTATCTGATGTGCACAGCTAGTGGGGAGTAACGCTCCTCCGGTTTCCTGAGTTCAAAAAACACTGTACATTCACAATATATATATATATATATATATATATATATATATATATATATATATATTTATTTATATCAATCATGGAGCGTCAGAAGAAAATTGTGAATCTTACGGTGCAGGGGGTGGGATCCCTAGTGCCGGCCTTCAGGAAGGCGGGTCTAGGACGTGGTCATCAAGCGACCGCTATGTTGCAGTAGTGGATCACTTGACTGCTGTAGCATCTCATGCCTTAAGTGAAGATAACTGAAGAGAAGTGTGGGCGCTGATCAGAGAAGAAGTTAGTAAACTCGACGATTTCGTCATAAAAAAGCGTAATGTCCACAATATAATTAAAGCTCACCTGTGTACGACCCGGATGTTTTATGAAAAAGTGTCTAGAATGGAGGGTGAAACATGTGTTAAGGGCGGTAACTGAAAACAGCAGACATCGCTTAGCCTTCATGTTTTCTATGCAAGATTTGAACGAAGGACACCACCTCCTTAAGCAATGAACAAAAAGAGGGGAAAAAAAGTAAAGGTACGGAATGGATAGGAAGAATATGTTCCTCTTCCAGCTGAAAGTAATCCTTCCAGTGATCGACCGGCTAATCAATGGAAGACGGTGGAAGGAGAAGGTGGTCATATTGGCGAAAAAAATCACGAGACCGGCTCATTCTGATGCCTTAATTGTTACCACAAAGGAGGGATCATCATATGCAGATGTCTTGCGAACGTTGGGAATCGACACGGAGCTTCAAGCGATAAGGCAAAACGTCCAGAAAATAAGAAAGAGTCAAAAAGGAAGTCTTGTTTTTGTTTTAGAAAAAATCGTGATGCCCAGGACAGAAGAACGCCGTTCTACCATAGGAGAAAAAATTGACAAAGCATAGGTCACTAGCAAGATTTACTCTGTTGCTATTCAATTGAAGGAGCTCGATGAATTCACTTTAGCTGAAGAACTGCACAAAGCACTTCAAAATCAAATAAATGGGACAGAAAATATTGGGATTCATTAAGGCGTGATCGATTAAAATCTTTAAAATTTAGGACTTCTTAGTAGTCCTCCACAGTGATTTGTTGGTAGTACTTAGGTTCTCAGTCATGTTAAGTAAATTTTGAATTTTAAATGTCCTAATTATAGATTTCAGTTTGTTAGTCAGTTGGGTATAATAAGTTTTGTCTGCAGGGTACCTAGCCCTATGCCACTTCGATCTTGCTCGGCGCTTTTCTCTTATTAAGATACGAATGTGCTGTGGATAGTTAGTTTGTGTTATCATATATACTGATAGTTATTGAGTCAGTAAGTTTTTCTATGGTTCTGTCGATATCTTGTTTAGCCTTTAGTGAGAGTCTTAAGTCCATTTTCCAAGTCTGATCGCAATGTGTCCCAGTTTACTCGTCCATTTATCAATTTAGGAGGTGTACGTTTAGGGACAAAGCTCGAATGCAAGAAAAGCAGAACTGGACTGTGGTCAGATAAGAGGACGTTTAAAGACTTGACTATTGCTTGGGAGGAGGGAAATTGAGATGAGACAAATATATCAAGGATGTAGGGACGTTTTTTTAGAAGGATGTTGGCCAGTAAATGGGATTCATGGGATTGAATAACTATTTGAGGTTGAGACGCTAGACAGGATATTACCACGGGTATTGGATGTTCTGTTCGACAAACCCACCGTTGGTGTTTAGCGTTGTAGTCTCCTCCAGCAATGAAGCGGGGTCCAAGATATAGGAAGAAGGAATTGAGAAGGCTATAGGAAATGGAGTTGCCAGGTGGACAAAATACAGCTGGCAGAGTTATTTGGGAAGGACGAGTTGAAATGATTACAGAGGTTGATTGTATGGCGTCAGTGGGAGTAGAAGGAACAAGGGAATGGGGTATGGATTTATGGATTAGGATGCAAGAACCAGCTTGTGCAGTGTTGTCTGGGTGGTGTGATCTGTAAATGAAGTAGTCTCGTATGTAAAAACGGGAACGTTGTGAGAAATACGTTTCAGTCAGTAGGGCAATGTCTATGTAGTTGTCGTGTAACAATATGTCCAGTTCGTCACGGTTTTTATGTAAGTCATTAGCATTCCATAAAACGATGGCTAGGGGCTTTTCACTTATTGCGAGAGATTGAATGGGATTTCGGTGAGGAATCTATTGAGTAGGGAGATGAGAGGTCTGATGGTTTCTTGAAGGTTGAGGAGGAAGGAGTTTAAGATGAAATATATGTCAGGTTCATTCGGATTAGGAAAGGGGTGTATATAAGAGGCTTGTGGAGCATAATTTGTATTTGTGGGCTTTACCTGTCGTGGGGTTCGAGGGATTTCGTTCAGTAAAGACTGAGGGGGATTTGGTTTCATTTCATATACATTAGGGCGGGATGGAACTTGTGGCTGTTCTGGTGGTAATTTGACCCGTAATGGTAAGTGATGGGAGGAAAATCGGTTGCTTAAGAGCTTCAGGTTGAGATTGGGAGTTCTGAGATCTGGGATGGGATTTCAGAGGCGAGTGACGTTTGGGCTGTGGTTTCTTCGAGACGGGTACGGAGAATGATTTCTTCGCGGCTGGAGGGGTTTGAACCTTGTTGAGTGATGTAGATTCTAGCTTGTAGGGTGTGCTTCACCACAAAGAGCACATTTCGCCGGCTCACTCGGTAATTTCTGACAGGCGTCCGAGGTGTGAGGACCGGCGCATTTTACGCAGCGAGCCTGATGGAAACAATAAACTTGGTGTGCCCCAAGTTCTGGCAATTTTTACATTGCACTATCATTGTTTTTTGCCTTGGCTGCTCAAAACGGAGAACTGAATATAATAGTCTTGTCACTTGAAATATATCCGGATTATTTTGAGTTGGCTCCTGATCAACGAAAAATAGTGGAAGTGGGTATTTTTCGGATGGGTTTAAGACGCAAGAAACGTTTCTCACGGCGTGGCCTATCACTTCCAGGCCTCGTTTAATTGTATCGGTGGGAGTTGTTGAGTGTAGTCCCCTCAAGACCATCCTGTATGTTTTTTCCTGCCTCAATTGGTAGCAGTGGAAGTCATAGTTTTTTGAGGTGAGATAATTTACAAGTTTTAGTAATACTGCGGGTTTCTGGAGGTGAGTTCATTTGATTCGATGGCTGCTTAGTTTGGCTGTTTTGTTTGTTGTTGTTTTGTTTTTTAGCGAATCCCCTATTTGCACATTAAAAATTAATGATTTTTTTTTTAAATAAACAAAACAAAAACCTGTACCTCTTTTATCCATGGAGGGTCTTTGGTTCATTAGATACATTAGATAGAAACACGTATATTTTCAAGGCCAACGTTCGCGCAAGGAAGTGATTGAACCGAGACATCTACTTTAGAGACTAGACCCTAGAGGGCTATAACAGTCCCAAATAGTTTCCGTTAAAACTGCGTTCCCGAGACCATTTTTATTTCTTTGGTTGAGGAAGTTCTCTTTTGTGTGTTATTGGTCCACTACAAGAAAGACAAGTTACTCTTTTCGCCTTCTGCAGTTATACACCAGTCACCTCAGTAGGAAACTACTGCATCAGCATTACCCCACCACTATATATCCACTAAATAAAGGCTACCGACCAGGCATGTAGAGATTCAGAGTTCGGAGTTCCGTCATCAGTGTACGCGTCATCATCTAAGTAATTATCTTATAACGATAGTATTGTAAATTATTATACCAATAAAGTTTTTTTTAAGATACTCGTGAGTCCGAAGTTTATAATTTACGAATGACGAAGGTTTAGTGACTTCATTACAACCCTACCAAAATATGATAATTTGATTTTAAAAAATATAATAAAACCTGTACCTCTACAACCCATGAAAGATTTTGGCTAAGTACATATAAAGATTCGTTCTGTTTCACGGCCAACAACAATGCAAGGTGATTTGGCCTAGATCACGCTCAGCGGTCAGGGTTTCCCCAATGTTAGAGTAGCCACTTTATTAAGGTTTAATGTTTCCCGGGAGGGTCTCCATACCCCAGGGTCGATCAACGGTTGAAAAAAAGAATAAATAATTCTACCTCGGGCAGGGTACGAACCTGGGACACGGAGAGCAGTAGACTAGTGCTCTACTCACTAGACCACGGCGCACGCTAAACAAGTTGTTAAAAAAATCTGCTTATGGTACAGATACTTGTTTTGAGAGTTATATTGTATATTTTCCGAATATTATTAGTTCTTCGTTCGAGTTGAGGTAATCTTTGACAATTGGTGTGTAGCCTATATTATTAACGTGTATCAGTTACTTCTGAGGTAGTACAGTGGTAAGTATTGGACCCTGTCACTGTTTTCGATAAAACATAAGCAAACTTTTCGGGGGATTGGACCTCCTTGAGGTAAGACATGGCAAGTTGACCAGAGAGCTACGTAAATAGAAAGGGAAAGTGGACCCGAAGGAAAGGCTAATCAATAAAAAGTTAATGTAGCAGTGGTTAGGGCGCTAATGTGCCCGCGTGTTTTCATCCCATTACTCCCTCACTAACTGTCGCGTGACACCAGTGATTTTAAATACGACAATATACATTGTGTGTAAAATTAATGATAAAAAAATATGTATTGTACTTAAAATTCGTTTTTTATGACGTGTACGACACTTTTGAGAAGTTAATTAGTATGATCAAAAACGTTTATAATGCTTGTGTAGTTGCTAAAGGATCAGATTCCAATTTTGTTTCTATATAAATTGTTTTATTTTAATTCGTATATATTTGTGATGCGGGCCTGTGAAAAAGCCTTTAATACAACTGTTTTCAAATGTTTAGTATTAAGTTTAGATTTTAATCAAAAGTTAAATGTTAGTTTTTTTATTCATTTAAAGTAACATTAGGACGCTATAATTTTTTCGGATCATGCTTAACCATGCTACAGTGGAGCGGTATAGCCAAGTATTTTTACTTTCACTTACCTATATGAAATATATAGTAAGGGGAAGTATTGCGATCGTGAACATTTTCGGATTCCAGTTTTCAACGGAAATACCGTTTTAGGGTCTTCTGAGTCCAAATGACCAAGTCCCGCAAAAAGGTCTGTGTGTGTGTGCGGCTCTGTGTTTTTTTTTTTTTTTTTTTTTTTTTTTTTTTTTTTTTTTTTTTTTTTTTTTTTTTTTACGAGGGTAGGTGGAAATCTTCAAAAGACGCGGAAAAGACGGTTCTCAGCTTCTTTATAATATCTGCTGACATGCGTTGGCCAGCCATCCAATAATCCTGCCAGGGCAGCATTAGATTAATGATATTATCGGCCGTTGGATCAGCGCCACAGATATTCTTGAACTCTTCCCTCTCTCCCTGATGTCTGGTGTGTGTAACTCCCGGGCAATAACGAAAAGTCCTATGAAACTGAAATTTCATATTTAAGACAACTATACGTCAGAGATGTTACAGAATCTTTTTTATCAAAATCAGGTGACCGGATGACCTACTTTATACTATGCATTTAGCACCTTTTTACGATTTTCTCAAAACGGCTCTAACGATTTTGATTAAACTCGCTATATCGATGTAAAATTTAATGGGCTTTAACATCATGTAAGTTTCATTTTGATTGAAATAGTCTGAAAGGACTTAAATGCCGATATTTCAAAATTTCTTCCTCTAAAGTACCTTTAATTCTATAGATCCTACAAAAATAAATATATTATCTTGTTACCATTGATAATAACAGATAAATATGCAAGTTGAGCGAATTCTATAAACAACTAAAGGAGAAAACTGAAAACATATTTTTTTAATGCAATTTTTTGTTTTTGAACACAAGAACAGTAATATACCGTTGAAAAGAGAAAGATTTTAGGAAACATATTATCTTATACACAAGCTTGTAAAAGTTAATAAAGAGTGATAAAAAGCCGATTAAACTAACTGATTATTTTAGATAATAATATAGAGTTTTTAATAAAACACATGTTTCTATATTAATTCAATTTAATTAATTCTTTAGTGGTTTCTGTTATAATCATTGCGAACACTGGCAACACTACATATGCCTCGTAAAGTAGTTCATGATCATTATATAGTTAGGAGCAGCCGTTTCCATGATATCAACCAAATTAATGATAAAAAAGAAGTTTCTTGGTTCCCGTTTTTTTGTAAGAACCATATCTCTATAACTATTAGTCTTACAGACATGTTTTACAACTATTAGACATAAAACTTTCTTTCACCACTCAAATGATAGATTATTAATAATTTACTTAATAACGATTATCCTCATAGAATCAGCCGTTTTCATGATAGCACCCATAATAATGTTAGAAATGAGTGATATCTCGTTTGCAACATTTTTTTTTTTTTTTTTGGAATACTTCTACAACGTCGACAATTAGACATAAAAATATCCTTTACCACTCAAATTAAAGCTAATTAAATACTTGATAATTTACTATATATTGCTTTTCCACATAGGATGAGCCGTTTCCATGATAGTAACCAAAATAATGTTAGAAAAAAGGTATACTTGTTTCAACAAGATTTACTCATTTTTAGCATTTTATAGACACTATTGTAAAAACAGCTCATCCTAGAAAATAATCTTTATAAAATATAAGTGGCAACCCACCCACCTACGAATAGCGGATTTGCGTCGATCGATTCGTATTTTCACCTAGTATTTTGAGATCAAAAAGAAATCGTGGTCAGATTTCGGGGTACGAATGTGTGAATTTTGAAAAGCGCCTGCCGCGGCAAACCCACCCATCTATTAGTGGCAGACTAGCGTCGTTTAATTCGCATTTTCACCTTGTATTATGAGGTGAAAAATAAAATCGTGGTCAAATGACTCAGAATTTGGGGTCCGAAAGTGCGAATTTTGGAAAGCGTATGCCGCTACAATCCACCCACTTATGAGTGGCAGACTGGTGTCATTCGATTCATGTTTCATGTTCAGTATTATAGGCTTGAAAGGAAAACCGTGGAGTTGGCAGACGTGTATTTTTTGCTTTACCATGATATATTCTTTGCATAAAACATACTAAAAATTTTGGTATAATGGGTTGCTATTTCGTTGCTGACTCATGGACTATATGTGGAGCAGAGCTTTGAGGCCCTACTAAAACGTAGAAGTTCTTTCGTACAAATCCTAAAACGCTCCTAACATTGTCACGAATAAACTAGTCCATAATGACCATAAAATGGTGAATGTGTTGCTGATTAAGCCCGAACCAGGTATCAATTTTTCCATGACAATCTACATTTCCCTTCTAACCCTCTATTTTTCTCCGACGATCTTCCGAGGCGTCTGAAAAGAAGATTGTAGTAGGACCTTCTGTCGTAGAACATTTTTGGGTTACTACGAATGAGCAGTTTGTCTACACGTGTATTATGTATATGTATATACATATATATACTAACTAACATTAACTTTCGATTGTAATGCTAATCCAGAATTTGGTTCATCACAGTAGTTTATTGTTAAATATTTTATCCAATAGATTCTAGACCCGTGTAGGCCACAGTATTCGTTGATTCGTTAAATTGTAAATATTCGTTAAAATATCTTTTATTATTATTAATTTTCTAGCATGGTCTGTATATAGTCTTATGGTTGTCTTTGCTTTCTTTTCATTTCTTATTTCTTATATATATACATGGGGGAGCCCATGGCTGCGTGGCTAGCGCGCTAGTCTCTCATGCTAAAGTTGTGAGTTCGAATCCCAGTCCCGGCGGGACATTTATAAAGATGTAATTAAATGAATGGGGATTCATTCAAAGCCTCTCCCCCGGGTATGTGAGACCCGTCAGCCAAATGGTGGCCACTCACAAAATTAGGCGTAGGGAGTGAGGACCCTATCCTACAAATTGCATCTAGAAACTCCCAGGAGATTACACCGCGAGGCCCAGGGCCTGCACGGTCTGTCGCGCCATTGAAATTTTTTTTTTTTTTAAATATATATAGTATATCTATTATTATTATTAGAAGCTACCTTTTAATTTAATACTATTGTTCATTAGTGTTTATTTTTTTGATTATTTCATTTTTGTACCATAAAACACTAAAGTTTTTTTTATGTATTTTGTAATATTATTCTATAGGGACTTACCCCGGAATCTCTTTCCGCGAAGTTTTTCTAAACCACAAGACGGATTTTTATACCATTTTCACCATCATTTAGGGCATTCTTTGCTGAAGGTTTATAAGTCAAATACATTGAAACTCAGCTTTTCTTTAAACGGAAAAATAAATTTCCTTAACCGAGTCATCAAAAAATTATTCCTGAAACATAAGTAGTAATATAGACGTATAATAGAACACTGGCGGTCGAGTGTGCTGCCGAAAAGAAGATAGTCACTCTGTCATCTTTATCGATAAATCCCACTATCTAGATATCTTTGGCTGACTTCTAGGCACCCGTCTATCTACTGGCTATCAGCTGGAATTAGTCCCGGCTTATAATTATCTCTTTTGTTTCTTTATGCTTGCGTATGTAATTATTTTATTTGTTCTAATTCTATAATGTTTTTTTTATTTATGTGGATGTATTTTATTTATTGATTTCGTTGTTTTTATCAGTAACCATTGTATATTAAATTTCACGTATCATACTGTAAAACGGCTCTAGCGTCTTCCCATCACACTCTGCGTTCCCAATTCCCTTCCGTTATGGATAATGTCCTAACCCGCCCACTTTGACGAATTCTTTAATTGTTTTACCCACAACTTCCATCACATCATCGCGGTGTCCGAAACATGGCTTAAGCACTACATTCCTTCCTCTTTCGTTTCCCTCCCTCTCTACTCCTTTATCCGCCATGACCGGATTGGCCGGACTGGTGGAGGGATGGGACTATGTTCACAATAGTCTGAAATCCTAGGTCCTAGATTTCTCACTCCAATCCGATTCTCCCCATGTTGAATTCCTTTTCGTTGTAATTTCCTGCAACAGACGGCTTCTCCTTCGCGCTGTCGTGTGTGGCTCTTCTTTGGTATCTTTCAATCCATCCTTTGAATCGATCCTCTACCATTACACCCCGCTTATAATAATATCATCATATGCGGTGATTTTAACACCGACCTTCTTTCTGACTCCAACGAGAGATACTACCTAGAAAACCTCTTCTTTCCTCACCACCTTTTATCATCCCATATGGTCCAACTCAACACACTCACCGTTCCTTTTATTATTGAATCAGCAGATAAACTTTATCTTTTCGAAATCTAAATGAAAAATATTTCACCCGACGTTGAATTTCTGAACTGTAATAAAATGTATAACTGCCCGTCTATTGATTTAATGGTTGATATTCTCACCTCCGATCTCTTCAGTATCCTCGATTAACATGCTCCACTCAAAACCTTTACCTTCCGTCGCCGCCCCACTCCTTGGATGAGTGAAGAAATAAAGGATTCACAAAAGAGGCGTGAGGCAGCCCGTAGACGATTAAGACGGACAAGACTGACAGATGACTATCAAGCGTTCAGGGCACATCGCAATCTGACTCAGGCGACAATAAGACAAGCAAAATTGACTTCTCCTCTACTCCCGATTCCAAGTCAAAATAGCAACTCCTCCGCAAACTCTCACTCTGCAAATCCTCTCTCGTACCAATCTTCAACTCACCGGATTAATATACTTTCATCCGCCTCCTCTAATAATTCTCTGCCTCCTTCTTCCGACGTTTTAAAATTCAGTATTTCCTACTGATTGGAAAAAAAACAATAGTCTACCCTATAAATAAAACCCCTAACCCTACATCCCCTAAGGACTATCGCCCAATTTCCATCCTATCTAGCCTTTTCAAACCTTTAGAAATAATAGTCCAATATCAATTATCTAATTTCCTGGAAAACTCTAAACTTCTCGATCCTCTCCAATCCGGTTTCGACCTGGCTTTTCCACACAATCCGCTCTCCTCAAAATCACCAGTGACATGCATACTGCTATGGACGAAAAGAAACTGACTGTACTAATACTTCCGGACTTTTCAAAAGCTATTTTTGACTCACTGGACCATTCTATCCTTTTCTCTAAACTCCACTCCCTATCCTTTCCAACAGCACTATTAGTTGGTTTCACTCATTTGTCTCCGATAGAACTCAAGCTGTCACCATTCATAATCATCCACTATCTTCCTTTCTTACCCTCTTGGCAGGTGTGGCCCAGGGCTCTATCATATCTACTATCCTTTTTAATACCTATATTAATTATCTCCCAAGCTCTATCCATTACTGCTCCCACCATTTATATGCTGATGATTTCCAGATTTACTTATCCTTCTCTCCTTCCGAGTCAGTAATAGCATTTTCCAATATTTAAGAACACCTGGATAGACTCAATGCCAGGGCAAATCAGAATAAACTAAAGCTTAATGCAATGAAAACTCAAACCATTATCATAGATTCCTATTCCCTCATCATATCTAATACCATGTTCGCTAATCTAATCCTAAATGATCACCGAAGCACCTTCAGTTCCTCAGTAAAAAACCTAGACCATCGATTCAAACCCTTTCCTGGAAACCCCATATTTCATAGATCTCTCACAGAACAATAGGTACCCTTAAATTTTTCCATCGCTCTCGTCTTCTACTTCCACTATCCACTCGCAAGCTCCTTGTATTCTCACTTGTTTTCTTTCACTTGGCTATGGCTGTATGGTATATGATGTCCTTACGACTATGCTAGAGGACAGACTGAAGCGAATCATGAACATCTCTATAACATTTGTCTTCATTACATCTAGAAGGTCACATGTTACCACTTACACAGCGAGTTAAAGTGGCTTTTCCCCCTACCCTCAGAAAATATTTCCTTGGATAATACCTTACCAAACTATTAGGTTCCATCATTCTCTCTATATCCATAATCTCCTTCAATTTAAATCATCAGTCCACTCTCTGGAAACAAGATCACGCCATTTTTTTCCTTTACGTTCCTACCCACAAAACTAAAACTTTTGATCGTTCCTTTATTATCCGCTCTAATACCCTCTGGAGATCTTTACCTACCCATATCCGCTATGCTGCTTCTCTATCCTCATTCAAATCCCAACTTTTCCTGTACTTCCTGTCATCCCAAACTAACGCTAAGTAAAAATCTTATTATATAAATGTTTATATTCTTTGTCAATTTCATTTATTTTTCATTCTGTTCAAGACTATCGGTTTCGGAAGATTTTTTATTTTTTGTTGTATAATATTTCTTCTTCTTTCTTATCTCATTATTTTAAATAATGACTAACTATGTAAATTTTATCTGTTGGCCAGACATATTATATTACTTTCTATTTCAATGTAAAACATGTTATTGATAAGGGACCCAGTCCCAGAATAAATTTTTTTTCTATTCTAGATATACCGTTGGAGAGCGCAAGATTTTAAAGAAAGAATTTTATTATTTTATTTATCACATCAAAATTTTTCTGGTGTGAAGCTTCATTCAAACGAATGGGATTTAATCTAAATAACTTTTTGTTAACTAATCTAAATAAACGTTTAGAGTAATTATGGATATCCCTACTTATATTGGTAAGTTATTGTAAATTTGACTGAATACGATTGCAATATGGTGTTAAATGCAACACTTTATTCGTTATGCATAAAAATAGTTTGAAGATTAACGGATTGCTTATATATATATAACTTAAGTTCGACTGAGAAAAATATATTAAAAAAAAGGGAAATAGGGAGGAGAAATGATACGCACGCTTGCTGGATAACAACTGATTTATTTGTCCTTATAATCCTATATTTATACTTTATCACATGTTTACATTTACAGGAAATAGGATTAAGCTCTATATTGGTAGTTATCTCATCTTAACTCCCCCCTGCCAGTTTACGAACACTCCTCGTAAACTCTACAAGGGAAAAACATAAAATAACAAATAAAAAACACAAAAAATATCAAAACAAAAGTACATACCCGACAACACTGCGAACTTACGAACTAGAAAACTTACAAAACAGTAAACTTACAAACTAGGTAAAACTAAAACAAAAACGAAAAACAAAAACCCTCGAAAACCAAAAGAAAACACTCACTTGAGACTCTGAAAAACTAACAGAAAGAAAAAAAAAAAAAACACTCGGAAGAAAACTCAACAAAAGTATCCGACACTCATAAAACAGACATCAGACTCCCTTGGGAGTGGCCACAGAAACAGAGGATACCTAGGTGCGATCAACTGCAGAAGGGTCTTCCCTCGCAGGGAGTTTCAACTGTTCGATATGAACCGTCCGCCTCTTCCGGGGATCCACTAAACTCTGAATGGTGACCACATTATGCTCGCGAAGAACCACCACCCGAAACGGACCCTCATACCGAGCAACTTCCTTACTCCTATTCGAACCGATCCTCCGATACACGATCGAACCGATGCGAAGACCCTCCATCCGATCGCGAACGCGAAGGTTGTCCTTGGCTACACGGCGACTCTTCTCCGCCACCAACTTCCCGCGCACCTTCCCCCAAACCTTGACGAGAGCCGCGCGGTTATTCACCAGCACGTCGGATAAAGCTCCCTCCGCCGCTGTGTCCCCGTAATCCCTGCGCCGATTTCGCAGGCCAAAAAGGATTTCAAATGGCGAAAATCCCGTCGCCGCATGGACTGAGTGGTTATACGCCGCCACGGCCCGAGGCATTGCTACATGGGGTTCCAATCCTTGGTCCACCTGATACACCCGAAGATGGTCTCCTAAAGTACTGTGCAGCCGCTCTATGCCGCCTCGAATCTTGGGATGCCCCGGGGTATTAATATTCCACGCGACATCCAGGGCCTTCATTGCTTCCCGCACCTGACTGTTGTCAAACTCCCGACCCCCGTCCGAGGATATCCGATCCGGTACTCCATAAAACTGAAACCATTTCCGGAGGGCCCCTAAAATGGCTTCTGAGGAACGGTCCGGCACGAGAGAAGCCATGGCAACCTTGCTAAAAAGGTCTAACACCGTAACCCATTTGTAGCCCCGCCACGTAAACGTATCCACCTGCAAATCGCACAATGGCGTATCAGAGGTGGGCGTAACCTCCTGTAACCCCCGCGGCGGATGGCGGTCATATTTTGTGACCTGGCAAACCTCGCAGGCCCCGACAACCTCTGCGATGGTCCGGCGCATCCCCCACCAAAAGTACCGACGCCGCAATGCCTGCTGGGTCTCGGGTTCTCCCCGATGATTGGTCTTCCCCTGGTGGTACGCCGCCAGGGTGACCTCCCGCTGCCGTTCCGGGGTCGAAACCGTCTCGACCGACAGCGTACAACGCACGAACGTTCGATCAATCCCGATCTGCTCGCGAGTCCAGAGCCGCTTGATTTTCTCCCAAATCGTCGCGTTCCCGACGAACAGGAAGTACGTCTTCCCCGGCTTAGATGCGTCCTGGAGCGCCCTACAAATTTGGTCATCACGTACGCCAGGGTTCGACCAGATGGTAGTAATGCGGGACTTGCCGTATTTCGTGTATTCCAACTTTAATAGGCCCGATGTTCGAGTCTTCCACACAATCTGTCGCCTCTTGTCATTAATGATCTCCTCCCGCTCCTCCATGTCCGCCCCACGCTCATCGGACGGACTAGCTTGCTCATCAGATACCTCTACACTGCCAGACTCCGGGGTACCGCGCCCTCCTTCGCCCTCAGGTGTCCACTCACGAAGGAACTGTCGAACACCCCCGGACGGCCCACTCTCCTCTTCCTCGATCGCGTTAACCACCAGCGCTCGCGACAGCCAGTCCGCCACCACGTTATCGCGGCCAGGTTTATATACAACCTCCATGTTATATTGGCTGAGGAACTCCTTCCACCGGGTTACGCGCGCCGAGGATTCCTTGAGGGTACCGACCCATTGGAGGGGCCTATGGTCCGTGTGTACCTTAAACCTCCGCCCAAACACGTAAGGACGAAAATGCTCTACCGCCCATACGATCCCCAAGAGTTCCCGCTCCAACGCACTGTATCTGCTCTCTGCCTCAGTGAGACGCCTACTCGCTTACGCCACGGGACGCTCTCCTTCTGGTCCGTCCTGGGAAAGTACGGCCCCCAGCGCATACTCACTAGCGTCGGTGGTTACCGAAAAAGGCCGGGTAAAGTCTGGGAATGCCAAGATAGGTTCCTCCTGCAACCGCGCCATGCACTGACGGATGTTCTCCTCCATGGCGGGTGTCACTACAACGGTCTGACCCTTCTTGAGGAGGTTATTGAGAGGAACTAGATACCGCGCCATATCCGGCACGAACCGCCTGTAATAATTAAGCGTTCCTAACAGCCGTCGAATCCCTTAACATCCCGTGGTATCGCCATGTTCCGGATTGCCGCCACCTTCTGGACATCTGGTTTCACACCCTCCTGGGATATCGTGTGGCCTAAAAAATTTATTTCCGACCTACCCAACAGCGACTTTTCTCCCGATAGTTTGAGTCCGAACTGATACGATCAAAAACGCTGCGCAGGTGAGTGATGTGTTCTTCCTCGGACCAACTAAAGATCAAAAGATCGTCCATGTAGACCTGGCAGACTGCCTCATCTATCCCTCTAAGAAACTCGTCCATCAGCCGCTGGAATGTGATAGGCGCGTTTTTTAAACCGAACGGCATTCGCGTGAACTCATAATGCCCGCGCTCGAATGAAAACGCCGTCTTATGCCTATCTCTCGGGTGCATTTGAATTTGATGGTATCCGGCCTTCAGATCTAATGTGCTAAACACCGTGGCCCCACTAAGACGGTCCAGGATGTCCTCGAACCGGGGTATGGGATATTTCTCGTCTACTGTGTTTTCATTCAGTTTCCGGAAGTCCACAACCACCCTATATTTTTCCGGTCTCCCGTCGCCCACGCTCTTTTTCTTCACCGCCCATAGAGGGCTGTTATAAGGGGACGTACTATCGACGATTATTCCCTGACGCTTGAGTTCGTCTAATTCCTCCCGTATGTGGCGACGTAACGCTTGCGGATATCGACGTTCCTTGACGTATGTCACCCGCTCCTGTTTCAACGGGATTTCATGGGTTGTTTTCCCGGTGACTCCCAACATACCCCCCTCCTGGAAGAAAATATCTTTATATTCACGGAAAAGGGTTTTCCTCCAATCTTCTGCCTGGTTTATTGCGCCTACTTGGCCTAACCCATCCCTCTGCGCCCATTTTCCCCTATACGACTTTTTCCCTATCCGTATCGCCCATTCGCTTCCCTTGCTCCTTATCTTGGTTCCCAATTTCCCTAATAAATCGCATCCGATTATCCCTCCATATTCCCGCGGCATACTCTCTACCACGTGAACCACTAATTTTTCTTTCTCCAGTCCCCAACGACTGAGTTCAATTTCTATTTCTCCGTCCACCCTACACGGGCCGCCTAGAGTAATGAGTCTACATTGGCAAACCTTCGGTATCCTCTTTTCTTTACATAGGACCTCAATCATTTTCCCAGACATCACTGTGTGGGAGCTACCTGTGTCCACTAAACACCACGCTCCCCGCGCGACCCTTATTATAGGCAACCTACCGCACAACCCTCTAATATTATTCACCACTGCGCGGTTGCCCCTCTGCCCACACTCACCTCAGTCATCCCGACGTCTCCTGCTCCCAGCTGCTCCTCGTCGACCCTCGCTCCTCCTCACGCTCTTTACATCTTCCCCTCTGCTGTCTCCTGGTTCGCTCCTGTCATCTTCCGTCTCCGATGAGTCCGATGAATGTACTGAACCTGATGCTGATCTAGGCCTCGTCCACACCCGTTGAGCATTGACCTCCATGGGCTCTCCTCTGCCTATGTCTCGGTTCCGACTCATGTAAGGACACTGCCGAGCAATGTGCCCTTCCGTACGCGTACGCGGCACTGAGCTACTAAATGGCCCACTTTTCCGCAACCGTGGCACTTGCGGTCTTCTTTGCGAAATCCCTTCCTCTCCCTTCCTTGTCTCCTTTCCCTAGGGATAACTCTCTCTCTACTGTAGGACTCCGGTACCTTCTTCCTCCAATTTTCGGGTCTATTTCTGTAAGGCTCAGTCCTTCTATGGGGCACCTTTGTCCACTCCATTTCTACTTCCCCGTATCTGGATTCCTCTTCTCTTGCACTTGCATCCACCATCTCCTGAGCGCATTCTATGAATGTCTTATCTCGGGGAAGGCCCTCTTTCCTTCCCGTTTCTCTGGCCAATTGGACTTTCAAAATAGTCGATAAAAAGCCCATCCTGCCTTCCACCTCTTCTGTGCAGTGCGCTTCTCTCAACTTCTCTGTAATCCGGTTGTAGCGGGCCAGTAATATCCCGGCGTACTGGCCACTCGTCTGGTGTGGCCTTTTTGTCTCACGGAACATCTGGAATATATCCTCTTCCGGAGCCCACCTACCTCCTCCAAATGCCTTCTTCAGCCTGTCCTTAATGACGACCCATGGCGTGTCCTCATCAGCTTGTATCAGATTTAAAATCTGCCTACGGACTCGGCATACCAGGGCTGCTCGAAGCGATACCGCATCCTGTGAGTCCATCAGCCTTTCCTCTAATTTAGCCTCTATGCTTGCCATTATTCTATCTCCTCCCTTTAAAAAATGGTTTAGATCGCCAACCTCGCCGTCAAATCGTTCCAGTTCTGAGATGGCTTTCCTTATGTCCTGCGCCGTCGCCGTCCATACTTTGATCCACTCCAGAGTGGTTGCGTGTGCCCCTGCCAACGTCTGCGCCGGTAGCGGGGGTAACTCTGGAGGTACCACCTGCTGTGACGCCTGAGGTAATACCCTTTCCTCCGGAACTGTGAGAACTGGTGGTCTTAAGAAAGCTTCGGCCATGTTTTCAAATTTTAACAGAAATTAAAAGAAAAAAAAAATTACAACAGTGTAACGCAGAAAAGAAATTTAAAGAGAGAAAAAAAACTAAACACTTTTCTTTTCGCATTAGAAATACTTAAACAAAGTGTCCCGGGTTTCGGCACCACTTAAGTTCGACTGAGAAAAATATATTAAAAAAAAAGGGAAATAGGGAGGAGAAATGATACGCACGCTTGCTGGATAACAACTGATTTATTTGTCCTTATAATCCTATATTTATACTTTATCACATGTTTACATTTACAGGAAATAGGATTAAGCTCTATATTGGTAGTTATCTCATCTTAACTTATATATATATATATATATATATATATATATATATATATATATGTAACAAGTAGTAAATAATATATATATATATATTTTTTTTTTTTGTTCTCATGTAATTAGTAGTAAGTACCATACGGAAATCATTGGAGACGTATTAAGTAGATGCTACAACCCCTTCTATGACATGCCACGATTCAGAAAGAATAAAGATAGAAAAAGTAATAGTAGTGTTTTTTTATAATTTATTTAAGACGTATTTAAGATTAGGTCATTTGACAAGTAGGGACTGAAAAGGCAACAAATCATTGAATGTGGAGGGAGGCGGGCCGGTAACTAAGTTAGGGCACGACGAGCTCGTTAGGCGTCACGCGAGCGTAATTGCCGCCGCTCCATGCACAACCCTCGACAATAAATTCATTAAACATTCTCAAACTTGATCTAATACCCGACCATCTGACAGCCTTTTTCTTTTCAGTCTAACTGCCGTATAAACTGCTCTTATTGCTCTAGAATTGAATGTTTTACAAAGCTGGCATAATAGCTCAGGAGCCAGATTCATGGTTGACTATCTCATCGAACATACATATGGAAATATTTAAAAAAAATTGTTTGAACCATATTTATTACAAAAATGCATTTCTTGCGATCTTAAAACTCTTACTAAGAAGCTAATTAATTTGATGAAGTGATCAGTTACATCCGCTCATTGAACATATGATTAGTTTTTTTTAATTTACTTTCACTTACCTATATATGAAATATATAGTCAGGGAAAGTATTGCGATCTTAAAATGTATGTGTTTGTGTTTTTGGTTATGGTAAGTCTAGCGCAAAAATTAAAAGCCGTACGAAACTTAAATTTCATATTTTAGACAACTATACGCCCGAGATGTCACGGCAACTTTTTCATCTAAATCAGCTAACCAGAAGATCTACTTTATACCATGCATTTTGCACTATTTACGATTTTCTCAAAAACGCCTTAACGATTTTAATTAGACTCGCTATTTCTCTGGCGCGACATGCCGCGTAAGCCCTTGGCCGCAGAGAATATACTTACCACGTTTCTCTATGAAATTGTGTAGGATAGGGTCATCACTCCGTAAGTCTATTTTTGTGAGTGGCCACCAGTGGCCTCACATACCTGGGGGAGAGGCTGTGAGTAAATCCTCATTTAAATACATCCTTATCCCTGCCGGGACTGAGATTCGAGCTCACTACTTTTAGTGTGCGAGACTAGCGCTCTAGCCACTCAGCCACGGGCTCCTCCCTTAAACTCGCTTTATGGATGTAAAAATTAATAGGCTTTAATATCATGTAGGTCTCATTGTGGTTTAAATAGTCTGACAGGGCTTAAATGCCGATATCTTCAATTGTCTTCCTCTGAAGTACCTCTAATTTTGTAGATTTCACAAAATTATACACATTCCAAAAGATTAATGGCACTGATGAAAGACGGTTAAATATCAAAGTTGAGCGAATTTGATAAACAACTAAAGGATAAAAGTGAAAAAATATTTATTATGCAATTTTTGGGTACAAAAATAGTAATACAGATGTGCAATATACCGTTAGAAAGCTAAAGATTTAAGAAAAAATACTATCTAATACACAGAATTGTAAAAGTTAATGGAGAGTAGCAGATAAAACAATGTCGTAGACAATAAATAATACAAGAGATTATATAATAAAACACATGTTTTTATCGAGAAACAATTAATTAATCCTTTAATAATTTATTTTCATCTCTAACTGCATTTAAAAATTCTTAAATTGATTTTAACAACTAAAGTAAGTGAAAGTCGTATGTTACATGTACCAGATTTTTAACTAATCTTTTATGTCTCGAAAATGACGAAAATATATTTCTTGGGGACTAGAAACCCTTACTAATGATCACCAGAATAACAAACATCAAGCGAAACCACGTAGAGGCTGGAGGCCTCTGGATGGTCCTTGGTGTGTCCATTTCAGTGTGAATTGACTTAAAATAAGACTAGATTGAGTTAATAATAATTTAAGTTCAAGGTCCTAGATTCTCAGTAGAGACGGAGTGGAGAATTCACAATCAATCCAAACATATTTATTCACATTCAGAAAACAAACAATAAACTAACTATATTCTTTTAATAGCCACGATAAATAATAATGTAATAATAAATTAACTAATTTCTTTTAATAACAAACTTTAGAAATAGAAAAATGTATTTCTTAAAAAGAAGTTCCAAAGTAGCTATGCTGATAAGGTGAAGAATTGAAATCAGGAAGTAAAATGGGGGACCTACCTTTCATCTCCCGCGAGACAGTAGTTTAAGTAAACGCCGTACCAACAACGCTCCCTGGTGAAATCGGTGGTAAACTATCTACCGTAGTTTTACCTGTGGTAAGCGTACCTTAGGTTGAACCGAGGCTGGTGCAGCTGGCCCTTAAACGAGTAACTGATTTAGCACAGGCCCTGGACCACCATTTTACGTTCCCTCTGAAGGACAGCATAACGAAGGAGTTTTCATTCCTTTAAAAAATGTAAGCACCACCTGCCAGGTTTAACATTAACTTTTAATTATTCAATGTTATACGGATCGAAGTAAACTCATAGTGCCTGATTATTTTTTCTTCATTTTTTCTCCAACAAGGCAATTTCTAGAATGCAGAGTTTGAGAAGAGCTATTTCGCATGCAATGTACCTTGAGGTATAGTGTCAGAATTTTAGAATTAAAATCAATTCTAACAAGTCCCACCAAATTAATTTTACCCTTTGTCTAAAGGGTGTAGCCCAGTAAAAATCTAAATATTTATTTAATATTTAGGATCTAGGGGGTCCTTGCCATTACAATGAAGAGATTTAAATTTTTCGTTGAGAACCACTGCCTTAAATGATAGTGTGAACTCAATGAAAATCCAAATGAAAAGGAGCTCGCAGAAACCATGGATCGAGATATCATTCTATATAGAGAGAGATTATTTATTCTGTTTGAGATCTGCTATTTTGTATCATTACTTTTTTTTTTTTTTGATTTATTGAGATTTACAACTGTATTAGTTAACACATCAAGTAAATTAGCGGTCAGTTTAAAAATACATGAAGAGAAAATGCCCATTGGCAGCACTCCACTCGGTAATCGAAACTAGAAGGTCTCGAGACCATCTTCTTTTCAGACGCCTCGGAGGATTGTCAGGAATGGAAGAGAAAGCCAGGATTGAAACTAGTGGGTTAGAGTGGAAGTGGAATTTGTCATGGAAGGATTGATACCTGGTTCGGGACAAATCAGAAAAATATATTATTAAGGTCTTTATGGCTAAGTTTATTCCTGACAAGGTTTAGACTGTAAGGATTGAATACGGGAAGAATTTGATGGTGTAGAAGAGCCCCAAAGCTCAACTCCGTAAGTCCAGATAGGCCTTATGATGGTGATATAAATGAGCATTTGTAGCTAAGCGGAAAGTTAGAACGTCTGTCCAGTAAGTGTTGAAATAAGCGAAAGCGACGGGCAGTTTCTTGCCGTTTCAGTCTTGTGTGATTCCACGTTAGACGTTTTCAATTAGAATTCCTAGATAGCGAATCTGCTCAACCGGGACAAAAGGAATATTATTAAAGGACACTTTAGGGCAGGTGTTATAGGTTTACGACGAAGGGTAAAGGTAATTTGGTGGGATTTGTTAGAATTGATTTTAATTCTAAAATTCTGACACTATACCTCAAGTTATCTGATGTGGGATTGAAGAGTTTGAGAGGCAATAGTAGGATCGTTATTGACTGATAGCGCACAAGTGTCATCAGCATAGGTAGAAAGGAAGGTGTTGGGATGGGATGGGATATCAGCTGTATTGACTGTGTAAAGTATGGGTCCTAGGATACTGCCTTGAGAACACCAGCAGACTGAGTAAAAAGGGGAGAATAGGAACTATTGTGGTTCATTATGAAGGATCTTTCGGAGAGGTAGGGCTGGATAATGAGGTAGTATGTAGGAGGGAGGTATTTGCGTAGTTTGTAAAGCAGTCCTGGGTGCCAGACTCGGTCAAAGGCCTGTTCTACGTCGAGGAAGGCTCCCGTGCAGTACAACCCGCGCTCCAAGGCTGATGGGACAGCATCCACCGCACGATGACATGTTGGATGGCAGAGTAGGATGAGCGGAATCCAACTGGTGGTCTGGGATTATCTGAAAAGTCTCTAAGATAGAATAGAGTCGTTTAAGGATAAGTCTTTCCAGGATTTTACCCATAATGCGAAAAAGAGAAATAGGACAGTAAGAGGAAGGGAGCTCCAGCGGCTTTTTGGGTTTAGGGATCAATTTAAAAATGGATCATTTCCAGGGTTCAGGAAAGTATGTGGTCCGGGGTATGGTCCACTCGTCCAAAGATCAATGTAGGAGGGGTTGGCTTAGGAACAAAACCCGAATGCAACGAAAGCAGAATTGAACTGTGGTCTGATAAAAGGTCATTCAAGGATTTAACAATTGTTTGTGAGAAGGAAAGCTGGGAGGTGACGAATATATCTAGGATATCAGGATGTTTTTTTCGGGATGTAGGCCGATAAGTGGGATTCATGGGAGAGAAGATGGAATAGCTATTTAAACATGAGACACGAGAGAGGATATTTCCAAGGGTATTGGATGTTCGAAAACCCTACCGTTGGTGTTTAGCATTATAGTCGCCTCTAGCAATAAAGCGTGGTCCGGGGGAAAGGAGGCAGTTAAAAGAAATGGCATTGCCTGGAGGATAGTATACAGCTGCGAAAGTGACATGGAAAGAACGGGTTGATATGCATACAGAGGTTGATTGTTTGGCATCACTTGGAGTAGAAGAGACAAGGGAATGTTATCGATTTATGAACAAGGATGCAAGAAACCCTCATAGGCAGTGTTGTCAGGGTGGTCTGAACTGCAAGTAATGTACGTGTATGTATGTAAAGATGTGAAATATCGAAATCCACAATAAAATTAATTAACTTGAGAAAACAATTAAACATTACTTAAAAACAGAAAAAAAAAAACTAACTTCTAAAACTATTTAAAAATACGTATAAATAACACAATGATCAAAAGAAACATATTGAAATAATTAACACTAAAAATATTAGAGAAAAAAAGTCTTGAAAAAAAAAAAAGTGTTTCTTAAAAAAAACAATAAAACAAACTAAAATTTATCTTTACTTAATTTTATTTTAAGTATATCTTTATATACTTTTATTTACTATATTTATTTTTCTCCATTTTTACAAACTCCTTACAAGACTGAAACGACAATAATCTGCTCGTATATACCAATTACTCCAACACTTACTAGACAAAATTTCCAGTCTATATCATCAAATCTAATCGTTTGAGCCAGTTTCGAGAAAATCGTAAAAAGGTGTAATATACATAGCAATTAGCGATACTTTCGGTCAGCCGATTTTCGTGAAAAAGTTGCTATAACATCTAGGGCGCTTAGTTGTCTCAAATATGAAATTTTTAGTTTCATATGACTTTTCGTTTTCGTGCTAGACTATACAAATAGGTTAATAGGTAAGTCATTAACTAATAAAATGGCTATTATTATTAGCATACAGTATACATACAGTGTAAATATTTAAGAAGCGAACGATCTATAACCGCGTCATAGCCGTGACGCGTTTCCGTTTCATTGGCTTCACCAAAGCAGTCTGTTACTAGGGAGTAGACTAGGGAGTCGCGCCTAAAAAAGTTTTACATTAAAAAGAAATATTATTTTGGAGAAGAAGAGCGGAGAACAGAGAAAAAATAATTTAGTCGGAAAATTTAGGTCAGTCTGGATCGAATGCAGTCCAAAGTCCGGAAGAATCATGGGCTGAGGAAGGAAGAGATGTTTGAAGGAGTCAAAACGGGAGTTGAGAGTGGATGTCTCCAGCTCTGTCCAGATGTCCACAGATGATTTTTCTGGAAAAAACATGAATTTATAATTAATAATATGGTTCTTCATCCTTCCTAAAATTTATTTTTTAACGATTTTATTTTGTGTGTAGGTTTCGGGCTTTTCCCCATCTTTAAGACTCACAATTTTAATTTAATCTAAAAATTTTAAAAATCTGGTGCAGACAACACACGTAAAAGTAAAAATATAAACCAATCATTAATAAACCAATCTGGCCATAATTTTAATAATAAGTTAATGTGTACACACATACAGTAAAAGGGCAAAGTAACAATTAAATAAACTTTTTTTTTGTTTTATTTATATTTTATTGAATTTTACAACTGTATGTTACATAAATACAATAAGTAAAAGTGATCAATTATAATAAAAGGCTTGTGAAGAAACTACCTAGCAGTAGTACTTCGATGTTTATTCAAGTAAGTAGATCTCGAGGCCATCTTCTTTTCAGTCGCCTCGGAGGGTTGTCAGGAATATGTGAGGTTGATAGGTTGCGGACAAGAGGGTTTATATGGGTTGGGAGTTTGGAATTAAAAGTGGTATATCTGGTAGGAGAAACGTCTGCCACAAATGGGATATTAAGGTCGTTATGGATGATTTATTTGTGACGAAATAACTATACGCCAAAATGAGCTTACCAGAAGAGGCACTTTATACTATGCATTTTGCACCTTTTTTCGATTTTCTCGAAAACGGTTCCGACGATTTTGGATTAAACTCGCTATATCGATGTAAAATTTAATGGGCTTTGATATCATGTAGGTTTTATTCTGATTAAAATGGTCTGACAGGGCTTAAATGCCGATATTTTAAATTTTCTTCCCCTAAAGTACCTTTAATTTATTAGATTCAATAAAAATAACTATATTATCTTGTTAACGCTGATGAAAAACAGGTAAATATATAAATTGAATAAATTCGATACTCAACTAAAGGAGAAAACAGAAAACATATTTTTTAAATGCAATTTTTCGTTTTTGAACATAAGAGCAGTAATGTACATGTATGAATACCGTTGGAAAGCTAAAAATTTTAGAAAAAATATTATCTCATACACAAGCTTTTAAAAGTTAATAGAGAGTGATGAAATGGACATAAAACTAACTGATTATTTTAGATAATAATATAATAGATTTTTTAATAAAACACATGTTTCTATATTAATTCAATTTAATTAATTCCTTAATAGTTTCACGTATTTTTATCTCTAACTGTTTTTGAAAATTCTTTCATTGGTTTTAAAAATGGAGGTAAGTGAAAGTCGTGTGTTGCCCGCACCAGATTTTTTTCCTTAGAAACGTTTAACATTTCACAGTTGACGTGAGGAGGTGACACTGTCCATGATGGTAGCTTTTTCTCTGGTTTTGTGAAATAATGCACCAATTCACCAATTCAGAAATAACCCATCTCATTCGATACCAGAGAGGAAGAGAGGAATTTTTCAATCTTTCATATTTTACAGCATTTTCATATTGAAAAAGGAACTGTAAGCAGGGTTGTCTGGTTGTGTGTACATTTTAGTGATATATTTATCAGCGAGCTATTGGCGTCGATACGAGAGAGATAGAACTCCTGCATCAACACAAAGACTGTTCACTGGGCTAGTTCTAAAAGCTCCGGTTGATAGGCGTATGCCGTCATGGTGGACTGCATCTAATTTCTTAATCTTATTTTGAGAAGGAGAGGAAAACATTAAGCAACCGTGATCTATTTTGGTGAGTATCAATGTCTCATAGATGCGGAGCATTGTTTTCCTGTCTGAACCCCGTCTGGTGTTTCCCTATTTCTTCAGGATTTTTAATCTACTCACGGTCTTAATGAAGTTGATCTATATGGACGGACCAGGTTAGCTTACTATCAAGATATAGACCTAAAAACCGAACATGATTAGAGTAGACCAGAGGAATATTATTTAAATTGACTTGTGGAATACCTGGATTTCTTATGCGATTAAAGTGAACGCAACACGTTTTACTTGTTGAGAACTTAAACGCTGTTCTTTGTGAACACGAAGCTAATTTATCAACTGTATTTTGAAGACTAATCTTGATGTTTTGAAGATCACGTGATTTACAAACAACAGCAAAATCATCAGCAAATAAGTAGCCAGAAAATATCTGGTGCGCGCAACACACGACTTTCACTTATCTGCATTGTTAAAATCAATTTAAGAATTTTTAAATATATGTAGAGATAAAAATAAATTGTTAAAGAATTAATTAAATTAATAATAACAATATTTATTTATATACAATATTTACAAGTACATATAGCTACAAATAAGTTTTCTTACTTAATTTCAGTTATCCTTTTATCATGATAATATAGTTTCAATCATCGTCCCATTTACCTAATGATAATAATGCAATGTTTAAGACATAGGAAAAATAACATGAGAAAAAAAAACCTACACAATATTTAAAATTTATAAAAGTACATGCTTTGTTCTTTTGTGCGTGTACGCTTTAGTGAAGTTTTGTTGTAATTACCAATTTCGAATTTCAAAGGGTTTTCAGAAGTTGTGGTTTAATCAAAATATTTTTTGGTTTTTGTGTAGAAAAACTGTTGTAATATGGGAAGATTTAGCTCAAAGAGCATTTTTGAAATTTTAGTATATCGTGGGTAGTTACTGATGATTCGCATACATGCATTTTGTAATGTTTCTAATTTTTTGAAATTGGTATTGCACGTCGAGCTCCAGACAGGCAAGGCATAACAAATCTGGGCACGTATGACTGTTTTATATATTAGTTGTTTGTTCTGAATGCTTAAACTATTATAATATTTTTCTAAAATCTTTAGCTATCCAACGGTATATTATACATCTGTATTACTATTCTTGTGTTCAAAAACACAAAAATTGCATTAAAAAATATGTTTTCACTTTTCTCATTTAGTTGTTCATCAAATTCACTCAACTTTGATATTTAGCCGCCCTTTATCAGTGCCATTGAGATGGTATGGTTAATCTTTTGAAATGTACAAAATAAAAAGTAGTTTAGAGGAAGAAAATATCGGCATTTAAGCCCTATCAGACTATTTCAAAGAGAATCAAACTTATATGATATTAAAGCCTATTAAATTTTACATCGATGTGGGGAGTTTAATCAAAATCGTTAGAGCCGTTTTTGAGAAAATCGTAAAAAAGTGCAAAATGCATTGTATAAAGTGGCTCTTCTGGTAAGTTGATTTTGATGAAAAAGTTGCTGTAAAATCTCGGGCGAATAGTTGTATTAAATACGAAATTTTAATTCTGTACGACTTTTTGCTTTTGCGCTAGACTTACCGCACACACACGGACACACACACACACACGGACACACAGACCATTTTTCGGGACTTGGTTATTTGGACTCAGGAGGCCCTAAAACGTGTATTTCCGTTGAAAACTGGAATTCGAGAATTTTCACGATCGCAACACTTTATCTATATTTCATATATAGATCAATCAATTTGAAATCGTCCAATTTTCATTAATTTTGCCTTTCGACATTTTTGATTTTCGTGATTTTTTGACTAGTTATTCTCTACCCTTTCGTAAATATAAAACCATAAATAAAAAAAAAAAAATTCGAGCCAATACTTTTAGTGTTGCAGTCATTTTAAGTCAGCTTCACGGGCGAAAACGTGTGATGGGAAAACCTTTCTAATTCCTGTAATTTTTTAGATATCAAATCAAAACAAAAATCAACAATAAGATAAGGGCATGCTTTATATTTCTTGTCCTCACAACTCATTGCCTAAATAGTGAAGAAAGTTGTTTGAAAAATTCTCGAAAATGAATAAAAAAACGGGATAAAAGTACATAAAGTAAAAGAAACTCACTTTTAATTATTTTTATTATATAGCTTAGTCTTACTCCTTCTTTCTGTAAAAATTTCAATTTTCAAAATTGGCAAAAATTGTTTACCGGAAATATCTCAAAAGGGACTGAGTGCAAAATTATGAAACTAACCCAAATTACCCATCTATACGATCTGTTTAAGTGATATAAATCTGGACTAAGCTGGTTCCGTAGTTATAAAACTCTCTTAAATATTAAAATAACGTTTTCTTTAAAAAATATTAACTCCGTTAATTTTGCATATTTAAGAACCATACAAAAACTAGAATGATAATGAGAGTATTTTACATTATTTTAGTCCTTACAACACATTACCTAAGTAGCCAAAGAAATTAAAAAAATTACATCAACTGAAACCTTTGGCGCGCTATGACAAGAGAATTTAGAAATGATTTTTACGCCTAAATATTTTTCCTTATAAAGCATTATCATTGCACTAAGTATTTTAGAAATTTTGATCGTGTAAGCTATATCCTTTTTTCGATATAAATATTCAAAGCAGGATTTTGTCCAGCTTAGTACTATTTATTCCTCGCGCGTATCTCATTACCGCGTATGGGGAGCGTCCCACGGGTGGCGGATGTGGGGATGGTCAGTGGAATTTTCTCGGAAGCTCCTCCCGGCTAAGTCCGATGGACTCGCTGACCAACAATGAGAGCGGCCCTCCAGGCTTGCTGGAGGGTGTGACGTAGGTCCGAACGCCCTACTCACATATTTTAGTTCACAAAATACCACAAACAGTCATGGATTCCTCTGAGGTAAAACGCCCATTATCCGGAAGTAAACTAGTCCCCCGTTCGGGTCTCCGGGTGGGGACTGCTTCAGAGGAATCTAGGCGCAAGATGAAAAGTAGAGATCTAACAATAGGGACGTGGAACGTTAGAAGTTTAAATACGGCAGGTGGGTTAAAGTCGGTCGCGAATGAAGTTAAGGGGTACCATTTAGATATCGTTGCATTACAAGAGGTTCGCTGGCCAGGGGAGGGTTCGTTAACAGAAGGAAAGTATACTATTTGGTACGGGGGGAGCGTTAATTATTGTTTAGGTACCGGGTTCTGATTAGGAATAGATTTCTTTCCGCATTACAGGAAGTACAGTTCTTTAGTGAAAGAATATCGGTTGCTATATTTCAGGGTCGTTGGTCTAAAATCGCGTTTATAAACATTCATTCTCCCACCGAAGATAGTGATGATGAAATAAAATGCGAATTTTATGATAAACTAGAGTCGGTTTACGATAAGTTACCGCGAAATTACATTAAAATAATACTAGGTGACGCGAACGCAAAGGTTGGAAGGGAAGAAGTATATCGTCCTACAATCGGTAAAGAAAGTTTGCACGAATATAGTAATGATAATGGGACCCGACTAATAAACTTTGCCATTTCGAAAAACCTAATAATCAAAAGTACTACGTTTAAACATAAGGACATTCATAAGTATACGTGGACATCGCCGGATGGACAAACTCGGAATCAAATAGATCATGTTTTAGTACAAAACAGATGGCAAAGTAGCATAATTAACGTGAGATCGTATCGTGGTGCAGAATGCGGTTCTGATCATGAATTAGTAATCGCGAAACTTCGACAAAAACTAAATACAAAAAAAGAGAACACCGAACTATATTCATCCCGAGAATTTTGATGTTGTTAAATTGAACAACCCCAAAATTAGAAAACAATTCGCCATAGAAGTAAAAAATAGGTTCGATGCTTTGGAATCTTCAGACGAGGAACACGAAGATGTAAACAAATTATGGGAAGGGATCAGGGATAATATTAAAGAGGTCGGTAACTTATGTCTTGGGAAAATCGAAAATAAAAAGAACAAACCTTGGTTCGACAGGGATTGTCAAAATATGTGTGAAAAAAGAAAAACCGCTAAACTGAATTCCTTAAATAATCCAAGCGATAATAATGTGGCTTACTTTCGGTTAGTAAAAAACGAAACTTCAAAATTCTTAAAAAATAAGAAAAGAGAGTATCTTAAAGGCAAAATAATAGAAATAGAAAAACACAGAAGCGAAAATAACGTAAGAGAGATGTACAAAGGTATAAACAAATCGCGTAAAAGATTTGAGCCTCTATTAATGGGGTTAAAGATGCGAATAACAACATAATTGCGGATCCGACTGAGATATAAATACATTTAAACAACACTTTGACGGCATTCTAAATACGGAAAATATAATCAATCTCCTCCCTCTGAATACCAGAGCGCGAACCATAGATAGACGCACCGAGTAAAGAGGAAGTTGAAATGGCAATAGGAAAATTAAAATGGTATAAAGCTGCTGGAAATGATAATATCACGAGTGAATTAATCAAAGCGTGTGGAGAAGCGGGCGTTTCCAAATTACATGTTTTAGTTAAAAAGATCTGGGAAAATGAAAAAATACCCGAAGAATGGAAAGAATCAATACTTATTCCGATTCACAAAAAAGGACCGAGGACGGATTGTAACAACTGTCGTGGGATCTCTCTTCTCCCAGTATGCTATAAAATATTCTCGTCAATACTTACTAGCCGAATCACGGAATACGCTGAGGAAATTATCGGAGACTACCAATGTGGTTTTAGGCGGAATCGCTCGACTATTGATCAAATATTTTCCTTACGTCAAATATTAGAGAAGAAGCTGGAATACAACGGTGTAGTCCATCAACTTTATATAGATTTTAAAAAGGCTTATGATTCCATAGACCGTCAGAAGCTATATAACATCATGATTGAACAGGGGATACCTAAAATGTTAGTAAACCTAGTAGAGATGTGTTTGTCGGAAACATTTCATAAAGTTAGAATCGGTCATAATTACTCCGAGAGATTTGAGGTGGGATCGGGTTAGAAACAGGGTGACTCCCTTTCACGTGTTTTGTTTAATATAGCCTTAGAATATGTCTTAGAAAAGGTGATGTGTACCGAGAAAGGCTTAAATATGGGTGACAAGATTCCGGTTTTGGGGTATGCCGATGATTTGGTACTACTAGGTGAAGACACGGAAACTATACAACTAAATACAAGTGTGTTAATAAAAACCGGTAAACAAATAGGTCTCGAATTAAATACCGATAAGACGAAATATATGATTAGTTTCAGAAATGGTGGCGATCTTGATCTTGATGATATTAATATTTCAGGTCATACTTTTGAACACGTAGAGAAATTCAAGTATTTAGGTTCAATGATAACAAGAAAAAATGAAATCCAGGAAGAAATAAAGTCCCGGTTAAAGGTGGGAAATGCGTGTTATTATTCAGTTGCTAAATTACTTAGCTCGCGGCTTCTGTCTAAAAACTTAAAGTTTAGAATTTATAAAACTATTATTCTTCTAACGGTTCTTTACGGATGCGAAACGTGGCCGCTTACTTTGAAGGATGAACAACGGCTTAAGGTTTTCGAGGCTTAAGGTACTGCGTAAAATATTTGGTCCGAAGAGAGATGAGGCCACTGGGGAGTTTAGAAGGTTGCACAACGCGGAATTGCGGAGTTTGTACCCTGTGAATATAATTGAGTTGATAACATCGCGGAGACTCAAATGGGCGCGTAAAGTTGTTGGGCTTAGTGAGGAACGGATTCCGAGAAAGTCGGTATTCGCTGAACCGACTGGTAGGCGTCCGAAAGGTAGGCCGAAGCGTCGATGGAAGGATTGCATTAAGGCTGATCTCGGGGGCTTGGGCTTGACCGGTGAACATTGGACGAGTCTGTGCAGGCGAAGTTTGGTGGTATCGGCATCGAACCTTCGGGTTCGGTAAGCCTATTATTATTATTAGTAATATTTATTGTAAAATATCTCGAAAAGGACTGAGTGAAAACTGATATAACTCATACAGATTTTACCTCTATATAGTAAGTACGATAGGATAAAATTTAGTGGCTGAAACTCAACTGGTTCTAGTGTTATTAATTTGGTTTGTCTTATAGTCGGTTGATGAGATGAGGGACACTCTGGCAAGGCAAGTAATATTTCATGTATTATATATATATATATATATATATATATATATATAATATTATATATATATATATATTTTTATTGAAATTTACAACTGTATTTTGTAATACAACAAGTAAATGTGTTGGTAATGATAAAATACATGAAGAGAAAATGCCCATTGGCATCACTCTACTAGGTAACTAAACTATAAGGTCTTCGAGGCCATCTTCTTTTCAGACGCCTCGGAGGATTGTCAGGAATTGAAGAGAAAGCAAGGATTGAAACTAGAGGATTAGAGTGGGAGTTGAGTTTGTCATGGAATGATTGATACCTGGTTCGGGCCAAATCAGCAACATATGGAATGTTAAGGTCTTTATGGATGAGTTTATTTGTGACAAAGTAAGGAGCATTGAGGATTTTTCGAAGGATTTTGGATTGTAAGGATTGAATAAGGGAAGAATTTGATGGTTTCGTAGAGCCCCAAAGCTCAATTCCGTAAGTCCAGATAGGCCTTATGATGGTGATATAGATGAGCCATTTGTAGTTAAGAGGAAGAATGGAGCGTCTGTCCAGTAAGTGATGAAAGCGACGGGCAGTTTCTTGTCGTTTCAGTCTTGTGCGGGGATTCTATGTTAGACGTTTGTCAAGTAGAAGTCCAAGGTAGCGGATCTGTTCAACTGGAACAAGCGGAATATTATTAAAGGACACTGTAGGGCAGGATGTCATAGGTTTACGACGAAGAGTAAAGGTAATTTGGTGGGATTTGTTGGAATTGATTTTGATTCTCCAATCCTGACACCATATCTCAAGCTCTCGGATAATGTATTATATTTAAAAACCAAACTGGGTCTCAGCCACTGTTTTTTATTTTATCGTACTTCCCTCAGTCTATTGGTGTCTCCAACTCCAATTTGTTTATTGTAGTTATGTTCTGTTGTATCATACCCAATGAAGTGAATTAATAAAGTGATGTCTTTATTTCAAGAGGCTATGGACTCCCCTCTCCCTCCTCCCACCCTGCTCATATCTATTTTTAGATCACCCTCTCTGGCAGGACTTATTTTTATTATACATTTTTGAAAAATATACGCCTTCTGTTTCTTGGGTGTAAATAATTTGTCAATATGTCTATTGATTATTCTAGATGAACCAGGTATGTTTGTTGGGATTATTCATAATAAAGATTCTGTTAAAAAATTTCATGGTTATTTAGATAGAACCGAATCAAGAAAAAAGTACATTATGATGTTTTCAAAAAAGGAGATGAAGCTTTTATTTCAGGTAAATTTGGATTAACCATTCATTTTTTACTTATATTTAAAAAAAAAATATTCCTAAGCTTTTAAAATGATAATGTAAATTTATGATGCTTCTACAAAGTAATGTAGGTTTTACAAATAATTTTTCATTAAATATGAAAGTGGTTTGGGAAAACTGTAATAACTATTCAGAAAAATAATTATAAAGTATTTATTATACTATTTTTTATTTTATTAAATAAAATTTAATTATCTACTAGAATATTAAAATTATTGAACTTAAGCATAATTCATGAATCCTCTTATATTTATATCAGTACTTGATTTTTATATTTTTTAAAAATAATCATAAAAATTAATAACAATATATTTATCTATTCAGTTGTTTTTTTAGCTCTAGTGACATATCCTAAAAATACCATAGATGAAATTGTAAAAGAAATAATAATGATCACCATAATAACTTAATCTTTTTTTTTATTTATTTATTGGAATTTACAACCGTATACAGGAATACAACATGTAAATTAGATGAAATATATAAAGGCATGAAACACATGTAGAGAAGCTTCCCAATGGAAGAACTCTAAAAATGTTCTAAACTACAAGGTCTCAGGGCCATCTCCTTTTCAGATGCCTCGGAGGATTGTCAGGAATTGAAGAGGAAGAAAGGATTGAAACTAGAGGATTAGGGTGGGAATGGAGTTTGCCATGAAAGGAATGGTATCTAGTTCGGGCCAAATCAGCAACATACGGAACATTAAGATCTTTATGGATTAGTGTATTCGTTACAAAGTAAGGAGCATTGAGGATTGTACGAAGGATTTTGGATTGTAGGGATTGGATACGGGAAGAATTCGATGGTTTAGTAGAGCCCTAAAGCTCTACTCCGTAAGTCCATATCGGCCTTATGATAGTCATGTAGATGAGTCTTTTGTAGTTAAGTAGAAGATTAGAACGTTTGTCTAGTAAGTGTTGTAGTAGTCGAAAACGTCGAGCAGTTTCTTGTCATTTAATGCCTTGTATGAGGGTTCCAAGTGAGACGTTTGTCAAGGTGCAACTTAATATCAATTTTAAATTCGAACTTCAACATTATTTGATATAAAAGTTGATATGCATTGATTATTTGTTATAGGAGATCTTGTAATGATGGACGAGCTTGGATATCTTTATTTCAAAGATAGAAAAGGAGATACATTCAGGTAAATTGAACTCCTAATCTCGTTTAGAAGGATAAGATCGTTATTATTTTAATTTTTTTGCTAAGTTACAAATAATTATTACAGGGAGAAAGGAGGAAATGTATCAACTTCAGAAGTGGAAGCTATTATAAGCTCAATAATTGGATTGAAAGACTGCATTGTGTATGGTGTTCAGGTAAATATGCTTGGATGACATTTATTGAACAATAAAATGATTATAATGATGGAGTTTTTGTTGACTGTGGAGAAATTTGATGAGGAAGATGGTTGGGGGTGCGGTCATAAATGAAGGCCCACAATGTAGGCCGAAACATCGGCACATAATTAAGATAGCACTTGTTTTAAATGTGTGTTTCATTTTATGACCGCACCCCCAACCATCTTCCTTATCTAATAAAATGATTAGGGTGGTGGTTCATGAAATAGTTAAACAACTTTTTATAAACCAAGGATTTATCCATATTAGGGCATGACAACTCATTTTTCAAACTGCTACCTGGATATCCTTGTATTTCATAATCTGGAATGATATATTTATAGGTTTATAAATATAATATTAAATTCTAATCATATTATCTGTTTAATTAGAACACAAAGTTGCATCACTTCATCCTTTTGAATTAATAAACTTATTTGAATGTTTGCATTTAGACATTAATTTTTTTTTGTAAGGTATTGAATACCCCTCCAGCAGACTTCAGAATGGTCGAATCTGTTCGATTTGTTGCTGTCCATTTTAGATATTTTCTATTGAACTTCCATTAAGCAAAAATATTTTTAATTTATTCCATTTAACTATTAGAACAAAAGGCGTTTTTGAAAATAAATTGGCAAAAAAAAAATGTGTTCTTAGAGGAATACATTCCATCACATCCACAACTGCAATCAAGAGAAACATCGAAGATCTATGTTACAGAATTAGAAATATTCTAATGTTTTTCACCCAATGGAAAAATATCCTCTTCCCTTTTTTTCATCGATCTGGAGCCTGCAGCCAACAATACAGAAATATTAAACGTAAACAGATTGGTTTACTCCATGTTCGTTTTGAGGAGACGAGGCACAGAGCAGACATTGTTCAGTGCACCAATTGCCAAAATCTCGTATCACTTTTTCTCAGACTCAGACCTCCCTTCCTCACCCTGCGACATCTCTTCCTCAGCTCCAGACCTCCCATCCTAATCTTCAGAATACTCGTGCCTATTCCCAACCTAAAAATGAAGCAACCCCGAAAAACGTACTAAGGGTTAAGCTGCCACTATAGATAATTTCCAAACATCCTATCCTTCCGCATTCTTCCACTCAACTTTATCCTCCACTAGATTCTCAAACAAACATCAAGCAGATTCAGCGATGAAGGAACACACAGACAGATTATTCCTCCAACTCAAGATCCTTATTATTTCTATCCTAACCAAATTTCATCCGATACAACCTTACTTCTGTCATCGTTCCTCTGTAAACTTCAGGAAGCAGTCATACAATCAACCTCCTTACTCGACTCCTATCAGAATTCCCGCTCAATACCATACGATGAGTAAAAAGCCTTTGGCTAACCTTTTATGGACACAAATGGTCTACTTAACCATGACGACCTGAACATATTCCTGCACTTCAATTTCATAGACATTGCTTAAATGACTGAGGCCCATTTCACTACAAAATCACACTTTTACATAAATGACTACATGACATGCAGATCAGATCACCCAGACAACATATCTAGATTTTAACACGTGATTCCTGACCAACGGTTTGGATTTTGTTCATCCCATTCAACTATTCAGCAGGGTCATCGGTGTGGCTATTATATCCTCCACATTAGAGCACGGAACGTACTGAACTGGAGCCTTTCTCGAAGTGGAACAGGCTTTTGATAGAATTTGGCATCCAGGACTGCTTTACAAACTCCCTCAATTCCTCTCCCCGACATATTTCCTAATAATCTGTTCCTACCTTACAGATCGAACCTTTAAAATTAGTCATAACCTATCCTCCTCAGAATTCACTCAGCCAGCCAGTGTACCTCAAGGTAGTATCCTTGGCCCAATCCTCTACACGGTGTATACATCTGATATCCCTACCCATCCTAGCACTATCCTAACTACTTACTACTACTACTTACTTACTACTGCTGATAACACATATGTGTTATCCGTAATTAACAATCCTATTACTGCATCCCAAATCCTACAGAACCATAAATCTGCCATTGAAACTAATACCATTTTATACAACACATACTTGACTGATGATCAAAACTCCCTGTTTGCTACAAAAAAATGATTTTTATAACCATTCTTAGACCTATTTGGACATATGGCACTGAGCTATGGAGCTCTACTAAACCATCAAATTCCTCCCACATACAATCCAAAATCCTCAATGCTCCTAATTTTGTTACTAATGAAATCATCCATAGAGACCTCAATATCCCACTAGTTGCACACTCAGCCCAAATTTGATAAACTTCCTTTAATTTCAAACTACCAGCTCACACAAACCCCCTTATTTTTTAAAAATAATCATATTGGATTTTCAATTATTTCAACATTTTAATTTTATTTTCTTATTTTTATTTATTTTGTATGAATGGGTCTCATTATAGTCTTAATACTCATTACCCTTGAATGAGGCAGGTTGCATTTCAATCAAATAAAAGGGACATGGTAGAAAAAAAAAATTAAATACACACTGACATAGATTCTAGTATATTTTGTCATTGAAAAATACAAAGAAAGCAGAAGCAGTACTGATTATCTTTGGTAAACTAACACTTATTTTCTAAAAATATAGATAGTAACATTAGCAAAATTATAAATTAAAACTCGTAATTCACAGTCGTATTTTTTATTTTTATAAGCAGAGAATACTTCTCTAAAACACATTAACCTCAATGCATATACTGCTTACTCATCAACCTTAGGTCAATTTTAAATGAATGAAAGACTAATTTAAGCACAAAAATAAATAAACAAGAAGCTTAGTAAATAAAATAAAATCTGACAGGGTCACACAGATAAAATATAGCAGCAGTCTCCAACTTTTTGTTAACCAACACCAAGCACTATGGAATGCAGTTTGTCAACTTTAAGTTCAACTGCTGTGGTATGACCAAGAATATTTTACAAATATATTTCTCCTTATATTTATAATATTATTAAGTAACATCAAACTACGAAGTTGCCTAGGCAAGATAAATGATAATAGCAACCACACTGACATCTTAAAATGTTACACAGTAGACAGGGTTATTCACTCCTGCATTGAAAGACGAACAAAAAAAAAAATCTTGAATATACATACACAATGTTTCATAAACAAATTTTCTTTTTAACTTTGGTTGCATAATCATCAATTGATGGTCATTTTAATATTTAAAAGAAAAATTTTTAAGTACCTAAAAAATTATCATAATAAATTGAGGGGTTTATGTAAGAAATTATGCAGAAGTAGTTTAGAAACACAAACCTTATGTCATAAATTAACTTTTCAATCAATTAAAATATGATTATATAACAATTTAAACAATAAACACATAAAATTTTAATTACAAAAATGAGTGTTATTATGTTTATATAAAAACTATATGAATCTAAAATAACTTTTACATTAAAAAACAAACAAAATAAACTAATAACTATTACAAAACATATATCACAATCAGGTACATTGTTTTTATTTAAGCTCAAATAACTAAAATTAACTTTATTTCTTTGGTAATTTGTGTGATGGCTCATAATCCACATTTTCTCCAAATTTATACTTTTTCTTGAGATGTTCTTTTATCAATAAAGACTTACACACCTTCAACCAGTTTAATTTTGCCCTGGCTTTTCTTCTCATGGTAAATCTAGTTTCTGTGAAATCAACATCCTAAACAAAGTCATAATCATAAGTGAAAGTGAAAAAGATTAAAATATATACTGAGAATGGTAATGATTTCTATAACAAAACAGTTCAAAATTTTGATCACATATGATGTAGATACAATTAAGCAAAAAAGTAGACTAAGCTATCTATACTGTAAGTAAGATTAAATACACATGTGATGGGCCTGATGTGTGTGAGGGAGTGAGGTTATAACACACAGCTGGTGGGAGCAAAGAGGTTATGTGAAATGGATTTGTCACTGCCTCAAAAATGTTTATATTTTAGTTTTCTTTATATTTAATTGAAGGTCATTTTTATTTATTATTTTATTTTCTGTGTTTTATGATAGTAGAAATATTATTTTATTTTACAGTGGCAAATCCATTGCTACCTCTCACCAGCTGTGGGTTGGCTCTATCTCGATTTGTATGTGCTCCTCATATTGTGTTCTTCTTTTGTATTCTATTATTCCATGCTTTATTTAACTGTTTTTAACATTACGAACAATAAAAGAACCATTCGTACTAATAGTGCCAGGCTGTAGTTATTTCGCCCTCACCTCCTCAAAAGTGGTGACCCCGACGGTGAGTTTTAAACTATTATTTTTTCTTCTCTTTCTCCTTTTTTTTTATTTTGCTGGCAATATCATTACAATGCCATTCGATTTATTCACGCTGGACATGGAGGACAAGAAAGTGGAGGTGGAGTCAGCATCGGCCCCCAATGCGCTGGCGAGATTGCCAACTTTTTATAGAGAAGAGCCAGATCTGTGGTTCATTCAAGCTGAGGCGGTATTCAGCTCATGTAAGATCAGTAATAGTAAGAGCAAATTTCAGCTGATTATCGCCCAGCTTGATTTTCAGACTCTTCGACAAGTCGCAGATCTGGCTCGTAATCCGCCTGTTAATGAGCCCTATGAAAGGTTAAAAGAGCGGCTACTTTCCAGCTTCGGGCAGTCAGATAGCTGGAAGATGAAAAAACTCCTGGAAGAGCAGAAATTGGGCGATCAGAGGCCTTCCCAATTTCTGCGAGAGATGCAGCAGCTGGCAGGAGAGAAGGTCCCGGAGGACATGCTTAGTACTCTGTGGCTCCGGGGGTTACCTGAGGGAATGCAGGCGGCTTTGGCTGCTACCGATCATACTGATCTGACCAAGTTGGCCCGCATCGCAGATACAATAGCAGAGATTCAGCAACCCCCAGGTAATCCGATTATGGCTTATCAGCCGGAGCCAACTCCGGGGCCTTCAAGAAGAGATGGAGGAGACATAGGAGCTGCCATCGAGCGCCTGACTGCCGAAGTAGCCGCTCTAAAAGCGCAAATGGGGGCCAGGACAAGTCGGCAGGACAGCGGATCGCCTAGTCGGAATCGCAGGGGCTCTAGAAGCAAGAGTAGACGGCGTCTCTGTTTTTACCACGAACGCTTCAGAGATAAGGCGACCAGATGCCGTCAGCCCTGCGACTGGAAACCGGCTAGGGCTTTAAACTAGTCATAGCGGCGAACAAGGCGGGTCCCGTCGCTATGGCTAACAACCGTCGACTCTTCGTCTCTGACAGAAAGTCCGGGGTCAGATATCTGGTGGATACCGGAGCCACCCTATCTGTCTACCCGGTGACGAACAGGACGAAGGCCACCGAGGAGTTCACGTTGTATGCTGCCAATGGGACGCCCATTCCAACGTATGGCACCATTGTCCAGAACCTTGATCTGGGGCTCCGGCGGAAAATGTCGTGGCGATTTATCGTTGCCAAGGTTAGCCATCCCATCATCGGCGCGGATTTACTTTTTCACTACAACATGATGGTAGATCTCGCCGGGTGCCAGCTGGTTGACCAGAGGACGGGGCTGACATCTAGAGGTAAATTGGCGAAGGTACCGGTGCCCACCATCTGCTCAGTACCAGCAGGAGAATGGTACTCCGCCCTGCTGCGCCGGTACCCTGCTGTGACTCAGCCTTCGTCCTTTATGACAGAACCGAAGCACGATGTCGTCCATCACATTGAGACCAGGGGAGCCCCAGTCACCGCGAGAGCCCGCCGCCTGCCACCGGGAAGATACAACACCGCCAAGAAGGAGTTTATGCAGATGATGGATGAAGGGATCTGCAGACCGTCGAATAGTCCTTGGGCCAGTCCGCTGCACATCGTCGAGAAGAAGGATGGAGGTATCCGGCCCTGCGGCGACTACAGGCAGCTCAACGCTAAGACGGTCCCGGACAGATACGCTGTGCCCAACTTGGCGGATTTCAACGTTAATATGCACGGTAAGAAGATCTTCACCACATTGGACCTTAACTGTGCATATTACCAGATTCCGTGGCAGAAGAGGATATTCCGATAGGTCATCACACCTTTCGGCCTCTTCGAGTTCCTCCGTATGTGCTTTGGTCTCAGGAATGCATCGCAAACCTTCCAACGGTTCCTGGACCGTGTGCTTCGAGGGTTGGACTTTGCCTGGTGTTCCTCGGACTCCAAGAGATGAAGAGGAGCACAAAGCACATATGGAGGAAGTGCTACGGCGGCTGCAGGATCACGGCCTCACGGTGAACCTGACGAAGTGTGTCTTCGCTCGTCAGGAGGTCGAGTTTCTGGGACATAGAGTGAACTCCTCCGGCATCAGCGCCCAGTCAGCGAAGGTGGAGGCCATAGTTTCCTATCCTAGGCCTGCTACTATCAAGGACCTGCGGCGTTTTCTGGGTATGTTTAACTTTTATCGCCGTTGCATACCCAGAGCGGCGGAAATGCAAGCTCCGCTCAACAGGTTCCTTGCTGGAGCGAAGAAGAATGACAAGAGGCCAGTCGAATGGAAAACAAAGCCGTAGAAGCGTTCGAGCGCTGCAAGACTGCCATCAAGAACTCCGCGGTACTGGGACATCCTAAGGCTAACGCTGAGCTTGTCCTAGTATGTGATGCCTCCAGCACAGCTATGGGAGCAGTCTTGCAGCAGAAGGATGGCGACGTTTGGCGGCCTCTTGGATTTTTCTCCAAGGCTCTCGCTCCAGCGCAACAGAAGTACGCCAAGTACGACAGGGAACTATTGGCCATCCACCGCGCCATTAAGCACTTTCGCCATTACCTTGAGGGGAGACATTTTGCTTTCTGGACGGACCACAAACCGCTTGAACAAGCGTTCTATCAGAAGCCAGAGACAGCGACGCCCATGCGGATTCGGTTGGTGAACTTTATCAGCCAGTTCACAACCGACATCCGCCACGTACCCGGGGAAGACAACGCTGTTGCCGACGCGCTCTCGAGGGTTGAGGACATCGACTGTACCGAGGACTATGAGCGCCTTGCGTCCGAGCAGCAGAAGGATCCATCGGTTTCTGAGCTTCAGAAAACAGCCGTCTTCAGCTTCGCTGGATCCAGCCTCCCAGTACAGCCTCGTCTGTCCTCTGCGAAACCTCTACGCCTCAAGCGCGACCATACGTTCCTGAGTCCATGCGAGAAGAGATCTTCCACCGCCTGCATGGGCTCAGTCACCCCTGGGATACGGACCTCGAGGCGGCTGGTCACGCAGCGTTTCTTTTAGCCAGGCATGAACGCCGACATCTCGAGGTGGGCACGCTGCTGCATTCTCTGCCAGCGATCGAAAGTTGTCCGTCACACAGTGACTCCTCCAGGTACCTTTGCACCCAGCGGAAGGATGGAGCATATCCACGTGGACATCGTTGGGCCTCTGCCACCCTCCAACGGCATGCGTTATTGCCTCACGATGATAGATCGATTCACGCGTTGGCCTGAGGCGTGCCCGCTAGAGGAAATTACAAGCACCAAGGTAGCAGAAGCAATAGTGGGCACGTGGATTTCCCGTTATGGTACGCCTGCAAGGATTACTACCGACCAAGGGCGCCAGTTTGAGTCAGACCTCTTTATTAGCCTCACTCGCGTCCTTGGTATCCAGAGGAGCAGGACTACGGCGTACCATCCTCAGTCCAACGGGTGCGTGGAGCGGTGGCATAGGTCCCTTAAGGCATCCCTAAGGGCAACGTTGGGAAATATGGGGTGGACAAAGGTGCTACCCACCGTCCTATTGGGTCTTCGGTCGGCGGTGAGAGAAGATGTTGGTCCAGCGCTGCGGAAATGGTATTCGGCCAACCACTTCGCCTCCCTGGAGAATTTTTTTGAACCTCCAGAGAAACCTGGCACTCCACCCAGCGTTATTTTTCCTCAAGGATGCACCACGTTTCCGATCACCGTCCGACGCCCGCTGACGCCGCCTTACACCGGCCCTTATCAGGTTCTCTCGAGGGAGGAGAAGACATTCAAGCTGCTGTTACCGACGGGACCGAAGACCGTCTCCATGGATCGCCTGAAGGTAGCACATCTTCTCCCGGGACCGGCAGAGGACAGCGGCAACAGGGATCTGCCTACTCCATCGCCCTCTGGTGTGGCCAGCGGCAAGTGCGATCACCCCACTCCTTCTCCCACATCGTGGACTCCGGACCTTCAAATGACCTCGACTCAGAACAGCAGGATGCACCACCGCCTTATCGCACCCGGTCTGGTCGGGTGGTAAAGCCAAAGGTTCATTTCTGTGCCGATGTCATTGGGGGGGAGTGATGTGATGGGCCTGATGTGTGTGAGGGAGTGAGGTTATAACACACAGCTGGTGGGAGCAAAGAGGTTATGTGAAATGGATTTGTCACTGCCTCAAAAATGTTTATATTTTAGTTTTCTTTATATTTAATTGAAGGTCATTTTTATTTATTATTTTATTTTCTGTGTTTTATGATAGTAGAAATATTATTTTATTTTACAGTGGCAAATCCATTGCAACCTCTCACCAGCTGTGGGTTGGCTCTATCTCGATTTGTGTGTGCTCCTCATATTGTGTTCTTATTTTGTATTCTATTATTCCATGCTTTATTTAACTGTTTTTAACATTACGAACAATAAAAGAACCATTCGTACTAATAGTGCCAGGCTGTAGTTATTTCGCCCTCACCTCCTCAAAACACACTTTATAAGAATGGAAGGGCTGTGATGTCTGCCCGCTATACCCTTTACATATAGATATAGCGCTCACCAGGTTGGCTGGGACTCATGTACTTAGTGCCAATTCCCATTTTCTCTGCCCTAAAGCTAGAAATGTTCAGACAGCCGGCCTTACCAAAGGCAAATGCTTTTTCAATTCTCATCATTAGAGAGAAAATGTGGACCTGTGGGTCTGTCTAGCTAAGCTAACAAAAAAAACTGTATACACGAAGGTCTGTCTTTCTTGTGATGGGAATTATAATACTCTTTTGAAAGAGTATTTGCAGGAATTTCATTTCCTTTTATCTAATAAATCCTAGTGCTAAATTTTGACAACTGCCAAATTATATATATGATTAGTGATTGATGAATGTGTTATCTTTTGTTGATGCATCTTTTTTAGACTTTTGATGATGATTCTGAGACTGTCTAAACACCAAACCTTTTAAACAAATTATTTACCACCTACATTTATAATAAGCAATGACAATCTAGTACAGAACTATTTAAGCAATCCAAAAAAAAAAAATAAATAAAAATAAAAATTAGTCAATTAATAAGGTTCAACAAAAAGATCTTGAGGAGTATTTATAGGCCAGTAAAGTTACCGAAGTGATATATGCTGAGGACTTCCAGAGAACTATACAAAGAAATGGATGACCTGAAAACAGACATTAGGTTAAGGAGGCTGCGTTTCTACAGTCATATGGTCAGGATGGGCCCAAGCAGAATAAACAAGGAGATCTTTGGGAAAATGTAGGAATATATAGGGGAAGATAAAGATAAAAACCGTGAAATTGAGAATATCAAATCAGGATTGTCTCAATAGAGATAAATATAAGGAAAACTAGAGAATAAATAAATATAAGAAAAAACACTTCACTTTGGTTTCCTTGTGGGTGCCAAAGAGGTGAGAAGGGAGAGAGTATGGAACAAGGAACAAAGAAGAGGGCAATCTGAAAGAACAAAGAAGAGGTTAGAAGAGAGGCGAATGTGTGGGCAAAGTTGGGAGGAAATGATATTTGCATAGTCTATAAGGCCAATTCATGTAAAAAAAAAAAAAAAAAAAAAGAAAAAAAGGTTCAACAATAATATAGTAAATATTAAGAATACAAGAACTTACGGAATTCCAGGCATCAAGCAAGACATCCTGATATTCTTTTGCTACAACTACACCATCTATCACAGGATGGCTAACACCACTGTGATGTTGCCAGCCAATAACAGCATGCGCACAATCAATGTTCAATTTTTGTGCAATTTTCATTAATCCTGGGACTAATATCAGCCATGTAAAACATAGAAATGATATTAAAGCATAAAAAAACAAAATGAGACATAAGATGAAATAGAAAAGAAAAAACTGTTGTACAAACTTTAAAAAGTTGAGGCCTAAATTAGCCTTTAAAAACAAATTAACATATCTTGACATGTGTGGGATCCTCTACTATTAAGTGAAATTAATAAATTTAACATATACTCCTAACTTTCAAAGATATTAAAGAATTTTCCCCCGAGATATTTCACCTAGTTTCGAAGAGATATAACCTGACTTCACTTTTGTTTAATATTCACTTTTCATTTATAGATATTTTTGCCTTTTTGCAAAACTTATTGGTAAAATTCACTTGTAAAATCTGTTAAACTGTTCATAAAGAATTAGATGTATTATCTTTTGAGTTTGAAGGAATCACAGAACCATGAACAGCTTTTTACGTTTATTCATGCATTTGGCTTGATTTCTATAGTTTACCAATTCAACTTTTCTAGTTGTAAAGTACCCATCATGAAATAGTTTCCGTATAGTAGGGGTACTCACGACGTTTGCTATAGCATGCTTTTTGTGCTATTTTGCTAAACCGTCGAGTTTCTACAAAAGCATGCTATAGGATGTGCTATAGTGCTATTGGCCGCCATTTTATCTATGGCTTTGATTTATAAAAACCTAAACCTCGCAACACGTCTCTGGGTTTTTAATGATTTTCTTATTTCCTCAAATTCACCAAGATGTTAACAAAGCAGAATAAGGACTAAACATAAGAAAAATAGTTCAAATGAAACATTCAACTTTTGTTGCAAGAAATGATAGAAAACGGAGACAAAATTGAGGTTAGTAACTTTTTACTTGAAGTCAATAAGCATTTTATATGAAAATTAATTGATTATCTTGCACTACATGAGTTATTTTAAACTAAATTAGGATAGTAAACTCTTATAATGTGAGATAGGGAGACATTTTTTTTCTTATTTCGTTATACCTTGTGTATTTGTCGTTTTTATAATTAGTATACCAACATCCTTTTTTACTCATGAACTTATGAGAAAAACTGACGAATCAATGATAATATTTCCTCTTTAGAATAGTAATACAAAAATTAATAATATGTAATTTAAAAACTTTATTAATTAATTCAATCTATCCAGATAAATTTATCTGTAGTGCAAGGTAAACTCAAATTACAATTTCTGTCAGTAATCGAACTAATTCTATGTTTTTCATAGTTCTAGAAACCTTCAGAGCAAATTTTTAGTAGAAAGCTGGTAGAAGAGAAACCCACCCTGATGGAATTGTAACATAAAAAGGTTTAAACTAGAAAAACGTTTAAAAAGGTTGTCTATAAAATACAACCTTAATAATTGAGCAATATTTTTGTTTTGTATTCTTGTAATATTTACGTATTTATTTACTATCAAGGTTTGATTACCTTTCTGTATTTTTATTTCATAATACTATTTCTATGTTTTTAGTAAATACAATAATAATTATTAAGTTAGAAAAGAAATTCTCTCAACTACTGAAAGTTTCTTTTAAAATAAATATTTTTTTCTTCTTTAAGAGGCTGTTAGAGAACAATGATGTATTATTTTGTGAATTTCTTCATAGGGAGGGATGGTTTATAATTATTTCAACAAGAATAACATCATTTAAACGAGAATGATTAAAAAAAAAAAAAAGAGTCTAATATGTGAAAATAATGATTGCATAAGTTAGAAATGTGGTGACCAATAGCACTATAGCACTCTTCTGTAGCATAGGCTAAGGTCTGCTACTCAGAATTGCTATTGCTATTGCTGGGCCAGTGCCCCATCAAACTAAAATTTTTTCATTTAACTAGAAACTCCTCTAGATGGAAAATCTGCGATTCCAGCGGTGTGTTGCTGACGTGTCAATTAAGTGAACTACGCTACCTACAAAACCTCCAACTTTTAAGGAAGGTTTTGCTAGGTTGCAATCCTATGTAGATATTAGTTTCTTTAAGTTAATTTGTTTATGAGTGTCTGGTGTTTTGAACAATTTAAAAACAAGTGAAATCAAGCTAGGTAAGATTTATGATTCGATATTTATGATAAAGATGAAGATTTTTAATAAGTGAGTCACAATTACAAGAGCAAATAGTTAAGTCCTTTTCAAATTATGTACACATTAAGTTATAGTGGTTCTGTTTGCTACAATCTTCTGATAAGAATAATAGACAGGATATTTACTCTAATGTCCCTTTTCAGGATATATATTTATCAATAGTTAAGGGTTAATTTTCATTTTAAAAAAGCAACTCTATTAATAGTCTACATAATCATACTCCACTCTTTCAAATTTAACCTTTCAGAGATCAACATAAACAATAATTATCAAAGCTTTAATTTTTCCTATTTTAATTTCTGGTAAAGGGAGAGAAACATTAAGTTATAAAATTATATGCCTTATCACTTTTGTCTATTCTCTCCTTGGTCACGAGAAAAGATGCATATTTCTCATAATATAACATACAAAACAACAAAGAGATGAACATAAACTTCGGTGTAAGCTGCAAAGATTGATATACCAGAAGTATAAGGATGAACTAGTACTCCAATGGGACAGGGGAAAAAAGGATTTGTTTTTTAAAGAGCATTTAACAAGGAAGGAACATTCTCTTTGTTAAGTGAATAAAACAAAATTTATATTAATAACTTATTATAACCAGTTTGGCCTAAACCCATCACAGTTGTTTATTTCAATAGTTCTGTTGTTTATGATTATAATATGAATTTACTTATTTTATATCATATATGTATTGACCTAAATATTTATTAGTAACTGGTAACATGGTAGTAAATGGTAACTCAAAAATATATACTCTGACTGTCCATAAGAAACAATTGCAGTAAATTTATTTATTATTTATTACAAACAAGAAATTTGACATAAAATTTAATTTGCCATCTGCATTTCCTTTGCAATAAGGAAATTTGTGGACTGCTGAAGCAGCGGCTCAGCATTCAGTAAATTAAAAATTAATAATTGAACAGAATTTGCAAGTCCTTTTTCATTTTACATTTCATCTTGTATAGTGATTCACTTATTTAAAACCAAATACTTTATGTTATATGTAAAATGATAATACCTTTATTTAGAATATATTCAATAAAACACAAGTTCGGACTCCGTTACTACATTATATGTGTTCAACATGATGTAATATTAGTGCACAATAGTGTGAAGTTATCTTTAATACTGTTTAAATTATTATTTTATATAAATAAAGAAGTTTTAATCCTGTGTTTGTGTTTAATTTCCTAGTTCTATCAATTTACCCTATATTAATAATTATAAAACTAGTTTGGTACAAATTTAAAAAAAAACATGTAAGGCTATCACTTGGTTATCATTGTCTTGTATTAAGATTTACACATAAATACAGTCAATCTCTCTTCTTGAAGTTATTTATTTGTGTCACAAATGTAAACAACTTAAACATCATCAAATATATGTCTTATGCTGGATAAATTAGGTCAAGAACCGATTCAATTAAAAAAAAGAAGGTATTTATTTATTATTACAGAACTTTATTAAGAGTTCGTAAATGCATCTAAAATAATTATAGTTATTGCCAGTATTAACAGGTCTAAGATTTCAAAAATTTCCAATCCGTACAAGGTTTTAAGTATTCTTCATTATTTAACTGTGTGAATTCTGCACTGAATCACTTGTATAATATAAAATAATAACAATATAATTGCAACTTTTTTCATTTTAACTACATTTTGTTCTAAATTATAATTTCCTATCAAAACTTAATTATAAAATTTATAACAAACATACATGTTATAGTAAATTATAGAATTTAAATAGTGCCTAGAATTAAACTCTAATTTAACTTTTTTTTATGGAGCATTGGCATACGATAGTAAATAAAGGAAATACTTTTAAAAAAAAAGTTATTAACAAAAATAAATAAAATTAATTAAATATATGATATCAAAAGTACATGTATAATCTGTATAAGGAAATGTTGCTGATCTAACTTTGCGTTATATATCTATACACACAGAACAGAAATGAAAATGCAAGTAATAATAATTTACTTTTATTAATAATAAATTGAATGTTTAAAGAGTAATAAATATTTATTTGTTAAATTAAAATTTATATTTTAATGGGTATTAAAAGTTATAATTACAGGGCCAATTTAATCTGTTGGTTTGGAAAGATAACAAAAACAAAAAGGGTCTCCTATTTCTTCATGTTTACATTCACTTTCACTGGGCCAAAAAGGATATTTACTTTTTTTTCTTTAATAATTGCTTAAAATACACGTCTAGTGTCTTTACTAATTGTGTCTCCATCAATAACACCAAACAATTGGCAATTTTAGAATGAACACTTGGTCATCTTCAATATATTATTAAATGGTGAAAGAAATTCACTTGTAAGAGTGCTTTAAACAAAATGTCATCTAAATTTGATAAAACTGAATTTTACATATCTTTAAATTTTAATATAGAGCCAATTCGAAAGGTAAAGAAGACCTAAAGCATAATATTCTCTACACAGTCTTCTATAATCTCATTCTTTTCTTCTACCAAAACACAATCTAAAAGTTCTACTGAGCAATCATATGCCAAAAGTTCAATAATCTTTTTTCTTGACAACTTTTAGACATAATAAGTGAAATAAACTATTGAAAAATAAGCAAATAGAAGGTTAACATACTTTATAAGTTATCAACCAACAGGTTACAAACAAATGAGGTTACAAAAATAAAATGTCTTCCGACTGCTCTTTCGTACTACATGTTGAAGGCAGAAAAGCTAAACTGCGCATGCCTAGCAGTAGAAACATACTAGGTATATTTCTTATACAATTAAATTACTAGGTATATTTGTATATACTTTATACAAACGTATAAAGTTGCCAAATACCACCTGTAGGTAACGGGCTTGTCTCTTTAGCAATATACAATAGTCTTATAATTGGGTTATCGTGAACGATGGAACTTTGCTTTCATGCTACAAAAAATCGCAATAGCAAACGTAGTGAGTAGCCCTAGAAAAGAAGTTCGACGGGTTTAGCAAAATAACACAAATAACAGGCTATAGCAAACGTAGTGAGTACCCCTAGTATATTTGTTACACATTCGTTAATATAGTTAGGGATATTTGTTAAATGGCACTTTCAAAACAAGAAGTCGATTACTTTATTATCCACATGAGATATTCAGTGATTTTGTTTCTCTTGCTGAAAACTAATTGACTTTGGAGGAATTAGTAGTAGCATTTTTTGAACGTTTATGTGAAATGAGGGCTTCTCCTTCACTCAATGTTAATGTTATTTATTAGGAAAATAAAAACATTGTACTAATGCATATGTAAATTATATTTTTAGAAATTAAAATATATTATCTGTATGATACATTTTTCTTGAGCTTAAAATGTATATTGAAAATAAAATTCAGTAAATATTTTAACATTTCAAACCAACCATCTGAAAATAAAAATTATACATTTAAGAATGGGTAAAATGTTGAAATTTAAACATTGACAGCGAAGTATTAAGGTATCCCAGGTATGGAATAACTCATTGGGTTTTCATGATCATGTCTATTTTCTAACCAATGGGTTACAACGAACTGAAGAAAAGCGCAAATAAAAGTACTTATGTAATTGAGAGTGATGATAAATAAGCCCAAACAATTTTAGTTATCATTGTAAATGATATATTATAATGCTATTAGTAATTTAATCTAAAATAAATGCTTCCACTAAAATTCAGTAAAACTCTTTTTTCAATACTAACTTTTTTTGAAGATAAGAAGTAATATTATCTTTTTTAGGGAATTTTACCATGGTACCTGCCCTGTGGTTTTGAACCCCTACTTTCTCGAGATATGGTGCCTTTAGGCCATTTAACCAATATATATTTTTTTTTTTTTTATTTCAACTGACTAAGCCTATTAAAAAAGCTAAATATGTGACCAACTTCTCAGGAAATATTGCAAGACTCAAAAGCAGACGAAATTCCCTTAGTGAATTAAAAACACATCAAACAATTTTCACAGTAAAAGTAGAGTATTAAAAAAAAAAAAAAAAAACCAATGGACTGGCATGAAACTTTGTCTTAGAGGCATTTCAATAATAAATAAAAACTTTATTCATTTTTAACTCTTTCTAAATTAATTTCAACACGGGAGGTAAGGGAAAATGGTGTTTTGTGCACACCGCCCAAAACAGTTATATCTTTATTTTTCAACATGTCAACAATAAAATTATAAGTACCTATATGTTATATGGTTCCTGAAGCATTTAAGAATGGGTAAAATGTTGAAAGGGTATATCCGGGTTAGCATGCATGAATCTGCCCTCGCGTCTTTTTTTACTTAAACTTGGGGATCAATTCGGTGTCGAATAAAAATAATTCACCTAAATTTGTATCTTTTTAATTCAGACGGTTTTCAAGATTTTTTTTAAAAACCTCGTTTTGATTTTATTATTTTATTTAATAGTAAAATTTGAAATTAATTAATAATGATTTTTTCTCTGAATCTTTAGGAGTCCATGACATGAAAAAGTGATATGATCATGATTCTTAAACGAAAAGCCAATTTTTAGCAGAAGAAAGAAAACCAAAATATGTATTTTTTTAACCTTTTTGATAAGTGTCAATCACCAATTTTTTTCACATCTTTTATACTTCTCTATACACAGAAATGTTCCTAATTTTTTTTAAGTAGTGGAACGATATGGACAAAAATGAAAACTTATTTTTTCTGAAATCTTGCATTTAACTTATATTTCTTATTATTAGTGAAAAATTTGTTAAATATTTCTCACCGAAAATGTTTGTAGTAAAATGATTGAAAATGTTTTATAGGTAATGTAATTCACCACACAGATAATAGATAATTGTCCACAATATTTACTTTGCTAGTATATTTTTAATACACCTGTAAATTTCAATAATTTTTGTTTCTTCAACTCAGTTTAAGAAGAAGATATCATTATATATTGGGTTGTGTCACATGAAATGTCCGTTTTCAACATAAAGGATTATTATTAAAAATACGATATGAAAACAAGATAATTTTATTCGAAGTATTTACCTTCTTTTTCTACATATTTTTCCCAACGTGACAGTAACTTTTTAATCCCCAAACTGAAAAACTCTGAGCTTTGAAGTGAAACAAAATCTGAAAACGCACTTTTCACTTGATCATCATTTTCAAAAAGTTTTTCTTTGACGAATTTGTCTAAATTCCTGAACAGGTGGTAATCTGTTGGAGACAAGTCGGGAGAATATGGTGGGTGGGGAAGAACTTCGTAGCCCAGTTCTTTCAATTTTTTCACGGTAAGTTTTGAAATATGGGGTCTTGCTGCCGCTCAGTGAGATCATGAGGTACCCATGTATCGAGATTTGTTACTTTCCCAATACAGTTTAAATGTCTGGAAACGGTATATTCACTTGCATTTAGTTGTGCTGAGAGTCTTTAACTGTTTGGTAGGGGGTTTCCTTCTACTGTATGTTTGAGGACATGTTGTCTATTAGACGGAGGTCTTCCTCGGGGCAAGTTTTCCAAGTCGGTATCCCCAGCTGAAAACTTAGCAAACGGCGAATGGTCCATTCATTAGCACTCCCTTCCCCAAACGCCTCGTAAATATTTCTAGCGGCCTCAGCTGCTGAATGGCCGAGTTTAAACTCGTACAAAAATATTACTCGAAAATCGCGTGTTTCCATGTTCATATTTGGAGTTATACTAAAAAGTGGGTAATTGATTGGGAAGCTAATGTTTATAATACAAAGGTAGAGGATTAGTAACTGTTTAATTTAAATACGTAAACATTTGGAAGAAAATCACAGAGACCTGCAAAATCCTTTATGTATTTCAGAAACTAAAAAACGGACATTTCTTGTTAAACAACCCAATACAATTTGACAATAAAATTTAAGGATGTTAATATATTTTTCCAGGACTAACATAAGATATTTCATTATGTATGTACAAATAAAATAAGCATGATATGAGTTTTTCCTCTGATAACAAACCATTTGAAGAGAGATATTTTTAGTGATGAGAATTTATAAGAAACATTAGAAAAGTAATAGTCATCTATAACACAAAATAAATAATAATAGTAAATATGATTTAAACCTTGTATATGAATTGCACCAGCTGGAAGCATGGAGGGCTTGTATAACTCAACGTTTCCATACTCATTTACAGGTATTTTGCCATTAACAACAGGTGGAGGAATATAATCAACTACTTGCCAGGATCCAAACAATTCCATAAGTTTGTTTTCGCTACCTTTAAACTAAAATAAAAAATACAAATTCTAATTAATATGCTGAATTTGAATAATATGGAAAGTCTAAGGCTAATTAATCCACTGATTCTGAGTAAATCAGCATAATTTAGAAATATAATAAGGCGTTCAATTTCAGGATAGATAAAAAAAATGGAATTGGACACATACTTATAAACATTGTAAAATGGATGAAAACATCATAAAGAAAAACAATGTGGCACATAGAGCCAATTTTGACATAATTAATCTAAGTGCTAAAATTGTTAATTAAACATTAATAGCAAGAGAATTATATTTACTCTCAGTTTGTAGAGCACCGCGCCTGCTGATCTTCAGGTCCTGAATACAATGGATTTATTCTACCAAATTACTCATGGGTTGATCTTGGAATCAGAAAAACCACCTATGGCTCATCTTGCCTCTACAAGGTGGGTACTCAAATTTGGAGGAAAACCTGGTGGTCGAGTGTGATTTTGACCTAATGAAAACTCATAATTGTTATATAGCGAGTTCGGCACGGATCACTGGCAAAGACACATCGGTTCCACATCAGCTTTTAGGTGACCGGGTAATTCATGTCTGTTTGGGACGAAAATTGTTTTTTTTTTGGGGTGTGCAAGTGGCCTTCAAATTTTTGTGAAAATTGGGCCAAGATCTTTGCCAGGATTTATAGCCCAGTAAAATAAGGATATTTGTGAGAATTAATTTGGACAAAGGTGAAAATCATATTAAAACCTCTCAATGATCCTAAATAAAAGTAATCTGAGTTTGCACCATCGCAGATGGTGAGCTTAACTTTTTGAAGCCGAAAAACCTTGAATTGTTTGCACTGTTTTCAGATTTTCACCTATAACTCGAAAACGGTGCTTCCTACAGAAAATATTTTTCTATCCACAGTGAAAGAACTTTAAATTTCATTTCTAAAAGTCACTTTAGTATTGAATTTGGTTCAGTGATATTGCCACAATCGTTCGTCAGAAATAGGCAAATTTTTTCCATTTTTGTTGAAAAACCCAATTTTGACGATAAGAGACAGCTGCAACTTTGAAACAACGATCCAAATAGAAAAAAGTCAGAATGAAAATTGTATATCAAATTTCAAGTCTAAAAGCCTGTCTAAATTTCAAATTAGAATCGTACGCACCTTAAAAAAAATATACTTTATCTATTTCCCTGTGTAGACACGTCCTGGTGGCTTGGGAGAAATATTTACTTCATACATCAATAAAACTTTCTGCAGTGACTGATGTCGTAGTTTTACTGGGAAAAACGATGTATGCAACATAAACTATATCATAACTAGCAAAATGGAAGCTTGTCTCTATATGGGTTAGTGATGCCACTTATAATAGCAAGTCTAAGAATTCAATTGAATATTCAAGTTAGGCCTATAATACTTCTTTGATACTTTTGAATCAGCATATTCTCTAATATTATTTATTTTGATTTATAATATACCTTATATTACGCACAACATAGTTTAAAAAAATAGGAGAAAGTGTAGGTTTGATAAGTAGAAATAGGTTTTTGCTCCATATTATATTTATGTTTGCTAGGTACCTACAAGTAACTGCCGTAAAATTTAATATAAATAAATAGAAATGTACATTGGAGAAGTGTTTTCTGTATAAATCCATCAGTTGGAAGATATTTTCTTCACTTGGGAGTGTTATTGAAGGGACGAGAGGAATAGCATATACGACGAGGGAACTTTCTGGACAACCCAATACATCCACCAGCATTATTGTATAGTGGTGGTGGTAATCTTTGACAGTTAATCAGAAAATCTTCAGATGAGCACCATGCATGCAAAAAGATTATGAACATGCAAGTTGAATGCCATATTTGAAGAAGACACGTTGAATTTAACTCCTCATCACAAATTTCTGTCCAATGAGCACAATAAAAAACAATTTGTTGCACTCCTCTATGGCTTGAAGGAGTTTAAGGTACTTGCAGTCCCAGTGGATATGACAAACAAATAGATCATTTCATTCCAAAAGATACTATATCCTGTTATACAACAGAAGAACCTAACCCCGTAATATATTACCATTAATTTATTGTTTTCTTTGTTTTATGCCTTTTTATTGGTTCATTTAACACGTCTTGAATCACCACTATTATTTTGATCAATGGTTTTAACCTAATAATCAGTTTTTAGGTTTTTTTAAGCAACTTGGGTTCTAATAGGTTCTCAATTAAATTAAGTTTTTTCATAGTATTTCTTCTTGCAGCAACATAACTTTAGTTTAAAAATTTTCAGAAACCCACATTTAAATAGAATAATGGTACTTGATCCAGCAAATGGTAGAAATTAGCATTCCACGAACTTGCTAAATATGAGAAGAAAAACCGTGCCTGATTTAACATAGTAGATTTTTTTTAATGAAAAATAAAAGCTTAAATGTTATTTACTTATCAGTCTCTAAAGTAAATTATAGTTAATATTATAATTAAATCTGCTAAATTCACACAAATAGTAAATACTGATGGAGTTTAGTTGACCGTTGAGAAATTAGATGAGGAAGATGATTGGGGGTGCGGTCATTAGACAGAAACACACATTAAAACAAGTGCTAATTTTATTAAATAGCACTTGTTTTAATGTGTGTTTCTATCTAATGACTGCACTCCCACCATCTTCCTCATCTAAATAGTAAATACAAGTTCAATCAAATTTCAAAAATTACATACTTTCTTATTATAGTGACATAAATAGATAAAAGGTCCTTTGAATTTCACTTTCTTTATGAAGAATAGATAATGTGATTAACCAACAAGGAAAGATATTTCTCAGAGAGAGAATAGGAAAATATGCATAACTTAGTAATTAACTTTATTAAGATGTTAGTTATCGGTAATGTTGTATGAGGAAGGTTATAGAGACTTACAAATTATGAGAAAAGAGCAACAATTTGAAAAAAATAAGATGGTAATACACTTAAAAATCAACTTTAGATTTTAATAAAAAAAATAATTACGTAAATTGGATCAATAATAAATAAATGACAGATTTTTGTGTTTCCTGTAAAATTGTCTAAAGTGGATATAGTACCTTTAGGAAATCAACATCACAATTATCCCTATTTTCGCTTCATGTGGCTCGAATACGGTTGGTCTTGTAAAAATTGTTTATGTACCAAATTTTCATAACTTCTTCATATACATTTTTATAAATACATCTAAAAATCAAAAAATGCACTGGGAATGAGCTAGAGGACAAAAAATGAAAAAAGTACCAATTTTTGACCGTTTTTTCAAGAATGCGGAAAAAGCAAAAGGGTGAGGATGACAAAAACTTGGATTAAGCACTACTGGTCCTTAACGATACTCAAAAATAAAATAAGATGACGCACCTTTTGTAGAGTGAACTTCCTCTATTTACTGGACTATTACTGTGATCTCTGAGATCTAGATTTTTTAAAGTGTCATGGTTACAAGCTAAGAAGTGACCAAGAATGAGTGAGCCTCACAGGGTTCGCGGACGATCAAGCAGTTTTGACGCTCTCTCTTGAGAATGGAAGTGCAGGAGATGACATAAAATATTTAGAATACACATTCTCAGGAGAACTAGTCTTCAATGAAGTGGTGACAACACTCAATAAAAACCTAGACAAATTAGTGAGCTCGTCTATGCTCAGGCCAGAACAGAAGCCCAACGTTGTTAACGAGTATTTGTTCCTAGGACTTACTTATTTTCTCCAGACCACGACACTTTCTAAGGTGATTCCAACTCAACTAGAGGGTATTGATGTAAATATCCGTAGGAGAACAAAGACCATCATCGGGCTTCCTGCTAACACTTTTAAGGCAATGTAATATGCAAGGAGGTATACAGGTCTAGGCCTGAACCACTGTTAATGGGAGGCTCCTCTAGAACATTGGTCCATAACACAGTGACTGTGTGTTGTTCTGGATGACCTGTTACAGTCCATATTCCAGTAAGACCAGGAAATTGTTGGATTGACATTTGAGATAATTTTTAATAATAATTGTGCATAAATTAAAATGTATTATCAGTTATCTAATTTAAATTGATTAGATGCATTTAAGCAAATGATGGCTTCATCTAAATACTTTTTTGCTTTTTTGATTTGCTCAACATACATCAACAACATACTTCAATTCTTAGTAAAATTAGTCATTGGTGAAGACATATTTTCTGCTACAAACATGTTTGAAAAATTCAACACCATGACCAAGAATCACAACAAGTTAAAGAGATTATTTTAAATATAAAAATTTTAATTAAAGAAGTGGTGATTTTATAAATTCTTATTTTGGGTTTTTACTCCAATAATTCTTATTAACTGGTGTTTCTCTATCACTCAATACAAATAATCGGAATTCTACTGTATTTACCATAAATTGAATATTACCTTCCCACTTTTGGAACGGGAATTAACAAACTTGTAAGGTATTTCATCAGACTTCACACTTTTTCCTTGTTGAAACCACTTTTCTCTTGAATACAGAGATTGTACACAAAATCTTGAAAAAACAGGCTCTCCTCTGACATAACCCAAAGGAACAGCATCTCGAGGATAAATGGCTTCATACTTAAGTAAGTGCCTGGGTAGAACGTATAATGGATGGTTCTTGAGCCTAGAAACATTAAAAGAAAGTTTGAGTTTTATAAATCATAGTTAATTGAAAACAAGATTTTTTTTCAAATAAAAGATGCAAAGCAAATTTCACGGTAGAACAACATGTATGATAGAAAAAAGAATAGGAAATAAACAAAACAAATAATCGATAAAATGGAATAAATATATAAAAGTCAGGATTCGGGATAGACCATAACTGAGACTTCAGTCTCACAATTACACTTTTATCGAAGAAACCACAAGTCAAAAATTACAAATATTTGGAAAACTTTATCTAAAAAAGTACTATATTCCTGTTTTAATCTCCAATAGTACTGAAGAGGAAAATTTTCTGAACTGCTTAACGTTCGAATAAAGCTCCCTTTAGAAGCTCTGTAGAGAAAATGGGCTAAAACAAAGCAATGTTTTATACAGATAATTTCATAAAACAGAAGCAGTATATTGTCACACAGTTTCTGAGAATAAATATACGTGACAAAAATTAAGATTAAGATTAAACTCATTAGGCTCAACTACAATAAATACAGATTAAGCAAATAATAAATCTCATTTAGCCTCTGGCAATAATACAACTCCAGACAAATATAAGACCCTGAAATCATTGATTTCATTTGTTATGTTAACAAATTTTAAGGGAGTGTCATGGTCCAGTGGACAGAAAATTAGTAATAGGGTTCGAATCCTGATTGTGGCAGAATATTATTTATTCTGTTATTTCAACTGTGGGGCGACCCTAGGGTATAGAGACCCTCCTGGAGAATAACCAGCCTCCATAAAATGGGTCAAAATAAGCAAAAAACCTGGCAGCTAAAAGTGCTCTCGACCGTTTGAGCTTTTCATTACATTAATTCATTTCTTCATTTAGCTAATTTTACATCTATAATGGAAAAAATATTTATTTTTGGGTCAATCATCAATCCATTTAAATTGCCCAGACGATGTTCAACATTTTTTAATTTTGTGATTTTCTTCACATGTTATTTCTTATCATTTCTGAATTACAAAAAGTTTTACAAAAATTTCATTAAATATGGTAATTTTGGAGAAATCATATTAGTACAAAGCAAAAAGCACAAATTTAATAAACATAAGCATACAATTTTTTAACATCAAACATTTTTTTTTTTGTTGACATTTTTTAACATCAAAGGTAAGTAGTTAAAAAAATTCTATAAAACAATACTTCTAGCAATGAAAAAGTTTACTATTGAAAATTATAACTCTTTCTTTAATTTTAATTAATCAAAAGTGATTTTTCCAAGAGTTTTCTTACATAGTTTAGCCCCAATTCTACTTGCTGTTGAAATTTTAATCTTGAGAATATAGTCCTTTTTTCTATATGAATTTTAAAATAGGGAAAACATATTGCAATATTTAAAGGAAAAATCTCCATAGGGACTGAGTTGAATTTATGAAAATAACACAGATTACACATCTATATGATACGTAAAAAAGATACAAATTGAGGTGGAGACTTAAACCATTCGAGACATTGCACACCGTGTATGCAATAACAGTAATGTGCAATTATCAGTTATTCTGAGTAAACTAGTCGTACTGTAGTAGTGTAAAGTACAGGAAAACTAAACTTGACATTGGTTTTACTAGGTACCAAAAAATCTAAAAATTATCTGAAGCCTTTCTTACAAAGAAAAAAAATTTAGCTCCTAGGGACCGTATTCGAAAAAAATTGTCGTCTCGAATGGTTAATTGCTGTTGAGACTCAATGATTGGTTACCAAACACAACCTGAAAAGAACCTTCTGGAAAATTTTGCTAACTCTGGTAGCTATTTAGCAGATTTCAGAACAAAACAAAACTAACATTATGATAAGAGTATTCTTTGAATTCCTGTAGCTGACAACACATCATCTAATTAGTGAGAAAGTGGTTAAATATATTCATGAAACTGCACATAAACCAAGACTTACTTAAGGCTAAAGGGGACGACTTTACTTTGTTTCTGAGACAACAGATTGCAGTGCAGCACTCTCGTTCAATTTCGTTTTAGCCCCTGATCTCATCGAAATAGTTATCCGATTTTTATTTCAAAATATCCGTTCTTTTTCCTTCTTGAAAATTTGAAATCTAAAATTATTAAATTTTTCAAAAAAGTGTGATTGAGCGCAACTGCAGGAAAAAATCTTGAATTTAATGCACTTTTCAGATTTTAAATCTGTCCAACGGTGCTGTCGGAAATAGAAATTTCCAATCTCTAAAAAATATCACCAGCCGCGATAGCGGATGATAGTAAGGAGGGTTGCCAGGTAATGCCCAGCCCAGCCAGCCAGCTGGCAGCATTTTGGCTTCCTAGAGGGTTCAGTCATTTTGTATTTCAGAGATAATGATATGTATGAACCACAATTAAAAAATTAATTTGTTAACCTTTCCTCTAAAATTTATAAATTTGGTTGGTTTAAAATACATATATGATTTATAAATAAATAAACATAAACATAAAATGATGTTTAATATAATTAAATGTAAGATTATTACTTTCACTTAACTATATTTTTAATAAAACTGAAATTTCATATTTTAGAAGCATACATCCTGAGGTGTAACAGCAACATTTTCAAAAAAATTAGCAAACCCGGAAAGCTTCTTTATACCATGCATTTTGCACATTTTTACGATTTATCGGAAACGGTTCTATTAATTTTGATTAAACTCGAAAAATCAATAAAATATTTAATGTGCTTTGATATGAGGTAGGCTTCATGGTAATTGAAATATTTTGATAGGAGTATAGCACGATTAAAAAACTGCTAAATATGCAAGTTGAACGAATTTGATAACTAAAGGAGAAAATAACAAAAATATTTGTTTATGTAAACCATTGGAAAGCTTAAGATTTTAGAAAAAATGTTTTTTCGTTTACAAAGTTGTGGAAGGTAATGTAAAGTCACATATAGGGTATTAACTTTGTTGATTGTTGTAAATAACAATTTTATACTTATATATTATTTAATCTAAAGCATATGTTTTCAATGAAATTGAATGTAATTCCTTGGGATTTTTTTAACTCTAGCTTCATTTAAAACTTCTTATATTGACAACATTGTGTGTATAAAGTTGTGTGTTGCGCTCACCAGATTATTTAAAAACTGATAATGACCATCTAATGACGGCACGTATATAATTTATCTTACTAGTTTATTTACTAGCACATGTAAAAAATATAAAGTACAAATATTGTTTTTATATCTTTAAAAATCATATAATCTGCTATGCTAAAGGTTACAAATATTTCAAATTTTTTAACACTTCCTTCTTGAAAATTTGAAATCTAAAATCATTAATATTCAATTTTTCAAAAAAGAGTGATTGAGGGCAATTGTAGAAAGAAATCTTGAATCCAATGCACTTTTCAGATTTGAAATCCACCTAACGGTGCCGTCCGAAACAGAAATTTCGGATCTCTAAGAAATATCACTACAATATAGAAATAAGAAATAATCACCGTGACAGTGGATGATAGTAAGGAGGGATTGCCAGGTAATGAGCTCACAACTAGGGATTGCAATCTGGAAAAACAGATGTATTGTATTGTAGGTAATGAGCTCACAACTAGGGATTGCAATCTGGAAAAACAGATGTATTGTATTGTAGGTAATGAGCTCACAACTAGGGATTGCAATCTGGAAAAACAGATGTATTGTATTGTAGGTAATGAGCTCACAACTAGGGATTGCAATCTGGAAAAACAGATGTATTGTATTGTAGGTAATGAGCTCACAACTAGGGATTGCAATCTGGAAAAACAGATGTATTGTATTGTATTGTAGCCATTATGATCATAAGCACTGAAAAAATTCATTGTTTTGCTCAAATAATGGCATTTGGCTCATATTATTTATTTCCTTAAATGTCCATAGTTTAAGTAAAATTTTTGTTAATTGAAAACAAATATTTTTCTTTATATTAAGCAGATAAAATCCCATCATTTTAATTATTGTCGGTGGTAGCTAATATCATGGTAAGTAATATAAAATTTTTATTTTTTAAATTGATGAAGCGCACATTTGTTTTCATAATTATTGGAGCTTCATGGATTAATTATTTATTTATTTTAGAAATAACCACAGTTCCCTTCATATAACCTGAATTTTTCATGCTGATTGATTGAAAAATAATAATAGTGCAATCTTATTTCTTTGAGTAAACCATCGTCTCTGGGAGCGCTGAGGTTATGAAAAATTTTGTTTAACATCTTAACTACATGAAAGGATACATCGTGCCAAATTTCATGAAAATTAGAGATCCTAAAATTTCTGGATGAATTCGCATGGAATGACCCTATATGCCCGTAGATCTTTAAAAAAATCCAAGCTATTGAGTTTGATACCTACTTGTACGTTTTTGCTACGTTAAAACCATAAATAAAAAATATAAACATAATATTTATTTAAAAAACACATTTTTCTGTTATACCTCATTCACTCATATCCAATACATTTTCTATGTAACTTTATTATTACTACTTTTTTTTTCTACGAGAGGTTTGTCTTATATCCTAATGTATGGCTTGTAACATCCTACAAGTTTCAAACAAAATAATAGTAATTGCTTTCACTAAATGTAGAAAAAATATTGAAATTACATATTCTTAAAAAAATAATATTCATAAATGTAATTACTATCTGTGTTATAATATTCTATATGTACATATGTAAATAATATTCTATAAAAAAGAAAATGTTTGTTGATTTCTGGAAAATATTGGTTTTTGTAAGAACTATACCTCATCTATTAGAGACGTGTTTTACAACTCAAATTAAAGGTGATTTAGTTTACAATAATAATGTTAATAATAAATATTTTTGTAGTAGGAGCTATTTCAATGATAGTAACAAAAAAAATGTTAGAAATGTGTGATTACTCATTTTTTCCGTAAAATTTATTTTTTTGGAAAACCTATCACTGATAATTAGGATATACAAATTCCTCTCACATCTCAAACTATTGCTCATTAAATACTTGATAATTTACTTTATTATGATAATCCTCATACAATGAGCCATTTTCATAATGGAACCCATAATAATGTAAGGAGTCAGTGATACCATGTTTTCCATGATTTTTTTTTTTTTTTGTGATAGCTCTAGTGATATTATTCTTCGTTGGGATAGTCTTTTCATAAATTTTCAATCTTGCATATGCTTTGTATGTTTGTATAGCTATGTACTATTGATACTTTAATATTTGTTTTTATCATTTCTTAGAGATTTCCATACCGGGCTTTCTTTCACATTTTCAGCAAGTGGTTGGGGAAAGTAGCACCTCAATAAAACATAGTGATGTCGAATGTTGAAATAAGTAAATCATTTCCCTCATAATAATATAATAATATCCTTTGACCACTGGGTAATATATCATTGTTCTATAGAAAAAAGGGATGCCCAGAATACGCAACTCCTACTAGTTGTCTGTCAGATGTGGCGCATCCTTATCAACTATCTATAAAAAAGAAAATACTTAAAAAGAAAATGGTTCATTGCAGTAAACATTTTCAGTATTATATGAAAAGCCTAAGCAAGATCGAAAAAGTATACTATTTTTAACTTTTCCAAAACAGATAGTTTTCAAACGCCAATTTTAATTCCTAACATAAAAAGAAAAGCAAAGCTTATTTCGCTTTTGTTCGTTTTTGTTTACACAACAAATAAAACTCATCAAAAATAGATTATTTAATTATATATATAACTAGTTTCATTTATTTAAAAAAACCTGTATTGTATGACTGAAATTGTCCTTTTCGTGGGCTAATAAGAAAACCGATAAGACCGTGAGCCAGCAACGAGAAATGCAACCCATTTTACCAAAATTATTAGTATGTTTTATGCTAAGCACCCATCATGGTAAAGCAAAATATGCAAGTCTGCCAACCCAAAATGGGTTCATTAAAAATCGCAGTCATATAAAAAAAGGGACAAAAAGGCGAAATTCTGACTCATTTGACCACAACTTTCCTTTTGACCTCATAATATTAGGCGAAAATACAAACCAATTGACGCTAGTCAGCCACTCTAGATGGGTGGGTTGCCACGGCAGATACTTTTCAAAATTCAAAATGCGAGTTTAATCAAAATTATTAGAACCGTTTCCAATAAATCGTTATAATGTGCAAAATGCATGGTATAAGTGCTCTCCTGGTTCACAATTTTTTTTTTTTAAATGTTGTAGTTATATCTCAGGCTAATAAACTTCTAAAATATGAAATTTCAGTTTCATGAATAATATCCTTTTCAGGTTAAACTTACGATACACACACACACACACCAAGACACGTACACAAACCATTTTGCGGAACTTTTTTTTCCCATTCTGAGTCATTGGAACCCTAAAAAGTGTATTTCTGGTAACAACATTTATAAAAATTCGTATATTTTCACTATCCCAATACTTTCCCATGCTATATATTTCATATGTAGAGGTAAGTGAAAGTAATAATTTAACTTTTAAAAGCAAATTCAAAACTTTTAAAGAAAAGGTTAACAAATTGAATTTTCAACTGTGGTTCAGTACATATCATTATTTCTGAAATATAAAATGACTGTACTCTCTAGGAAGGCAAAATGCTGTCTCCATTGGCTGGGTTGTGAGCTCCTTACCTGGCAATCCCTCCTATCATCCACTGTCGGTGTGGTGATATTTCTTTTAGATCGGAAATTTCTGTTTCCGACAGCACCGTTGGATGGATTTAAAATCTGAAAAGTGCATTGGATTCAAGATTTTTTCCTGCTATTGTGCTCAATCCCACTTTTTTGAAAAATTGAATAATATAGATTATAGATTTTAGATTTCAAATTTTCAAGAAGGTAATGTTTAAAAAATTGGAAAAGTACTTTCCTGCTGGAATCTCTCTCCTATTTACAACAATAAAAAACAAATATTTTGAAATAAAAATCGGACAACTATTTCAATGAGATCTAAAACAAAATTGAATGAGAGTGCTGCGATCTGTTGTCTCAGAAACAAAGTTAAGTTGTCCCCTTTAACCTTAAAAAGTACAGTAGAGCAATGTTTTTAAGGAAAGGAAAACATACCCGCCTTTAGTTAATTTTTTAAACCACTTTCCTCAATACTAAGGCAATGTGTTATAAGGACCAAAAATTAAGAAAAAACTTATCATCATATTCGTTTTTATTTTGTTCTAAAATCTGCAAATTACAAGATATAGTGAAATTTTACCAATAACTTCAGAACCAGTAAAATCCCAGATATTAAATTTGTGCCTTTTGCACTTAACGTGAGTTGTAATCTGCATCACTTTCATAACACATAAACATGCCACGCACACCTTTGCATTCGCGCACACTTCATATATAAGTAAATGAAAGTAAAAATAATATAAGACGTCTCTTTTCCTTAATAAACTTTTACACCACTTGATAATTAAGTTTTGGTTAATTGTTGATTATTTGAAATCACTTTCTTAAATTCTTTGTCACTTATAATCTATAATGAAGGTAATTAATTAATAAAATTCTTAGGTAATATGTCTTAAGAGTTACCAGAGTTAACAAATTTTCGTAAAACTTGTTTTTAACTTTAAAGGTAACTAACAATAGCCTGAAAAATGGGTTACCTATCGTTTTGAATATACCAAATTATAGTAATAACAGGTTTTTTTTAAAAAACAACATAAAAATAAAAACATTTGTAGTATCAAAGTATCAACAAAAGTATCTTATATTTTAAATAAGGAAAATTGAATTAAATCAGTTTTTTTTTTTTTTTTAATTATTCTGAAATCTACAAAAAAAAATTAATTAAATACTACAATAATTTGAACGTAACAAAGAAAAAAAAAATACTTACTTAATACTAACATCATAAAATCAGTTAAAAATTTACGTAAATTAATTATTCAATAATAAAAAAAAAAATTCTTCTAAAATGCATAGTGACACATTGGCCACTTGTAATTGTGTTGGAGTAATTATCCAAGTACTGCTCAGAGCAAAGGTAAAGAGAGGAAGACGCTACAACATGTGGATAGAGGACGTGAGGGAGAGCATGGCAGCTAGAGATCTGACGGAGGAGGACTGTAGTTAGAAAACACTGGTGATTGGAAGTACTGAGTTATAGAATGTGACACGAGTTGCAGAACCCAAAAATAAAAAAAACTTACTCAGTTAAGCTAGTCGGCATAGGAGCTTTTTCCATTATTTCATTGAGCTGATCCTCTTCCATTACATCCAGCTCATAGTTTTTACACAGAAAAGGTAGCAAACTTTTGGCCCACCATTCTGGCTCAATCCTGTGCTTTCTGGTCAACCATGGAAGGGCATAACGGCGAGTTACATCTTTCAAGGAACCATCATTTTTCCACCCTACTATGTAAGATATAGGCTGTGTGCAACGATTCTAAAAAAAAAAAAAATTAACTAATTGAACAATAATAATATAAAGTGGCCACCAATTATTCCTTAATAAAAACTTCAAAATATTCTACTTAAATAAACTTATAACCTCATAAGCAATAAAATAGCTAACACCTATATAATAAAACAACTAATAATAACAAATATAGAAGTATCAACAGGTTTTGATAAATTAACAGCCAATGTAAATACATTAATTAATACATAATAGTTGAAATTATAAAAAGTTAATCCTGAAGAAAATAATTAAAGGTAACAAATAACCTAATAATAATATATAATAAATCCATTTAAGCAATAAAAGAACAAGAATAACATTTCGAGTTTTTTTTTTTAAATTTAAAAACATTAAATACAACAAAACTTTTATTTCAATCTTCCATGCAAGCCATTGCTATAGGAAGTTTGACATGAAACCTCTTAAGATTTTTACTATTTTTTACTTTAAAAATTGTATTATTTTTTAAGACACCATTTGGTCCACTTGTGACTGTCACCTTCATCTTTTAGATAATCAAGAGCTGACCCCACTCACTCCCACCAGCAAGACTTCGTAGAATAGGTACTTTTCCTAACTGATTATCTAATACAGTCATTCTCTGTGATGACATAGAATCCTGTTCCAATCGGTAAATTAATACTTATTGTATGTTTAGTTTTGATATCTCCAAAATTACTAGAGCTTAAGTAATTTACCGAAAACTCGTTTTCAGCTGCATAGCTAACTTAAAAAGGCTGCAATGCAAAAAGTACGAGCAGGAAAAATGTTTTGCACATGGCGATTGAGAGGGGATAGACCATGGAAATATGGGGGATATGGTGGGACTTAATAGCTCCTTTAGTTTAATCAAATTTAATAATTAACTGCTGAGATTAGGTTTAATGGTTAACTAATTTTGGGAAGATCTGAAACAAGTTCTCTTTTTAGGACTGTTTTAGGAGAGTTTTTTTCCACTTGAAATGTTTGTCCTAGATTGATGTTGAAAGCCTTCTACAGAATAGTTTCTATAACTTTAAATCATGTTAAGAAAATTTATTAAACCAACAATGAATGTACCTTTCATTAGAACTCCCATCAAAAGTTTGATCGATATTTCTTGTGCCATAGGTAAACTCATAAAAAATATATGTTAAAAAATTTTGTGTTTTTATAGTCACATTTGAAATTAAATTAAAATATGTATGCCTTCCTGGAAATTAAACAAACACTGCTGGTAAATAGTAGATTATCAAGTGTTAATTATAGAAGATAAATATTAGTCTGAGAATCAACTGATATTTAAATCTTCCCAAAGCTTTAAAGATTTAAAAAATGGGACGTTTCAAGATTAACAACCCAATAAAATGATACAAGTTTTGACTTCATTTCTGTAATGTAATATGTACAACATTCCATTTATGAGAGTATAAATAACTTTTAGACACAACTTAAAAACTAATCTTATTATTACTACATTAATATATCTATAATTGCTTTTTTTTTATAACTAAAATAGTTTGTTTTTTTATAGGAACTTAAAAAAAAATCAATAGCAAGATTATTCGTAAAATATGACTTTTTTGTTTTTGTTTTTTATGAGGCATCATACATTGTAATATATTAGCTTGAAATTATGCCTCTAGCACATAGTATCTACATCTTCTTCAGATGGTACAACACATGTGGTCTCCTAGGAAAATACACTAGCCATTCTCGATGATAACTAATTGGGTAGTCATCAGAACCTATACCTATCTTTGTGAGGGGCCACCAGATAGCTGACAGGCCTTACATGCTATGGGGAGAGGCTTTGAATATATATCCCTATTCAATTGTATGCTTGAAAATGTCCTCCCTTGACTGGGATTCGAACTCACGAACTTTGGCGTGGTAGACTAGTGTGCTAGCTACACAACCACGGACTCCTCTATTAACTAGTGAAAGATTAAATATGATATACAATAGATCCAAAGAAAATACACTATTTGTGAAAGTACAGTTAAGTACTATTGCCCACTCAAACAAACATGGTTGCGATAAAAACAAATGACCCACTAACACCCTCTGTGACAGGTTAAGCCGAAAATATCAAATACCGAGATCAGTCCTACATTAAGCTTAATATCATCAATGATTAACCTCAACTCCATCACTAATTTATGTTAAAACTCTGTTGCCAACTTCACACATCGCATTATAGAAAGAAGCACTATCTAAGGCAAACTAAAATTTGATCATATGCTTTTCTCATCTAGATAAAAAAAAATAAAAAAAGACTAAGGCCACAACAAAAAATTTAATTTGACCTCAAACCTGATTATCAGAACCTATAAGTGAGAGTAATATTTACTAAAAATTAAAGGTAGAAAGTAGATCGCAATCACTAATAATGCAGGAGTTGGCAATAACACTTGACTATCTATTGATAGGCCCTACCCAGGACCCTCCTAAGCTTAACAAGAAATGAGCGGAGATAGATGGCTGCTCTCCTCAAAGGGCAATACAATCAAACTAACATTCCGATGAAATAGTTTCACAGAGGACACAAAATTTTTCTGATCTGAAGTGAGAGAAAATAATGTCAATATAGCCCTTTGAATTACAGTAGAACAAAAGAAAGAATATAATGGGGACCTGATGGGGAAGAAGTAAATATCTAATTAAGGTTACATGAACAAATATTCCAAGATAATATAGCTATACCATACTCTAATTTAAAAGATCTCACATCCTCTTAAGAAAAAATATCGATTTAAATAAAAGATAAATAACTATAATACAATAAGAAAAGTCTTAATTTAAAGCCTAGACTTAAAGACATAAACAAATGACCAGCTAATATTTTGACAAGCTTGTGGCAAATTGATATTTTTGAAAACCATAGTTTAGTACTTGGAATATTCCAGTTATCATAGCATTTAAAATATGACTCTTCTTGAGTGTTCACTATTTTATATTAATAAATTCAAAAAGATAGAATGAGATAAATAGTAATAGAACTTTAGGGTATTAGAATAAAGTTATTTACAAAGGTTAAATTATTTTGAAGTGTGTGTGTGTGTATATTTTGTTTAAAGATAATATTCTGTCTTAACTACAACTTTATAACTAAGTATATTAATCATTAACTCACAGCAATTTCTCGGACACAGTCAACTTTTAGGGAAAACAGATCAACTGGAACCCAACGTTCCTCATTTTCTATATACACTTCGGCCCAATAATCAATACCACACTTTACAGTGGTCTCTGTTTCTTCAACTGGCTCATCTTCACTTGAAGAAGTAGAATCCATAATTAAACATTTGTCAACTTTTTCTGATTTTGTATAACTCCCCACTCGAGCGCAAGTTAATTCATCATCACTCACAATTGAGGATTTAGATTTTGATTTAAATTTATCAGAAGATTTACCCCTAGGCGTTGTATGAGATATTTCCGGATTGCTTTTAGAGGGCCCAGGTTTAGATGAGGATTCTAGAGCTGACGCTTCACTGTAACTTTTTTTAGAGGGCCCAGGTTTAGATGAGGATTCTGGAGTTGACACTTCACTGTAACTTTTTTTAGAGGGACCAGGTATAGATGAGGATTCTGGAGTTGACACTTCACTGTAATTTTTTTTAGAGGGACCAGCTTCAGATGCATCAACTTCACTTTGATGAGTTGGTTTTCTTACAACTGAAGAACTACTTTTCTTCAAAGACCGTTTACCAGTACCTTTTCTAGATGAACTAGGTTGTTCTAAAGTTTTGACACTTGTATTAGATTTTGGACTCGATTGCTTGTGTGAAGGTCCAGGTACATCAAATAAATTAGGTGCTGAAGAAGAGCTCTCACCTATTTCCTTGCTTGACTTACTTTTGTGTTTTTTATCACAGGGCAAATTGGACTTTACAGGATTAGGTGGTGGTTTAAATGATGTTTCTCGTGGTGTCCAGCCAACCTTTTTAACTTTAAGAGGAACCGGATTAAGGTTAATAACGATTCTGGCCGTTAAACTTAAACCTCTTAATAATGACACAAACAATATCACAGAGTCTCTAACAGTACATGGCTTAAATGTTGAAAAAACCTCTTGCAATTTTTCAATACTTAATGCTCCTGTTTTCTTATGTTTTTTGTGGGGAAATTGGCCACCAAACCACTTCAACAACTTTAAAATATAAGACACGGTTACTAGAGGGGGAGGGGTATACTCCTTGGGCAAAAAAGAAAGAGCACATCCATACAAAAATTCGCTGTTGATGATCCCACTTAAAAAATTTCCATGGGCAATTAAACAAAGTAAATGAACTTTATGAATTTCTTTCTGGCGTTCATTCCTAACCTGATTAAGATGTTTTGTAAGAGCTAATTCCTTATTTTTCTGTCGGCGTGCCTCTCTATCAAGGAACTCAGCAGGAACATTAATCTCGATAGCTTGAAAAGCAATATCCTGACTACCACCTTCACAGTTACTGCTACTGCAGCCAGGCTTAATGTTATTAATATGGCCTTTGTCCCTCTCCCCAACTCGTAATAACTCTTCCACAGTACATTTATCATTAATTGATGGCAACTGTTCATCTGGACCAATATCTAGCTCCCTTTCTAGTTTTGCACGAGAGGAGTTAAACCGATCTCTTGCTTCAACTAATTCTTCTTGAGACTTGATAATCTTACTAAAATCATATGAAGTTACAAAATCAGAAACCATAGGGTTATCATCACATGGTATTTCTATTGATGGCATTTCATAGTTTATTGAAGGCTTTACTTTAACCTGAATTTCTTCATCTGAGGAATCATCTTCAGATAAATTCAAAATGTTTTCATCTTTACCCGATTTGGAACTTGATAACACCATCCCTAGACCTCTCTTAAGCGATCGGCGAGATCTATCACCTAAATCATCTTCCTTGTCACTCATTTTCTTGAAATTAATAACTATTAATGAATATAATAAATCTCAGATCCCCAACAATACAATACCGACAAATCAGAAAACCCACAACAGATTTGGCGGTTACTACATTCAAAATGGTTCCAAATATAAGTGGCCATAACCGTTATGACAGTGTTGACAGATATTCTTAATAACGCCCTCAAACGTGAAATAAATACTTATCGAAGTATAGGTTTAGATATGGAGCTAAACATTATAATTAAAATTGATAATCATTGCTGACAAAAATTAAATTTTTATAGTGGAATAATTAATTAGAATCAAGAGTTGTTAAAACAAAATCTGTTTCATGAAAAAGAGCCTAATTAATTTTTAAATTTATTCGTATTCGTCATTAGGATCTGCAACCCAGTAAATAAAACAACCCCTACTTCCTAGGGTCTTGACTCACATTTTACCAAAAATACTAGGTCGTTGAGATAGGAGCCTCCAGCTTTCTCGAATAAGAAGGTGTCTTTACTAGACATCGGCAGATGCTGGAATTTCTTGTATCTGATACAATTGATACAGATACTTTTGTATCTTACCCTATGAAACAGGAATCTACTAGATCAAGTGAACTAACTTTCTGGATTTAATAAAAATTATCCGCTGGATAGGGGAGCGGGGTGGTCTTAGGTTCGAATCCCGGCTGTGGAATATTATTTATTCTGTTATTTCAGCCGGGGGGGGGGGGAAGACCCTAGGGTATAGAGACCCTCCTGGGGCAGAACCAGCATCTATAAAGTGGGTACCCAAAATTGCAGAAAAAAACCTGGCAGCTGAGTGTAATCTCGGCCTAATCACCTCATTGCACGGCCGTTGGCCTAGAAACAGTACGAATCTCTGTATGTACTGAGCCCAAGACCCTTCATGGGTTGGTTTTTTTACATTTTTTTCTCTACAGACTTTTTCTATTTAATTTTGTTTTAAAAATTAAATGGTTCTAGCAAAACGGGAATTTCTAAACATTTAATAAAAGGATATATATTTTATATATATATATATTATATATACTTGAGTATCTGTAACTAGAGGAGCGCATATCTGGTACAGTCAGTTAATGTATCAGTAATCAGTACTCACTAGCGCTGTATCTTACTGCTTTGTATCAGGTACGAACGGTGAAGATGACAAAAACGAGTATTCAGTAACAGGGGCAACCGTTTCAGCCCCAAAGAAACACCTGTTACTAGATTCCCTGGATATTTTATATTGTTCATAACAACATTACATGTTATTTATGTTAAATCCATTTTTTATATTAATAAGGGTGCAGTATTTGAATTTAGTAAGATCGGAAACCCATGTTGTTTTTTTTTTTTTTTTTTTTTTAACTTTAAATCTTTATTCACACCTGTAAATAATACAATGAACAATCAGTGAATGTGCGGTCAATTTTAAGAAACATGGCGTGATAGGCATGAGAGAGAGCAGCACCCAGCGGTACCTACTCCTGGCATGAAATTAGTGTGAATTACTAAAGGAGAAGGTCTCTCATCCAACTCCTCTTCAGCCTTCTGTAGGCATTTCCTGGCATGAGTGTTGTGGCCATGTCATTGATTAGTGTGTTAGGGTGACCTTGTAGTTTGTCGTGGAAACGTTTGTAGTGTGTCCGTATGTGCTCATTGACAGTTGGCATCTTAAGGTCAGTATGTAAAGTTATGTTGCTAACGTACCACGATGCTTTTTTAATTGTTCTAAACATTTTAGCCAGAAAGATTTGAAGTTTGTTAATGTGAGTCTTTTTAGCTGTCCCATATAGCTGTGATGCGTAAGTCCAAATAGGTTTCTGTAGGTAAGTATAGGTGTTTAATTTCTGTCGAAGTTTTAGTTTCGAGTGTTTTGAAAAGAGTGAGTAAAGAAGTCTCAGTCTTTGGTTAAGGGTTTTCTTTTTTTTGTTAATATGCGGGCCCCAAGTCATTCTTCTGTCAAACGTCAAACCAAGATAATGTACATTGTCCGTCTGTGGAATTTGTGTGTTGTCTAAGAAAACGGGAGGGACTCGTGTCATGTCGAAGAGTAAAGGTGATATGGTGTGATTTGTCATTATTCAATCGGATTTTCCAGAGTTTGAACCAGTCATGTAATTTTATCAGATGTTGTTGTAGGATCTCTGAGGCGTGGGTTGCAATTTTATGATTTGTTAAGATCGCTGTGTCGTCGGCATAAGTCGCTGTTAGAATATTAGGGTTGTAAGGTATGTCATGAGTGTAAATAATGTAGAGTAATGGAGCGAGCACTGCACCTTGGGGTACTCCTACTGCGATAGATCTCATGGCAGATAGCTCTGATCCCTGTCGAACGGAGAAAAATTTGTGAGAAAGGAAAGAATGAATAATGAGGTAGTAAGTAGGTGGAAGGATAGACTTGAGTTAGAAGAGAAGCCTCTGGTGCCAAACTGTGTCGAAGGCTTGAGAAACGTCAAGAAATACGATAGTAGTGTATAACTTCTGCTCTAGTGCGGTGGATATGAAGTCCGTCACTGTGTAGTTGGTGCAATGTCGAGTGATGTCTTCTAAATCCAAATTGATGATCTGGTACTCGTACTGGTATTCGTTGTTAGTTAGTACATCAAGAAGTCTTTTATGTAGTAGATGTTCGAAAATTTTGGAGCACAGCGGAAGTAAGCTTATTGGTCGGTATGATGAGGGAGTATTTTTGTCCTTGTTAGTCTTGTGAATCATTGTAATATGTAAGGATTTCCATTGAAGCGGGAATTTGGTTGTCCTCAGTATCGTATTATAGATTGAAGTCAGAAACACTAGAGCTTTTCTGGGCATTTGCTGGAGTACCTCAGCGTTAATCAAGTCGTGTCCAGGGGCTTTCTTTTTAGGTAACTTTCTGATTTGTTCAGCGACTTGAGCAGGTGTGAAGGAAGGAGGAGGTAATGTCAGTTGTAAAGGTTCATCCAGAGTTTTAAGTACAATTTTACCATGTTCGATTTTGTTGAATTCTGTGTGTGGTGTAAAGATAGAAGATATTCGGCGAACAGTTCGGATTTTTCTCCGTCAGCCATGGCCCAGGAACCATCTTATTTTCGGAGGGGCGCCGGCATTTCCCGATGCTTAGTAAGCTTTTAGTATGCCTCCACAAGCTGCCATCGTCAGTCGAAAGGTTACCAATGTAGTTATCATAAGTTGTTCTTTTAAATTTTGCAATTTGTCGTTTGAGTTCGTTGTTGAGTCGGTTGTAAATTTGTTTGTCTGATGGAAGTCGGTCTGTCTGCCATATTTTCCGGGATCTTCTTTTTGCTCTGATCAAATCCCTTATATACTGTGGATAAATTGGTAGCTTTTCATGTTTTCTTCGTCTGGGAATTGATGAGGACCATGCAGCGTCTTGTAGCTTCTGTGTGAAGCATTATACAGCATCCTCAAGCTCTTCTTCATTTTTAATAACCAAAGGAATGGAGAGAGCAGTATTTAGACAGTTCCTGAACGCATCCCAATCCATTATGCCATTTGTGAGAGAATGTGTTTCTTAGCTACAAGTGGTTCTTCAAATAGTTCTAAATACAAAAGAGAATGATCAGAGCAAAGATTTGTGCTCGTTCTTATTGTGTGAGATGTAGTGCGGAGTCCTTTAGTTATGAAAAAATCAAGTATATCTGGTGTCTTACGTCTAGATGTTGGCCTGTAAGTAGGTGATATCGTGTCTAATGATAGTTCGTGAAGGACATACCTGAGATTTCTTCCTCTTGGGGTTGATAATCTAGTCACTAACTTTCGGTAAACATCTGAGTTTTCAGGGTATACGGTTACTCCCCTGACAGATGTCTTGAACCTGAAACTGTTTGCCCCTCCCTCATTATGAAGGAATGTTATGAGTGCAGGGTAATCTTTAACGTCAGATAAATGTATGGGTGGCGGTTTGGTGTTGGTAGGTTGATTAGTTGATGGCTCTGGTTCGTCTATTGAGGGTGATAACGATTCGAACCTGTTTTGAGTATTTGTAGGTGGACTAACCTTCATAATTTTCCTGGGGTCTCTTTCTGCAGTTAAATGTCTTTTTCTTCATTACACAAGCTCCCAGGAGATATTTTCATGCTCGATATTATTATTAGAAATGTCTAAGCCACTGGTTGGAGCACTTGAAGTTGAGGCTTCCGTCATTTTTCCAGTGGGAGAACCCACTTCACTAAATAAATTTTACTTCTCTTCTTGTTTACTTGTTCAGCACACAGTTAGGAAGCAAGTTTGTTTGTAAGAACTAAAGTTTTTCACTTAAAACATAACAAAAATTGGAAAAAACTAGAGAGCAAAGTTATCACAGTTATAACCTTCCGCGTCCAAAATGGCGACCAGAAAACCCATGTTACTTCGGATTTTAAAGATATCATTATGATGAAATAATTAAAGTTAACGTTGAGATATTATTATTGTCATGGGAGTATTCGAAATTCGCATTATTTTAACTTTGAATAATATTTTCATAACTATTACTCTCTGTAATTATTTTAAATTAATATATTTTTGAAAGAAAATCCCACAAAGCAAAGACCCTAACCAGACATTCGAAAAGTATATTGCTTTTCCAAACATCCAATTAATAAGGTGAAACTACAAGATCATTCGATGTCAAAAGTATTCGGAAATCATAATATCCTGTTGTTTACTTGCTTCAAATAATCATATTCTCACGAATCCTCAACATAATTCTATGTTCCAACCAATTATTCTCCCACGTGTAACTAAAAACTCAAATGAGCAGACTCTAGCATATTTCTGAATTATGCAGAACTTATGGATACATAACAAGTGTTTGCCGCGTTTTAAGAAAATTTAATTAAAAGAAACGAAAAAATGACGGAAAAAGCTTTTAAGCAGACATATCAATAAGATATTAAAGGTTGAAGTTTGCAATTTTTCTGGATTGCAAAATGTTTGAAGATGCTAGCGAAACCTACAGAGCCGAAATAGATGGGAAGTAAGGAAAAGATCGGTCCAGAACTAAATAGAAAGATAAAGTTAAGAAATATTTCCAGATTAGAGAACTTGATAAAAAAAACTGATAAAGCTCGAGAAATATCTAAATACTTTCTACTCACACTGTTCAATGCGATTCAAAGAGAAGTCAATATGATCATGGTGATAAATAAATCATATTGGGTTTAAGGGCCCAAATTTAGACTAGATAGATTTGCTTCTTCTAAAAGACAATTCAATTTCTAATTTACTTAGGAAACTAGTTAATGGCGCTTGTTATTGTAATATTCCAAAATCATTGACAACCGCTTGTGTTAGGAAAACTATATGCATACTGTTAAGGGAACTCCCTATAAAGATTTTAAGTGCTACCATCGAGCGAGCAGTAAGACACTTAAGACCATCTAGTGGCATCTTAAGTTACTTCATTAATTTTTGACCAACCAGCCCTACCATTTATAAATTTATATTTAAAGCACCCTGGAACGCCTAAGATCTTATATTCATAAACACATACTGTGACTTTAAAGAAAATCTTATTTTTCATGTCATAAATCTTTGGTTATTGAATCTTATTTTTCATGTCTTAAATCTTTGGTTGTTGAATCTTATTTTTACACTTTATAGAAGTGATAATAGTGAGGTGATCTATTTCCAAGCTATTTATATATAAGCATGTAGGCTCACTTTCTTTAGACATTACTGAGCCATGTCCAAGCATTAACATGTTTATGCTTAGACATGGCTCAGTAATGCCCTGATGATGGTTCACAAGCTTAAGCCGAAACGTCGGCAAAATTAAAATATTTAAAAAAAGACTGACTCCTGACTCTTCCACCTATAATAGTTTCTACAGTCGACTATACATCCTCAATATAATAAAGGTTTTAATTAACTAAAACTTCGCTTACAAATACAAACATAACTAACTTAAATGTGATACACAACCAACTTCTCATATCACAAATAACCTCTCTCAATTTATATGAACATATGATAAAGGTAATTAGATATATTCATCCGCTCATTCACCCCTCCCTAAAAAGTGACATAGTCCTTGAGGTGAGCAGGAGGTCGTTTTTTACGGCCAGGACGATTTACTGTCGACGGGCTTTCTCCTATGGCCATATCTTGGACCAAATCTTCTTCAGTTTTATTATCTACCGTCGGAGGGTCTGCCATAGTAGTCTTAGAATTGTTTTCTAAAACTGGAGTTTCATTGGTATAAATGTAGAGTTGACGGCCAGGACGATTTACTGTCGACGGGCTTTCTCCTATGGCCATATCTTGGACCAAATCTTCTTCAGTTTTATTATCTACCGTCGGAGGGTCTGCTATAGTAGTCTTAGAATTGTTTTCTAAAACTGGAGTTTCATTGGTATAAATGTAGAGTTGACGGTTGTCACTCGAAAAACAGAGAATTGAATATGTGCATGGTCAGGATTAGATTACAGCAGTTCCACTTCTTCCACCAGAGGGTTGTATTTCGTAGCTCGGATATGGTTTTTCATTAGCACTGGTCCAGATTTAGTCAACCAAATCGGCATAGAGCAAACGGTAAACGAGCGTCGCGGATGAATGAACATACGCTTATGTGGTGTGGCGTTAGTAGAGGTGAAAAGAAGAGACCGTATGAAATAAAGCGCCAAGTCAAGTACATCTTCCCACTGCGCAGTTTTTGTACCTAACGTTCTAAGAGCCAACATAATACTCTTACAGATAATACCATTGTGTTTTTCTTCTTGCCCGTTGCCTTGCGGGTTATATGGGGTCGTCCTACTGGTAGTCACACCATGAGAAGTCAGAAATAATTTGAGGTCTCTTGACATGAAAGAACTTCCTTGATCCGAATGGACGTATGCTGGTGTGCCAAAGAGAGCAAAAAGTTTGGTCAAGTGCTACATTACAAATCTTCAAAGCTGAACGAGACCACGAAAATCAATTTCTAGGATGGAGTGGTTTTTGAGGATGTCATGTCCAATTATTGTGTCACAACATAGATTGTTCATGATCAATAATGTCACATCGATATAGGAATGCTCGCCGATTTGTAGCTCATCCTTACTTTGACTTGTCACATCAGATTGCAAAGATGAATTTGCGATGGATATGCGCCCTCTATATGGTAACACCAGAACGTTGCATTTTTCAATGAGAGTAGAGTTAATGAAGCTCGAAGAGCTTCCAGTATCAATGAGTGCTTTACCTTTTATCCCATTCACCGATATTTCAATAGTAGATCTAAAGAGACAGGTTGGAAAAGCAGCTGTCGTGTTGGCAAGCAAATTAGTTGCTTTAGATGACTGGGTGGCTAGGTTTTTATTTCTGTTCAGATTTGAATTATTTCGTTTCAATCGTCATCGACTAGCGCGTTTCCAGTGACCGATTTTTCCACATTTCATGCACACCGAATAAAGGACCTGGGCATGATGATTAAGGGTGCCAGTTTGATCCACAAAAGTAACATTGTTTGGAGGTTACAGCTATAGCACCATCTTCGTTTCCGATTTCAGTGGCAGCAGTGGGCGAACAAAATCCTGAATAAGATGCTGATTGGTGTTCAGCTAACTCTAGAGCTCTGGCTTGCTTATATGCTTCATCTAAATTTAGTTTGGTATTTTCTAATAACTTTCTCCTGATACGAGCATTAGATAGGCCTGTAATAAAAGCATCCCTCACAAAATCGTTTTTATTTTCTTCGGCAGAAACGGCCCTGAAATTGCAACTTTTACTTAATTGCTTTAATATTTGAAGATATTGATCGATTGATTCTCCAGATTGTTGGCCTCTGGTAGCTAAGCAATGTCTTGAGTAAATCTTATTCTTAGGTTTAATGTAAAGTGCTTCAAGAGCAGCTACGGCAGCATCGAAAGTCGTGACCTCATTATTATATTCATAAATATTAGGTGCAATATGATTTATCAAAATTTCTAACTTACCCGTGTCATCGATCTTTTCTACATGCCTCAGAAAGTTGTCGAAGGTCTTTTTCCGATGGGTCCACTGTTTGTCTGCTGTTACTGCAGCAGGGTCCGTTTCAAAACGTTCCGGTCGTAAATACTTATCCATCTTCACTCTTGTCGAAGTAATTAATTATTATATGAGTAGTGATTCCTTTAAAGGCCTTCTCTTTAATAAATTGTTGTTAATTATGTGGCGGATGTTTCACACGCTCGCTCACAGATAGCGCTAGCAGCGGCTACACGGATTACCGGCCGAATATAAGAAGACGGTATATTGAATAATATTGTATATTGTTATCTATGTAAATGTTTTATGAGTATAAATAAACCATTCGAGGTAATTTGTCCTAGGGCTGAGACACAAGTCTAGTAGCAAAGCTCTCAACATCAATTATTGACATAGATGACTAACATCCCCAGAGCTAGTTCAGCTCATTAGACCAACAACCTGGTATCTCCCAACCGTCAGAGTATCTCTGCCTTTGTACCATAATGTGATCTATCTTTATTTAACATCCTTCATCTACTTTATCCTTCTTATCCTTCCCATAGGATGGGGTGCATGGCTTCTACCCATGTGCACCTATGAGGGTTCCTATCCAACACTGCTGTTGTGCTACTACCACACGGGGTGTATTCCTTCTTAGCCAGTCCACTCTGCTAATTGGTAGGTGCGGGTTCGCGCCCTATCTGGCAGAGTAACCTCTTACCTGCTGTTGCGGTACGTGCTTCTACCACGGCGAGCACCATCTCCATCTAACTCTCTTTCTTGCATGAATACGCAATTGTCGAGGCCTTCTGATACCCTTTCTTGTCCATTATAACAACCATACCTTGACAATTAAATTGTTGTAAATCATTGAAGAATTTATTACCGATTTAATAAAGGTTTTAATTAAAAAAACTTCGCTTGCAAATACAAACATAACTAACTTAAATGTGATACATAATAAACTTCTCATATAACAAATAACCTCTCTCAATTTATATGAAAATGTGATAAAGGTAATCAGATATATTCATCCGCTCAGGGATAAACATGAAAATCATTAGGAAAAATGGACTCCATTGATCATAATGCATGATTTAACTAAGAAATGTTCATTTGTATTTAAAAAAGAGAGAGAAATGCTTTATTTATTTGGCAATGCTGCCCCAATACATCGGGTTGCTTAAATAACACAGCATACTTTATCAATCCCTTGGATATATATATATATATATATATATATATATATATATATATATATATATATATATATATATATACCCACATACATACTACTACCGTTGTATTCACTACTTTTATAACCAATGTAAGTATTAGTCGCATGTAGTACAAGTAGTCCTATTTACTACTTTTATAAATAATATAAGTATAACCTTAAGTTTGTTTTTTAATGTCTTTGGTTCTGTGCCAGATACAAGACTCAGTTTTCGAACTTCACTGTTATTCTTAGGGGACTGAAGGTCCCAGAATAAAATTTAATTTACTTTTTTCTTTCTTAATACACAATAAAGTTTTCATTTTATGCATTATACTAGAGTGTTTGATAAGTTCCTTCTTTATTTTTTATGCAAAACCAATATACAATATTTGTGATTTGAGGTTGTTTTACGGTGCAATATATAAACCTACCTACTCAATGAACTTTTTCCTTCTCTCAGGAAACCTCATAGCCCTTGTGGCGTATGTTTCACACGCTCGCTCACAGATAGCGCTAGCGGCGCCCATAGGGTTTACCGCCTGAATATATGAAGACGTATAATTCAATAATATTGTATATTGGTACTCATTAACACCATTGTAAATATCTGTGTTCATGTAACTGATTTATAAGAATTAATAAACCTGTCAAGGTAATTTGATGTAGGGACTAGGCGCTAGTCTAGTAGCATAGCTCTCACCAGCAATTATTGACATGAATGACTAACATCCTCTAGAGCTGGCACAACTCTTCAGATCACCTAACTGGAATCTCCCAAGGTCAGATTACCTCTGACTTTGTATCATAATGTGGTCTATCTTAATTTTACTTCCTTCTTATACCTTCTCTTCTTCTATTCTACACTACTGTCATGCTACTACCACGCAGGGTGAATTCCCTCCGCCTATCCTACACTACCGTCGTGCTACTACCACGCAGGGTGAATTCCCACCGCCTATCCTACACTACTGTCGTGCTACTACCACGCAGGTGTAACCTCCTAAACATCCCTTCTGCCTATTGATAGGTGCGGGTTCGCCCCCTACCTGGCAGAGAGCACCATCTCCATCTAACTCTCTTCCTTGCATGAATATGCAATTGTCGAAGCCTTCTGATACCCTTTCTTGTCCATTATAACAACCTCGACACCCTCTTTTCAACATTTTTCAGACTTCCTTCAAAAATATTCAACAAGGAAAAAACTACATGGTACTCACTGATATTTAACCTACTTTCAATATTTAGAAATAAAGAAGAGTTAAATATGATAATAATAATAATAATAGGTAATGCAGCATTTTACTTTTGATTTGATCACAAGAAAAAAGGATTGTGTAAAAAAGGATAAATCATTTAACAGATTGGGTCAAAGTAGTGATTATTAGAATATATTTGATGTATACATTTAATAGAGCATGATGTACAAATTATGTGCTTATAGATGCTAACAATATAATCTAAAATATATAAAATAAAACAAAAACATATTGATGAGTATATACTTCTTCAAGAGAGTCTTAAAATTAACTATAAGCCCAACTTTAATTTGTTCATCCATATAATTATTGATTTTATTTGAATTATTCGAAAAGTGCATAGTTTCTGCTATATATTATTCACAATCATATATAAACATTTACAATATTTCAACAATAAAAACTTTAATCTTACTTATGAAATGTTCTGCTAGATAATTTTTTATTATTTTTACAAATAGCAACCGCAAAAGGTTTCCCAGACATATTTTAAGTTTAACACTGCCCAAGCACAAATATAAATAACAAAGGGTTAAAGTCCAAGTACGTCATCAGGATTGTTCATCATATTGCCCCTTTTAAAGTGAGCCAACTTCGTGTTTGTAAACACCTTAACCTACCATGATCTCTTTGGTCTATTTAGCACTGAGCTTGTCCTGAATGAATGACTTTGCTTTGGTAACAGTTTACATGAGATAACAATGTTTACAGGTTACATGATTTTTTTAAATTTATGTCAATCGTTACCATTACAAAATAAATTATTGTTTTCTTTTAGTTTCGCTTTGCTTTAGATCATTTGCATCCGTCTTGATTCTTTAACGATTTCTTAGATGTTTTTGTATGAGCAGAAGTATCAGAGTATGTTATTGCATTAATTATTCTTTCTTTTTTTATCATAGCACTAATTTGAATTAACATGACTCTGACATTTCAGCTATTCATTTTTTTTTTCAATCTTAAAGCTACAAACAATAGTGTTGGAAGTTGAAACATGTAATATGGTGCAACTTGATTAGCCATTAGTCATCTGTAGATTAGGTAAGTCTGCAGATTCTTTATGGGATGCTAAATATTTCCGTGTCAATTCAAAAAAATAAATTAAAAATCAGCATTAAATAATTTTAAAATATATCTGAAAATCCACTCATGTATCTTAATATCCCTATAAAAGCAAAGCAAATTCTGAATATCTTTGCCATTCAGACTTCATGACAGAATATCTTTGAATTTCAATGACAATAAATTTATTCAGGTTTTAATTTTTCCTGAGATACTTAACTTTAGCCTCAAGTGCTAACTGTCTAGTAAGTACTCTATTTAGTTTTCAATAACATCCTATTATTAAACATATAGATGTTTATTCATGCTCAAATTGCAGCTAATTTAGTTCACTGAAGATTAGTTCATAATGGTTATCTTTATAAGAACAAAACATTTTATGATTGTGCCGAAATGAATTACCAAATGTTAATTTCCTGTTTTTCTTCTTCTTTTTTTTATAACAAAGTATGTTATTTTAATAAACACAATATTATAGGTGGAATAATCAGAAGTCAGTCTTTTTCTAAATATTTTAATTATGCCAACGTTTCGGCTCAAGCTTGTGAGCCATTATCAGGGCATTACTGAGCCATGTCCAAGCATAAACTCAGTTTATAATTCTCATGAGTTTATGCTTGGACATGGCTCAGTAATGCCCTGATGATGGCTCACAAGCTTGAGCCGAAATGTCGGCAAAATTAAAATATTTAGAAAAAGACTGACTCCTGATTATTTCACCTATAATAGTTTGTACAGTCGACTATACATCCTCAATATTTTAATAAACACTATCTTAGGAACTATTAATCATTCAGATGTCAATTATCACTCAAAATATAGCTGATTAAATATACCACAATGTAGTTTTAATGATTATTTTTGTAGAAAGAGCTGGTTCCAAGATATTGTCTTGAATAATTTTACAAATCTGTGATATCTAGTTTCTTGGAAACAAGGCGTGTCTACTTGATAAACATTATCTCAGCTATCGTTAATAGTTGGTATGTGGTAGAAGAGTTAGCCCAATTTAAGATTTATTGCTATTATTATTTCTTTATTTTGCATTTTCTATCTTTAAAGTCCTGAGAACACCTTAAAGAATTAAAAAAAAAAAATTATAATAATAATAAAAAGTTATAATATCATTAAATCATACTAATACATGCTTATTGGTGCAATTAACTGAAATAATGTTAATTCATCTGACAATCAAACTATTTATGAGTAACCGAAAATGTGGAAAAGACAGTGAAAACAAAGTCTCTACTGCTTTACCCCTAATGAGATTCAGTTAATAAGGAACCATTTTAAATATTTTAAAATGTTAATTGTTTATATAAACTAAATTTGCTTTTAATTTTCTGTTTTGTTTTTTGTTTTTTTTTATATGATGTTTGTTCCTATATTCAATCTATTGGTTTTAACTAGTGCCAATATTGTGTTAATAATGTTATCTAATAATCTGCTAAATTAATTTATGTGTTTTATATTGGTTTTATTGTTTGATTACAGATATTTTTACTTCTCTTCAATAATATTAGTTTACACAATGTTTTGTGCACTTATATATAAAAGCTGGTGCATAGCAAAAAGAAAATATTTCAGCACACTCTTGAGTATTCTTTGGCCAAATCTGATTTTATTAGGATATATTTTTATTAAAAATTCTCAAAATGATACCAGCCTCCCATCTATAAAACAAAATGAAATTATACCTGAACAATTAGGAAAAGATCATTTTTTGAAAGAATTACGTTATATGAATTTAGCTTATACTCCGATAAATGATTTCACTGAAAGAATTATGTCACATTTGAATGCAAGTAACAAAGGTTGGTAGTTTTTTAAAACTTTTTATATTTATTATTTGTTTATTTTATTTTTATTTATACAAGTGCAAACATATCTATTATTTTTTTTTTTGTATGGAAAAGCAAGTAACAACAATACTTTTCCTTACCACTTGACATGTGGATGCTTATCAAAACAGTCATAACTTATTTCTAGGAAAACTGGATACAGTTGTTTAATCTTTATAATACCAGATACAAATGGGGTTATTGAGGCATTCCCTTTTGCAGCCCAATACAGTTTGGTCATTCTAGAAAAATGATTTTCTTCATCTTATAAACTTATCCTTTTGTCCACAAGTGACACACAGCTCTAAGTGTTTTTCAGCCATCTCTCTATTATTGCTTAATCTGCAATCCTGATCCTATACAAGTTCCTCTGCAGGATATTGTGCCCTGTCATGGCTTGCCCTAAAGTTAGTTCAGTAAGGATACATTTTTCTTTCTGTAATAACATGCCCCACTATTCAAACATTGAAGCTAAAAGTGTTAAATTACATCAAATGCTTCTTCAGACTGATAGTAGGAATGAAGAGTCAACGAAAAGAGCCCATAAGTTACAAAAATAGCTTGATCAATTAGAAGGATAAACCAACGAAATTTCAGGCCATTTGCCATGATAAGTGATATGATATTTTAATTTTAAAAACCTTCTCTGAATATTCATTTTTAATTATCTGTCATAGTTATATCTAATTACACAATATTTTTGTTTTCCCAATAATTAATCAGTATTACATATTCATAAAGTGAATAAGAAGCAGATTTGCTTAATTTAATATGTTTTTGTGATATGTTATTTTATTATCATAGTGGATATAAACGTTGGCAGAAATAAATGGTTGAAACTACTTAATTGTTTCATTCGCTGACCGCCACCCGGACTAATTCCTTCTAAGAATAGTTATTTTATGTTAGTTTTGTAGGATATTTGATTGAATATGAGATTTACTTATTGAAACCAATCGATTAAATTATGAATTCTCATTTAATGCCTCTAATGATTTCCAAAGCATTCTTTCTTTTTCAAATATAAATTAGGTTGACGCATTATTATTTTCTCACAAAGTGACCGGTAATTTGTTGAACATCAGATAAATTGTTGTGTTTATTTATTTATGTTTTAAGTAAATTGTGTATTTTTTAGCAAGTCTCTTATGTTTATTATGCTATATTCACTTTTTCATGCTCATCTTGCAAACATTTTCTCAGGTTGTATTTTTTTTCTTTGAAAGGAGAAATATTGTTTTCATTATTGGTATAAAAAGTATAAAAAAAGGGAAGGCTTCGTGGTCTGATAATTAGTACAAGAATGTACTTATGTGTACTTATTTGTTGATGTGTATGTTTTATCAAAAATGAATGTGATAACTTTTATATAAACATTTAATTTTTGTTGTTTATTATTATTATTCGATTAGACCATTTGGAGATCACGATGGTGGACTAATTTGAAGCACATTTCAATTTCTTAGTCGCTCTCCTTCTTGCCCAAGAAGCCTTCATCTGTTTGTTGTTTATTATATTAATTTCCATTTTCGTGACATTTAAATATTTGGAAATCGTGATTATAAATCTCATATATCTTAGATTTCGATTTTGCATGCGTTTGTTTCATATAACTAATGTTTCCATTATTTTTTTTTTTTCATATTTAGTTACTTTAGTGCCATCAAAGACAGCATCGGATATTGATAAATGGTTTGCCTTTATGAATAGTCAACCCACAGAGGATTTTGTTCAATGTTTCGGGATCATATTTAATATTCCAGAGAATACCAGTAAACCTCCACCAAACTTCAGTTACACAATTAGATGGATGCATGATTATGTACCGACTGATTCATTGTTCCCTGATTCAGAAAAACAAGGACCTCTTGAAGCAGGAAGTATGTTTACATTAAAAATAAATTATACTTAAGTAAGTAATTTATTATATTAGACATTTGTAGCTATATCATGTTTATTTATATGTTGCTTACTATATTAGTTGCACAATATAATCAATTTTTATTTATTTTGATTAATTTGTGAATGTACTGTTATAAATCAGCTATTTGTTATTCAGGCGCATTCGTTAATCTAATAGACACTCTGAATATAAAAAATAATAATTTTTTTTAAATATAAAAATTATAATAATAGTGATATAAAAACAAAAACAAAAAACAAATCCTCTCTTTTTACTATCTCACTGCCGCACCTTCCTCCTTTTCCTTCTACCTCTTCCTTCATAATTTATCCATACATCTAAGTCTTTTCCCTATTTTGTTTCAATATTAATAATATTAAAATTTAGTGATTTATAACATTAAGTGATTGTTTTTTACTGTTTGTAAAGTGTTTGTACCAGTGACAGACGGGTTAGACCAACCCTTATTTTTTTAAAGTATTAATAATTTATGTGGAAGACACCAATTTAATTTATAATCATCCGGATATAAAACAAACTTGAATTGTTCAATATGCTTACACAAGTTTATTTATAAAACATCAATGGTCCTATGTCACTTCCTTGTGGAACACCATAAGCCTGGTATTTATTGGAAATTAATTCTGACTGGAACATTTGTTTAGCCCTAAGAGGCCACAGTTTTCGGTTAAAAATGTTTTGGTAGGATTACCCTGATTCCTTATTCCAGTTCATCTGGCTTACATAAATTTAAATTTTACATTATTAGGGAGTGGAAAAATCAAAGAACATTCAAACATTTATGGGAAAAGGGATTAGTCGGGTGGCGGTCATAAATGTAACAGCTAAATAGTTTCAACTATTTTTATTGTTTGCCAACGTTTCGACCCCCTTTGTGGGTCATCATCAGGGCGCATGGAGGGAGAATGGAAACTGAATGTGTATGCGCCCTGATGATGACCCACAAAGGGGGTCGAAACGTTGGCAAACAATAAAATAGTTGAAACTATTTAGCTGTTTCATTTAATGACCGCCACCCGGACTAATTCCTTCCAGTAATTCTCAACGGTCAACTTATTACATCCACAATGATTCAAACATTATATTCTACTCTGAAAATATTATGGTCAACTTACTGTTTTTGTAACAGTAGAAATGCTATTAAGGCACACACTTCCTTAAAGTGGGCAAATGGATGCAATGTTGACTACCTGGTGCTTTAGATCAGGTGTTTTCTTTTACAACAAAATCAGAGACTTGACATAAATTATATGATTATTTTTATGAATAATTCTTTTTGTAATACGTATATCATAATATTAAAAATTAATATATTTTTTGTTACTGTTTTCAATTATTGTTTTAATTTTTTTTTTTTTAAGGATCATACATTTTAAGTGGATTTTTTGGGCTTAAGACTTTGCTAGATGATGCTTTCCTCACTGAAATCGGTTCTGATCATGTTAATGTGAGTATATACTATGGGCAGTTAAGGATTCCTTTTATTTATTTTTATTATTATTATTGAAATATGGACCTTTATAGTTTTTCTACTTTTTCTTATTCACAAAATAAAATAAAAATTAACGTTTATTTGGGGACATTAAGTCCTCTAATATTAACAAATAATTAATATTTTAAGTATCTTAAGTCTAGCTTCAGTCAAGTTTTTAATCAACTAGATGAAACTAATAAATCCTTTAGTATATCAGTGAAATAATGGAATAGAATTAGAATAATACATACATAATTTAAGTGTAGAATCTTGTCTGTATTCCTCAAATTTTCTGATTTATAATTATTTGCAATATATGGAAGATTAATCATTGAGAAGAGAAATAAATAAATGGTGTTTGAAAGAAGTTTGTGTAGAAGGTTTATGTATGGAAGTAGGTAAGGAATTCCCAAAATAAGATAATGCAAAGCATTAAAGATTTTTTATAGGAAGCAGTTCTATAAGAGTGAATATTTAAATTATTAGGATCAGATCTTATATTTAAGGTGTGAATGGTGGAAAGAAGAGTAAGGAGTTCAAGAATATAGGAAGGGTTTTATAGTACTCAAGGAATGGAACAACAAAGCACGAAGTAGGTATTTTATTTGGGAATTAGGATAAGTCACTTTAGATTGTAGTACCAGTGTAAGATGTAAAAAAGTCTGACTGTAGACCATAAATAAATCTTATGAATCAATGCTTTAGCCTTTTTAGTCTAATCTCATTCTCACTAGTGTGTCGCCAAAGTTAGATGGGATGAAGGAGAATACAAGGTGTTGGGTACTTCTGGGAAATGAGTCACAGAATCATAAGAACTGTCTGAGGATAGGGATTGAGTTTCTGGTAATTTGAGAATTATAGTTACTCCAGGTTAGCTTTTGTAATTATCAACATGGATGTATTAAATATGAGATTCATTAAGGAATAATAATGAGTATAATGAAGGGCAATGGATAGGAGGCCTTGAACCAATGAGCATTACCTTGGTTTTCAATGGATTAAAGCCTAGTTTATTTTTCAAAGCCCAGTCGTTAATACTGTCAATATCTTCTCGGAGCTTTCATGATGCCTCAAATATGTTGGAAAGGTGAAATGATAAATGTATAGTTGTAGATCAATTGTTAGGAGTCATATAAATCTTGGTAAGTCATTTTCCGACATGCAAAAATGAAACCTGAATTTTTTAGGTTAAAAACGTGATTTGTAAAAAACGAAAAGTAGTTTATTCAAAACATTTTCCATCCCTTGCTATACATTTTTACCATCTCACTGGTAAACAATAAATACCTAGCCTGGCATGTTGGTAGCATTCAGCATGAAATAGAAAACGTCAAGAATACTTAACTTATATACTTTTATTAAGTATTTTGAATTATTATGAGCTTATATCCTTTTAAGACAATTACAGGATTTCACTGTAGTTTAGTAGTTTAGGCATTGGTTTAAAAAAAAAAAAAAAAAAAAAAAAATATCTTAATTACTGGTGCCGACCTATTATAGGCCTTCTTCAGGGCTGTAAAAACAAATATAACAACCATTAGTAGAATACAATATATAAAGATGATGAGTAAATGCCCTAAAGAAGGCCTATAATTTAAGCTGAAACGTCGGCACCAGTAATTAATTTTATACTTAATTGTGTGTTCTTTTGACTGCACCCCGAACTAACTTCTCACATATATACACACAGTCAACCATTCTCACTTCACAAACAAAAATTAACTATTAAATTAATTTATATTGAAAAAATTTAAAGAATTATATTCAGTTTTTTGAAAACATAGGATTTTGATAAATTAATATAATATTGTTATGAAATGAAAAATAAATTTATTCTGGACAGCTAGTCTCTAATAACACAATATATTATAAAAAAGATATTTAAAAAAAATTACAAAAGAAAAATATAAATAAAATTAGGTAAAAACCTTATTTATATGGGTGATGAAGGATAATCCCCAGGGAATCGAATATAATATTCTCAGCCATCATGGACAATTCCCAATTAACCAACACCGAGTTCTTCCATAAGGCTCTTGGTTCTGCTGGGCATAGTTCTGCGAGATCCGAACCAGAGGCCTCCCACAGTGAACTCTCTCCAAAGGTCTCGTTGGACTTCTCTTTTAGGAAAGGGATACACTTTTCATAGATCCCTCTCTTATCTCTATCCACTTCACCCACCTGTTTGAGATAGTGTTTCTCATACAGGATGGTCGGGTCGAGGATCAATGCTGCTTTCCTGTTTTGGGGGAATGCTACAATGTCAGCATGCCTCGCAGAACTGTCTGTGTTCACGCAATAGACCTCATCAAATCAGGTATATTCCTTTTCTCTAAGAAGCCTTGTTAATGAATGCTTGACCCTATGGTGCCGGCGAGTAACGAGGAGGGAGTTGTTGGGGCATTTTCCCAGCACATGAGCTGGTATTTCTGACTCTCTGCCACATTTGCAACAGAGGGACCCCTCACACGGCAGAATAATTGATATTTAGTACATTTGACATCTGGTACATTTGACAGTCGCTGAGCAATGGACCAATGTTGTAAGGGAGCCTCCTATTGATAGCCGATCAGACCCAATTCTGAATACCCCCTAAGCGCATATAGCATTGCTGTAGCGGTGTTGGCAGGTAGTCCGATTATGGCCTTAATACTCCTTCGGATATTTATATCTATCCATTCTTATATAGCAGGATGTATTTTTGTTGAGGGTGTAGTCTGGAGATGATACGTTAGTTCAGGAAACATATATTGATTGAAAATGTTGAGCTTTTATTCAGGCTTAAGTAGGCAGGAGCTCACTAGTTTATCAAGGTTGATTTTTTAATTTTGTCACCGCCTCTTTGATAAATGTCTTCTCTCCCAAGAATGTACATCCCAAGTATTTAATCATGTCTCATTCTCTTGTGGTATGGTATGGATGACATCTCCGTTCTCCAAAGAGAGTGCAATCGTTTGCAGCTCCCCATTGTTGGGAGCTACATATATCATACATAGTTCAGTGAAAGTAAAAAAGGTAGGAATGATTTAGTACCTATTCCAAATCAACTTCAACAGTATATCAATTTTCTTGATGTTGGTGCCATGCCCCAACACATTTAAAGTTTTTAATTCTCAGTTTCAGAGCTCTGAGCTCTTATTATCAACACTAAAAAATTGTTGCAATCTCCCCTTTGATTTAAAATAGGTGCTCAGGCCAATTAATATTATACCTTAGTTAGTAAAATCATTGTTTTTTTTTTGTAGTTGTTTTTTTACAGTTTTAAAACCTTTCCTCTAATTTGTTATTTTTTAGTTTTTTTTTATTATCTATATCTCTTAATTTTTATATTTATTTTGTGAATAGTGATGAGTGTGTATGAATAGAATTTGATGATAGTTTTGTAAAAAAAATGATATTTGTACCTTTATGTTTTTTACAAAAATAAAGTTTATAATTCTTCGCTCCATATATAGAGGAAAGGAGTGTAATGATATTTTATTGAATCATAGACTCCAAGATTCTGTAGCTGATAAATGTTTTTAGTTTTAAATACACGGTTAATATATTGAGGAACATGACATATTTGATTTAATAAAACTATATCTAGCAAACACTACTCAATAAACTATTTTCTAAGTAAATCAATAATAACATTCTTTGGACTTTTACAGTGGACTGTCCAAGAATTTCCTTACCCTTCTCATGAATTACCCAATTCACCTGAAGAATTCCTGTGTGGTAAGATATTTCCTCTACTATTGTTCATTTGCTTCATATCTCTGTGGGCTTCAGCTGCTTCACTTTCTTCTGAGGAGCGATTGTCTGGAATTATTGTGAGTATCTTATTTACATTTCAAAAGTGTTTTATTTTATTTGACAAAAAATTTAACATTTTAATTCTTAAAAAAACATAAATAATTAAATCTATTGTGTTGTAAAATAAGTTCATAGTATTTTTCAATATTTCAATTTAATCCATCCTCTCTGTGTTTATAAAATCATGTTTACTGGGTCAATAATGTTTACATATTCTAAAAAAGGATTAGTTAATGTGATTTTATGCATCTGTTTCAACTGAGATTCCTTTTCTTTAAGGAAAATCCATTGCTCAGATGGTTTACAAAATTTTCAGTGTGTGTGGTGATGATGCCTTGGGAGAAAACACCATCCGTGTGCTTAGTTTAGAACCGGAAATTTTGACTTGGAAGAAGTAAAGCGCTCGGATCGTCCTTCAACTGTTAATGATGACCAAATTTCAAGAATAACCCGAAATATGGCAACGTGTAGTAGATAAAAATGTTTCATATTTAATTGTTTAAAAATATTTACAAGAATCTGATGTTTTTATTGAAATCGCCAGTAAAAAATGTTACCAACTTATTTTAGAACCTAATACAAAAAAGAGTTGGATCGATATACTAATGTGCAATATTAAAAAACATCTGATAATTATTTACTATTGTTAATCTTATATTTATTTATTATTTACAAAATTATTTAAGTAAAAAAAAAATGTATGCTCAAAAATTTATTTCTATCCTTCCTATGAGGTTTCTTAATCTATATTTGTTAGTTACTGGCTTCTTTTTTTAAGACTTAATCTGTTGTTCAATTTTTTTAGGGTTTATATTAAGCTTATCTCCTATTTTACCTTATAATGAATGACATGGTAATGAAAAAATATTACGTTCTCTCATGGCGATTAGCAAAGCGAATTTAGACAAGAATGATCTATAAATTATGCTTAGGGACTGCATTTATGCTGTAAAGCAGCTGTTGTGCATTTGTTAATTAGGATGCTGCACGCACTTTGTAAGTTTTTGGAAGAGTCAGAATGTGAGGCCAACAATAGAGGACTTAACAATAGGTTAAGTTAACTTAGTCAGGGCCGAGGTGGCCAAGAAAGGGTTAATGTGCATTGTGCAGTGTGTTGCCTGGCCCCCTGATAGACATGTTGTAATTAAAAATAATCAAGTTTGTGTCTCGGTGGATTTGAACTCTGCCTTCATCCCCTGGCCTGAAACAATATTTTAAAAAACATATGTCACCATAGTTATGTTAAGCAGTGCTCTTCGTAGGAAATTAATGTATCTGAAGCTTAAAGATTTATTGGAATATGGAAATTAGTTGATATCGATTGACCAGCCTATTTGTAAGTAAGCCCATTCCATGGGGAAGTATTGCCAAAATTAATTTATCTTTAAATCCATTTATCCACATGTATTGTCAAAGGTTTGGTTCATTATTCCTCTGTAAACTATTTGAGGAGCCCTAAACCTAAATATCTTTTAATTACTTCTCTTTATTTGTTTTATCCAATAAAACTTGACTACTGATTGTAATGGAGAATAATGTAGCTTTATAAAGCATTATGTTACTAGGGATATTGGATCGTTCTATAATATTTTATTCTGGAACAAACAAAAACTTTTTTTTGTTATTTTAAATTTGACATAGAATTAAATTTGAATTGTTTTCTATTTATAATATATAATTTATTTTATTAATTTTTTTTGTAGGAAAGAATGAAAATGTTTGGAATGAGTGATTTCCACGTTGTGCTAAATTATCTCTTGCACTCAACTTTAAGGCAGTTTTTTTCCACGTTTTTATTCACAATATTACTAACTATTCCTGTAAAAGGACCTGCTTTGCTGGAAAAATCAAATTTCATTTTAGTATGGATAGTGTTGCTTCTTCTCTGTATTCATTCTACTACTCACTGTTTAGCCATTGCTTCATTTTTTAATAATGGTTAGTTATGATTTATAAGTAAACATTTTATTAATATTTGTATTTATTATTAAAATTGAGTTAATGTAATGTAAAACAAAATAATTTAAGATAATATTTAAACTGGAAGCATTTTTAAATCTTGTTATTTTGTACTCTACTGATATTTATCTTGAAGACTTGATATTTACATGTTTAAAAATATGAGCCTATTAAATAAAAAGCCTTTGCTTATTTTTTTATTTTTTATTATTGATTAGAGCCCTGATTTAATTTTTTTTTTTTTTGCAGTTAAAAAATAAAAACATGCAAAAATAAAACTCCAAAAATCCTATCATTAACTTATGTTTTGTGGAAAAAATACATCCACCTATTTTCTTTTCTTTTATAAGTCACTATATCTTGTTTTATCATCAAATCAGATAAGAGGGGGAAACATTTTTTTAGAAGTTAATTTCTCTATTTGATGGAAATCATTTTACTGAAAATGCAGTAGTTGTGTTTATCTCTGTTTTAATAACAAAATTAATAAAGCTGTATGTCTTAATTTCAATAATTACTAGGCATATAGTAAATATATAATTGATTTAAATCCCATAATTTGTTGTATATTAAAAAGTACCAGAAATATTCTTATTTCTTTTCCTTCATACTTCCACAAGGTTCTTTCCTTTTGGTCTGGCCTCCATCAATCATTTGATTTTTCTTTCATCACCTATTCTGTTCACGTGACCATAGTTGACACTGCCTCTGAGATCTCTCCAAATGGCAATACCTTAAGGTTTTTGATAAAAATATACACAATAGGGAATTAATTATAAAAGTATTATAGGGACTTGCTTAGGTCCCACATTTAGCTATTTACATCTACAACTATTATTTCCAGATTTTCATAACCAAGATTTTTTTTGCTGAAAATTTTTTAGAAATTTATGCATCAAAAATCAACCCTTTTGTTCTCTAGAGTTTTCAACAATTTGGGGTTCCTGGGTCAATTAAAAATTAACCTGTTAGTAATTGACACAGACTGTTGAATTTGTGAAACACACACACACAGATATATTATATATATATATATATTATATTATATATAATTTTGTCTTATTATAATATATTTATTATATTTAAATTATTCTATATCATTATACAGTGAATAAAACAATTTTTATATGCAATAATTATACTATAATATAATAAAAGATTAATATTAATAATTATATATATATATATATATATATATATATATATATATATAATATATATATATAGTATTTAAATTAAACTATGTAAAAATTGACTGGTTGATAATTCAATTCTGCTTCCTAATGAATACTACTTTTAGTCCTTAGGCTAGCCAGCTATTCAAATTTCCTAACGTCATAATTAATTCACTCTTCTTATTCATTCTGTAGATAATTTTTTATAATAATTTCTGTACATCAGATTATTGGAGAATGTAGGGACTGATTCTATATAGTGTGGGGACACTTTTATTTTAAAGCACTTATTGACCGTAGTATGAGAACATAAAAAGAATGAAATGGGATGAGGATTAACATGCTTTCCACGAATTTTAAGTGAGAAAAACAAACTTGAAAACCTTTTAAGCATTTCTAAGAACTGTAACTTATTTAGTGCATTATAGACAGCCATAATGCATTTCATATACTAATATTCCATATAACTTCCCTTTATAATTTTGTTTTAATGTAAATATTTTTTAAAAAACATGCTAAGAAATTTTTCCATGATGACCAAACTTGCAATTTCATGTGAAATAAAATTGATTTATGTTAATTAGGATGTCATTATTCATGTAAATCACTTGGTCTCAATTAATTTAAGTCTGCCGAAAAAAAAAATAACAACATGCTGTTACAATGACATTGGGCTCTAGTAATAATAATGTAAAAAAAATCTATTTGAATTAAATTTGATCTAATCTTTATGTTTTCATTGTATAATATTTCTTTAAATATATGTTTTTATATTTATTGTATTTTTTTTTCTTTTTTGCTGTGGTTTATTTTTATTTATTTTAAAAATATTTTTGATTTTTGTTCTTATGATCACTTGACATGTAGTTAGTTTTTTATTATTGTTGATTATAGAGATATATCTATTTTCTAAAGTATAATTTTTAATTTGTTTCTAGCAATATTTCGTCAACTGTTTGTTACTTCAACATTCACTTATATCTCTTTGTGGATTTTAAATGGATTTTTAAAATCTTCATCCTCACTGATATCTCTAATCTTTGGTGATTTATTTGCACCATTTTCGATGGTACACATTAGTCAAATATCATGTCAATTGGAATCCAGTAAGTATTTTCTATTTTCTAATAAATCTTAAAATTTATTTTTATTTATTTACACTTTCTATCTTACTACTCTCTCTCTCTCTCTCTCTCTCTCTCTCTATATTATATATATAAATATATATATATATATATATATATATAGCATTTCCAAGTGAAATTCAACCTTTTCCATTTCAAATTCAACCTTTTTCGATTTCAATAAAATAATAAAAATCAAATTAACATGATTTTATGGTTATTTTAATTACACATTATGTTTTAACCCTTGTGGCTTGTTAACTGTTCCCAGGAGCCTTTTTACATATAATTAGTCACGATTATAATAATAAGTATAACCGATATTTAATTTTTAATCATTTTCAATACAAGGGCTGGTAGTCGGATTAGCGGGGGTTCTTATATTCTAGTTTTATAATCGCGGGCAAAAACATCGCGCTCGCTCAAGTAGAGGTTTATTTTAACTTTTTTGTATTTTTGGATACAAGGTTCAGTAGCAGCGTTCCCAAAGGTTTGTTACCGATTATACTATTAATTATAATCGTGCTCGTTCAAATATGGGTTTATTATAACTTTTTTGTATTTATTGGATACAAGGCTCAGTAGCTGCGTTCACATACTTATCATACTTAATTTTAACATTGTTTCTTCCAGAATAAATTGATTTCAATACTAAGTTCTGTATATTGTTTTTCGGCTATTTGGCTTATTGATTTTTAGTTCGTTTGCAAAAACATTGATTTGTTTTAACTTTTTCGCGTTTCTATTTTATGATAATTTCTGTATTTGCTTTTGGGGATTTAGATAGTGAATGTGTTGATTTTTTTTTTTTTTTTTAGTCAGTTAGTTTAGAGTATGTTTCTTTTATGTTTTTTTGTAATTTTACTGTTACTGCTAATCTTTTTTATCGGTATAGTAGAGTTATCTTTTTGGTTAATATATTGAAATATTATAATAATCAGCTAAACAGCACAATTTTAACTGATGAAAACATTTTAAACGAAACCTACTTTAAAGTAACCGACTGAAATCAATAATACCCTTAACCAAATCCTTTAAGAAGTAAATATATTTTCAAGTATACAAATAATACGAACAAGTTAAAATAAACTTCTAATTGAGCGAGTGCTATTGAAATTAGTAGTATAATCTTGAAACGAACCCTTGCTAACGCAGTTACTGCTCCGAGTTTCCAATAAATACGCAAAAGTTATAATAATAAACCCATATTTGAGCGAGCGTGATTAAAATTAATAGTATAATCGGTAACGAACCCTTGGGAACACAGCTACTGTGCTTAGTATCCAAAGAATATGAAAAAGTTATAATAAACCCATATTTGAGAGAGCGCGATTAAAATTAATAGTATAATCGGTAACGAACCCTTGGGAACGCAGCTACTGTGCCTAGTTTCCGATAAATACGAAAAAGTTATAATAAACCCATATTTGAGCTCGATTAAAATTAATAGTATAATCGGTAATAATCATCATACGTTGAATTGATCTCCAACAATTTTCCTTATAAATTTAAGCAATAATATTTATGCTACCTGTTTATTTATTTTATCTGAAATCACAAGTATATCTACCAAGTAAATAATGTTTTTTTTTGTTTTGTTTTTCAGATGGAGGTATAACCTTCAGTAAGCTTTTTTCTTCTGGCTCTGATTTACCACTTATTATTGTCTTTTTGTGTATCATTTCTGGTTCTACTTTAAATATGCTTTTGTATGTTTATATGCTAAATGTAAAACCTGGGCCTTATGGCAGTGCTAAGCCTTTTTATTTCATATTACCTGTAAGATACTTTTCTTTTCAATAATATTTTATTCCATGTTTTTATAAATTATCCTTAATTTTATTTATTTATTTATTTTATAGCAGTGCTGCCCAACTACATTGGGTTGCTTAAAACACAGCATGCTATAGTTTCTTTAGAAATATTTGTTTAAAATAATTATAATAATAAGTAGAGCACAGCATCAATAAAATATGATAATATAATTACTTTTTTTTTTCTTTAATAAATTATTTTATTTCTAGAACTATATTTTATTCTAACTATTCTAGAACAATAATATAGCTCTATTGCCTGTGATCACTGTTCCAATTTCTTTTTTAGTAATTGATATTAATAGTTGACGGTCAATAAAAAAGAAACAATTAAATACTTATTTAACTATTTATTGTTTGCCAAAGTTTCGACCCCCTTTGTGGGTCATCATCAGGGTGATTTTAGGCTGGAGTTAAGATACGTGGGTGAATCAAATATAAACGAGACTTATTTTTAATTTTTTTATTTTTACTTTGAACACAAAGAAAAGTACACCTCATTTTTCTACATAGTCTCCTGATTTAGAAATACATTTTTCTCAGCGCATAGGTAATTTTCCAGTCCCGTGTTCATAGAATGAAGTAGGTTGTGTCTTCAGCCAATTGAGCACATAGGCTTCAACCTCATCGTCACTGACGAATCTCTGACCTCCCAAAGCTTCCTTGAGTGGGCCAAACAGGTGAAAGTCACATGGTGATAAGTCTGGACTGTAGGGAGGGTGTTCCAACGTCTCCCAGCCCAGTTGCTCCAATTTTTCTATCGTCAGGGCCGCAGTATGCGGGCGAGCATTGTTCTAAAGAAGAATCACTTCTCTCATCGGTAAAACCCTTCTTTTGCGGCGATATGCAAGTCTGACTTCATTCAAAATGTCGCAGTAGTATGCGGCATTGATAGTCCTGCGTTCATGCAAAAAATCAAGATGCAGCAAGCCACGCTGGTCAAAAAACACGGAAGCCAAAACCTTCCCAGCTGACAGCCGTGACTTGGCTTTCACTGGTCCAGGTTCCCCTTTCAGTCTCCACTCCATACTCGCTTGTTTTGATTCAGGGGTGTAATGGTGCACCCAAGTTTCATCACAGGTGATAATGTGAGTGAGAAACGAGGCTCCCTCAGCCTGAAATCTTGCAAGAAGACCTTCACAGACCTGCAAACGGTTCAGCTTCTTTCTGCTCAGCTGTGAGAAGTCGAGGAACCCACCTGGCACACACCTTACAAAACCCTAGCTCCTCTGTGAGTATGGAAAAAGTGCTTCCATAGCTTATCCCAACCTCACTTGCAATGGCACTGGTGGTTAGACGTCTGTCACCTTCAATAAGCTGTCGAACACGGCTGATGTTGTCTGCTGTGATGCTGGAGCGGGGTCTGCGGTCATGGCTTTCATTCTAAACACGATTACGACCCTCCAAAAACTGTTTATGCCATGCAAACTCTCTGGCACGAGAAAGTGTCTCTTCCCCGAACTGTACAGTCAACCTTCTCAAGATTTCAGCCTGTTTTACACCTTCAGCAGCAAGAAATTTGATGATAATACGTTGCGCAATCGAGGGGGATACATCCTGCTCAGACATCGCCACGACCGGTAACTGGTGAGTTCGAGGGCATGTGCCCGCCTGCTTCCCCCACTCCTGGCATCCCTGAACATTCCCGCACCTTCACTGGGCTTCCAAGACAAAAAGTCTCGTTTATATTTGATTCACCCACGTAGTTTTGCAAATTACCTTAAGAGTTATAAACCCATTATAAACGTATGCCATTGGGTTTGCCCTAAAACTGGCTAATATATGGCAAAGGTGTATATGCACTGTTTAGATTGTGACAAAATATTTTCTCTATATATTTTAACTCAAGAAAATCTGCTCTAAACAATCTTTCTTATTAGACATTAGATTAGGGTATTTTTTTTTTCTTTAATTAATAATTTTTCATCATTATCATAATACATTCTTGTCTACTGCTTGTGTTAAAGAGATCATTTTATGTCAGACTGGACAAAACTCTTCGATCCTCAACTAATTTTCTTTTCCTTGCCCATTCTAGGACTCTATTTTCAAAGTATTCCCTCACTGCATTCATGTGGTCTTCCTGTAAATTTCCCCCTCTCAACCTTAGCCTTATATGTCATCCTGGAAAGGCAATGTTTTTACATTCTTGAAATATGTCAGAATCATATTAGATAATAATTTTTTCAACTGGTCCAACGCGAGATAATCATTTCTCAACCTTTTCTCTGCGGCTTGTTTCTATCCATTGTTGTTACTAAACATGATTCAAAAGAGTAAGCCAATGTGGGGAGAAAATTCGATTTGTAAAACTTTAATTTTGTGTTTTGGCGACCAAATTTTCATTTGGGAAGTTCTGGTGCATGTTAATTGGACACGAACATCTACATTCCCGCAGGGAATCTTTCATTTGATTCTTGGTCTGTGAGATAATGGAATCAAGAGCCAGAATAAACAAGATTAGCTCTGAACTCTTTGGAGTAACAAATGGGAATTCTCCTGTATTCAAGATTTTCTTGTAAACTATTATTTACATTTAAAAAAAGTAGCAATACAAGAGTTAGTGTGCTTCCCATATTCCTTTTGTTGAAGAAGGCATTACAAGTGTAGGCCTCTATGGGGCCCCTTGCATATAATTGGTTAAAGAGTTCTCTTAATCATTCTATTCAAATATATTTACATAATTATTTTTTGTTAAAACCATCTATTTAATAAAGTTTTTTTTTTTTTTTTTTAGAATAAATGTTTATCATTGTTTAAAGTATCACCAATTGACTCAAATAATGACGAAAATGAAACAAATTTAAGAAGAGGATTGTATGAAAATGTTCCGGATCGTGTTGAAGTGGGAATAAGAATTGTTAATCTTAAAAAAAAGTTTGGCCATTTTACATCAGTTAAAAATGTATCATTGGATGTTTATGTTGGGCAGATAACTGTTTTGTTAGGACATAATGGTGCTGGAAAAACAACTACCCTTTCAATGTTATCAGGTATAGAAAAAGCACTTATAAATTTTGTAATTATAGTTTTCATATGAACTTTTTAGTATAATGGCGTTAAAGTCAAAAGTAATAAATAATTCTCTTGTTTACAATAATGCAGTTCATGTAATATTATTCTCCCTTAGCTATATGAATGAATGAATAACTTTATTTATTAAAGAGCAAAGCTCTATACCAGGTGTCCCCAACCCTTTTCTATCTGCTAGCACATTTATAGGTTACCTATTAGGAGGCAAGCAACAAATGTTTTTTGTATGTTTATTTTAATTGTAAGTTGGGTTTTGGATAATGTTACTTATATTTATAATAATGGAAGTATATTTGACTGTAGAATGAATGAAAGGAAAAGTTTTGTTTGGGGGTACAATCATTAACCCTTGCACTACACTCGAAGGATGATTTTTGTACCTCACTGTACTGCATACTTTTTCGCAAATTTTACATTCGCGTGCTCCTTCTTTCATCACGGCCTTCTCTACTTTCTGCCTCACATTTAATTGTTTCCATCCTCCTTTCTGATTTGGGCTTTGGACCGACGCTGGCGGAGATAAAACTTTTTTTTTTTTTTTCTCCGATTTTGTGTTTTTTAGAAATTTAATTTTGTGAGGTAATCTTCAAAACACTTGTCCACACATAGTCTGAACAATCTAACAACCTAACTACTAATTAAAATATACTGTCGTATATTCGACCAAGTAACTAACTAAAACAATCTAACGAACTAATTTTTAACTAAAATATAACTTTCTAACTAATAAATAAAACTCACAAAATTAAATAATGGCTAAGAGCAGTAAAACAAAGACTTGATTCACACTGAACGCACAAACAAGAATAAATAGAAAGGGTAGAAATAGCCGGGAAAGGAACGGAACAGGTAGTCGACCCTTACCAGGTATTATCCTCAAGAACAGCCTTAAAGTGAATTCTTATGACATCTGTCGGGCTGAAGAAGAAGCTTTAGTTTACAGAGGGATTGGTAGAAAGAGTCAAGGTAGCGCCGGGAAGCCTTGAGATTAAAAAATAGAGAGGAAAGTGGGGTGTCAGCATATGCTGACATTAGTACCGGTGGCACCTAGTTGGTGGGTCGGCATATGCCGACATTAGTAGTTAAAGGGTTAAGTTTGAGATAATTTGATCATCTGGCTGCTCAATGCTCGAGTAAGAATAGAACACGAATGATTTTGAGATGGAGAGTTTAAAGTTCTCTAATCACACATATCTCAAATTGAGTAAAGTATTAAAATGCTATGAAGTTATAATATTTGAATTGAAGAATGATGTTATGAGTTTAATATGTGTTTGGACAAGTTCAATTGTTGATTCCTTAATTAATGGATTCAGTTTGTTGCAGTTGAATAAGAGTTGATTATAAGCCTAAATGATTTTTTTTTTTTTTTTTTAGCTGGCATAGGGTTGCACCGCGACCAGACGGTCTATTGTGCGCCATAGAGTCACACGGTGTTAGATTTAAAACACGAGTTTAGTAGCAGAAGCAAACTTCAGAAGATTGTTAGGGTTAACAAGTGCCGTCTGACTGTCAGTATAGATAAAAATCTTTTTGCCACTATGTTTTCAGTGCATAGGTCAGAAGCACAGTGGAGAATAGCGAGAAGTTCAGCCTGGAAAACTGTTGTGTGTTTGCCTAGTGGAATACTGGCTACAGAGTTTGGTTTGTATTTCCTCCAGACACCAGCACCTGAGCCGCTTTCCATAAGTGAGCCATCCGTGTAGCAGTTGATACCATGTTTGGGTCTGTGCTTCCTTGATTTATCAATGTTAACATTGTAGTTGGCACTGATAAACTTCCGGATTTGTAAGTCTGAGGGCATAGCTAGGATACTATTTTCATTGAGCCTGCTAAGTAAGTTGCAATGATCTTGATGGGTAAACTTGTTGGAACACTTACCTAATTTGGTAAAGCGATAGATAGTTCTCAGCGTGTGCGCTTCCATCCCAAATTCAGAGGCATGATATTCAGCATTCTCTCCATCGCAGTTGTTGGAGTAGTCTTAATAGCCCGGGTTATCATGAGGCAAGCTAGCCTTTACAGTTTACAAAGTACCTTTTTATTGTTCCCTATGTGAGCTCTGTGCCACCATATTACGGAGGAGTAAGTGATCATTGGTCTAATGGCTGTAGTGTAGAGCCAATAGACGATTTGGGGTTTGAGTCCCCAAACATTATTAATAGCACCTTTACACGCCCAAAGGCATTTTAGAGTTTTTCCGGCAATGTAAGATATATGAGTGTCCCACCACAGTTTGTGGTCAAGAATGACCCCTAAATGCTTAAATTCTTTTGAGTTGGTGAGTTGGTGAGTTGTATACCGTTAATACTAGGTAAGTTCATGTTTACCTTTCTTTTGTGTGTAAAAGTGCAGACCTTAATCTTTTGTGGATTGATGTTAAGTCCAGAGGATCCACACCAATCACAAAGAATGTGTATAGCATGTTTTAGTAAAGAGGATACCATGCATTGATGTTTGCCCCCTATTAGAATTGCAATATCATCTGCGTAGCCCTGTGTATAGAAGCCTTGGGAGTTTAGTTTCTTGATGAGCGGATCAATCACCAAACACCAAAGTAGAGGCGATAAAACGCCATCCTGAGGGCAGCCACCATTTGGTTTGATCCTTAGCATGGTATTGGATAATTCTGATGTTAAGTTTCTGCTTTCAAGCATTACCATTTTCCATCCTCTGATGACAGGATCGATGTCATAGTCAATCAGGGCACCCAGGATAGTGTTATAGGGAATTCTGTCAAAGGCACCTTCAATATCGATAAAGGTGCCAGTCATTATATCTTTCTGTTCCATGGATATTTCAATCCTGGAGACAAGATTGTGTAGTGCTAATTTGCAAGATTTGCCAGCTTGGTTGGTGAATTGGAGTGAATGTAACGGATTGTTAAGAGATAGGTGTGCTCTAATATGCCTGTCCAGAATTTTTTCACGAGTTTTCATCTGGAATGAGGACAGGCATATAGGTCTGAATGATTTGGGGTCCGTGTAGGTACCTTTTCCCAGGTTTGGAGATGTAGCAGAGTTTGGTTTTTCTCCAACTAACTGGTACATATTTTAAAGCCAAGCTACCTCTGAATAGTAAGAGAAGGTATCGTTTAATAATTGGTAGACCTTTCCGTTATAAAGCTGAAAAGATGCCATCAATGCCTGGAGACTTAATGGAATCAGTGATTTAATTGCCCATTCAACAAGCGCGTTAGGGGTAATGATTCCTCTGGCCGTATGCCAGGCCTCTTTGCTGGCACGGTCAGTAGGGTAGACAACATCACTGTTGTCCAAGTTTATAACCTTACAGTTGGGAAAGTGTGATTCCGCAAGCATAAGTAGGGTTTCATATTCATTTGTTGTTTGTTTGTCATGTGTCTTCAGGGTTCCAAGTGGCCCCTGGTCATGTTGTTTGGATAAGATTTTCTTAACACGGCAAGCAGCCGGTAAGATATCTATGTCACTGCAGAAGTTCCTCCATGCGTGTCGTTTAGCGTGTCTGACAGATTTATGATACTCAGTTAGAGCAACTTTATAGGCATCCCATCTGCCAGATTTCTTAGCCGAATTAAAAAGTCTTCTGGTAAGGACTCTCAGCCTGTTAAGGTTGTCATTCCATCAAGGAGCCTTTTTATTGTTTGTGGACCTCTTTACAGGGTTGCTTTCGAGATAGGAATGCATTAAAGCATCAGATAGTGAGGAGTTGAGACATTCAAGATTCCATGAATTGTCAATCTTGGTAGGACAACTCTTGGCAGCCTCAGCTAGATTTAAAGCAAAGGAATCCCAGTTTGTTAGTCTGGGGTTCCTGAATGTTATGAGGTAGGTTTCATCATATTTAAGATCGAACCTAATATATTTATGATCTGAACATGTTTCTTCGTCAACCACATGCCAGTTAGTAATGTGAGCCCTTAATGTAAGTTAGAGGCTAAGGTAATGTCTATGATCTCAGATCTATTTTTGTTGAAAAAGGTAGGTGACCTGCCTTCATTCAGGATAATGAGATCATTTTCAATAATGTAATCTAGGATAAGCTCACCTCTCTTGTTGGCGTTCGTGCTTCCCCAGATTTTGTGGTGTGTGTTGGCATCCAGACCTGCAATGATGCTTTGATTGCACCACTCCAGGGCTGTGCCAATGGTGTAGGTAGGGTCTGACTCCTCGTACGGCAGATAGCCCGCTGCAATGGTCAGCTCCCTAAGTCTTGTGTTCCTTTTCGGGTTGAATTTTGCTACTGCTAGATCTCTGGAACAAAATTGCCAAAGAGGCAGCAGTTTTAGAGATTTTTTGCATAAGATACAGGCTCTGGGATTGCTGGCGGCAGAGATAATTTCAAAGCCTCTCAGATTCAACCCAGAAACCCTACCATTTATTAAATAAGGTTCTTGAATAAGAATGATATCAATGTCCTTACCTTGAATGAATTGCTGTAGAACACCACAGGCAGCAATGCAGTGGTGGAGATTGATCTGCAGCATCTTCATGGTACGTTGATTAGTCAACTGTGTCCAGACCGCTGAGGTCGGGGTCCACCCTTAGGATCAGGCTTCTCCCCACTATCAGACAAGTCAGGTCGCCTCGACCTCTAGTAGTCGGTGTTTGGCTTCGAGCCACCAGGGATGCAGGCAGGCACGCCCGACGGCAAGGGCTTGTCCTTAGGAGCAGTTTTAGCTACCCCCTTGGAGGTCACACTGCCAGCCGTCGCCACCGCATGCCTCCCCTCAGGCTTTGACGGTTTAACCCCGGGAGGGCTCGGTCCAGGTGCCGACAACGGCGGCAAGGGTCTACCTACAGTCCCAGCAGAAGCTGAGACCTTCGGCTTCGCCCCACCAGCTACTGCCACCACTGATCCGCCACCCATCCCGGAATGTTCGCCGTCAACGTCCATTTTGACCTCCTCAAGTATTCTGGAGGCCGCCTCGACCTCACCCTCATCTCGAGAAGGCACTCCTTGTTCCAGAGTGGACTCTTCTGTCTTCTTAGTTTTGAGAATTCTCAGAGTCACACTATTCATGCCACAATTGAGTGCCATGTTCTTGACGCGAAGGCTATCCATGCTTGTCTCAGGTATCTTAAAGAAGACGTAGAAGCCTTTGTCAAGCTCCTTAAGGTATGTTAGAGTCCAGGTATGTATACCATCCACGTTGTGGTTCTGGACCCGGCCGGGAAAAAATCCACCAACCTTAACGGTTTTGGTAAGTTCCCGCGCATCACAAGTGCGAAGGAACATGCCCTCACACATGCTCATCGTCGGGATGGTGGCTTCAAGTCAGGTTTTGGTTGCCTCATCCTGGCAACAAACGATGCAGCCGCCCAATTTGAAGCTGGCTCCATCGAAGGCAGGATGATGTTCTCCAAAAGGATCGAGTGCTCCCACCTTATCAGCGATCCTTTCTTTAAGCATGTCGCTTTGCTCACGAGTGAATTGTTCACGAGGATAGCCCACAGGGACCACCGCCACCAACAAGTTTCTCACAGCGGAAGCGTAGCTAGAGGTTGTCTCCTTAGGTTTCTTGGCTACTGGGGCCGAGGTTCGAGGCTTGAGAAGCTGCTCTCCCTTAGGGCTTCCCGGGCACGCTTGCAGGTTTTTTGCGAACCCCCGCAACCCTGCCCGATGGCCTTATAGGAGGCATCTTAGTGACTGGAGCATTACCAGTTGGTTTAAGTCCTAAGGCTTTGGGTCCAGAGCCAGACGTGCCAGGCACAGGGCCTGCTCGGAATGGAGGGCCACAGCACCAGACTCAGCCTGACTCCTCCCAGGCTCTGGTATTGTCTGTTTACCTGATGTCGGAGCGGCATCAGTTGATTTTAATATGATCCTAGCAGTAGGTTTTTGTCTCCTCCTTCTCCTCCTCGAAGACCAAGAGGGGACCCAGAATTATCCTCCGCGGATCGACCACTCTGGTCTTAGGGTTCGGATTTGGAGGGTTTAGGTTCAGGAACCTTGTTTGTTTGTGGAGTCTGGGCGTCCGTACCTGCTTTCGCAGAGGTCGCAACCAACAACTCCTGGTTGGTTTCAATGCGGCAGCCCTCAATCTCACCTGTGAGGGTTTTGAGAAGGCTGCTCACACTCGCTTGTCGATAAGGTCCTCAGGCGAAATCGCCGAGGTGCGTGTTGGCTCCAAGGAAGACAAGTCTTCCTTGGGAATGTTTTCAGATTCGTCATCTGAAAACGAAAGGTGTTTTTTTTTAAATTAAGTTCGGACATTTTGTTCCCACGAGAATGGGGGTGTGAAAATACTACAGGTACTACCCCCTCTCCCTGCAGCAGGCAATAAGATACAGATGGGTGGCCCAGGTGCCCCAAGTGGGTCGATCATAGACAGTGTATGTTTATACACCCCCTGCCATCCAGCCACAGCTCAGCTCCCTCCAACTAGCTTGGGTGTATAAAAGGGTGGTCGCCAAATGACCAACCCCCGCCTCTGTCGTCCGCGAGTCCCATCGGACTCCCCGGGGGGCACCACTAGGAGGTGACAGTAGTCGTTGGTAGGGATAGGGAGGACTGGAAGTTTATCACAGCAGTGGGTAGGGCACTCTAGCTTGATAAATTTCACAAAGAGTGGGGGAGACGCCCGCACCAATATCCCTCTCTAGTCCTCCTGTTGCCCTACCCATTTACCCCCCAGCCTAAATGATTACTTATTGTTTTATTTAAAAAAGAAAACAACAATTTAATTTTATATGAATATACTACTTAAGAGTTTATTTACCTTATTTTTAATTACATTACTGTTGTTTTTATTATTAATTTACAATTTTAGGAATGTTGTCACCATCTTCAGGATCAGCTGTATATCGGGGATACAATATTTTTACTGATTTAAAAGCATTTCGCAAAGATCTAGGACTTTGCCCACAGCATAATTTACTGCATACAGAACTTTCAGTAATTCAGCAACTTATTTTTTTTGGAATGGTATGTTATTTAATTTTTTTTTTGTTTCGTGATATATTTTTTCTTTAAATTTACCTTGAGCTCAAGAAATTAAAAATGTGTTTGATAACTTTCTCCCGTTTCTGGATTAATAAACAATAATTTGCCAAATTCAACTTAACCTGAGAAATATGGATAATAATTAAAACCAGTGGGTTGGGGTCTTGCTTCCAAAGAACTTTTTGTTGTAGAACCCTTGAAACTTATGAATTATTCAGTAAAGGAGACAACCAAGAAGCCAGGAACTTTTTTATATTTTCTCGTAACTGGATATTATCCTTGTTATTAAGTGGTATTTCTCTAACTTTTTTGTCCCCTAATTTATTTATTTTAAAACAATGCATTTTAATATCATTATCATAAGTGTAACATGTTTATTACTTTTGGATGGCATGGGTTAAATTCAGTCCCACACTGTTGAATATCAGGTGGTCCTTAAAATATGAAATATAATGATTTATTTATTTTTTTAATGTTAAAGAAACATCCGTCTTGCAAGTTTTCAATAATTCTTGAAGTTCTTCTGCCAACTCTCGGTATTGCTTTTTCTTTTCAGCAACTGTCTTTTGTGATAGGACACCCAACCCTATAATCTGTATCAGTTTTTTATTTTATGAATTACTGATAAGCCTGGCCAATTATTTTAAACTGTGTGGTCCATGATGATATGGTGATCTCATAAATTTTAGTTTTGTAACCTGAAATAATTGGTAATACCTATAAAAGGGGCAATGAATGGGTGCTGAAGAGATTCATCTTTAATTTATGGCCTGATGAATAATTTTTGCTGCATTTTTATCTTTTATCAGACACTCCTTACCAGCCAAGATTTGATAATCCGATGTCACGTGTTGTATAGTTTTACCTACCTTTTTACATAAGCTTTTTCTAGAAAAACATTGCCATATTTTAGTTATGTTAAATATACCTGCTATGTTTACCACTGCATCTGATTTTTATTATTGTTGTATCTAATTGATTTTAGCTCAAAGGACTTTCTAAGAAAGATGCTAAAGAACAAGCTGTTGACATTTTAAAGGAAGTTGGTTTGTTTGAAAAAATAAATGAGCTGTCATTGAATCTTTCTGGTGGAATGCAGCGTAAGCTATGTATCGCCTTAGCTATGATTGGTAGACCTAAGGTAAAAAATATTTAATATTTGACCTGGAAATATATTTTATTTAATTAAGATATCATTAGGACACATTTTACATTTATATTTTTGTGTTAACCTGATCAGAAATGTTTTTAATTTTCGGTCTGAGTAACGTTACAATACTCAGATTCTCCAGATATCTTAAAAAGGAACAAAAGAGAGGGTATTTATTCTCTCTTAGTTTTGCCTTTCCTTCCAGAGTTGAATTAAAGCAACCATGTTTTCTCATTTAAAAGCCATTTAGTCAGCTGGAAACGAAATAAACCTAATTTTTTAATGTATTAACAAAAAGTTTGATAGGATTAGGTATTCAATAAAATGAAGAATAAATTTTATTCAAGATATTATGCTAATTCTGTATAATTTTTTTTTTTTGTGAGTAGAAACCAGTTGCCTGACAGGTCTCTCATACCCGGGGGAGGTTATGAGTGAATCCCCATTTAATTACATGCTTGAAAAAGTCCTCCTAGGATTGAGATTTGAACTCAACCTTTGGCATGGTTGACTAGTACATTAGCCACACAGCCAAGGGCTGCCCTTTTTTACATATACTAATCCTTTAAAATTAATATATTTTTTTTTAGTTTAGATCAATATTTTCTTTAAATAGTGGATGTATTAATGGGCTCTTAAATCATTTTGAATCTTTAAAATTGTTTTCATGATTTTTTTTTACAGGTAGTCATTCTTGATGAACCTACTTCAGGACTTGATCCTGAGTCAAGAAGAGAAATATGGAATATTTTGTTGGTAAATATTATTTTGTCTTCAGTTGTTATTGATGTAAATGATTTTACTTCTCACAATTATTTGTTTACAGAACTCACGAGGTGAACGAATGATGTTGATTACCACCCATTTTATGGAAGAGGCTGATGCTTTAGGAGATCAAATTGCCATAATGAATCATGGTGAAATTTGTTGTTACGGAACTCCATTATTTTTGAAGAAGCAATATGGTCAGTAATATAATTTATTCTTTCTTTCACTTGCCTATATACGTTTTGGCTACAATGCCATCTTCAGGTGCAATGGAACTGATTTGATCTAAAAGTACAAAATATTATCAAAATCACAAATAATCATCCTACGATTTATCATGAAATTATATAACTATGTTAAAATGTATGATAAAAAAAAACAAAATAAAATTAATATATATATATATATATAACACACACACACACACACACACATATATATATATATATATATTATATATATATATAATATACATACATACATACATGCATATACATACAGATAAAATTATTAATAATCTATGAGATTAACATTAAAATCCTAGAATTCATGGTTTGGTTAAGACTCATAAAGTTGGTCATCCACTTAGGCCCATAGTTTACAATAAAGGTTCTATCTCAGAGAGATTGTCTAAATATTTAAATCCAACACTCAACTATTTAAATAGTTTGAATAGATATGACGTTAAGAATTCCTTAGAAGCTAAGATATCATTAAAAAAATGCAATTTATTCATGATTATTTAACACTAGTCAGTTATGATGTTGAAAATTTATTTTCCTATGTAAAAATACAAGACATTATTAAAATTATAGACGAGGAATCACTTGTAGCTGGGTGGCTAGCGTAACAGCCTCCCATGCCAAAGGTCACGGGTTCAAATCCGCAGGTGGTCCTAGGATTTTTTAATGGGAGTAAAAAATCCTTAGTTACGCCGTCCTTCAGAGGGGACGTTAAAAGGTGGTCCCGAGCCTGTGCGATGTCAGGTACTCGTTAAAGATCCCTATCCTAATAAAACCTGGATAGGCAAAATTTAGGACTCCCACTGTAGCATTGTCCGATTAGCCATAGTAGCATAAAGTGACGTTAAATAAATAAACAAACAAACAAATCATAGACTTAAATTGCGAACACATTGAACCTCACACAGTTATAAAGAATAAAAAACTTTTATCGAAGGCATTAAAATTTGTTGCGAAAATTGTTATTTTTCATACAAAGGAGAATATTATAGAATGATAAAGGATATTTCTATGGACGGTTCCATGAGTGTTAATTTAGCAGGAATTATCATGAATAAAACTTTAGATAATGCATTAGCACAATATAATAAACCCCTACCCATCATCGTCAAATATATTGATGACATTTTAACGTTAATTGATCATGATGACATAAAAGTTTTTTTTAGATATCCTCAATTCGACAACCAACCTTAAATTCACATATGAAGCAGAAATAGATCACCACTTAAGATTCTTAGATATTAATATATATAGTAATAATAACAGAATAACCACAGAATGGACTAAGAAAGAAATCACCAGTAATAGAATTTTAAATTTTTATAGTAACCACATCAAATAGTTAACACTGCATATAATTTGATATACCGTGCAATCACCTTAACAAGTTTGAATTATTTAGGGAAAACAAAAGACAGAGTTTACAACATTCTATTAGACAATTTTATCCAATAAAACTAATACATAAATGATGGCACAGAGGTTTAAACCATAAAGCAATAGATTTCTCTGACTTTAATAATAGTATCAATACTCTTAATAATGACAGTAACAATACAGTTAACAAACCCATAATTTAATTAGATAATAGCAATAGAAAACTCATCACTCATTATTTTCAACTGACCGTTTTGAATATCAACAATAGTAATAATCCAGCCAATAATTTAGATAGGGACACAGTCTGTAATAATACCAATAGACCTAAATATTATTCTATAACAAATATCCATAATTTGACTGACCAACTTATACAAACTTTTAAAAAATATGACATAATAGATATTAAATTTGCAAAAAAAATCGATCAATAAATTAGCTCTTATCCACACTAATAAAAAAGACAAAATAGACAAACTCAAAAAAACTAATGTCATCTACAAAATAAAGTGTTCGGATTGCAATAAAATGGACAATAAAACCTTTATTTACAACAGACAAACTAAACAAAATTTAAATAGCAGAATCACTCCATGTCGGCCCTCCAGAGTGGAGGTAGTTAGGCCGACGTACTTAAAGTATTAAAGGACCTCATTTCTGAGATAAGAGATCTCAAGTCCTCACTTGTCGCCAACACCGAAGAGGTAAAAGACATTAAAGACACTTTAGATAAGCAGACAACGATAAGCTTCGAGAACGCGGAGCGTTTAAAGTCAGTCGAGGCACTCCTGGAGGCCCTAAATAAAAAAATTGATATGCTCACTCAAGAAAACTTCACATTAAAAACAAAGGTCACTGAACTTGAAATAAGGTTAAACAGGTCAGAACAAAATATTCTCACGAAGACCGTGGAGATTAGGGGCATACCGGTGAGACCCGTTGAGTCTCCGATGGGCCTGGTGATGGGCATCGGAGCCGGGCTAGGTCTTAAGTTGGAAGTGGGAGACATCGACCATGTTGAGAGGCTCAGGTCGAGGAAAGATGATGTACCTGGGCCGCTAATGATCCGTTTCATGCGCCAGACTGTGAGGGATGAGTTGACGAGGAAGAGAAAGGTTGTCAGAGACTTCTCTACTCGCCACCTAGGATGGCAAGAAAACAATGCCCATAAAATATTCTTGGGCGAGGCGATGTACCCGACCAATAGACATCTTTACTGGCTGGTCAATCAAATTGAAATATGCATGGTTCAACGACGGTAAAGTGAAATGTTGGCATGCGGATGGCCAACCAGTAATAGTCATCAACTCGTCTTCGGACCTAGAAGTTTTTGACTGACATCAGGGACCACTTTTCACCTCTCCGGATTATCGGCTTTCAACCATTCGTTTTTTAACCATCAATTCGCGATTTTCATCTCCTTATTATTTTTCTTTTTTTCTTTATTATTGTAGCTATTTTTATTTTTGTTCAACATTCAGCCAAGAAGCTATTTTTTTTCTTTATTCGAAAATATATGGGAATTTTTCAATATCTAACTCAATCAGAGTAATAATTATTTTATTTTTATTCGCTACTAATAACTATTGATAATGTAAAAACTTTTTTTAATTTCTATATTATGTTTATTTGTTAAGAATGTTTATGTTTCCAGTTCTGATTTCACAATTAATGTCAATGCACTGCAGGTTTATTCACCTTCTCATCCTCACTCCCTTTTTCTCATGGCCTACCTCGAATACCTTTTCGCTGAAATATCCACAGCTTCCCATTCCCTACTATTTGGAGTCATATACTGCCTTCCCAGAGTACCCTTTGAAACAGTATTCGAATCCACCCTTTACAATCTAATCACATCCTATAATAATATCATCCTTACTGGGGATTTTAACACCAACCTATTGTTGCCTTCCTCAGACCATGCTTTCTTAACCAACCTCTTCTTCTCTCTCGATCTTTATATTGCACCATATAATCCCACACACCACACCCAGTCCTCAGAATCCTGGCTCGATCTGTATGTTCTGGACTCTGCTGATAAACTCCTTGCCTCGTCTCAACATCCTGTTCCATTCTTGTCTGCCAATTATCCGTTCTTATCCAGGTATCCTATAATCTTTCGATCACGCTATTTTCCCCAAGAACCATTTCTTTTTGTAACCTTAACACCCTTTCATCTGAAATCTTGGCTCCAGATCTTGAAGCTATCCCATGGGACACCATATATTCGCTTAGGACCGTAGATTCTATAGTCGAAACCCCTACCTTTCACCTCCATAATATCCTTGACAACCATGCTCCTCTTATCATAAAGAAGATCCGACACCGTCCTGCTCCTTGGTTAACGCCTGAAATTAGGGAATGCATGAAGCACAGGGATGCTGCAAGGCGACGATTCAGGCGCTCCCGTCTTCCTAGTGATTACTCCACCTTCAAACATCTCAGAAACAGTACCCAATCCATGATACGCCTAGCTAAATCCCAATTTTTCAACAATCCTTATCTTGTGCTTCCGACTCCAAAGCCAAATGGACAATCCTGCGTAAACCATCCTTAGGAAAACACACCCATAACCAAACTTTTCCTATTTCTGCTGATGATCTTCCTGCTCCTCTCATTTATCATATCAGACGCCGATGCCTACACCCATGCACCATTTCAATCCGGATTCTTTCTTTTTTTCCCATATCACCCCCGAGGACCTCTTTAATTCTATTCGTAAATCCCGAACCAATGACTACGGACCTGATAATATTCCAGTTAAACTAATCAAAGCTTCGCTTCCTTCTATCCTTCCAATATTATACCATATCTATAACTTTTCTCTAGACAGTGCAACCTTCCCTACTTCCTGGAAAATCGCTCTATTCCGTCCACTGAAGAAAAATTTAAATCCAGTAAAAGGTGTACTCCAAGGTTCCTCGTTATCTCCTACCCTTTTCTCCATATTCATTAATGATCTTCCGCTCTCCATCAAGCACTCCCAATACCACCTCTATGCTGATGATATTCAGATTTATATTTCCTTCGGACACCCCAGCAAAATGTGCGCTGTGCAGTGAAGGTCATCCTGCTAGCTATAAAGGCTGCATAGTGTACAAAAATATGCTGAGACAAAAGATCCTAAACATATCCTCTAGAACCCTACAGAAGACCTCCAGCACTACTAATGAAGCACCCGGCCCTTCAACCAGGACTACTCCGATCATCCATCGAGCTCCAGGAGGCAGCGTGTATCAACCACCACCAAGCTCCAATACCTCCGCCTATTCTGCAATAACCACAAAACCTCTGCCCCGACCTCAATCGCCTCAAGATTCCACTTCACAGCCGCAGACATCCCATCCTCAACCCCCGATCTCCTCTCATCACCGTCAGACCATACATTCACAGCCTCAGAGAACTCATTCTAAACCTCTTAACTCCCACCCTCAGTCAAAAATACCCATAAATGATCCAAAACCTGCTTCTCTGAGAGTCAAGTTACCGCCACTAATCTCTCCACAGACCAATCCCAAACATCCACCTGCATTAATCACTGCAGTTCAGGACAATCTCTCATTTGAAGCTCCATTACCTGCTGAATCTCAAAGAATAATCTTACCCACACCAAAACAGATTAATCCTTTAATCCTAAACACCCCTTCCTACCCCAATCCTAACCAACCTCCAACTGACATAACATCTATTCTTTCATCCTTCCTTCTAGACCTCCAAAACACAATCAAACCACTCATCAATCTCCTTACAAGTCTCCTATCACAGTTCCCGATTAATTTCCCTAGATGAATAAGCAGACCCTAGCTATTCTCTTATGGAATTCCAATGGTCTGATTAATCACAGAGACGAACTTGACATCTTTCTTCACGACAATAACATAGACGTTGCCCTTGTGACTGAAACACATTTCACACCTCATTCACACTTTTACATACGCGACTACATCACATACAGATCAGATCACCCTGACAAAACATCCCACGCTGGCTCTTGTATCCTTATTCACAATTCCTTAACTCACTCCCTAATTCCTTCTACTCCAACTGACGCCATCCAATCGACTTCGCTTGCCTTATCCTGCCGTCCATTTAACATAACCATCTCAGCTGTATATTGCCCTCCTGGGATTTCCCTCTCCTCTAACCAACTCGATTCCTTATTTCAGTCCTTTGGTCCGCGCTTCATTGCTGGGGGAGATTACAACGCCAAAGATCAACGGTGGGGATGCCGAACATCCAACGCTCGTGGCCGGATTCTCTCCCAAGTCACCACTTCCAACAGCTATTCAGTCTTATCACCTAAAAATCCTACTTACTGGCCTACTTCCCTGAAAAAGCGCCCTGATATTCTTGATATATTCGTCACATCCCAAATTCCCACCTTTCAATCAACAGTAACATCCTTAGACGACCTCTCCTCAGACCATAGCCCAGTTCTGCTTCTCCTGCATTCAAACCCTATTCCTAAATCATTCCCTCCTTCATTGATCACAGGACATGTTGACTGGGACAACTTTCGCTCTCATCTAGAAAACGAACTTGACTTAAAGATTCCGCTAAAGACAGAACAACAAATTAACTCTGCTATAGAAAAACTGACAAGAACAATAGGTATTGCAATTAGTAACAACTCAACACGTCCCAAAAATAATTATTCCCGCGACACTAACTTACCGCCTCATATTCGAAAATTATTAACAGAGAAACGGCGAGCAAGGGCTAAGTGGCACAGGTCCAGATACCCATCCGACAAAACATACTATACTCACCTAACTAACAAACTCAAAACTGAAATTAGAAAATTCAAAATGCAAACTTTTCAGGACTTCACAGAAAACCTAAGACCAAATGACAAATCTTTATGGACAACTACCAAAAATCTGCTCAAATTCAAAACTTTTAATCACCCACTCCTTACCGAATCTTCTACCTGGTCTCGATCAGATGAAGAAAAAACTCAAATATTTGGTGAACACCTTTCCAAAATATTTAATCCACATCCTGAAATCCTTAATCCGACCCATATCGACCATATTGAAGCAGAACTAGCTATTCCACTCCAAATGTCCCCACCTCCTAAAGCCTTTCATCCTTCTGAAATAATTAACGTTATCCATCAGTTATCCATCGTATTAAAAAAGCACCTGGTCATGATCTCATCACATCCTTTATCCTTAAACAGCTACCTCGAAAGGCTATCCTCTACCTCACTTATATCTTTAATGCCACCCTCCGAACCACCTATTTTCCTGAACCTTGGAAAATGTCAATAATCAAAATGATCCCAAAACCTCAAAAGCCTCCTGAACATCCATCCTCATACCGTCCGATCTCCCTTTTACCTATCATGGGCAAGATTCTAGAAAAACTCATTTTAAAGCGCCTTTACCCGATCCTAGAAATGCATCACGTCATTCCTGACCACCAGTTTGGATTTCGGACATCCCACTCTACAATTCAGCAATGCCACCGTGTGGTGGATGTTATATCCTCCACATTGGAGCGAGGAATGTTTTGCACGGGTGCTTTTCTCGACGTGGAACAAGCGTTCGACCGAGTCTGGCACCCAGGACTCCTTTATAAACTCCGTCAATTCCTTCCCGCAACATACTTCCTCATAATCCGTTCCTACCTCACTAATAGAACCTTTCAAGTAAATTATAACCTTTCCTACTCTTCCATAATTTCTCAGTCTGCAGGTGTACCTCAGGGTAGTATCTTAGGTCCCATCCTTTATACGGTATATACAGCTGATATCCCACTCCATCCTAGCACTGTCCTCACAACTTACGCGGATGACACTTGTGTGTTATCCGTCCATAACGATCCAACCGCTGCATCCCAAATCCTTCAGTCCCACATCACAGCCATTTAGGAGTGGTGTCGGAACTGGAGGATTAAAATAAATCCTAAAAAATCCCATCAAATAACCTTTACCCTTCGTCGAAAACCGATGACCTCCTGCCCTACCGTATCCTTTAATAATACGCCACTCATACCTGTTGAACAAATCCGATACCTAGGACTCCATCTTGACAAACGTCTTACATGGAACCCTCACACGAGACTAAAACGACAGGAAACTGCCCGTAGATACCGATTACTACAACACTTACTAGACAAACGTTCAAAACTTCCAATTCACTACAAAAAGCTCATTTATATCACTGTCATCAGACCAATCTGGACATATGGAATCGAGCTTTGGGGCTCTACTAAGCCATCTAATTCCTCCCGCATCCAATCCTTACAATCCAAAATCCTTCGCAAAATCCTAAATGCTCCTTATTTCGTCACAAATAAAATCATCCATAACGACCTTAATATCCCATTTGTGGCAGACCTTTCTCGAACCAGATATACCACTTTTAATTCCAAACTCCCAACTCATATAAACCCTCTTGTCCGCAACCTATCAACCTCGCATATTCCTGACAACCCTCCGAGGCGATTGAAAAGAAGATGGCCTCGGGATCTACTTACTTAAATAAACATCGAAGTACTACCGCTGGGTAGTTTCTTCACAAGCCTTATACGCCTTTTATTATAATTCATCACTTTTACTTATTGTATTTATGTAATATACAGTTGTAAAATTCAATAAAATATAATTAAAAAAAAAAAAAAAAAAAAAAAAATATTTCCTTCACCCCAAATGAATTTCCTGATGCTATCTCTAAACTTCAGGAGGACATAAACAATATAAGTGCTTGGTCAAACAGCAACTAACTCCTGCTAAGTGCTGAAAAAACTAAAGCCATCCTGATAGCATCACCTGCTCTCCTTAAATCCATTCCCAACACCCCCAACCTTTTCCTAAACAATACTCCTATCTCTTTTCATTCATCCGTCAAGAACTTAGGTATTACTCTTGACCAAACTCTCTCTTGGAAACCACACATCTCCCAAATATCCCGCCGAACCATAGCAACCCTAAAGCAATTCCGTCGCCTCCATCACCTCCTACCATTCAATATTCGTAAACTGCTTGTTTCTTCCCTTGTTTTTCCCCACTTTGACTACGGTTGCGAGGTGTACAGCGGACTTTCAGGTGAGCTCGAAGCAAAACTCAAGCGTATTATGAACTGTGCAATATGGTTTGTATTCGGGATCACCAGAGACACGCATATAACCCAGTATTACGCCGAGTTAAGGTGGCTTTATCCTCGTTACAGATGCCAGTATTTCCTAGCTTCCTTCCTCTACCAGGTTATCAGAACTCATCGTCCCAGCTATATCTTCCAATCCCTTCAATTTAAATCATCGGTTCAGTCCCGTTCTACCAGATCCCGGCTTTCTGATCTCTACCCTCCTCCTCATCGTACTGCTGCGTTTGACAAGTCCTTTCTAGCCAAAGCAACCTCTCTTAGGAATTCTATCCCTCCTGAGATCCGTCATGTAAGAACGACTTCCTTCTTCAAATCGCTCCTTTTCAACCATCTTCTTCTTACCCAGTCAAACAGACAATAACTTCCAACTGCAGGTTCTATAAATTCCAATTATTACTATTGTATTTTTTTGTGTGTGTTTATATTACTTAAATTATCACTGATGAATTAGCTATTTCTGTTTTTGTTTTTTTTCGTTGTTTTATTTTTATTTTTATTTCATTCTCTAAGTCTGATTTGTAAAGATTTCAGTTTAGTAATTTGTCATTCTAAGCCATGACCACACTGTTCCGGTAATAAATTATGTATTTTATTTTATTCTTAAGGGACTTTAGTCCCAGGATAATAAAGAAGTTTTTTCATTTCATTTTTTCATTTTCATTTTTTAAATTAATCAGTTATTGTTTTCATAATTATTAATTAAATTTGAATCATTTTAATTAGGTTTGCACCATGATGAGCATGGTAAATCGACTGATTCTGTTTATATATAATTTGTATAGTTCATGTTTTGTCAAAATTTTAAATTGTTTTGATAGAATTTCTAGAATTTTAACGTTAATCTCATAGATTATTAATAATTTTAACTGTATGTATATGCATGTATATGTATATATATATATATATATATATATATATATATATATATATATATATATATATATTATTTGTTTTATTTATTTTTTTATCTTATATTTTAACATAGTTATATAATTTCATGATAAATTGTAAGATGATTATTTGTGATTTTGACAATATTTTGTACTTTTAGATCAAATCAGTTCCATTGCACCTGAAGATGGCATTGTAGCCGAAATGTAGTGCAATTATTTTCAATAAAAGAGTGGTGAAGTAGAAATCAGCCTCCAATTTTATTCCTAGTCATAATCTATCCTCCTCCTCAGTATTCACTCAGCCAGCCGGTATACCTCAAGGTAGTATCCTTGGCCCGATCTTCTATACAGTGTATACATCTGATATCCCTACCCATCCTAGCACTAACCTTACTACTTACGCTGATGACACATGTGTGTTATCCGTAAATAATGATCCTATTGCTGCATCCCAAATCCTACAGAACCATATATCTGCCATTGAAGGATGGTGTCGAAACTAGAGAATTAAAATAAATCCCATCATTAAAATAAATCTGTTCTACTGTTTCTCTTAATAATACCCCACTCATCCCTATAGAGCAAATATGATACCTAGGGGTTCATCTTAACAAACGCATTACTTGGAATCCTCATACGACAAGAAACTGCTACCATTTAATACAACACATACTTGACTGACGATCAAAACTCCCTATTTTCTACAAAAAAACTGACTTATATAACCATTCTTAGACCTATTTGGACATATGGTACTGAGCTATGGGGCTCTACTAAACCATCAAATTCCTCCTGCATCCAATCCTTGCAATCCAAAATCCTACAAAAAATCTTCAATGCTCCTTATTTTGTTTCTAATAAAATCATCCATTGAGACCTCAATATCCTACTAGATGCAGACTTGTCCTAAATTCGATACACCTCCTTTCTGAACTACCAGGCCACACAAACCCGCTTGTGCATAAACTCTCATCTCCATCTCTTCCTGATAATCCTCTGAGGCCCCTGAAAATACGGTGGCCTCAAGACCTGTTAATATAATAATCATTACAGTGTTACCTAAAAGAATGATTGAAGTGGCTAGCCTCTTCATAAGACTATTTCATGCCATATTTGTTATTTTTGCCCTTTTACTTGTTGTATATATCGTATACACTGTTGTAAAAATCAATAAAAATATATTTAAAGAAAAAAGAAAGTTTCTATTGCTTTTTCTGATATTTTGTCTACTAATGTATTTATTAGATAACTATGTCTGAGGTTTCCTCGTTGATTGTTGAAATCTGAGCGTCTGTTCAAAATCATCATTGTTTCCATTGTTACAGATCATTTAATGTTTATGTTCTTATAAATATAAACTTCTTAAAATAAAATGTCATGAGCTGAAGTAATTTACTATAGTGTTTTATGATGTTTGTTGTTCCTCTTCTTTGTTGATGAGGCTCTGACAGACTTCTACTCTCATCCTGAGGTTCAAATGGATTAAGTTAATTTCCTTAGAACTTAATTAATTCATCTTAATAACTATTAAGAAAGTAACTGCTTCATAAATCATTCATTCATTGAACTGATACTTGTCAGAAACTGAACTTAAATTTTAAATTGTTTTTCTTTAGTTCAAACACCAGTTATTTAACTTAACAATTTGCTTATATTTTTGCATTTCTAATATTTTTAGGTTAGCTCATTCACTGGCTAAGTAGCCTAGGCAATGAAGGTCAAAAATGGCCGTATGTCGGAAGAAATTAGAGGCAAGCTGAATTTTTGTCAATTTTTAGGACCTTATTAGAAGAGTATTTTCTCAAAAGTCCCCACTCCTCTCCCCTGTGCTAACCCCGCTTGCCCCCCATAAACATCCGTTTCACAAGTCTTTTTGTTGTTGCCCACAACTTCGCTATTCTACATTCCATATTAATGCGTGATGTGTCATTTTGTTTCTTTATCTATAAGCTTTAAAACATGTTATATAAGATTTGTGCGTACTATTTATACTATTGGCTCAATTTCCTAAAACATGCAAAATTTTCGAATAAAAATTCATATTTTATATCGTTTTCTTATAATAGAATTTTTATTAGAATGTCAAATAAAAGTTGTAGCCCAGATCCTACCCTTTCATATTATGCCCCAACTTCATATTTTTGGGGTCGAGAATCTACAGACAACCAATTATTAGTGCGAGCACGACACCAAGCTAACCCTAAAGCATGTTCAGATGTTGCAGCATTGCTCACTGTATCTAGTTAATTTATGCTTGTTTCAGTTTCTTTCCTTCAAAACTGATAACATATTATTATTAATGGTGCTCTGATTGTTATTAGTATATTAATGTTTTACAAAAAAATATTAAAAGTTCAAAAGATTGTGGACAAAGATTTTTCCAGAAATTTTGAATTAAAATTTTATTTATGATTAATAATAATTCAATAGATTATTTTTGAATATAACTAACATTTATTGATTAATTTTTAAATTATGTATTTTTTTTATTGCCATCGATTGTACCCAATAATCATTCATGATTAGGGTGGAATGCGAATCCGAATTCACTTCAACAGTCAGATAAAGTAGTTCGAAGAAAACTAAAACTTTTAATTTTACACCCACAAACAGATTTAGAGCAGCAAGTTCTTTATAAAACAAATTATACATTACAAATAGGTTTAAAGAACTTATACATTAAATTATTTTTTTCTCTCCTCTACCATCTTATATCGACTGATTTCTATTTGTGCTTTGCTTACTAGTAACCTATTTCTAAATGTTATTATACTCTTAATATTTGGTATTGACATACTTCATTTGTGGTAAGTTTGTCTTTTATGACTGCCACCCGAATTATCTCATACTTCATAAAAATAAATTCCTGTTCCTTTGATGTCGGAATGACTGCTAAGTTAACAAATTTGTGTCTGATCCTTTGACTACCTCCTTATAGCTCTCTTTAAGCAGTTTATAATGCAGAATTTATTATATCTAATTCCTAGCGCTGTTCGGTAGGTAGGATTTATCTTTTCATTTTATTATTATCTAAAGTACCTACCTTTAACAAGTTTTCCTAGTATATCGTTTTTACCAAGATGTGCCACACTATATTTCTTCAAAATATATATTACAAGAATGAATTTATCTTTGGGGCTCTGAATTGTTTGCAGTTCGGGACTCAAGATATTCTTGAAAGACAGAGTTTCATTCAAAGTTAGATAACAAATATTCACAATACGTATTTACTATTTTCAAATTGAATAATTGCTTGAACATCAAATTCACCAACATTACTTTGTGCCATTTATATGCCTTTCCTTTATCGACAGGCCTTAAATCATTTCAATCATCTAGAAGCTAAATTGCGTGATGTATCACAATACGAAAATTTTATTAGATGTGCTGATCATTATTACTTTCTTTTATAAAAACTTTTTCCCTTCCCCGCTTGGCTTCTGTCAAGACTTCTTTGATTTTTTTTTCACATCTCATGTGTCGCTGAAGTATCTATGTAACATCAAACTTCATTGATGCATTAGGTTCATACCCTAATGTTCATGATCTTGGTTATTTAGATTATTTTTTAAAGCCAGAAATCTTGTAAGGAAGAGAGTCCAAGTGGCGGCCAAGATTATTTCTTGAAATAGTCTTAGCTATTTATTACTAACATATGTAAGTCTTTCTTGTAGGTCTTCATTATCTCAAGGTATAGAGTGAGAAATATTAAACCTACAATATTGACCTAGAAACGTTAGCAATAAATAGTTAGGGAAATTTCTTTGTATTTTATTGGCCATCCTGGTGATGTTCCTCTGAATTTTTTAATGATCAACGACTAGCTTTTTATTATTAGTAAACCTTATTATATGAAAATTAAAAATACTCAAGAACTTCTATTAACAATTTTATTTATTTATTTTAAGAAAGGAAACAAATAAAATTGTTTAAATAAAACCTCCCACCAAACCCAACCTAATTATTTCTGGAATTGTTGATCTAAAACACTCCAACTACCGTTTACCCACACAGGATACGGTTGTTTTATAGTTATTGGATAATAAAATAGTCTTCAATATATAGGTCAGAAGCAAAATCTGACTTGAAACAAAATTTAAAAAATATTTTTTATAATTTTTTTGTAAAATAATTATATACTATTAACAATCAGAGCACCATTATTAATAATATGTTATCAGTTCTTAAGGAAAGGAACTGAATCAAGCATAAATAAACTTGATACAGCGAGCAATGCCGCAACATCTGAACATGCTTTAGGGCTAGCTTGGTGTCGTGCTCGCACTAATACTTGGTTGTCTGTAGATTCTCGACCCCAAAAGTATATAGTTAGGGACATAATATAAAAGGGTAGGATCTGCGCTACAACTTTTATTTTTGATAAACCTCAACGAGATTGTTAGACATAATATAGCTTATATTTTATAATACATTTACCTTACCAGTATGATTGCATATCAAAATCTGAAATATTAAGATGCAATAGTTTATTGTTAGTAGCAAATATTTAATTCATCTGTATAGTTGTATATTTATCTATGAGTTGTTACTGCTTTCACAAAGTTTATAAGATAGTTTATTTATTACAAATAAATGCATAAAATCTATATTTAAAATTAATTTGTTTGTTCAGGTTAATTTCAAATGAGAAATGAACGATAGTTATGTTCTGTAAAATATTTAGTTGCTTCGCATGTTTCATTTTACCCTTAATTATGTTTCCAATTTTTTTCTACAGGTGCTGGGTACCATATCACAATATCTTATCAAAATCCTGAAAAATCTAAATCCATTATTCAAATTGTTAATTCCAATATATCTGAGGCTGTTATTATCAATCAATCTGAAGAATGGATTAAATTTGGAATTCCTTTTACTAGAGTCACAGAATTTCCAGTTCTATTTAAACTTTTGGAGTCTCGTGCAGATTTGGAAATTTCTAGAGTTGGAATTAATTGTACAACAATGGAAGATGTTTATCTGAAGTAATTTTAATTTGAAATTATAAATTAATATTAATAAGAATTAATATTATTTAAACACTTTACAGACAATAAGAAATGTATAATTAAAATGTTGTCTAAGTATTTAGTAATTGCCTGTAATATCTATTATATTAGAATTTGGCAGTGAAGGTAGGAATTGAAATGACAAAATTATTATTTTACTAATAGTTTTGAAATATTTTATGTATTTGTAATTATTTATTTACAATATATATTTATAAAATTAAAAATTTGTAATCTTAATAATAGCATTGTGTTATTCTCTGGTTTAGGAGGCCTTTATCAGAAATTTTAATCAGATATAAATAATGTACAAACACCTTATAAACAAATATTGAGTGAAAAAATTACAATAAGTAATAGTATAGAGGTAATTAAGGGATCACCTGTGGTTTAGTGGTCAGCATAACATTCTTCAGCCCAAGACTGTGTATTCAAACCTTGCAGATGCCCCTAGGATTTTTTAAAGGGGCTAAACTACCCTTGGTTACTTCATCCTTCAGATGGAACGTAAAGTGGTGGTCCCAAACCTGTGTTTTGGTCTGGTACTTGTTAAAAATGTCTATCCTAATTAAACCGGATTGGCAAAATTTAGAGCTTCCACTGTAGCATTGTACAATTAGCCACAGTAGCATAAAAGTGACATTAAATGAATAAGAACAATATAGAAATAATTAATTAAGTTCGTAACTAACTTTATTAATGACATGGAATTACAAAAAAGGAATCCTTATTTTGGTAAGAATAAAAATGGTATATGAATGTGGAAGGGATAAAAAAGTTAATTCATATAAAAGTTTTAGTGAACTATTTGTACTTGTATGCCATATTTATGGAAGAAGTTAGTTGAGAGTGCAGTTAAATGAACACACAATTATGTATAAACTTAATTTAATGGTGCCGATATTTCGGACTAAATTATAGGCCTTCAGGGCGATTGAAGGAGTGAGGGTCACAACAATAATATTTACTTATGCCACATTTAGTTTGAACTTTCAGTTGGAATTTATATTATATTTTGTATAGTATTATAGTGACCAAGCTGTTGTACGCCCTAAAACCGAACAAAACAAGAAACAAACATGAGGTAGGCCGATATGTTTGAACATCATTCTTTGAAAAAAAGTATGTTCTAACATGTCTCTATTCCTTGGATCTGTAATAATGATATAAACCTTTCTAAATTGCAACTAACTTATAATTTTTTGATGTTGATATAATTTATTACAAAAGTTTATAAAATTAAGACATTGATTTCCAGAAGGTACTAAAGGAATTTTTTTACAAAATGATCTTTTAATATGTTTGTACTATAATAATTTAGTTTTATCAAAACCCGCTAACCAATTGTATCTAAAAAACACACATGACCTTTGAAAATAGCAGATCTTTCCACAAGGTACTTAGTAACTTATAATTTTATTGTGAGTTTTACTTAAGCATTTCCTTCTACAACATAAATATTTATTTATTAATATACTGTAAAAACAATAACAGATTCATAAAAATAAATGATAGATAATATTAATAAATCAATGAGAGATTTTTGAGCTACCTGTAAAAATTCCTTAGATGGATATAGTATCTTTTGAAAATCATTTTCTCACTGTTGAATACATACACACTTAATCAAATATTTACTCCATAGTAGCCAAATACTTCTCACCTGAAGTTGAAAAATTTATCAATCACTGGCCAACTTCTTTTAAGTTTTCATTGGCATTTGAATGATTTACTATTGAAAGATGTTTTGTAGGGTTCAAGAGGAGGCAGGGGATGCTAGGTCAATGGCTCAAGGAATGATTGACGAAAATGATGAAAGAAGTAAGCTTTCTTTTCTTTACTTCCTTATCAGATTAAAAATATTATCTTTTATTTTTTTCTTATTTGTAGAAATTATTACTTTTAAGAATTTAGTTATAAATTCCTTATAAGTATTCCTTCAATGGTAGTAGTTTCTTATGTGACATGACCAATTTCTCAATATTTGTGAAGCTCTATTGGCCATTTACTAATCTTATGGCTATAGTTTAATGTTTTTGATATACTTAATTGTTAATCATAGTAAAATTTCAATTTGTAAAGTAATATTTATAGATTTACGATTTGTCACCTAAGAATAATATAAGTTATGATGTGTCTGTTCATGCACACACACATATGTGAATATGCATGCATTCAAGTTCTTGTTTAGTATTTGTTTCTTATTAAAACTTATTTTAACTTAAGTTTTATTTGGTTTAGTTCTGTAATTTTTTTTATTCTATTATGAATAAATTAGATGTACTCTCCTTTATTACTCTAAGTAGAAGTTAATATGTATTTGATAATAAAGTGTGAGAAAACAAATTTAAATTAAAATACAAATATTTTTTTTAAATATTTATTATTTTATAATAATATGTCTGAATTATATATGTTTTACATTTTACATTTTTAATAACATTTTCTCATTCAACCTAATACCTGTCTTAATTTAAGGTGACCCAGCGGTTGGCAACATTTATATGCTGTATATTGAACGATTTATGGGTCTTGTTAATAAAAATATGAATCGCACATTGAAGAGATGGTTTCCAACTCTTTTGATTGTAAGTTATTTAATTGTAGTGAAATTACCAAAATATCACTCAGATACGCAAACATTAGTGTTGTTTTGTTTTTGCTTCTATTTTTTTTAATGTTTCATGTTTGGAAACTACATTATAGTATACCAAACAGTAAATGTAATTTATGTTTTTTTGGCTCCTAATCTATCTTTTTTTAAATTTATTTATTTTACAGGCAAGCCTTTTAACCCATTCGAAACCGATCGCACACCGTGTGTGCAATGGATTTCCGAGGCTATTAGACAGCCTGAACACCGTGTGTGCAATGACAGTAATGTGCAATTATCAGTTATTCTGAGTAAACTAGTTGTCGAAATAAATTTTTATGAAACTAATGAAATCTGTAAAGTGCAGGAATACAAAATTTGGCATTGTGTACCAAAAAAAGACCTGTACCACTACAACCCATGAAGGATCTTGGGCTCAGTACATGTAGAGGTTCGTACTGTTACTAGGCCAACGGTCGTGCAATGAGTAATTAGACCTTGATCACACTCAGCCACCAGGTTTTTTCACCAATTTGGGTATCCACTTTTATGAGGCTGGGTTTGCCCCAGGAGGGTCTCCATACCCTAGGGTTGCCTCCTGCCTGAATTAACAGAATAAATAATATTCTGCATAGCCGGGATTAGAAACCAGGACCTGAAGGACAGTAGACTAGTGCTCTATCAATAGACTATCAGTAGACTAGACCACGCCTCTCCCTGCTGTGTACCAAAATATCAAAAAATTATCTGAAGCCTTTTTTACATGGAAGATACTATGAATACGAATGCAGCGAAGGCTTAAGATAATAAGATTTGTTTCTAAAAATTTATTTATAGTTTATGTTATTTTTTCTTTGCATTATATTTTGTTCTTTATTACTGAAAGCAAAATAACAATTTTATATCATCTAAATATTTTTGAAATAAATGTCTTACATTTTTTAATGATGTATTTTCGTTTTACCTTACATTGCACACATGGTGTTCAATCTTCTCCTCACAATAAACATTTTCTGAGTAGTAAGCTGCACACCCGGTGTGCAGTGATCTTGTCTATGTGAATTCACTTACGAATAGAGTGACTTCCATAGTAACATGTTTTTTTTTTATTTTATTAAAAATGAACAATACAAAGAAAACAAATTTCGCTCCTGGAGACCGTGTTTGAAAAAAAATCGTCGTCTTGAATGGGTTAAACAATCGTAAAAATTTACGTTTATAAACATTTACAAAGTGATAATAATAGTACAAAGTAATAATAATATATACCAGAGATGGGCAAAATCTTTTATAAAGAAATGGGCAGTATTTCGAAAAAAATACAAATGCATTCATATTTAGAAAAAAAAATACGAATAAGAATATATTCACTGATGTGGATAGTTATACACCCGTATTTCACTGGTGTAAAAAAATACGGGTTTTTATTTCACAGGTACGAAAAGGAATACGGCCGTATTCCACTGCCATAAAAACGAATACTGGCCGTATTCCATTTCTGTGCAAGTCAGTATAGAGAAAAGAACTGTATGAGAGTTGATATATGTAAATAAATAGATATTCGTATTTAAAGAAGTTATTGCAACAATATTTGAATCATATTAAAAAAAAAAAATTGATAAATATTAAATTTTATGGCATTTAATATAAATATAATACCAGCGTATTCGAATTCACGTCTGCAAATGCGTACATATTGACTTGCACTGAAATGGAATACGACCAGTATTCGTTTTTACACCAGTGGAATATGGCCGTATTCCTTGCATATTTGTGAAATACGGGCGTATACCTATCCACATCAGTGAATATATTCGTATTCGTATTTTTTTTTCCAAATACGAATGCATTCGCAATTTTTTTCTAAATACTTATGCATTCCTATTCGTATTTACAAAACCCGATTTTCCCGAATGCATTCGTATTCGTATTTTCGAATGCGATTTAGCCCATCTCTGATATAAACATGGAAATTTAAGAGAGAAAGCAGATAAGGAGAGTTAATGAGATTGTTTTGGAGTTCATAAAGAGAGATATAAAATAGAGTCTTCTGTACTCTAATGTCATGAGATTAAGCCTTTCTTCATAAAATCTAAGAATATATCAATCCTGAAAACCCTGAATCCAGTGAAAACAAATTCAATGCTTATTAGGTCAAAACCTTCTCTCCATTTACTTCCTTACTATCCATTACTCTTTCTCAATAAAATTCCTATTCCAAAAGTCCATAAAAAATCTAGGAGTTATGTTTGATCAAAACTTACCAGAAAGTACATCTCTATCCTCAAACAGCTCCTATGTTTCTGTGACTCTTCTCCTAAAAGTATCCGCCATCCCTTAGTGTCTTCTCTCATTCTCCCCCCACTTTGACTATGGATGCCTAGTATATGGGGGAATCATAAGTGAAAAGGAGATGAGGCTAAAAATATTTATGAATATAGGTCTCTTTATAGGTTTATGTATGGCCTCTCTTGACAGTCACATGTCTCTCACTGGAATTCTTGTCAAAGGTCGCTGTATCCCAAATCCTGAAGAAAAGTATCTATTTGGCATCTTCGTATTCCAATCCTTGCGAGCTAGAAAACCTTCCTACATCTTTGACCTCCTTTCTCCGTATTCTTTTGTGCACACCCTAAATACAAGATCTCAACCTACCGATCTATACCTACCCTCTCATAGAACTTCGTCCTTTAAAAAGTCCTTCGTGATCCGTGCTACTCTACTTTGGAACTCTTTACCCATCTCCCTCCATAAATTATCATCTCTTACCACTTTCAAACTCCTGGCTGATTGTCGAAAGAAAAGCTGTGAAATTTTGTTTCTTGTTGGGGAAATATGCCACAGAAACCATTGTAATGCTTAAGACTGCTTATGGGGATGCCGCCCTTGACAAAACAAGAGTCTACGAGTGGTTTGTTCGTTTCAGAAACGGAGAGATATCAATGGAAGACAAACCCCGTTTGAGGACGCCCCTCAACGTCAAAAAATGACTATAACATCGACAAAGTCAATGCCCTCATTCGTGAAGACCGTCGCCGAACCATTGATCAACTCGCCAAGATGTTTAGAATATCATGGAGTTCCATTCAGAGGATTTTAACCGACGATTTGCACATTAAAAGGGTTGTCCCTAGCCTTCTCACAGACGAGCAAAGGGAGCGTCGATTTCAGGCATGTTTTGAGCTTTAAAATCAGATCAAAGAGGACCCTGAATCTTTTTCCAAGGTGATTACTGGTGATGAATCATGGTGCTATGGATACGACCCTGAAACAAAGCCAGCAATCAAGCCAGTGGAAGACAAGTGGCTCTCCTTGTCCCAAAAAAGCCTGCCAAGTGAAGTCAAACATCAAGACAATGCTCATTTGTTTCTTTGATTCCAAAGGTGTTGTGCACGCAGAGTTTGTTCTTCCGGGTTGGACTGTCAACCAGGAGTTCTACTTAGCGGTTTTAAAAAGATTGAGGTAGATTATCCAGAAGAAAAGAACAAATTTTTAGCGCATAAGTGACTGGTTCTTGCTTCATGACAACGCACCGACCCTACACCGCACTCTCTATGAAGCAGTTTTTGACCAAAAACGGCATGACACCAATTGTCCACCCTCCCTATTCACTGGATTTAGCCCCCTGTGATTTCTTTTTGTTCCCCAGACTCAAAGGGACATGAGAGGACAGCGTTTTGCAATTGTGGAGGAGGTAAAACAAAAATCGCTGGAAGGCATACAGAACACCCTGATAAGTGAATTTAAAAACTGTTTTGAACAATGGAATGATCGTTTGAAGAAATGTGTTGCAGTCAATGGAGAGTACTTTGAAGGTGATACAAATTTGGTGTGAAAATATCAAGAATTAAAGAAGTTATGACTAATTTCCTGTTGTTTTTTTTTTGTTCCTCCTCGTATAATCCTAATTTTGGTGGGGAATCTTCAATCTACAGGCTATTTTATTGTCTATTTTTATTCATGATAATATGAGTATGTTTTAGTATTTATATGTGAATATTGAATTGGCAGTTCTAGTCAGCCAACTAATGATGTATTTTAGTTTCTAAACTACAATTCAAAACTTTAATGTTTTTTTTTTTTTTTTATTAAAAATTACTGTGATTTATTTAAATATTTCGAATTTACTTTAATTTTATTGTTTTGAATAAAACTTAATTAAATTCATATCTTTTAAATAGAATCTTTAACTACAATAATTTCAATTTTAAGCTAAACAAGTTTCTTATACTATATTACCTCAGGAATATTGGCAATATTAGGTATTTAGTATACGTGTTTGTATTTTAACTAGCCTTTTTATTTTTTTTTTCCCTGTTGCTTATTTTTTTTATGGGGAGGCCTTACACCATTCCTCTCCTTTTTCCCCAACTCTCTTGATTGGCACCCAGGTTATGGTAGTTTCATTGATTTATTTTAATTAATTAATTTGTTTTTGTTCATTTTAGCTGGTTTTCGTTCCTGTTCTAGTAGCTTATTTAGCAATGGACCCACTTGATAAGTTTGTACTAGGAAAAAATGATACTACAAATTTATTCCTATCATTAAATATCTATGGGCCAACTGAAGTTTTAATTCATGGAAACAACAATACCAGAATGAGAAATGCTTTTCTGAAGATTTTACACAATGAAGGAAGCTCTTATGTAGATGTGACTGGCCAAAATAAAAATATTACTATAATGAAAGGTTTGTTTTGTGTTGGATTATTTATTAATCTATTATTTACTTTTTATGAACTCATTTTACATAACTCTTATGTTATCTATCCATATTTAATTTACTATTTGTTTTGTTTTTTTCATTAACTTTTAAATTAAAAAATTAGAAATTTCACAAAGATACATAACTTAACTTGTTATAGAGTATGGTCTTTCTCCCTTCCAAATACTCTTTAGAATTATTTGTATAAATTGTTTTATATGTGGATATTGCTCTGTCTCCATAATCTGTTGTTATAATTTTCAAAGCTTGCTACCAAAACATAAAAATTATCTCTTTACTGACATTAATGTAAATCAGAAATTAAGAAAAAAGTCAATTGCCAGAACATTATCATATTACTTGCAAACTGTCAGGGTATTGTAAATAATGTTATTATGATATATATATATATATATATATATATAATATATATATATATATATATATATATATATATATATGTATATATATATATACATAATGTTATTGTTATTCAAGGTTATTATAAACAAGCAGTTTTTACATTATAAAGAGGGCTCAATAGTATTAAGTGGCTTGTCTGTAAAAACTATTCTATTCATATTAATGATTTTATAAAAAATATATATATTATATTACAATATGATGCATCATTAATTCTATGTACTATTCTAAATTTTCCTTATTTATGTTGTCAGAACTTCTCAAAGTTGCAGTTGAAGATGAAAACAAATTTTTTAAATACATGATAGCTGCAGCTGATTTTAGCAAATCTGTACCAAATTTTCTTTATTCATATATTGCAAACCATGGACCAATCATAGCTCTTGATCTCCTTTATAATACTATTCTTCAATCTAATGAGCATACTTCTAACTATACTATCAAAACTAGCAGTCATCCCATTAGTACATCATTGGTAAGAATTTAAAATATATATACATATATATATATATATATATATATATATATATATATATATATATATATAGAGAGAGAGAGAGAGAGAGAGAGAGAGTGAGGAAGAGATAGAGAGAGAATTAGAATTAGAAAATAACATTATTCTGGAACAATATTTTATAATACAGTTGCAAACTATAAGTCTGGCCAAAAGACCTAAGCAACATATTATATATTATTTACAGTGGTGTGAGAAAAAATAAGTAAACAACAAAAGTAATAAATAAAAAACATTTTCTGAGGTATTTTGGTGAACAAAATTTTGAAAAAAAAAAAATGTGTCACTTGATTTCTTTTTTTTTCTCCTCAATCATTAAGTATTTCTTCAACATTTATCTTTATCTGATTGTTCTTCATTAGACAACTGGAACCAAGTTACTTATTTGTTCTTCTTTATTGGACATATTTTTAAATTTTATTTAATATATATATTTTTAGTGGAAAGAAGCTGAGAGTCCAGATTTTAAGGGGTGTATGGTAATTAAGTAGATGTATACAGAGGAATTTGACTATCTTCTCAGTAGGAAAATCATTAATGATACTTAGCAATGGGATCATTCTATACTTTACTCCAAATTAAAATCCTTATCATTTTCCCACAGATATCCTCTGTTTTCAATCTTTTCCTTAAGACCCTACTGCAGCAGTTGTTATTCCCAATCAAGCCTAATCTTCTTTCCTATCCTCTCAGGAGTTGTCCTAGGTTTGAGCATTTTCCCACTTATTTTCAATTGCGACATCAATTCTCTTCCTAATTAAATCCATCACTGCTCCAACCACTGATACTCTGAAGACTTAAAGATTTATTTATCCTTTCCTGCTGCTGAGTTCATTTGACTATTACTAGTGTGGTATGCTCTGTCCTCTCAATTGTACTGGAGGACAGATTAAAACCTAAGATTTGTACCTTTGGGCAGCCTTATGTTTCCCATCTCTACAGCAAGGCAAAGTGGCTAATTTCTCCTTCTGTAAGCAAGTTGAAACCTTCAACTCTCAGCATCGCTCCTTTCTCTACCATCTCCTTCAATTCAAATTGTTAATCAAATGAAGAATGATATTGTTTGAGTGGTGTGATAATTAACACATTCAGTGCGAATGGATAAATCTGTAATTATCCAAAAGAGCGACACAGGGTCAATTAACCCCATGCAGTAACTATCCTAAAGTTTATCACGGGGTCAATCGTTCCCGTGTTCATTCCTGAATTGAAACATATTCAGCCTCCTGAAAATTTATTATTTTTGACAAAATCATTTGTTTTTTCACTTCATAGGTTTAGATCAGTATACAACAGAAACAGGACATCAATCGATTCATTGAAAATTTAATTAAGCTAATGGAAATTTTACTTGTAAATAAATCACTTTTGTTTTTTAATCAAAACACCTTTTCTTTCTTGAAATTTAATTTTATGAGATTTTAGAGACAGGAAATGACTGATTTTTTTTGTGATTTTCAGTCTTCCCTCTCCCTTCCTCCCAAATAGTAATACCAATCGAACGATTAAACTATATAAATAATAGCAAATAATGTTTCGGACCTGTTCCAGCGGACACGCTCAGCATTATTGCAAAGTTAGACAAGGGATGACCCGGTCGACCCCGTACAGCATGGAAGGTATTAATGATTATCAAAAATCAAAGTGTAAACTATTTATTGTGTATACATATATATATACATACATACAAGCTGACCTTTAGTGTTGTGAGTGGCATCGTTCAAGGCAACCCCTAAGATTTTTTTCTGCTGGTGTTGATGTACCTGGCCTTCTTTAGATGATCAAAAGGTCGATTTGCAAGCTCGTAACTCCGCAGATATCTCTCAGACAGTAATTCATGGATTGTTTGCTATGACCTTTATATCCTCGATGTCAAGAGTTGAAGTCCGGCCAGCCTGGGGTTGTTCTTCCAAATTGAAATCTCCTGATCTAAACTGCAAAAACCACTTCTGAACCATGCTATCAGCAATTGAATCGCTGCCCTATACGGTACGAACCTTTCTTGCAGTTTGGGCTGCGTTTTTCCCTTTTTTAAAAAAGAACAGCATAATATGCCGGAAATGAACTGTCACTCGTGTTGGTTTGCAATAAACTACACTACTGAGCCTTAATAAAGACAAATTCAGTGTGTAAACATAGTTAATTCCATGAGTATTAAAGGCATATAAATAAACATTAGCTTTGTGGTTCATTTTCAGTAGAAAAAATAAAAGGTAAATTTTATTTTTAAAATCTCTACAAACTTTTCGGAGAACCCAATACATTGAGGATCTTCTTGAGGGCTTCTCTACCTGAACTAGTCAAAGCAACTTTTGGAGTTGATTCATTGAAATTTTTCAATACCCTCATGCTTGCCCACTCTATGCTAGCTGTATCAAAAAATTCCAAAAAGATCATGTATTTACTATTATATATTATATGCTACTTTTCAACTGTTACTTCTACTTTCCTATCTCATTTATTTTCTCTTATTTTATTAAATCGTTGATTGTTTTGTGTTATCCATTTTCAATTTAATCTTGCGGTTAGGTATGGTTTTTATGTTATGTTCAAACATATTATTCTTAGAGAACTTTGTTCCAGAATAAAGTTTAATTTCTATCTATTTATTAGTTTTTAGATTTATAAAATTGATTTTTCATTAATTGATTTTAGGGAATATGTGGGGATGATGGCATAGGATTCGTAACTTCTACAGCTACATGGATTGGTACTCTACCTCTGGGCCTTTTCATTGTTTGTTCCAATTTCATCAAACATGTTCATGAGGAAAGAGTATCTTCATTGAAGCATCTTATTCTAATGACTAACATCTCACCTGTGATCTATTGGGCTTCATTCTTTATTTGGGATATTGCTCTTTTCATTGTTTCTATTTCACTAATTATGATTACGTTGGTAATAATGGATACTTCAGAAATACTTTATATTGATAATGGCCTTTGTAAGTATTTATTATTAAGATAATTTTATTTATTTGATATAAAAATGAGTAATTACCTATTTGTGTATAAGTTGTAATTACTGCTTTTGTTGTAGTAACAAGTTTTTTCCTTGCCAGCACCTGTTGTAGTTAATCATATGTACTGAGTACCACTTACTTAATTGAAATATTTATTTATCAAGCTTTATGGCATTAATCAGATTTTTAAAACTGACTTATTGTGTCAATCGGGTAATGTTAAATCATTGACAATAATAAAAAAAAAAAAAAAAAAAAAAAAAAAAAAAAAAAAAAAAAAAAAACCTGTACCACTACAACCCATGAAGAGTTTTGGGCTCAGTACTTGTAGAGAGTCGTACTGTTTCTAGGCCAACGGCTGTGCAATGAGGTGATTCACGCTCAGCCGCCAAATTTTTTACCCATTTTGGGTACCCACTTAAAAGAGGCTGGGTCTGCCCCAGGAGGGTCTCCATACCCCAGATCGCCCCCCCGACTGAAATAACAGAATAAATAATATTCTGCCACAGCCGGGATTCGAACCCAGGACCCGGAGCATAGTAGACTAGCACTTTACCCACTAGACCACGCCGCTCCCGTTGACATTAATAATGGATATAATTATTTGACCGTTGAGAATTACAGGAAGAATTATTCCAGGTGGCTGTCCGTAAAAGAAACAATTAAATTGTTTTATGTGTATGTGGTAGACAATAAATAGTTTAAACTATTTATTTGTTTATTTTACTGACCACCCATCCAAACTTATTCTTTCCTGCAGTGACATAAATAGTTATTACTAATAGTTATAATTGAACTTTTTCTTACATATATTTTAAACTAATTTTTGATACTTTTTATTATTAATTGGCCTAATCTGAACTTAAGTAGGGTTTGACAGGGCTTGTATCTAGTGTTGTAAAAGGGCTGAGCCACCAGGCTCGAGCCTTTTGAGTCACGGCTCGAGCGTTATAGCCTCACAGCAAAAGACTCGATTCTTATTTCAACCTTTATGAAGCACTATGATGGGCTTAATACATTTTCTTAAATCTAAAGTTTTATAGACAATTTTGCTATATAATAATTATCAAAATTTTCCGAAATTTCCCTTGAAATGAAAATTAGCATTTATTTTTATGCTAATTTTCATTCACTTTTCTTGCTGTAAGTTGTAAATGAATCAAAGGGTTTTCACCATTTCCAAAATTTTCCAACTATTTTTGGGTAGCCTAATACGATAATCACCATATCGCTTTCCCCTGAATTTCCATTCGCTTTTCCGGCTCTATCTTGTTAACGAATAAATGGATTTTCACCATTTCAACTATTTTCCGACTATTTACATGCTTATTATCGTATTGCGATCATGAAATTTTTCAAATTCCAGTTTTTAACGAAAATACACGTTTCAGAGTCCCCTGAGTCAAAATAACCAAGTCTCACACAAAGGTCTCTATGTGCGTGGTAAGTTCAGCACAAAAACAAAAAGACGTACAAAACTAAAATTTCATATTTAAGACAAGTATACACCTGAGATGTTACAGTAATAGACCAGAAGGGCTACTTTATACCAAGCATTTTGTACATTTTTACCATTCACTCAGAAAAGGCTCAACGATTGTGATTAAACTCACTATATTGTTGTAGAATTTATATTTTGTACATTCCAAAAAATTAACCATACCTTCTTATTAGCATTGATAATGAACTGTCTAAAAAAAAGGAGAAAAGAACATTTATATTTTATTGTATTTTTTGATAATAAGGACAGTGTTTTAGACTTATAATGTACTGTAATGTATTCAGGATACTGAGGGGAGTAAGTTAGGATTGGATAATTATTATATTAATTAACTAAATATTAATAAGCTTTGTCGGCAAAAGTCAAAAAACCCTCTTGGATTGTCGGTGGGCTTGGGCTGTCTGTGAACTGCCCCCCCACAGTATACCTAGTACTTTCTAGACCCCAGCTACTAGGCTGGACAAAGACTGGACTGGGCACTTCCCATATCAGCCCCACCTCCCTTTGTCCGATAAGAGATCAGCAATTTCCAAAATATGGGACTTTTTGAAAAGAAGAGGGGAGAGAAGTGACGACATAACAAAACCATTGGAAAGAGAAAGATTTTAGAAAAAATATTATCTTACAAAAAATTTTGTAAAACGTAATGGAGAGTGACGAATAGGGCATAAATGTATTCATGAAATGAAAAGTAACTTTATTACTAATTATTATACGATTAACCTTATTAAAGATTAACTATACCATCTTATAAGCATTGATGATGATCTGCTGAATATAGAAGTTGAACGAATTTTATGTCTATAACTAAATGAGAGAAGAGTATAAATATTTTTTATTGTATTTTTTGATAATAAGGGCAGTATTTTTAGACGTATAATATACAATTGGAAAGAGAAAGATTTCAGAAAATATATTATCTTACACAAAAATTTGTAAAAGATAATGAAGAGTGGAAATGGTGAAAACCCATTGATTCGTTGACGAGATAAAACCGGAAAAGCGAATGGAAATTTTGGGGGAGGGGGAATGATATGATGATCATCGTATCAGGTTACCCCAAAATAGTCGGAAAATTGTGGAAACACTAAAAATCCATTGTTTCGTTTACAATATACAGCCAGAAAAGTGAATGAAAATTAGCGTAAAATTAAATGCTAATTTTCATTTTAAGAGAAATTTTGATTATTATTATACAGCAAAATTGTCTAGAAAACTTTTGATTTAAGAAAATGTTTTAAGCCCATCACAGTGCTTCATAAACGTTAGGATAAGACTCGAGTCTTTTGTTATAAGGCTCAAGCTTTTAGCTGAGGGCTCGAGTTACAGCTTGAGTCTCTGAGCCTTCAATTTTCGAGCCTTTTTTTACAACACTAGGCTAGAAGGCTCGAGCCTTTTAGCTGAGGGCTTGAGCGGAGCCTCCAAGGCTCAAGCTACGGCTCGAGTCTCTGAGCCTTCAATTAGGCAAACTTTTTTTACAACACTACTTGTATCTGATACTTCTTGACACATACATCAATTACCTACCAGTCAATAAAGAATATCAAAATCTGATTAATAATTGTCGGAGACTTAAATACACGAGTTGGTATGGAACTTTTTTATCAAACCACTATTGGATCATATAGTATCTACTAGAAAAAACATACAAAGCCGTTCTACAATGGGCAAGACACTTTGCTTAGTAAAGAAACAGTTGATTATAGAAGACCATAATTAATCTTTGCAGTAATGATGACCACCTGTTTAGAAAGAAATTCTAGCTACTCTCTTCAGCAGCTTAAAATCACAAACTTCAGGCAAGAGCTTAGAAGCTTGAATCGCCTTCAGGCACCCAATTATTTAAGTATAGTTGTGATAAGCTTAAAAAGCATCATATGGGCTCATTCTTTTCGTTAGACTAAAGAAAGGATGCCACAAGATTAGGGTATTATGTGTCTTCTGTACAAGAAAGGAGATGAAAAGTAATGCACAAACTACAGAAAAATCTTATCGTTCTCTTTCATTGATTGATATCATTAATTGTTTAGACTAAATAAATTGTGTTATTTATTTATTTTAATTGCGAATCTTTAATTCATATTTTATATTGTTCATTTTTTTCTATTTCTGATTTTTTTTTTTTCAGATTTATTATTTTTAATGTTCTTCCTATTTGGGTTTAGTATGATTTGGTTAACTTATTTCTTAACCTTTTTTTTCAAGACATCTCTAAGTGCCTCCACTGCGTATTATTCAGTTATTTTTATTATAGGTAATGTATTTGATTTAATTAATATTTAATTTTAAATTGTTTAAAAAGACGTTGGATTACCAGAGTTCAGATTATTCCCTGTTGAATGAAGTTGTTTAAAATTTATAGTATATTCTGCAAAAATGTTTATTGTTGTAGGTTGGATTGGTTTTGCTGTTACTACTTTTTGTCCTATTGAGTACAAAAGTTATGCCGATATTCTAAAACTACATCCATTGACTTCATTAGCTGAGGCTATGTCTAAATTTATCACTACTGCAATGTCGAAATTTAAGTGTCAACATTGTTTACCTGATGTCACTAAAAATATGAACTGCCCTGGTATACTTTCTGATTTCATATTATATTGTATTTTAAAACAATTTAGTATTCAATTAATATTTTTTTTTTTGTTTTTAGAAACTTTAAAATTATCCTATTTTATTGATCTAAAAAATAGTTTAATATTTCTTGGAACAGCTTGGATTGTATACTTTCTTTTAATAATTTTAAAAGATTATGGTATTCTTTCATTACTGTGGAACAAATTGAATTCCTTATATCTTGGACATATTGAAGCATCTGATTCAAGAGATTTTGAAAGTGATGTTGCAAAGGAGAAAGACAAAGTTGATGCATCTCTAAGCTTAACAGGTAGATACTTTTTAATTGATGCATATCTCTCTCTCTCTCTCTCTCTCTCTCTCTCTATATATATATATATATATATATATATATATATATATATATATATATATATATATAATCCTTAAACTTACTTACTTATCCTTAAAATTACCAACTATTCCTTCTTCTGTCATTATGGAATAGGCCATACAGGCAGAGGTGTGTCGGTCTTTATGTACATAATAGCCTAAAATCCTGTATTCTTGATGTCTCAATCCTATCCGATTTCCTCGAAATCTCTTCTCATCCATTCAGAGCACTGACTCAGGCAACAATAAGTAAGACAAGCAAATTCTAACTACTTTCACGAAGCCATCTCCACTGATCCTGATTCCAAGTCAAAATGGCAACTCCTTCACCGATTCTCAATTTGCAAATCCATTTTCTTGCCAGTCTTTAAAACCTCACCTATCATCTATTAAATATATACAATTTTTATCTTCCTCCTCTAATTGTCATCTACCACCTTCTTCCAGCCTTTCTTCAATTCCATCATTTCACCCTGATATATTTACTTTTCCAATATTTCATCAACTGATCTTATCTGTACAGAAATGAAACCCAATTACATATCCTTAGGATTTGTTGGAATACCCATCAAATGGTTAAAATTGTGCCTTCCTAAAATCCTACCAGTTCTTCTATTTATATATAATTTTCCCTCCAAAATTCAATATTTTCTACTACTTGGAAAAAAGCAATAGTCCACCCTATCAATAAAACTGCTACCCAATATCGCCCCATTTTCATCCTATCTATTCTTTCCAAACCTTAGAAAGAATAGTCCAATCTCAATTATCTAATTTTCATTATAAGTCTAGACTTCTTGATCCTCTCCAGTCCGGTTTCTTACCTAGCTTTTCCACACAATCTGCTTTCCTCAAAAATACCAGTGACATACATACTGCTATGATGAAAAGAAACTGACCGTAAAAACACTTTTCAAAAGCAGTTGACTCCATATACCACTCTATCCTTTTTACCAAACTACAATCCATATCCCTTTCCAACAGCACTATTTATAGGTTTTAATCATTTCTCTATGATAGGACTCAAGCTGTCTCCATTCCTGATCATCCCCTCTCTTCCTTCATTGCTCTTTCGGCAGGTGTGGTCCAGGGCTCAAGCACTTCTCCTCTCCTTTTTAACTCCTATGTCAATGATCTTCCCAATTTTATCTATCACTGCTCCCACCTCTTATACGCTGATAATTTCCAGATCTACCTATCCTTCTCTCCCTCTGAGTCATTTGTAGCATTTGCCAATATTCAGGATGGCCTGGATAGAATAAGTGCCTGGGGAAACCTAAATAAACAGATGCTAAATGCCATACAAACTCAAGCCATTGCCATAGGTTCCAATATCCTCATCAGATCTAATACCAACTTCTTCCTCCATGGTGCCTTTCAGCGTGTAGGGGCCTCATCTATCAATTTTTGCCAGTCATGGTGGTCCTTGGCAATTATCCTCAAAGCACCTAGCTGCTTGCCTCTCTTCTAACTCATTCTGACAATCTCATCCAACCATGTTTTTTGAGGTCGACCCCTTGGCTTCTTGTAGGTCAGTCTTGCCTCGAGGAATTTTCGGGGCTCCCTTTCCTTTCCTCTTTCATCTTCATTCCATGGTCAAACCATTTGAGCGCTTTACGTTCCATAGTTTTTAACTTTAATCTTCCGTTTGTTACGGATGTAGTCTCTTCTGGTTCAGCCACCTACTCTCCTTAGGTATTTCATTTCGAATGCAGTCAGTCTGCTTTTGTGCTGATCCAGTGGGACCCAGCTTTCACATCCATATAGTAGGGTTAGAACATATAGCGTGTTGTATATGGTCATTTTTGTTTTATTTTTTACCTCTCATTTCCATATGACAGTATTACAGATTTGATAATATTGGGCTGATGCGAAATTAATGGAGGTTTCCTCTATTGCAATATCTTAATTCCAATTGTGTAAACAAAGCTAATCCTAACATTGATCATTATTATACCAAAACAAACCTTATCTAATACCCTCTCTTTCACCATGAATTTGTTTAGTAAAATCGTTTTGTTCAGTGTGTTCAAAGGTCTTGAATCGAAAATGTCAAAGTGCGATTTTCGTCAAATTTATTTTTACGAATTTAAATTAGGGCGCAGCGCTGCGCAAACGGCTCGTTATATTAATGAAGTGTGGGGTCAGGGGGCTATTAATGAGTGCACGGTGCAGCGTTGGTTCCAGAAGTTTCGCAGAGGAGATTTCGACCTCGAAGACAAGGAAGGTCGGGGCCGTCATCTTGCTCTGGACAACGACCAGCTGAGGTCAAAAGTGGAAGAAGACCCAACCAAAACCACACGAGAAATGGCGGCGGAACTCGGTGTGAACCAATCCACAGTTGTACGCCACTTGGAAGCAATTGGTAAGGTAAAAAAGTTGGCCAAGTGGGTGCCACACCAATTAAACAACCACCAAAAAAATCGCCGCTTTGAAATCTGCTCCATGCTTGTGACACGCAATAAAAATGATCCATTTCTCGATCGCATTGTGACGTGCGATGAAAAATGGATCTTATACGACAACAGAAGGCGTTCTAGCCAATGGCTGGGCAAAGATGAACAACCAAAACCTTTCTCGAAGCCCAACCTGCACCCAAAAAAGGTTATGGTCACAGTTTGGTGGTATAATGCTGGTGTTATTCACTACAGCTTTCTCAGTCGAGGTGAGACTATAACTGCTGACAAGTACTGTCAAGAAATTGACAGCATGAATCAAAAATTGCAACGTCTTTGCCCAGCATTGATGAATCGGAAGGGGGCGATCCTGCTCCACGATAACGCCAGACCACACGTTGCACAACCAACGCTTCGACGACTGCACGAGTTGGGCTACGAAGTTCTCCAACATCCGCCTTATTCACCTGACCTCTCTCCTACAGACTTCCACTTTTTCAGGCATCTGGACAACTTTTTGAGGGAGAAAAATTTTCAAAACCAGGACGACATTGAAAATTCTTTTCGTGATTTCATTGAGTCCAGGGATTCGGATTTTTTTTCTGGTGGAATAAGAAAGCTTGTTGAACGTTGGCAAAAGTGCATTGATTCAGATGGAAATTATTTTGATTAAATATATATGGTTAAAGTAAATATATGGCGTATTTACAATACCTACTAAAAACCTGCATTAATTTTGCATCAACCCAATAGATGCCATTAGCTTTTTGTATTCTGCTAGTTATTTCATGGTCTATTTCTCCATTTCTTCCGTCAACTGTTCCAAGGTACACATTTTCTTTGACCATCTCTAACCGTCTTCAGCAACTCACCCTATCTACGTAACTTTGCTTTTTTGCTCATTTGTCATCATTCCTTTTCTTCTTAGGTCAGCTTCCCATTTCATAATGGCTTGCTGTAGTGTTTCGGCTGAGTCTGCTATAAGGATAATATCATCCGTGTATACAAGGACTTATCGTATCGTTCTCAAATTCCATTTGTCTATTATTGCTCTTGCTGTTTTACGATTACAGATTTTTTGGTATCTCATCCATGGAAATAATTAAGAGAAGGGGACATAGACCATTGCCCAGTTTGACTCCTCTATCCATCCTGAAGCTCTTAGATTCCAGCCCATTAATTCTTATTATACCTTTTGTGTCTTTTTATAAGTATACTAAATTGGTTTGATAAGGTCTTCTGGGATGTTCATCTTTATTAGTGCATTCCAGATCTCTTTTCTGAGAACTGACTTAAAGGCTGCCTTTATATCTAGGAAGGCCAGATACATGTTTTTGTCTTGCTCCCATGCCTATTCCATTATGGTACTCAAAGCAAAGATATGGTCTTGTAGCCCAGTAGAATTAGATCAGAAAAGGGGGTTGGCTTGAATAAGGCGGGGTAAATTTAATTTTTAGGCACAATTGTTTGTACTGCTCCCCTCATTAAAAACCCAAGTTTTCACATTTTTCACCCTTGTGCATTGGATTATTATTAAACAGGCTGCAACTCTGGCTTGAAGTGCACAATGTTCTTTCTGAATTCCAGGCGGGTTTTCGTAAAGGTTATTCAACAATAGATAATATTTTTAATCTAACTAATTTAATCAAACTAAAATTAGAAGAGGTGAACCGAATTTATTTGTTTTTTATCGACTTTAGAGCTGCTTTTGACTCCATTCCGAGAGATTTACTATTTTATAAGTTACATAAATGTGGCATATCCAACAAATTTGTTAATTTAATTAAATGCTTTTCTTTTTTAATTTTTTTGGAAGTTTTCTTAATTGGAACTTTTAAAAAAGCACATAATACCTTCCATTCATCATCTAAACCTTTTATTTCTTTAGTCCTTTAACATTTTTTTATTCAAGTCGACGTTTCGGGGTTGTTTCCCCATTTTCAAGACTTATTCCTTGCTAGAACATTTTTCACATCTCATAGCCACTGCTACTTGTCTTGTATTGGCTCACTGTTTGTGCTTTTTTAAAAGTTTTAATTAAATGCCTGTACGACAAAACGCGTGCGGCTGTTTGGGGTAATGAAGGAATGTCCGAGTTTTTTGACACACCAAGCGGTTTAAAACAAGGATGCCTTTTATCGCCAATCTTGTTTAGTATTTATATTAATGATTTGGTCGAAGAAATAGGAGGAGGTGTAAAATTGGGAAATTTCAATGTAAATATGCAGATGTATGCTGATGATATTGTTTTGATTAGTGATGACCCCGTCAAATTACAAGTCATGATTAATAAATTGAGTGTATATTGCGATAATTGGGGGCTAGAAGTTAATCTCGATAAATCCAAAATTATGATTTGCAAGAAAAGAGGTGGAAAGTGTAGGGGTAATTGGGAGTATAGTGGTAAACAAATTCAAGTTGTAGATAAATATAAATATTTAGGTGTCTACCTAACTCCTACTTTATCCTTTAACTACCATCTGAAAGAAAAACTATCTACTGCGAAATTGGGTATTAACAGTATTTGGCATAACGTTTTTAATAACAATAATATACCTGTCTCTGCTAAGTTTAAAGTATTCAATGCCTTATCGAGATCGGTCATGTGTTATGGCTCACAAGTTTGGGGTTTTGAAAAATTCGAGCACGTCGAAAAATTACAGAGATTCTTTATTAAAAAACTATTTTCGCTCCCAGAAAATACGCCAAATTATATTTTCAATTTAGAATTTAATGTTTCAAATATTTACTTGCACACATTAAAATTACATTTAAAGTATGTTTTGAAAGTTTTAAAGCTGCCAGATTCAAGATTACCGAAAATTGTTGCAAAACAAATAATTAATAAAAAACTCTACTGGTTTCAATCATGGAAGTATTTGTGTGACAAATATGATATTAATACGAATGTGAACAAAGATAATATCAACTCAATATGGGAAGCCAATATAGACAATATTATTAGTAATATAACTAAGGAAGAAGTATTAAATGCGGAATCGAATGCAAAACAAGGCTCGCATCATGGTCTATATCCTAAATTAAATTATAATTCAAGCAGGGGTTATATATATTCTATGCCATTTAATGATGCAAAATTAATACTAAAAAGCCGCGCAGAATTATTAAATTTAAATTATAAACCGTTCAGAACTGATATTTGTCAACTATGCCCTCTTTGTAATTTAAAAGAAGTTGAAAATGTTAAGCACCTAATTGCCATCTGCCCTATAGTAAAACCATATAGAATCAAATTTTTGAATAGTGCAACGTTAACAGATAGTGAAGTCATTAATCTTTTAAACGGCTCTAACTGGACTGTCCTAGTAAAATTTTTATAAATAGAGCTTTTTTAGTTCAAGAATTTAATTATAATTAAGAAGGAAAAAAAAAAAAAGAAAAGAAAAAGAAAGACATTTTGTTGAAAAATTTAACTTTCGATATTTAAATCAGTAATTCCTATAGTTTATTAAAATTTACGTTTATAATTGGTATTTTCTTTACTGATCTGTTTATTAGTTTGATATGTGATAAGTATTCTTTATTTCAATTTATTTTATTTGCAACTCTGCTGACGGAGTAATCCAAAGCAAGAATGTTTTTATTTTGTATTTATAGAAAAAAAAAAAGTATTATATTAATAAACATTATTATTATATTATATTATTATATTATTATAAAGGCTGCATTTATATCTAGGAAGGCCAGATACATGTTTTTGTCTCGCTCCCATGCCTATTCCATTATGGTACTCAAAGCAAAGATATGGTCTTGTAGCCCAGTAGAATTAGATCAGAAAAGGGGGTTGGCTTGAATAAGGCGGGGTAAATTTAATTTTTAGGCACAATTGTTTGTACTGCTCCCCTCATTAAAAACCCAAGTTTTCACATTTTTCACCCTTGTGCATTTTCCACCATCTTGAAAAAAACCTCTAAAAAAAAATCACTTTTTTCAGTTTTTCTCTTTTAACTCTCTTCCTGGACATTTTAGAGCAAACTTTGTCATTAGCAATTTTAAAGAACAATAAATTTCCTACATGTTTGGTATGTAACTTTTTGGAAAATTCGAAACACCTACTGAGATACAGGGCGTCAATATTGGCAAAATTGTAAAAAAAAACTGTAAGGTGATGGCTATAGGGACAGGTAATGTGTATTTCTGCAAACCTGGCACTTGGCATAGCAGATATGTTCTACTCCAGAAGATCTTTTAAATATAAACATCTACTGGAAAAATGTTTATTTATCCATGCTATTGAAGAAAAATTCCTAGTGTTTGTTGTTTATGGTGGTGATATGGACACACCTATAGATAGATGGTAGACTTCAATGTTCTATTGTCTGTCTTTATTGCGGATTCGAATCCTGCAATAATAGGCCAAATATTGAATATAACATGGAAAATGACGAATTTGAGAATACACGGCCTTTCGCTCAAAGTGATACATTATATACATTAAGTGCATTTGAGACTAAAAAAAGAAAAAACAACTAACAAAAATGCTTTATATCTTATTTAAAGTTGTTCGTGCATTATTCAAATGTTTTTGTTTTTTTTAATCAATTAAAATAAAAGTAATATATTGGAAATTTGTTCTTATTAGTTGCGAAAACGCTTTTCTTTTCCTAGAATATAAACAGTAATGGTTTTAATATAATATTTCAATAACGTTTAGAAGATCTAATTAAAACGGAGTATTTTATTTTTTATTTACAGAGCACTTTCTGTAAAAACGTTATTTCAACATTTCTTCTTCTTAATTTAAAAATCTTATACATCTAACTTGTTAGAAATTTAATGCTCTAAAAGATTGTTTCTTATATATTTTTTTAATAAACTGCACATCAAAATAGTTATTGAAGCAAAAACCACAGACTTTTTTGACATTTTGTGTTTTTTTTTTACAATTATGCCAATATTGACGCCCACGTATCTCAGTAGGTGTTTCGAATTTTCCAAAATGTTACAGGTGCTTTTCCTATTTTCAATATTTCCATTGCAGCTTCCGCTTCTCCTTCCCACACAGTTTCATCATATTCCTGATGTTCTTCTTTTTTCTCTTCCATTTCATTTCTAGTTTCTTCAAACACTTGAAAGTAGTGCTGTTTTTGTCTGTCTATTTTATCCTTACCTTTTGAAAGCATTTTGCCTGATATATCTTTTATATTCCGGATCAGCTTAGATTTTTTGCCTTTTAATGCTTTAATCTTTTTCCAGAATTTTCTTGAGTTATCTTTAGGGTCTTCCTGATGGTTTCTTCCTAATTCTTCCCAACTTTTCTTTTTGCAATTCTTATGACCAGTTTTGTCTCCTTTCTTCTTCTGACATACAGTTCCCATGTTTCATTGCATTTATTGCTATTGTATTCTTTCCAAGCCTGTTTCTTTCTTTGAAATAATGCCTTTACCCGATCGCTCCACTAATCTGTTCTTTTTCCCCCAGTTGAATATTTTTTGATAACACATAATAATTTTGCAGTCTCTTCATTTCTGCCCATATGCTGTCCACATTTCTTTTAATGTTGATTTTTTTCTCAATTTTCGTTCCAGTTCTTTGGCGTATTTCTCTTGATTTTCTGGTATGAAAAGTTTGGATTCATCAATTTTCTCGTATATTGTGCATGGTATCTTCCTTGGCTGAATAATTTGCATGTCAGTGATGCAGTAGTCGGTGGTCAGAGCCTATTTCTCCTCCTCTTGTCACTTTTACATCTGTGAAAAATGTTCTTATTTGTCTGCTGTATAAAAAATAATCAATTGTGCTATTTTAATTTCTTTTTTGGACAGCAAATGTTATTTTATGCATTTTTTTGTGTGGAAAGAATGAATTTCCTAGCAATAGGTTATGATTTATACAGAAATTGATAAGATGTTGGCCGTTGTTATTCTTAATATTTTCTCCTCCGTGTATCCCATCACTCCATGGGCTCTGTTGGAATCACATCCTGTTCTTGCATTGAAATTACCCATAATTATGACATCCCTTCTGTTTTCTTATGCTTTGATCACTTCTGTTTCCAAGTTGGTATAGAAGTGATCCTTTTCCAGTATATCTGAGTCTTCTGTAGGGGCGTATACTTGTATTATGGTGCTTTGTCCAATGGAAAATTCAATGTTAATGACCATCATCTTGGAGAATACCAGAGACCATCCCTTCACCTTCTTTAGCTCTGATTCCTACTGGGACCCCAGAGTACAATAGGGTGTAATTTCTTTGCAGCTTTATCTCTGCGCACCCCTTCTTTTTCACCTCGCTTATACCCAATGTATCCAAATGATTTGTTTTCATCTCTTCCACAATTTCTACCTCCTTACCAGTAAATCTTCTTATATTCCAAGTAGCAAGTCTTAAATCCTTTTGAGCACTGCATCGTAACCGTTTTGATTGATTGAATCTGAGGACATTGTTTAGTACTTTGAATCTTATAATCACTTTTATGAGTGATTAGCCCAGTAAAAGAGATTACCTGAGTTTTGGAACAACAGCACCAATTTTTACATGGGCCCCCATCTCTTGTTAGTTCACCAACCCAGTCCTCCACAGGGGTTAGTTACTACCACCTTAGGCTGGGTTGCTTGGCTTGATAGAGTCCACCACTGGCAGGTGAGGGAGGAGTTGTGGAGTGGCTAAGAAGGTTCTTGATATTACCATATACTGCGCATCACACCACCTTGAACTCCCTAATACCAACTTGCCTAGCCTAATCCTAAATGTTCACCCAATTACCTTCAGTTCCTCAGTCATAAACCTAGGTTTCACTATTGACCAAACCCTTTCCTGGAAACCCCATAGTGCGCAAATCTCTCGAAGAACTATAAGTACCCTCAAATTTGTGTGTGTGTGTGTGTGTATATTTATCAAATACAAATGTCCACTGTCCTTTTGTGTTGCTAGTATTTATATATTGGTGGAATTGAGATTTTGTGAGCATATCAGGCATATTCTCTTTGCTTTTGATTTCCTGGATTTTAAGAAAATTTGTGATATTGGAGATTTAAGCCTGTGGTGCTGTCCTCTACCACAGTTGATCCTTCTGTAGTCACTCTCCCTCCATGGGTTTCAGACACTTACTTAAAAGTGATGTAGGAAGTGCTTTACTGTTTTATTCAGCTAGGATTTTTTGATCACTGATTTTTATAAATTTTTTTTCATGGCAGATGTGGCTCCTGTTCTCAATTATAGAAATTTTCGTAAGGCCGTCCATTTTAATATGAGAAGGTTTTATTGTCCCTCTCATAATTTTTAGCCTCCCATTTTGCATACTAGAGATTTTTGTGAGGTTCGAGACTGTAGTGGTCGCCCAACTGGTGATTCCATTCTCTCATATAGGCCTAACATAACCAAGTGTCTGTTGTTGAGGAGACTCGTTTAGATGTGGAGACAGGTCCATTTCATGTGCTCCACATTTACTGCAAATCACATTTTAAACTTCGATTTGAAAATATTGTTGGCATAAATGATTAAAGATTATTTAATTTATTTCTGTAGATCAAGATATTGGTACTAAGGAGGAAGGTGGTGGGTATGGTTGATTATTTTCGAATCGTGATTTTTTTGTCAGGGGATCAGTCGGCTAGGTCGCCTATCAATATAAATAAAATGTAAATCACTTGTTCTGTTATGTTGACTGATCTATAACATAATAATAATCAGTATTTGTTGGTTTTAAGTTTAATAGTACAAAAAATTAAAACCTTGCATTTACTAACTTAATAAACATTTTAAATCTCTAAAATTTATTAATATAGTTATTATATTGTGATTTACAGATGAAGATGGAGCACCTATAGTCATTGTTGATAGTATTGCAAAAAAATATTCTCGCTCAATGATCGCTGTGTATGATGTTAGTTTTACTTGCAAGGAAGGAGAATGCTTTGGTCTCTTAGGAGTGAATGGTGCTGGTAAAACTACAACATTTAGTATTTTAAGTGGAATGATTCCACCGACCCAAGGAAATGCATTTATCAAAAGTTATTCTTTGGAGCAAAATAAACAAAAAGTATTATTCTTGTATTGGGACAACTTAATTATTAATATATTTAATTATATATTTACATATTATTATTATTTGTTTTCAGTGCTTATCATACATGGGCTACTGTCCTCAATTTTCTGCTCTGATTGATGATCTTACAGCAAAGCAAATGCTTACATTATTTGCTAAATTACGTTTGGTTCCATCTCATAATGTAGACTCAATTGTAATGAAGTGGATTCATTTACTTGGTGAGTATAATATACTGTTATATGAATCCTTAATTTCATATTGTTATAAAAGAAAATATTCAACAATAGAAATAAGAAAATATGGTTCAGTCAGTCATTCCCATTGCTTTTGCAGCTTTGAACGATTGAAAAAAACTCACTTTTGGGTGACTTAAAGGATCTGGCAATAATGACTAGGTCATTTGTAAAGCACCAAACTCAAACTGGCTTATTAAATATAGTGTTTGATGTATTGTTGTGTCAAGTTCTGTTACCTTTTCTAGGGCTAAGTTGAATACTATCAGCAACATCCACTATAGTCTTAATTTGATAAATAAAGTTCTACAGGAATCTTTTTTCAGTACCACTTACAATTTAGACCTTTTAATACTATTTTAGGCACTTCAGAATTTGATAAACCAGTGGGGATGGTTATTTTCTGTGTGATTTTTCTACAATCATCTGGATGCTGAATAACTGTGGATTTTTCTATTCTAGAAATCTATATAGAGGGCTCTTTGAAACTCCTCACAATTCAGCTTTAATTACAGCCTTCTGTGGATCTTATTTTTGTTCAGGCTGTTTATAGCCTTTAAATTCCTGATGGTGGAGAGGCATTTATTATCTTTTTTATTTGGGATCACTAATTCATTTCCTGCAACTTCTTTCAATATTGCATGAAATTAAACAGGCCTTTATGTTCTTTGTTTTATAATCATAGATTCATCCTCCTTATAAGCCTTTACTCGTGATTTGATATTAGAAATTATCATAATATTACATTATGTTAAGCTATAAAGGAAGAAAGTCCTGTGATATATTATTGTTCTGTGAGTCACAATGCCAAATAGATAAACTCTCTGTAATAAGTTATTTTATTTTACTTTTAACATCCTTTCCTACTTCATTCAAGGCTAGGAGAAAGGGGAAACTGTTATATGTATACTATTGTTCAAATTATTTAAATTAATTGTAATAAATAATGGTTTGGTGGCAGATGTATGAATCCTATATTTGTTAAATTAATCTTCACATGTATTGTGCTTTAGTGGTACAAAGTACTGCCTGCTGGTTTAGTGGGTCTTCCCTATAATATTTAGGTGGTACCTCGTTAAATATGCTCATTCCCCTCGTTATATTGAACTATAACTTTGGGTTTCATTTTGCCTCCTCATTTAGTTTTTACTTTAACCATTCCTGGTCCATATTTTGTTTATTGACCAGAGCTTCTCACATTATGGGTGAGGGTCGAAATGCTAGTAATTGAAGTTTGAAAATCGTGTGCTTCTTATTACTGCCACCCTTAGTGTAGTTGCAGTACTGCTGATTGAAATATCATTGCTTAACGATGTAAATATACTATCAAACATGAGAACTGTATAAAATGTCATTTTATAACCTAATCAAATCATATTACTGTATAAAAAAAAATAGGCATAAAAGAAAATGTTTAATTTCTTATTGCATATTTATGGACATAATACATATCAAAGTGATAAGTGAAGTTGTCAATGAGAACCTTATTTTTTTTTTTTTTATTTTTTTTTTTTTATGACTTTTTCCTATGATTGCCTTAGATGGATGATGAATTAATCAACTGTCAGTCAACCAGACGTCCCTGTTAGCTTTATATTTTACTGGTATGTTTTGGATGTTCTTAAAATTTTCTATTATGAAGAAATGTTTTTTATAGTAATTGTTCTCATGTTGTTGTACTAATCAAAGAAAGGAATTTTTTTACTTTTTCTCTGTCGATACAATTTTCTTCTTGGCTAGTTATTGTTGCATTTGAGGTAGCACTTCAAAATAAAATTTTGTCTCATCTGTATTTGAATTTGCCTAGTCATAAGACTGCCTTTAAATATTTGGCCAAACATTAACTCAATCATTAAAAATGTTTTCATTGACCAATGTTTTATAAATATATCACCTGACTTTTTTTGACTTAGATGTTATGACAAGTCATGAATCAGTCGAACCATAAATTGATGCAACAGATAAAATGGTGCCATGATTTAACGTAGCACGTTTGCCCCTAGTATCCAGGTAGTAGAGATTTTAGATCCAGGTAGTAGATATTTTAATGTTGACTGCACTGAATACCTTATTCAATAACCATTAATCTTGGTTGTTTTCTATTGGTTGTTTGGCCTAAGGTAATAAAGTTTAGCACATTTGATGGAGGTATAATGAATTTCCAAGACACTTCAATGATATTTGAACTTATTTTCAATTTCTTTTATATCACAATATTTTCTTTAATGGAATAAACATTACTTTTTATAGATTTTTTTTATGTATTATTTTGCACAACTTAAAGATTATTATTTAATTTAAATAGGACTTGAAGAATATTGTGATATTTGCTGTGGGATTTATAGTGGAGGAAACATGAGAAAACTAAGTACTGCATTAGCTTTTATTGGTAATCCTCCAATCATTCTTCTTGATGAACCTTCAAGTGGAGTTGATCCTATGATTCGTAGGAATTTATGGGATGTAATTAAGGGAAGTTCTAACAGAAAGCAAGCTATTATTATTTCATCTCACAGGTAAGTTATAATTCAGTAATATTAAGTAAAAATTTTAATGGTTAAGTCCTAGTGTTTCCTTATTACAAATGTGTATATGTTTTATGTATATTTTACATTCAGTTCTCTTGTTATGTTAATCCCTTGTTGAAATTTATTTGGTATGATTAAATATTCATTGGGTACTTCTGAAAGCACTTGTTATACTGCTTTATTCAAGAAACTAACTTGTTTATTTCACAGTTTATTGTTCCCATGAGATAATCATAAAAAACTCAAGATTAGAATACTCAATGCTGTAAAAAAATAGTTATATTATTTTTTACTGCTTCCTTTTATTATCAGAACTTTAAGCATAAAAAATTCTTAATGCATTAATATACTTTACTTATACTATATAGGGGCATCCCAGAGTAAATCAGAGACTTTCAGAAATCACTTTTTGTTTATTCGCTTGGGTATAGAACTATAATCAAAAAGTAAAGAGTGGGGCAAGGTGACTCTTCGGTACCCCATAATTGTCTTAAATTAATGTTCTTACTTCTCTGTTGCCTATTAAGATCATACTTTTTTGGGAGATTCTCCATTTAAGAATGAGCTGAGAAATTTTTTTTTTTTTTTACCGAAACTGCTTTATTTTATATTTCATGTTTGAAAAATGATATGAACGTGTTTTTTTCCAGCAAAACAATAAACAAAAGAATAAATTCTTTATCTCTGAAAATTCAAATATAAGCGTTTTTAAAAGTTATAACCGAATCTGGGCCTAGTTTTAAATAAAAAAAATATGTGTTATTAAAACAGTCCATGGTTATGAGTTGAAATCATGATTATTCCCGTAAGTTGGTCCAATTTCTTCTTATATGCACTGCTTATTGCAGGGCTCTTTTAGCTTATATTTAGTCATATCTTATTTTATTTTTTTTTTTTTTTGTGATATTTATGTTTTGATTGATTTACATCACCATCACAATCTATATTAGCATCTCTAATTTCAAATTCTGCCTTGGCTGGATTACCCCACTTCTCTTGCTTCTCTCACTTAATCCTCTATTCAGGCCTTGGTTAACCTCTTTAGGACCAATGATTCTGGTAGATCATCAAAACCTTTTGCCTCTTATGATGATGTTATTTTCAAATTACTTCTTAGACTAGTTAATATAGAATAGAGTAGATGATTTTATTCTGGGACATAGTCCCTTAAGAATAACATAAATGTTATAAATAAAGATTGCACATGTGGCCAGAATGCATTAAATAAATTGTATTATTTACAAACTTAATTATTTACATAGTTATAGGAGATAAAGAGAAAAAAAAAAAAAAAAAAAAAAAAAAATATATATATATATATATATATATATATACACAACACACACAACACAACACACACACACACACACACACACACACACACACACAAACAAACACACACACACACACACACACACAGTGTTCTTTCAAAGTTTATAGTATACACATATGTCTATGTAAGACTCTATTTTATCTAAAATTGCAAGAATATGAGAACAATAAATTCTCGAAATGTTGCATAAATAAAATTGTTAAGAACAGTGGAAAAATTTAAATATGATCTCTAATAAACTCATAAACTTTCAATGACACTTCCTAATTTCACCTTAGCCAAAGCTCCTATTAATTTGTCCTCTTTTGGGTGCCAAATGTTATTATATTTTATTTTCTAAGAAATAATATTTAATTTTTAAATGAAAAATGAATGGTAAATTTAGGGTTTCCAAATTAATAATTCTGAATCTTGGCTAAGGTTAAAAGCAAACTTATATTCTTAAAGAAATATATTACAATAGAAAACATAACTTAAATTAAAAACCCAAGAAAATAAATTTGAATAGATAAAAAATTAGTAATTATCTGATTAAGCCATCCAGTTGATTTTCCATTCCTCTTTTTTTTAAATGAGGTCTTTATAATTCCATGATTTGAATGCATTATTAGTACACTACTGATGGTTTGAACTCAAAAGATTTGATGGTTGGGGGCATAATCCAATCAGTGTCTTTAGCGTCTAGCTTCGTTCACGGCTGGCAATAGAAGAGTATATTACTAGAACACATCCCACGCGTCCATACCTATTGACTGTCAACCCCGTAGTAACCACCATTTCCGGAAAACACCTCTCGCATGCTCTGATACGGAATTTGATTACTTTTTTTTCTCATTGGCCGATCACCACGTGCCTTCTTGATCTTCTCAATTCCCTTTTTTCTCATTGGCCGATCACCACGCGCCTTCTTGATCTTCTCAATTCCCTTTTTTTCTCATTGGCCGATCAACTCGCGCCTTCTTGATCTTCTCAAAATTCTAATTATTTCTGCCTATATAATATATCACAACAATGTATATTTATATTCATTAATCATTTTCGCCCTTATAGACAGTGTTAGACTTGAATATCTCAAGTTGCCACATTCACTTCTTTGCCTTCTTCCTCCTCTCTTCCCAAAATCTCTTCATTCTTTGGCTGTGCTCCAGCTTCCTTTGTTCCATCCACAAAGTTCCCGTCTTCCTCTTCTCATATACCACAAATTTTGGAGGATTGCGTATATATATATATATATATATATACATACAGTGTTTTTTCGAAGTTTGTAGTATACACACATATGTCTATGTAAGACACTATTTTATCTAAAATTGCAAGAATATGAGAACATTAAATTCTTGAAATGTTGCATAAATAAAATTGTTTATTTATTGACTGTAACCTAAGAACAGTGGGAAACTTAAATTATCAACAGTCGAGAACTAATCAAACAATTTTATATATATATAATTGTAGAGGTGAGTCATGGGAGACCGCCTTGAGGTACTGAAAACAAATTTTAAAAAACAATTCATGATACACTTCAATCTGTTCTCGAGTACCATAGAGAGGCCACTGTACACCACACATGTGTAGTATAAGTGGAGAGAAATTAGTGAGGAGATGAGGATTGAGGAAAAAGGTGACAGGAGTGATGGAAAAACGTTAGGGTGCTTGTGGCTCTTCGAAAAATTTGGGCAATATGGGGTTTCCAGGATAGGGTTCGCTCAATAATAATTCCTAGGTTTTTGACAGAGGAACCGAAAATATTGATGTAACAATTAAAAAGGAGAGGAGAGATGCTGGAGCCCTGTGCCACACCTGGCAAAAGGGCAAGGAAGGATGATTAGGAATGTAAACGGCTTGAATTCAACCAGAAAGGAATGATTGGAACCAGTGAATAGCACTATTCAAAAAGGATAGTGCATTGAGAAGTCCAGAAGTATTAAAGAAGTTAGTTTCTTTTCGTCCATGGCAGTAAGTATGTCACAGTGATATTAACGAGAGCGGATTGTGTGGAAAAACATGAACGAAAACCAGATTGGAAGGGATCAAGTAGCTTGGACTTTTCAAGAGATTCGGATATTTGAGTCTGGTTTATTCTTTTGAAAGGTTTGAGAGTACAGAAATAAGATGATAATCTTTAGGAAGAACGAACAGGGTTTGTGGTTTTGTTAATGGATGGACTAAAGCTTTTTTCCAAGAGCTAGGGAACACTGAATTTTAGAGAGAAAAGTTATGTATAAAGAGGAGAACCAGCAGGAGTTTAGGAAGGCATAATATTATGGGTATTCCATCAAAACCAAAGGAATTGGTGCAAAACGTCATAACGGAGGAATTAAGGTCACTTGGAGAAATGTCAGAGAAGTAAAAACTGTCTGGATTAAATGAAGAGGCAGATAAATATTAGGGAGGAGGTAGAGAAGAACAGTTAGATGAAGAAAATAAAAAATAGGAATTTAATTCATTGGGAGAAATCTGAGGGACAAGTGAGGAAAGGGATGTATGATGAAAGCCTATTATATTAGAAAATATTTGAGTATATATTATCTTTTCAATTTTAAGGTGAGTAAAAGTAATATTGATGTAGACTTTTTAAAGCATAGCCCATATGCTAATCTTTGGTAGTTAGAAACATTAATAATATTAGTTTATCAAGGTTAGTTTTATGTAAAATTATTTGCTGAAATATTATTCCATATAAAATAAAAATGATTTAGTACTTTACTCAGTCTATAAAATTTTATTTTTGAACGAATGAAAATAATTTTTATTCTGCGACATTTTCTCCTCCAAGAATAAAGAACTGGAAAGGTCCTGTTTGTCTGGCTTTATTTTGATACATAATTATCTAGCCAGATAATAAGAATGGAATATCATCATCATGGAAATATAATCAGAATGGAATATATAAATTAAAATAAATAACAGATATAAATTAAAACTGATGAAAACTTAATGAATTTAGTCTCACTTAATTAAGTCAAGACAGTTTACATGTATGTGTGCAGAAGATTGATCATTTGGGAGGTGGAGAAATAACTGGTGTAGTTTAAAGATGATACTTTACGAAGGGAGATGGGTAATGAGATCCTAAGTTTGGTATCATGAATCATAAAGGACTTTTTAAAGGAAGCAGAGGAGAGAGGTGTATATAAATTGGCAGGTTGAGATCTTGTATTGAGAGTATGTACAAAAGAGAGCGGAGTGAGGAGGTCAAATATATAGGAAGGTTCTCTGGCTCTCAAGGATTTAAATAAGAAAATACCTAGTAAGTATTTTCTTCAGGAGGGGAGTCTAGCTACGGCCGGCAACGAGTATACATCGGGTCTTAATTGTTTAAAGTTTTCATCAGTTTTTTTTTGTTTGATTTAGCTCAAAGTTTACACGCTTGTAGTTCTCAGTACCAGGAACTGATTTCTCAAATTTCGTTAAAATTGACTGAGGATTTTCGATAGAGGAAAATTGTACAAAAATTAGCCTGCTGCCTAGACTGGGCTTCTTATCAGTGTGCCGAACTGGACCTGTAAACCCCCACCACAACCGCTACAGCTGTATAAGGTCAGTGTCACCGTTATCATATCACATCACTGTCACCTACGTATATTTTCCTTCACAATGGTTTCCAATGATGACATAATGAGAGCTATTAATGAAATGAAAAGATCACTCGAAACTAATAACTCTCTCATAAATGATGTATTAAAAGAATGTGCCATGTTAAAAAATACCTGCCAAAACCTAGAGTTAAAGAACACGAAACTCGAAAAAGAAATACATTTCTTAAAGCGGCAGATAAAAAAGAATAATTTTTTAATCCATAATGTTCCTTTCAGTGAAAATAAAATACACTCAACAAAGTTAAAGATAGATTCAGAGAGTGTAACATAACTATTCCAGATTATGCAGTTAACACCTGTTATAGACTGCGAAAAGGCCCAATTCTTGTATCACTCAATAATAATAATGTCAAACAAGAGATTTTTAAGCGTAGGGATATTTTAAAAAATAAAAACATTTTTTTAAGTCATGATAAGACACCTGAAGAGAGAGAGGAAGGGAGGAAAGTTTACGCATGCTTAATTAAATTAAAAAATATCGATAGCAATGCTTCTTATAGGAAAGGTTTTTTCAAAATAAGAGGTTCATTCTAAAGAATGAATGAAGTAGAAAACCTAATCCAAGAGTCTGAAGCTGATATCCCCATCTCTATATCACAGGCGGACCTGCTCCAAACATCTGATGAGGAACAAGTAAAAAAGAAAAGAAAAGCTGAAAATAGACTAAATAAATATAAATATCGACCACGAAGTTCATCAGTCTCAGCAATAGATAAGTCGTCATGACAGAACAAATCTATCTCCTCTGGCCTGATACCTGTTAATGATTCACGGAAAGGACTCGGTAAAACTACCTATCCCAAAAATATAAAACAATACAGACATCATATTTTGTTTTGCAATATAAATAGCTTAAAAAAATTTATTTAAATTTACAGTAAATGAATGTGATACAATAAGGCAATATCTCATATTATGCTTCGTAGAGACTTGGATGACAGACGATAATTTCTCTTTACCCCTTGGTTACATGAGTATACACCATTTAGCAGTAAGGCTGTAAAAGAAAACACAAGAGGGCGTGGCAGCGGCGGTATACTAACCCTAGTCCATAGTTCGATTAATTCAGGAACAAATATTGTATATTGCAACCGCTACTGGCTTTTTGTCAATATTAAAATTAATAACAAATTATTAACAATTGGAAACATTTACTTGCCCCCTGTATGTGATATGGATGTAATACTGGAAGATCTGTGTAATACTATCACGGAAATACTACTTAATCATTTGAATACTTCTTTGTTTGTTAATGGTGACTTTAACAGTCATGTAGGTGACCTGAATTGCTTGGAAGAAATATTGTACAACTCAAATCTATACGCTGCCAGGACGAATAGCCATAAACATACTAACAGACGAGGAAAACAATTGGTGGAAGCGATGGAATCATTAGGGCTCATACTATGCAATGGCAGGACCCCTTCAGATAGACCTGGAAAGTTCACATTTATGTCTAAAGTTGGAAAAAGCGCTATTGATCTAGTTTGGATCAACGATATGGCACTAGAGATATTAGATGATATGGAAGTTATAGCCATGTCTGATTTTCTGGACCATTTAGCTTGCACTACTTCCGTGGAAACCATACGTTTGCTTACCAAATCCTCGACTGTTCACTTATATAGGCATGGGTCCCAAAAAATTTGTTAAATGGGAAGGGAATAAAAATATATTAATCAGATCAAATTTAGCTTGCAGTGAAAAAATTTACTTTAATTCTTATGATGTGAATCATCTCTATAATAATTTCGTTGAATGCTTGTATGAAAGTATGTCTTCTGCTGGAATGCTTTCAATAAAAAAAACACCGAAGTATATCAAGTTTCAGCCTAATCAACCCTGGTTTGATTTAGAGTGCAGTAATCTGAAAAGGGAAGTAAGGAGAAAATATAGAGCATTAATTAAATTAAATTTTTCCCCACAAGCATTACAGGACTACATCCAAACAAGGGATTCTTACAGAAATTTAATTAATGGTAAGAAAATGGAATTTAGATTTCAAATTATTAAAAACCTGCAGGATACAAAAAATAGCAAACAGTTTTGGAAAACCGTCAATCACCTGAAACCATACAAACCCAATGAGAATGCAGTAGCCATAGAAGAATGGACCGAATTCTACAGAGCCCACCACGGCCAGAAGATCATTCAGAGCTTAGAATTCATCCCCACTACCAACTCAATTCTAGAAGCTAATATAACCCTGGAAGAGATGCAGCTTTGTATTAATCTCTCTAAAAACAACAAAGCTCCCTGGACCGGACCTTATAATTTATGAAAATTTGAAGAATCTCACCCCAGAGTGGGAACACTATATTTTGAATTTATTCAATTCTGTACTTGATCAAGAAAAATTACCTACCCAGTGGTCTAAATCCAAACTCTACTTACTTTTTAAAAAAGGTAATAGAAGCGATATAGATAATTATAGAGGTATATCCCTACTGAACACGATTGCTAAATTATTTACCGCCATCATTGCGAGGAGAATAATGCTATGGGCGGACTCTTACAACCTAATACCCGAAGAGCAAGCAGGATTCAGGAAAGGAAGAGGCTGCATTGATCATATCTTCACTCTTTCAGCACTTATCGGAATAACGTTCAAAACAGAAGGAAGATATCTATACGCCACCTTCATCGACCTCAAAAGAGCCTTCGATTCAGTTAATCACGGACTCCTTTGGAGAAAGCTTATTACTCTAGGAATCGGAGGAAAAATTGTCAAAATTATTAAAATGTTGTATGATAATGCATCTACACAAATTTCTGTTAACGAACAACTTTCAGAAGATATCGATATCACCTTAGGACTTTTACAAGGCGAAAGTCTGAGCCCAACCTTGTTCTTGCTATTCATCTCCGACATAGTTCAATTCTTTCATGACAAAGGAGCGGCAGGTATAAGCATAGACACCTTACACGAGGTGACAATGCTCCTTCTAGCTGATGATATCATCTTATTAAGTAACAGTTGGCATGGAGCACAGAAAAATATAAAAATACTACAGGAGTACTGCAGTAACAATTCTCTCATATTAAATCCAAAACTCTTGTTTTTCATAAATCTCCAAGGCTTAAACAGCTCAAACCGTTATACTGGCATGATAAGAGATTGGAGTATACAGAAAGGTATACTTACTTATTTGGGAGTTCCCTTCACATCATCGGGAAAATTTAAACTAGCATGTGGACACTTTACTCAGAAGTCATCAGTGGCATCTGCAAAAGTCATAGACATACTGAAAAAAGGGAAAAGTGACTCTTGGGAAACAAAAAGAACTTTATTTAACTCAATGGTCTCATCAACTCTGCTTTATGCTTCTGAAGTATGGAGTCCCAATTATCTTGAGGCAATCGAAACGGTCCAACTTAAATTTTTAAAGCACTTATTTGGATGGCCTAGGAATACCCCAAATTTATAGTCCGTCTCGAAACAGGAAGAGAACCATTAGCCATGAAGGTGATAAAAAAGATGACAAATCTATGGACCAAGCTCGAGTTCATGCCAGAAGAACGACTTCCAAAACTTTGCTTCAATAGACTGAAGTCATTAGACAAGGATAAACCCGACATAAACTTCAATTGGGTGTCCCAATTTAGAGCAATAGCCGAGCTAAATGCCTTTGCAGAAGAGCTTTCTGTTCACCATACAAACGGACTTCTTCGATACAAAGACGACATACTGGAAAAAGCACATAACCATTATCTCTCAGCCGACATACAAAGACCCTAAATTTGACTAACTATCCTTTATATAGATTACTATGCAATTACAATGCTCCCGACCCTGAAATGTACCTCACATTTAAAGTACATATAAAGAAATTGAGATGTGTCAGCCAATTAAGAGTTGCAAATCCAGAACATATTAGAATCTATGGAAAAAACTCAGATTTTTTGTTCAAGTCATAAGAAAGCTGTAAATTATGCAATCGATTTATCTACAACAGCCTACATCACATTCTCCTTCACTGCCCGGCACACAATGAAAATAGACGGCAATATCTTCAAAACTTCATCTTAGAATCTTCCGACATCCAAAGTATCCATGCTATACTGAGTATCGATAGTGTAGATAAGTTACATAAAGTGTACTATTACATGATAGGAGTTCAAAAAGTGCTCAATTCTTTATCCTAGAACATTTTCTATTCAGTGTTTATTTTTATTTGATCTTCAAAGTGTATATTTTACTGATTTATTGTGTCTGTTATAGCACCAGTAACTGTTTATTCTTTAATCTGTAATTTATTTTTGAAAGTCAAATTGTTTTAGTAAATTTTCACTATTATTTTATTTATTTTTAAATGATATGTATATAAAGTTCTAAAACCATAATATTGTAATTTATAGCCAAGCTAGGCTCTATTTGTATGGGGAAGCCCCAAAGACAAAATAAAATTTCTATTCTATTCTATTTTCTTCAGGAATCAGGATAAAGCCACCCTTGACCAGAATATTAGTGAGAAATGTGTGATCATCTGAGGAGGCCATAAATAAATGTGTCCATTAATCTCTTCAGCCTTATCTTGTTTTCCCTAGAGAGTCCTTTGTATAGTATGTTACCAAAATAACCATACCTACCAAATGTAATTTTGGAATTCTTGCCAGTTTGTGAACTAAAAATAATTTAATATTAAATCATAACATCTCTAAAGGATGAAGCTATTATCATGAAAATTGCATGTTCGGGTTTCTTTGCTTGTAACTAATATAGTTATTGATATTAGCTTTTAAAGTCTATTATCAAAAATTTATCATTATTCAGAATCATCACACTGCTGAGTTTTTTTTTTAAAGAGCACATTTTTTTTCAGTATGGATGAATGTGAAGAGGTTTGTAATAGGCTTACTATAATGGCTAAAGGAAGAATGCAGTGCATTGGTAATGTTCAGCATTTGAAATCTTTGTATGGTCAAGGTTATATAATTATGATTAAATTAAAGAATCATTCTGAAGAGCAGAGTGATGCTTTAAAAATTGAAATGAAACACATATTCCTCTCAAAATGTATTCTTAAAGATGAACACCAGGTTAGTAATGAAAAAAATTAATTTTGCTAATTTAAACAAATAACATTTACTGTGACTTTTTTTGTTTTCAAAGATATTTTGAAATGTTTCCAAAATTTGAATTATATCTTCCTTTTCTCTCTTTTCTAGGTTCTTCTTCATTATCACATTGATACAAATGTGTATAAGATCTCAGAATTATTTAGTTCAATGGAGAGCTTAAAGAAAAGATTTATTATAATTGATGATTACATCATTACTGATTCCAGTTTGGAACAGGTGTTCCTTTCTTTTGCAAAAACACAAAGTTATTGATTTATTTTTGTAAAACTATTATATTTATAATATAAATTACAATCATTCAATAAAGCTATTTTGTTATTACTTAAAAGTGATATATATTATTTATATTAATATACTGGCTAATTACTTAAAAAATGTATACCAAAAATGCTTAGGGCTTTTAAGCGGAACTTATAAAGAGGTAAGACGATTTTGCACCTATTTAATGAATACAGGAAAGTGTAGAAACTAATTATTTTCATAATTTTGCTTAATCTGTTTCAAAAGTTGGTTATACACTTTCATATTTTTAAATTGATCTTCTATTTTTGATAAATTTTGAAAATATTTCACTATTTTCAGATTGATTTGTGTTAAATTTTCTGTCTTATATTCTACTTAATTATTTAAGATTTTATTTTTATTTGCATATATTTTCTTTTATCTCATAATTTTACTGTGATTGATATATTTTTCCTTAATTTTAGGTAAATATAACTGGACTTAGCTTTATTTTTTTTTTTGTTTAGTGTTATAATACATACTTATTATTTCATGTTATTATAGTATTTCTTAATAATTTAAATGTATTATTTATTTTAATATTGAATCATTATTTATTAAATGTATGTGTCTAATGCTTATGTCACAATAAAGAATTATTTTATCATATTTATGTTGTATTTGTATTGTATAATGTATACCTTTTAATTAATATTTTTTTTTTTATTGTTATAATGCTATAAATTGTTTAAAAAACAACATTGTTGAAACATGAGTATGTTCCATTTTGTTCATTTTCTCTTCAGAGTTGTTTTAATTAATAAGCAAATGATATATAGAAATTAATAAAAGTGATGTATAGATACTCAAAGGCTATTGAGAATCAAAGGAGGATCAAGGATATTCATAGAAATCCTAATTCAACAGATTTTTTTATTTATTATAACCTGATTTGTTTTGTGGAAGATTGTTATTTATTTATTCATCAATTTTGAGAATAGTTTTCCTTTGCTTATTTCGCAAGACCATTTTACAATGAATTATTTCTGAAATCTGTTAAACCATATAAAATTCTATGGTTCCCAAAATACTAATTTATGTGTTGTGCAGGTGTATCAATTTATCATTTAGTATTAAAAAGAAGATAGCTGATGAATCACCTTTTTATAATCAAGAATTAACTTTAATTACGGGCTGTTGGCTTCTAGTAATCACTACATCATCCGCAAAGCTGTGGTACATACATCTCCCTGACCTTGTGCTGATAAATCTCATGACTACTTCCAGCACTTTATTGAAAAATAAAGGGAAAAAAAAAATTTCTATGCCAAAAGCCTTTATCAATGTTGATACCTTTGATAAATCTCCTTGGACTTTCATCACTCTTTTGCTGTTCTGAAGGGTCATCTTAATAAGGCTAATAAGATTTAGGAGATTATATACCATACTATTTTTTTATAAAGTACTTTATTTTTCTACACAATTATAGGCTTGATTTAAGTCTCAAAAAGGTTGTGCTGTTCTATATTCCTTTCTCAGTATTTTTAAGCATAATTCTCATGTTTAAGAGATTATGGTGGGTGTATTTCAATGTAATTATTTGTAGTATAGACTTATTGATAATAATATGGTCTTTTGTTGATTATCCAGGATGGACTCCACACTGATACTCGTCCAAAACTTATTCTTCTTCATCAGTGGATTCATTTTATCTAATCAGAGAAGAACTTGTAAAGTTTTAACAATCTACTTGTCAAGGAACTTATATAGTTTGTATTTAATGTGTAAAAAAAAATGTTGGTTATTATCAATTGACGTTACTTGTCCATCAGCTAGTTTATATTATATGTATTTTTCACGATTATTTCATTCTAAAAGATTTCAGTGCATTAAGGAAATATTTATTCCTGTAATTTACTATCTATAAATCTATCTGTCTATTAACCTTTTGTGTTATAGATATACACATATCTTTGTGTATATATTGTTTTAAGACAGACTGTGTCATTAGATTAAATAGTATAATTGGTCATTAAGAGCTCTGGCATATGTTTGTATATATGTTTAATGCTTTTAAGTAATGAACTTCTAATTAATTATTTGTATTGGATTTTGTTTACATTACCCCTTCTATCTCTTTATGTTTCATTTCTAATCATCTTTAAACCAGTTTAAGATATTCTTTCTGTCTCTCAAGATGTTAAATATTGTAGTTTTGTGTTTGATCTTCTTAACATCTGCTTGTGCACACAGGTATACTATGAATGACTGATCAAAATAATTATTCTTTTTTTAATATTCTACAAATACAGTGAATCTATAATTTATAATGATGATCATTGTTTTTGATCTTTCCTCTTACTATATCCAAACAGAGGTTATTACCAGTCAGTATATATCAGCCTTCCTTACTCTGCCCTTAGATATTGCCCAGGGATTGAGCATTTCCCCTCTCCTCTTAATTCCTTTATCAACAAAAATCTTCCAAATTCAGTTCATTACTGATAAAACTGCTTATGTGCCAGTGACTTCTTAATCTATTTATCTATTATGGTTTAATCCATTTGAAATGGTAGACTTTCATTAATTTTGCCGCTCGACATTTTTGATTTTGGTGATTTTTTGACCAGTTATTCTCTATCCTTTCGTGAATATAAAACCATAAATATTTTTTTTCTAGCCAATACTTTTAGTTTTGCATCCGTTTTAAGTCAGTTTCACGGGCAAAAACATATCATGAGAAAATCTTTCTAATTCCTGTAATTTTTAGGTATCAAGTCAAAACAAAAATTAACAATAAGATAAAACCTTGCTTTGTATTTTTTGTCCCTATGACTCATTTCCTAAATAGTGAAGAAAGTTGTTTAAAAAATTCTCGAACATGACTAAAAAACGAGACTTTTTGGTAATTTTGCATATTTAAGAACCAAAAAAAAACTAGAATGATCATAAGAGTATTTTATATAATTTTGGTCCTTACAACATGTTACCTAAGTAGCCAAGAATATAGTTTAAAAAAATCACGAAAAATTACATCAACTGAAACCTTTAGGGCGCTATGACCAGGGAGGTTAGAAATGATTTTCATGCATAATTATTTTTCCTTATATAGGCTTATCATTGCACTACTTGTTTTAAAAATTTTGATTGGGTGGGCTGTATACCTTTTTTAATATAAATTTTCAAAAAAGGATTATTTTCCAGCTCAGTAAAATATCTCAAAAAGGACAGAGTGAAAAATAATAAAACTCATACAGATTATACCTCTATATGATAAGTATGATAGAATAAAATTTATCGGCCACTTTGTCGTTGAAATATAATATATAAAATATTACTTGTCTTGTCAAAGTGGCCCTCATCTCACCAACCAAACCAAATTATTAACACTATAACCAGTTATAAGTCTCAGCTGCTAAATTTTATTCTTGCCAATTTTGAAAATTCGTATACAAAAAAGGACTATGTTCTCAAGATCGAAATTTTTACAAGTAGGACTATGACTAAGCCACAGAGGAAAAAATAATGAGTATCTTTTCCTTTACATACTTTTATCTCACTAAAAGTCTCATTTTTTAGTCATTTTCGAGGATTTTTTTACAACTTTCTTCACTATTTAGGGAATGAGTCATTTGGACAAAAAATACAAAGCATGTCTTTATCTTACTGTTAATTTTTGTTTTGATTTGATATCTAAAAAACTACAGGAATTAGAAAGATTTTCTCATGATATGTTTTTGCCCGTGAAGCTAACTTAAAACAGCTGCAACACTAAAAGTATTGGCTAGAAAAAAAAAAATTATTTATGGTTTTATATTCACAAAAGGATAAAGAATAACTGGTCAAAAAATCACCAAAATCAAAAATGTTGAGCGGCAAGGCCTGGACAATTTCAAATGGATTGACCCTTATGTATTTTGTAATGTCTTTTGGACTGGACTATTGTGAAATGTCTTTTGGCTGTTTGGGAAAGCGATTGCCGGAAGACAGAACAATGTCCTTTACAATTTTCATGTTTTAAGTCAATTATATTAATATAATGATTAAGGCATTTCCAAAAAAAAATTACTACAATGTTATAATATTAAAAATTTATTTTTCTTGAGTGATTAAGATGCCATTCATTCTTGTATTCTCCAAGACTATCCCCTTCCCCTCCCAACTATCTCTTGGTCATCTGGGAAATTTTACCCCTTAGGTTTACTTAAAGAAGAACTTACTCATTCTATATACGTGTCTTTGCCACTTTATGCCTTTCTCTTGAAACTTTAGATTGTTAAGTCCCTTTATAAAGGATATAGTTCCTTGTTTAGTTGTTAAACCTTTCTTTGACATTGTTTGAGCTTTTTAGTTCTTGAACTGGATTGTGTTAGTGTTCAGCATGCATAGGTCTTCACCTATATGATTGAGTTTTATAAAATATCGACTTCGATTTTTTTTTTTTTTTCTTAAAAGCTTGTAAAATGCATTGTATTCATTATTAGCTCATCTCAATTTAATTATTTTCTCTTTTATATTTTAAGATTTCCCAGATGTTGGAAACTGGACTGTCGCGAAATATTATCGCTCCCTTCTGGCATAATTTTGTGATAGTATATTAGGTTTATTTTTCCTAATTACCATAATCTTGTTCTTCCCTGTATTATTCTACTTTCAACCACTCAAATCCTTCATTAATCTTTGTACATGTCATACAAGAATCAGCAGTTTATAATTGAACCTTTAATCAAAAAAATTGGAGGCTGATGTCTACTTCACCACTATTTTATTGAAAAAAAATATTCGCACTACGTTTCGGCTAACAATGCCATCTTCTGGTGCAGTGGAACAACTTAGATCTAAAAGTACAAAATATTGTCAAGTTACAAATAATCGTCTTACAATTTGTCATGAAACCATACAACTATGTTAGATTGTATGATAAAAGGATAAATAAAATATATATATACACATATACATACATACATTCATACATACACGCACTCTATATATATATATATACATATACCCATATACACACACATACACACACACACACACACACACACACACAACATGTTTATATATACAGTCAAAATAAATTAATAATTTATGAGATTAACGTTAACAATCTTAAAATTTTATCATAACAATTTAAAACTATAACTGAACATGACAAAACCTGAACAATGAAACACATTCCAATATAAAAAAAAAAAAAACTATATATAAATAGACTCAGTTGATGTACCATGTTCATCATTGCACAAATCCAATTAAAATGATTAAAATTTAATTAATAATTATGAAACCAATAACTGATAAATACAAAAATGCACCCTTACTTAGTGTGGGTAGCTGCTTCCTAGTCAAAACCACATGACCAAATCAGATGTCCATGAAGGGGAGGGGGAGGAGAAGGGTACTACTATAAAAATGGCTAATCATTTAAAAATTAAATCAAATTTAAAAGAGAAAGAAAGAAAAAAAAAAAAAAATTTTTTTTTAAAACCTGATGAATGAAAGGTATGTTTTATGCAACTACTATTATTATATATTTAGTTTGTGGATGATGTTGGTATATGCATTACATGTTTTTATCTTCAAGTAATAGTTTGAGCTTAATATCATAATCCTCCTCCTCCATGATTACTGTTTTTTTAGTTTTATCTGTTTTAAGTACAATTAAATTCTTATTGTTTTTAAAAAACAATTTTGTAGCTATTAAGTCTTTATTAATTTGTTGATGTAATTTTTCTTTCAGGAAATATAATGACTTATTATTATATTTATCAATGTTTTTCATCTTACGGTTATTATCTATGTAATTACTTATATTTTTGTTCACCTCATTTCTTATACATGCCTTGTGGTTGTCAGATATTAATATGTCATTAATAATAACTTCTGTATCAGCTATTATATTTATTATTTCTTTGTTTATGTTGGATGGTATGGTATTAAAATTGCATCCTAGTGAAAGTATATTCTTAATGTTATTAGGAATTGTTGTGCTGGTTAATATGTCTAACCTGTTACTTTCATGTAATCTATTATATTTATCTAGCAAGGTATTCTCATTGTGAGTGCTGTGATCAATGTGTGTGTCAATTAAGTTGCTTGAATTAAAAGAGAGTGTCTGTGGTTTATTTTTAAAATAATAAGGTTTGTTAAGTTTAGGTTTATATTTCCTGTTAGTTTTAGTGTTAATTTTATCCATGTTAAATTCTAACATTTTAACTACAACATCATCTATTCTACTCTTGATGAGCAATACTATCTCTTTATTATTGATTTTTTTGAAAATATTTTCCATATTATTAATCAACAGGTGTATGTACCAATGAGTCTGTTTAATTTCCAATGTTAATATGAACTTGGCTATTGAAATTATTTTGTTTCTATCTTTAAATCTGCAAGAGTTTAAGAATTTGGTGTTGAATAAATTTTCAATGGGCATAATGGCTTTGATGATGTGAATAGGTATTGTATCCTTTAAATTCTTAAATGAACATAAGTACCTCAACTTTATCCTGCCTCTAACAATTTTGTCAGAAATATTCATTATACTGCTAATGTCTCTACTTTGTACTTCACTTAAACCATTGATGAACTTCTTAAAATTGTTCCACAATTCTTCGCTTCTACCAGTCAGCCTGTTACTGGTCATTATATCTAAGGTGTAGATTCTTTTAGGTGAAGGTCAAATTTTTTATAAAAAAATTGGAGGCTGATGTCTACTTCACCACTATTTTATTGAAAAAAAATATTCGCACTACGTTTCGGCTAACAATGCCATCTTCTGGTGCAGTGGAACAACTTAGATCTAAAAGTACAAAATATTGTCAAGTTACAAATAATCGTCTTACAATTTGTCATGAAACCATACAACTATGTTAGATTGTATGATAAAAGGATAAATAAAATATATATATACACATATACATACATACATTCATACATACACGCACTCTATATATATATATACATATACCCATATACACACACATACACACACACACACACACACACACAACATGTTTATATATACAGTCAAAATAAATTAATAATTTATGAGATTAACGTTAACAATCTTAAAATTTTATCATAACAATTTAAAACTATAACTGAACATGACAAAACCTGAACAATGAAACACATTCCAATATAAAAAAAAAAAAAAACTATATATAAATAGACTCAGTTGATGTACCATGTTCATCATTGCACAAATCCAATTAAAATGATTAAAATTTAATTAATAATTATGAAACCAATAACTGATAAATACAAAAATGCACCCTTACTTAGTGTGGGTAGCTGCTTCCTAGTCAAAACCACATGACCAAATCAGATGTCCATGAAGGGGAGGGGGAGGAGAAGGGTACTACTATAAAAATGGCTAATCATTTAAAAATTAAATCAAATTTAAAAGAGAAAGAAAGAAAAAAAAAAAAAAAAATTTTTTTTAAAACCTGATGAATGAAAGGTATGTTTTATGCAACTACTATTATTATATATTTAGTTTGTGGATGATGTTGGTATATGCATTACATAATGTTTGGGTGTCTTGTTGAAAATTACATACCTGTTTGATGTTTTTAGTGATGTGAATGGCCTCTAATATTCTTCTTTTTTTATTATTGTTTTCTATTTCTAAAATTTCTGGGTTGTTGAAGTCAAATTGGTGCTTATATTCTGTGCTATGCGTTGATAAGCCAGTGGCTTTATTATATTTTTTGATGGTGGATTTGCAGTTACTGGTATGTTGAGAGATTCTGCTGTTTAGATTTTGTTTAGTTTGTCCAATGTAAATTAAATTTTTATTGTTGATTCTGTTGCAGTCGGAACACTTTATTTATAGATGACGTTAGTTTTTTTGAGTTTGTCTATTTTGTCTTTTTTGTTTGTGTAAATATGAGCTAATTTATTGATCGGTTTTTTTGCAAATTTAATATCTATTATGTCATATTTTTTAAAAGTTTGTATCAGTTGGTCAGTTAAATTATGTATATTTGTTATTGAATAATATTTAGGTCTATTGGTGTTATTACAATCTGTGTCCCTATCTAAAATATTAGCTGGATTATTACTATTGTTGATATTCAAAACGGTCGGTTGAAAATAATGTGTGATGAGTTTTCTATTGTTATTATGTGATTGAATTATAGGTTTGTTAACTGTATTGTTACTGTAATTATTATGAGTATTAATACTATTATTAAGGTCAGAGAAATCTATTGCTTTATGGTTTAAACCCTTATGCCATAATTTATGTATTAGTTTTATTGGATAAAAATTTTCTAATAGCATGTTATAAATTCTGTCTTTTGTTGTCTCTAAATAATTCGAACTTGTTAAGGTGATTGCACGGTATATTAAATTGTATGCAGTATTAACTATTTGATGTTTGCTGTGGTTACTGTAAAAATTTAAAATTCTATTACTGGTGATTTCCTTCTTAGTCCATTCTGTGGTTATTCTGTTGTTATTACTATGTACATCAATATCTAAGAATCTTAAGTGGTGATCTATTTCTGCTTCGTATGTGAATTTAAGGTTGGTTATCGAATTGAGGATATCTAAAATAACCTTTATGTCATCATGATCAATTAATGTCAAAATGTCATCAATATATTTGACGATGATGGGTAGGGGTTTATTATATTGTGCTACTGCATTATCTAAAGTTTTATTCATGATAATTCCTGCTAGATTAACGCTCATGGAACCGCCCATAGGAATACCCTTTATCATTCTGTAATATTCTCCTTTATATGAAAAATAACAATTTTCGCAACAAATTTTAATGCCTTCAATATAAGTTTTTTTATTCTTTATAACTGTGTGAGGTTCAATGTGTTCCCAATTTAAGTCTATGATTTTAATAATGTCTTGTATTTTTACATTGGAAAATAAATTTTCAACATCATAACTGACTAATGTTAAATTATCATGAACAAAATGCACTTTTTCAATGATATTCTTAGCTTCTAAGGAATTCTTAACGTCATATCTATTCAAACTATTTAAATAGTTGAGTGTTGGATTTAAATATTTAGACAATCTCTCTGTGATGGAACCTGTATTGTCAACTATGGGTCTAAGTGGATGACCAGCTTTATGAGTCTTAACTAAACCATGAATTCTAGGATTGATATAGTTTGGGTTAATAAGTTTTATTTTATTCTCTTTCTTAATAAAGCCTTCCTTAATTAATTTATTAACATAATTCTCAACTATTTTGTATGTGGATTTGGCTGGATCATGTCTGACCTTCCTATATGTGTTTTTATCTTCAAGTAATAGTTTGAGCTTAATATCATAATCCTCCTCCTCCATGATTACTGTTTTTTTAGTTTTATCTGTTTTAAGTACAATTAAATTCTTATTGTTTTTAAAAAACAATTTTGTAGCTATTAAGTCTTTATTAATTTGTTGATGTAATTTTTCTTTCAGGAAATATAATGACTTATTATTATATTTATCAATGTTTTTCATCTTACGGTTATTATCTATGTAATTACTTATATTTTTGTTCACCTCATTTCTAATACATGCCTTGTGGTTGTCAGATATTAATATGTCATTAATAATAACTTCTGTATCAGCTATTATATTTATTATTTCTTTGTTTATGTTGGATGGTATGGTATTAAAATTGCATCCTAGTGAAAGTATATTCTTAATGTTATTAGGAATTGTTGTGCTGGTTAATATGTCTAACCTGTTACTTTCATGTAATCTATTATATTTATCTAGCAAGGTATTCTCATTGTGAGTGCTGTGATCAATGTGTGTGTCAATTAAGTTGCTTGAATTAAAAGAGAGTGTCTGTGGTTTATTTTTAAAATAATAAGGTTTGTTAAGTTTAGGTTTATATTTCCTGTTAGTTTTAGTGTTAATTTTATCCATGTTAAATTCTAACATTTTAACTACAACATCATCTATTCTACTCTTGATGAGCAATACTATCTCTTTATTATTGATTTTTTTGAAAATATTTTCCATATTATTAATCAACAGGTGTATGTACCAATGAGTCTGTTTAATTTCCAATGTTAATATGAACTTGGCTATTGAAATTATTTTGTTTCTATCTTTAAATCTGCAAGAGTTTAAGAATTTGGTGTTGAATAAATTTTCAATGGGCATAATGGCTTTGATGATGTGAATAGGTATTGTATCCTTTAAATTCTTAAATGAACATAAGTACCTCAACTTTATCCTGCCTCTAACAATTTTGTCAGAAATATTCATTATACTGCTAATGTCTCTACTTTGTACTTCACTTAAACCATTGATGAACTTCTTAAAATTGTTCCACAATTCTTCGCTTCTACCAGTCAGCCTGTTACTGGTCATTATATCTAAGGTGTAGATTCTTTTAGGTGAAGGTCAAATTTTTTATAAAAAAATTGGAGGCTGATGTCTACTTCACCACTATTTTATTGAAAAAAAATATTCGCACTACGTTTCGGCTAACAATGCCATCTTCTGGTGCAGTGGAACAACTTAGATCTAAAAGTACAAAATATTGTCAAGTTACAAATAATCGTCTTACAATTTGTCATGAAACCATACAACTATGTTAGATTGTATGATAAAAGGATAAATAAAATATATATATACACATATACATACATACATTCATACATACACGCACTCTATATATATATATACATATACCCATATACACACACATACACACACACACACACACACACACAACATGTTTATATATACAGTCAAAATAAATTAATAATTTATGAGATTAACGTTAACAATCTTAAAATTTTATCATAACAATTTAAAACTATAACTGAAAATGACAAAACCTGAACAATGAAACACATTCCAATATAAAAAAAAAAAAAACTATATATAAATAGACTCAGTTGATGTACCATGTTCATCATTGCACAAATCCAATTAAAATGATTAAAATTTAATTAATAATTATGAAACCAATAACTGATAAATACAAAAATGCACCCTTACTTAGTGTGGGTAGCTGCTTCCTAGTCAAAACCACATGACCAAATCAGATGTCCATGAAGGGGAGGGGGAGGAGAAGGGTACTACTATAAAAATGGCTAATCATTTAAAAATTAAATCAAATTTAAAAGAGAAAGAAAGAAAAAAAAAAAAAAAATTTTTTTTTAAAACCTGATGAATGAAAGGTATGTTTTATGCAACTACTATTATTATATATTTAGTTTGTGGATGATGTTGGTATATGCATTACATAATGTTTGGGTGTCTTGTTGAAAATTACATACCTGTTTGATGTTTTTAGTGATGTGAATGGCCTCTAATATTCTTCTTTTTTTATTATTGTTTTCTATTTCTAAAATTTCTGGGTTGTTGAAGTCAAATTGGTGCTTATATTCTGTGCTATGCGTTGATAAGCCAGTGGCTTTATTATATTTTTTGATGGTGGATTTGCAGTTACTGATATGTTGAGAGATTCTGCTGTTTAGATTTTGTTTAGTTTGTCCAATGTAAATTAAATTTTTATTGTTGATTCTGTTGCAGTCGGAACACTTTATTTTATAGATGACGTTAGTTTTTTTGAGTTTGTCTATTTTGTCTTTTTTGTTTGTGTAAATATGAGCTAATTTATTGATCGGTTTTTTTGCAAATTTAATATCTATTATGTCATATTTTTTAAAAGTTTGTATCAGTTGGTCAGTTAAATTATGTATATTTGTTATTGAATAATATTTAGGTCTATTGGTGTTATTACAATCTGTGTCCCTATCTAAAATATTAGCTGGATTATTACTATTGTTGATATTCAAAACGGTCGGTTGAAAATAATGTGTGATGAGTTTTCTATTGTTATTATGTGATTGAATTATAGGTTTGTTAACTGTATTGTTACTGTAATTATTATGAGTATTAATACTATTATTAAGGTCAGAGAAATCTATTGCTTTATGGTTTAAACCCTTATGCCATAATTTATGTATTAGTTTTATTGGATAAAAATTTTCTAATAGCATGTTATAAATTCTGTCTTTTGTTGTCTCTAAATAATTCGAACTTGTTAAGGTGATTGCACGGTATATTAAATTGTATGCAGTATTAACTATTTGATGTTTGCTGTGGTTACTGTAAAAATTTAAAATTCTATTACTGGTGATTTCCTTCTTAGTCCATTCTGTGGTTATTCTGTTGTTATTACTATGTACATCAATATCTAAGAATCTTAAGTGGTGATCTATTTCTGCTTCGTATGTGAATTTAAGGTTGGTTATCGAATTGAGGATATCTAAAAAAACCTTTATGTCATCATGATCAATTAATGTCAAAATGTCATCAATATATTTGACGATGATGGGTAGGGGTTTATTATATTGTGCTACTGCATTATCTAAAGTTTTATTCATGATAATTCCTGCTAGATTAACGCTCATGGAACCGCCCATAGGAATACCCTTTATCATTCTGTAATATTCTCCTTTATATGAAAAATAACAATTTTCGCAACAAATTTTAATGCCTTCAATATAAGTTTTTTTATTCTTTATAACTGTGTGAGGTTCAATGTGTTCCCAATTTAAGTCTATGATTTTAATAATGTCTTGTATTTTTACATTGGAAAATAAATTTTCAACATCATAACTGACTAATGTTAAATTATCATGAACAAAATGCACTTTTTCAATGATATTCTTAGCTTCTAAGGAATTCTTAACGTCATATCTATTCAAACTATTTAAATAGTTGAGTGTTGGATTTAAATATTTAGACAATCTCTCTGTGATGGAACCTGTATTGTCAACTATGGGTCTAAGTGGATGACCAGCTTTATGAGTCTTAACTAAACCATGAATTCTAGGATTGATATAGTTTGGGTTAATAAGTTTTATTTTATTCTCTTTCTTAATAAAGCCTTCCTTAATTAATTTATTAACATAATTCTCAACTATTTTGTATGTGGATTTGGCTGGATCATGTCTGACCTTCCTATATGTGTTTTTGTCTTCAAGTAATAGTTTGAGCTTAATATCATAATCCTCCTCCTCCATGATTACTGTTTTTTTAGTTTTATCTGTTTTAAGTACAATTAAATTCTTATTGTTTTTAAAAAACAATTTTGTAGCTATTAAGTCTTTATTAATTTGTTGATGTAATTTTTCTTTCAGGAAATATAATGACTTATTATTATATTTATCAATGTTTTTCATCTTACGGTTATTATCTATGTAATTACTTATATTTTTGTTCACCTCATTTCTAATACATGCCTTGTGGTGGATATAGATGTAACCGTTGATAAAGATTTGGAAAAGTGAGATCTGAGATAATATAAAATTCTTCTAGATTTATTTTATTATTATTATTTTTTTATTTTTTTTACATTTTGAAATGGAAAATGGCCTTCGAGACCTTCTAGTTTAGAATATTTATAGAGTGCTGTCGATGGGTAGCTTCTCTACAAGTTCATGTCTATTTTCTTTTAGCCTTTTTACTAGTTGTGTTATATAATACAGTTGTAAATATCAATAAATAATTAAAATAACAAAAAAAAATTGGAAATGCTTCAGACCTTATATATGTGCCATATTTTCAAGTTTTTTTAATTTTTAAAACAAAAAAAAGAGGGAATTTTTAATATTTAATTAGTCATAATACAGCATTAAAAATCCTTGAAACATTAATAAACATTGAAAATTACAATTTAAGCTGATTCAGAATATGGCTCATTTTATGTCATACAGAAACTATTTACATACTTAAACTACGTGTATTATCGTCTTTTTAAATAAGAATTTATTTTTAACTCAAGTTCTATTTTTATTGTATTATAGATATAAACCTTTATCATGGAATGTAAGTCCTAGATCACTTTGTTAATTCTGAATCAATATCCAGCCAAATATATATATATATATATTTTTTTTTTTTTTTTTTTTTTTTTTTTTTTTTTTTTTTTTTTTTTTTTTTTTGCCAGATTTTACATGCTTCTCATTCCTTAGCTAAGCCCATCTATCCGAGGATTGATGTGTAGTGTCAGAATTTAGATGGAAAGTTGGGCTTCGCCATATTTTATATGTTTCCAAACGCACTTTATCTATACAGAACTCCGTTCCGGGTCGTTCTATTTATCATATAGCAACCATTTCAACTTCATTTAGTATCTAAATAGCATGGTTGACATATTTATAGCTAATTTTTAAACATAAAATTTTAAATCTTTTGGTAATTTTAGAAAATAAATCTTTTAATTATTGTTGTGTATAATTACATTTTCTTTACTTCTTGTTGTTTATAACCCAATTGAAGAAAACTTGGGGTTTTTATATCAAAACTTGGTTACTGCATGCGATTTTTCAAACACTGTTTTAAAAATTATAATTTATTCAATTATCCTAATATATACATTACTTAATAAAGTGTGAATTGCACCTTGAATTCTAATTTTGTTTCTAGTTTTTAAAGATTAAAAAAAAAAAAAAATTTATATATATATATATATATATATATATATATATATATATATATACTGCTTTCTTCACTTTGGCATTGGGTTGAAATCGATAGTCGACTATAAACAAAATGAAGTACTGCCACGAAGTGAGATAAATTAATACCATATGTGTTGTAGGGTATTTTATTTTGTATATTGAATTTAATATATCCAATTTATTCTTATAATTACTATTAAAATAATAAACTAGTATGTAGCATTAGATATTATATATATATATATATATATATATATATATATATATATATATAAAATTAAGAGAAATTGAGTACTGAAATTTGCATTTAATGCCTGGGATAGGGGAGTATTTATCGATTCCAGGATTCAAATACATTTTTATCAGTTTTCAAAAATCTTCTTTTTCTTACTCCTGTGTGCTCCTATGCGTGGAGTTGCCGTCTCGGTCCATCAAGCCCTGGTCTTTGTCTCTCTGTCATTTCATCTCTGTGATGGTGAGTCCTCTTGCTGCACACAGTTTCCCAATGTAGTCAGAATACATACACCTGGAACTGCCACAAGGACGTCTGGCTTCAAAAAACCAGCTGACCTTTCAGGTATCATTCATTCGGCAGACATGCCCAAACTACTTCAATTGCCTTCAACTGCCCAGGATGTCACACACTGGTTGTACTCCCAAATTCTCACGAATCCTGTCGTTTCTTATACGGTCCCTCCTGGTCTTGCCAACTATTCTTGGGAGGAATCTCATCTCAGCTGCTGTCATCCTGCTTGCATGTTTATCAAGGGTTGTACAGCTTTCAGATCCATATAAAAGTACTGGAAGGAAAAATGATTTAAAAATCCTAATCCTAACTTATGCATGTTTTCCTATAATCGTATTGGATATCTGGTAATACTGTACATTGGCCTTCTTCACCCGATTAAGAACCTCCTGGTCTATTTTACCATATTTGCTCATGAATGTCGCAAGATATGTGTAGGTATTCGTAGTTTCTAGTGGTTCACCATCACATAATATCTTTGGCTCCAGCTCTTGGGGTTCTGCTTTACAAACCTTCCACACCTCATCCGTGAGAAGGACAAATAGCATAGGACTGAGGCTGTCCCCCTGCTTTACTCCTTTATAAAAGTGAAAAGGTAGGGATGTTTGACCATTTAGCCTCACTATACCTTTAGGGTCCTGGTATATTGATTTTATGGGGCTCAACAGATTTTCTGATACCCTTCTTCTAATCAGCATGTCCCAAAGCTCAGTACTGAATCGAAGGCAGCCCTTAGATCCAGGAATAAATGATACACTGCTTTGCCACGATCCCATGCTTTTTCTACTATCATTCTGAGGGAGAATATGTGATCCCAGGTCTGCCTACCAGGGCTGAAAGCGGCTTGCTCCTCTTCCAAATCTTGTTCAACTACATACCTCAACCTCTGTTCTAATATTCTTGTACATATCTTGTATACGACTGAGAATAGACAGATCGGCCTATAGTCCCCACATACACTTTGGTTGTCTTTCTTGTGTATAGGGACTATGATGTCATTCTCCCTTTCTTGTAGTAAATGCTTTGAGTCCCAAACTCTTTGGAAAAGCATTTGGAGATACTTCCTCATTTCGTTTCCCCCATATTTTATGAATTATGGGGCTATACCGTCTGGTCTTGGAGCTTTTCCTAGCTGGATTTCATCCACAGCTAATTCCACTTCATCTTCCTCAATTGCATCATTCATGTCATCTGGGTATACTTTATCCGTTCTCCCCCTTCTTCGGCGATCCCGAAAGTTGTTATTTTGACGTTCTTCCATGCTAATTTTTTCCTGGAAGAACTGCCTCCAAACTTCTGGTACTTCCTTTTCCTCGGTCACCAGCATCCCTTCTGTTACTGTTCCTCACAGGCTTCGACTTTTTCCCTCTCAAAGCCTTGGTGCTATGCCAGAACTCCCTTATGTTTTCCCTATAGTTCTGTTCTTGTTCTCGGCCAAACTCCTCCCAGGTCTTCATTTTCACAGCTTTGATTACTCTTTTGGCCTCATTTCTGTTCTTAGCATACTTTTCCCAGTGAATATGTGATTTTGTTCTATTATATGTTTTCCAGGCCCCCTTCTTGAGCTTCACCACTCTTTTAACCTCATCATTCCACCATTTAGTTTTCTTGGTCAAAGGCTTTATTTTCTGGGTATCACAAACTTCTGTTGCGGTGTTGAGTATGTACTTCTTCATTTAACTCCAAAGAATGTCCAGCTCACTGTCTCCATTTACTAACTGTAGGCGTGTCTCAAGCAATGACCGGTATTCCTCCTGTTTTGTTTCATCCTCAGCTTGCACACATCTGTATGCCGTATGACTGTATGCTTTGCTGAAACTCTGTCTTGGTCTGCTACAATAAGCTTGTGGTCAGTACTTAATTCTGCACCTCTTATGACTTTGATATCAATGAAGAACCTAAGGAGATCTCTGTCTATTATGAAGTAGTTGATGATGCTTTCTCTTGAACCATACTCCCCTCTACTCTCAAATGTAATCTTATGGATCTTTTTTTGGTTGAACCATGAGTTGCCTATAAGCATGTTATTTTCTATACAGAATTCTATTAGCCTTTGTCCATTACTGTAATGTGCATTTTCACCTCCCTAGGGACCCATTACACTATGTGCATTATCATTGTCATTCCCTGTTCCAGCATTTAGGCCCCCACAGACAAGTACCATTCTGTTTTTGTTTCTGTCCTTTGGAGGTCTTCATAGAATTGGTCCTTGTCGAAGACCCAGCATCCTCAACTGGGGCATACATTTGTAAAGCACTAACTTTGTCAACTGACAACTCTATATCCATTGCGATGATCCTTGATGAGATTGGTTTCCAAGATTCAATTCATCGTTCATCACGAAGGCAACTCCTCCCTTAGCTCTTTCTCTCACAGTAACACCAGAATACAGAAATGATATCGATTAGGCAATATTTAGTGTCCACTTCCTCTTCTCTTTACCTCAATCAAAAATCTTGATATCTCGAAATTGCTTAATAAAAAAATACTTGTACTTAGTCATAATGGAATTCACCCTTAAAATATCCATTATATCTCATTTCTAATTAAATCATCTCTTTAGATATAACAAAGATAAAAGCGAAAAGTGGAAACGAAAATGAAATTTCATATTTAAGACAATTATATGTCTCGGATGTTACAGCAACTTTTTCACCTTAATCAACAACCCAGACGTGCCACTAAATACAATGCATTTTGTACCTTTTTACGATTTTCTTAAAAATGGCTTTACAATTTTATTAAACTTGCTATGTTGATGTAAAATTAAATCGGCTTTAATTTTATTTCAGTTTTATTCTGAATTAATTTTTTTCACAGGACTTAAATGCTGTTTCAAAAAAAATCTCTTCCTCTGAAGTACCTTTTATTTTGGTCATAAGAAATAATCAACCATTTTCCCTTGTTAGCATTGACAAAAGAATGTTATGTATATATAAGACAGACTTGTACAATAGACTATAAAAGAATATTAAACATGAAAGAATTTGATGATCAATAGACAAAGTTGTAAAAACTAATGGAAAGTGACATAAAGCTCATAAACTTATTGCGTGATTGTCATAGATAATTATTTCAACAGTCATTTTATTTAATCTGTAATAAACGTTTCCATCGAAACTTAATTAATGAAATTATTTTTTTAACTTTAGCTTTTTAAAGTATCACCGTTTTAGGCTACTTAAACACTTCTAGAAAAACGGTCAAACCTTCCTCTTAGCTACAAAAGGCTCATCTACATGACTATTATAAGACCAATCTGGACTTACGGAGTAGAGCTATGGGACTCTACTAAACCATCAAATCCTTCCTGCATCCAATCCTAACAATACTTTGTCAGGAATAAACTCATCCATAAAGACCTTAATGTGCCCTATGTTACTGATTTGGCCTGGACCAGGTATCAATCCTTTCATGACAAACTCCATTCTCACTCTAACCCACTAGTTTCAATCCTTTCTTCCTCTTTAATTTCTAATAATCCTCCGAGGCGCTTGAAAAGGAGATGGCCCTGGGACCTTCTAGTTTAGAATATTTGAGAGTTCTTCCAATGGGAAGCTTCTCTACATGTATTTCATGTGATTTTATTATATAACTGTCACATTTACCTCATGTATTTTTTATTAATACAGTTGTAAATATCAATAAAAATGTTTGAAAAAACAAAAAAAACAAAAATTAAAGTTAAAAAAAATAATAATAATATTCAATTTTTTTTTCATCGCAATTCTACCTTGATTTTTGGTTTAATAATTTTAAAATGTATTTTTGGCCAATCACAAATCGTTTCGGCCTCTATGGCGATATTCAAGTGTATATAATGCATAATTACTCCCCACGAAATGCTTCAACTGATTCATCAGCAGTGTCCTGGGCCTACATTCGTTTATAGTTCTTGGGTCACCGTATAGAGCTCCATGCACTGGTGCGTATACGAATTCGCTCTTCATTATTTTACCTATACATTGAGATATTTAATTAAATTACGAAATGTTAGAAAAAAATGTTAACAATCACAAATGGTTGTTTTGTCTCATAAAAGTGAGGTTGAAACCAATGTGCGTTGTAGATGCAAAGCACAAATGTTGATGGTAGAACGAGTTTGTTATTATTTTTGATTAATCTAGAAGCAATTGAGACGTTGATTTCCAAAAGGTACTAAAGGACATTTTTTACGAAATTGATATTTTTACATATTTATATTCTCATTTATTTTTGTCTAGGAGCCGCCATTTCGGACGCGGTAGGTTATAACTGTGATAAGTTTGCTCTCTAGTTTTTTCTAATTTTTGTTATGTTTTAAGTGAAAAAATTTAGTGTTTAAAACAAACTTGCTTCCTAACTGTGTGCTGAACAAGCAAACAAGAAGAGAAGTAAAATTTATTTAGTGAAGTGGGTTCTCCCACTGGAAAAATGACGGAAGCCTCAACTTCAAGTGCTCCAACCAGTGGCTTAGACATTTCTAATAATGCTATCGAGCACGAAAATATCTCCTGGGAGCTTGTGTCAGGAAGAAAAAGACATTTAACTGCAGAAAGAGACCCCAGGAAAATTATGAAGGTTAGTCCACCCACAAATACTCAAAACAGGTTCGAACCGTTATCACCCTCAATAGATGAACCAGAGCCATCAACTAATCAACCTACCAACACCAAACCGCCACCCATACATTTATCTGACGTTAAAGATTACCCTGCACTCATAACATTCCTTCATAATGAGGGAGGAGCAAACAGTTTCAGGCTCAAGACATCTGTCAGGGGAGTAACCGTATACCCTGAAAACTCAGATGTTTACCGAAAGTTAGTGACTAGTTTAAGAAAGGGAGGTGCGTACTTCCACACATATCAACTACCAGAGGAAAAAAGTCCACGAGTTGTTATCAAAAACCTACACTATGGCACACCACTAACCACAATAAAAGAAGAACTGGCCAAATAGGATATGAGGCAACAAGTATTGTCAACGTCATTTCACGATTTAAAACACCCCTTCCCATGTTTTTCGTGGACGTCTCAAAAGCAACATTCAATGACAAAATCTTTGACATTGAATTTTTGTACTATACCCATATAAAAATAGAGGAACCGCGCAAAAGAAAAATGATTCCTCAATGTGTTCGATGTCAGCAGTACGGACACACAAAAACGTACTGCAACTACCCACCAAAATGTGTAAGATGTGGACTGGGCCACGAAAGCAGTGCTTGCACAAAACCAAGAGAAACAGCCGCAACCTGCGCCAACTGTAATGGCGCTCATCCCGCCAACTATAGGGGCTGCCAAACTTTGAAAGAACTTCGAAAACATCGCTCGAAGCAGTACGCTCCTCAGCGACCTCCAACAGTAAGACATGCACCGCCTGCCCTCAATGAGTTTCCATCGCTTCCACAACTAAATCAACCTCATCCAAGAACTGACCGGGAGCATCAGAGGCAGTTGAATCAACCAGCTCTAGCACCAGACCATCAAGATCAGAGACAGCCACAACAACCAGCTCAAGCCCAGTACCAACAGCACCAGAGACAGCCGCAACAACCATCTCAAGCCCCACACCAACAGCTACCAGCTCAAGCGCCACACCAACGACACAGATATAACAGGTATGAGTGGGGGCACTACCCTACCGTTCCCGCCGGTAGATAACTCCTCTGGCCAGTTATACAATATTATCAATAATTTAAACAATCTCATTCAGCCCCTCTTCGGTCTTCTTCAACAACTCTCTCAAACTACCCTTGCCCTTAGACAAATATATACCCATTAATCAGATGACTGTAGGCTCCATGTCTATCATACTATGGAACGCAAACGGACTTAATCAACATAGGACAGAACAAGACATATATTTACACGAGAAACGAATTGACATAGCACTAATCAATGAAACACATTTTACACCAAAATCCAAATTTCACATTCATGATTACAAAATCTATAGAACTGACCATCCAGACAATACTTCACACGGAGGCACTGCTATTCTCATCAGATCAACACTAAAACACCATCCTTTGCAATTACCCATATCACCTGACATACAAGCTACAGCCATTTCACTATTCTCTGAACATCACAACATTACTCTTGCTGCTGTTTATTGCCCTCCGAGATATGTCCTGACTTCCACGATGTTTAGTAACTTCTTCAAACGTCTCGGCAGATGCTTTGTCGCAGGTGGCGATTATAATGCTAAAGACCCGACTTGGGGATCTAGATTATCAACCCCAAGAGGAAGAAATCTCAGGTATGTCCTTCACGAACTTTCATTAGACACGATATCACCACACTCACCTACTTACTGGCCAACATCTAGACGTAAGACACCAGATTTACTTGATTTTTTCATAACTAAAGGACTCCGCACTACACCTCACACAATAAGTACGAGCACAGATCTTTGCTCTGATCATTCTCTTTTGCATTTAGAACTATCTGAAGAACCACTTGTAGCTAAGAAACACACATCTCTCACAAATGGCATAATGGATTGGGATGCGTTCAGGAACTGTCTAAATACTGCTCTCTCCATTCCTTTGGCTATTAAAAATGAAGAAGAGCTTGAGGATGCTGTAGAATGCTTCACACAGAAGCTACAAGACGCTGCATGGTCCTCATCAATTCCTAGACGAAGAAAACATGAAAAGCTACCAATTTATCCACAGTATATAAGGGATTTGATCAGAGCAAAAAGAAGAGCCCGGAAAATATGGCAGACAGACCGACTTCCATCAGACAAACAAATTTACAAACGACTCAACAACGAACTCAAACGACAAATTGCAAAATTTAAAAGAACAACTTATGATAACTACATTAGTAACCTTTCGACTGACGATGGCAGCTTGTGGAGGCATACTAAAAACCTTACTAAGCATCGGGAAGTGCCTGCACCCCTCCGAAAAGAAGATGGTTCCTGGGCCATGGCTGACGGAGAAAAATCCGAACTGTTCGCCGAATATCTATCTTCTATCTTTACACCACACACAGAATTCAACAACATCGAACATGATAAAATTGTACTTAAAACTCTGGATGAACCTTTACAACTGACATTACCTCCTCCTTCCTTCACACCTGCTCAAGTCGCTGAACAAATCAGAAAGTTGCCTAAAAAGAAAGCCCCTGGACACGACTTAATTAACGCTGAGGTACTCCAGCAAATGCCCAGGAAAGCTCTAGTGTTTCTGACTTCAATCTATAACGCGATACTGAGGACGACCAAATTCCCGCTTCAATGGAAATACTCACATATTACAATGATTCACAAGACCAACAAGGACAAAAATACTCCCTCATCATACCGACCAATAAGCTTACTTCCGCTATGCTCCAAAATTTTCGAACATCTACTACATAAAAGACTTCTTGATGTACTAACTAACAACGACATCGTACCAGATCATCAATTTGGATTCAGAAGACATCACTCGACATTGCACCAACTACACAGAGTGACGGACTACATATCCACCGCACTAGAGCAGAAGTTATACACTACTGGTGTATTTCTCGACGTTGCTCAAGCCTTCGACAGAGTCTGGCACCAGGGGCTTCTCTTCAAACTCAAGACTATCCTTCCGCCTACTTACTACCTCATTATTTATTCTTTCCTTTCTCACAGATTTTTCTCCGTTCGACAGGGATCAGAGCTATCTGCCATGAGATCTATCGCAGCAGGAGTACCCCAAGGTGCAGTGCTCGCTCCGTTACTCTACATTATTTACACTCATGACATACCTTACAGCCCCAATATTCTAACAGCGACTTATGCCGACGACACAGCGATCTTAACAAAACATAAAATTGCAACCCACGCCTCAGAGATCCTACAACATCTAATAAAATTACATGACTGGTTCAAACTCTGGAAAATCCGATTGAATAATGACAAATCACACCATATCACCTTTACTCTTCGACATGACACGAGTCCTCCCGTTTTCTTAGACAACACACAAATTCCACAGACGGACACTGTACATTATCTTGGTTTGACGTTTGACAGAAGAATGACTTGGGGCCCGCATATTAACAAAAAAAAGAAAACCCTTAACCAAAGACTGAGACTTCTTTACTCACTCTTTTCAAAACACTCGAAACTAAAACTTCGACAGAAATTAAACACCTATACTTACCTACAGAAACCTATTTGGACTTACGCATCACAGCTATATGGGACAGCTAAAAAGACTCACATTAACAAACTTCAAATCTTTCAGGCTAAAACGTTTAGAACAATTGCAAAAGCACCGTGGTACGTTAGCAACATAACTTTACATACTGACCTTAAGATGCCAACCGTCAATGAGCACATACGGACACACTACAAACGTTTCCATGACAAACTACAAGGTCACCCTAACACACCTAATCAATGACATGGCCACAACACTCATGCCAGGAAATGCCTACAGAAGGCTGAAGAGGAGTTGGATGAGAGACCTTCTCCTTTAGTAATATACACTAATTTCATGCCAGGAGTAGGTACCGCTGGGTGCTGCTCTCCCTCATGCCTATCACGCCATGTTTCTTAAAATTGACCGCACATTCACTAATTGTTCATTGTATTATTTACAGGTGTGAATAAAGATTTAAAGTTTTTTTTTTTTTTTTTTTAACTTTAAATCTTTATTCACACCTGTAAATAATACAATGAACAATTAGTGAATGTGCGGTCAATTTTAAGAAACATGGCGTGATAGGCATGAGAGAGAGCAGCACCCAGCGGTACCTACTCCTGGCATGAAATTAGTGTATATTACTAAAGGAGAAGGTCTCTCATCCAACTCCTCTTCAGCCTTCTGTAGGCATTTCCTGGCATGAGTGTTGTGGCCATGTCATTGATTAGTGTGTTAGGGTGACCTTGTAGTTTGTCGTGGAAACGTTTGTAGTGTGTCCGTATGTGCTCATTGACGGTTGGCATCTTAAGGTCAGTATGTAAAGTTATGTTGCTAACGTACCACGGTGCTTTTGTAATTGTTCTAAACGTTTTAGCCTGAAAGATTTGAAGTTTGTTAATGTGAGTCTTTTTAGCTGTCCCATATAGCTGTGATGCGTAAGTCCAAATAGGTTTCAGTAGGTAAGTATAGGTGTTTAATTTCTGTCGAAGTTTTAGTTTCGAGTGTTTTGAAAAGAGTGAGTAAAGAAGTCTCAGTCTTTGGTTAAGGGTTTTCTTTTTTTGGTTAATATGCGGGCCCCAAGTCATTCTTCTGTCAAACGTCAAACCAAGATAATGTACAGTGTCCGTCTGTGGAATTTGTGTGTTGTCTAAGAAAACGGGAGGACTCGTGTCATGTCGAAGAGTAAAGGTGATATGGTGTGATTTGTCATTATTCAATCGGATTTTCCAGAGTTTGAACCAGTCATGTAATTTTATTAGATGTTGTTGTAGGATCTCTGAGGCGTGGGTTGCAATTTTATGTTTTGTTAAGATCGCCGTGTCGTCGGCATAAGTCGCTGTTAGAATATTGGGGCTGTAAGGTATGTCATGAGTGTAAAGAATGTAGAGTAACGGAGCGAGCACTGCACCTTGGGGTACTCCTGCTGCGATAGATCTCATGGCAGATAGCTCTGATCCCTGTCGAACGGAGAAAAATCTGTGAGAAAGGAAAGAATGAATAATGAGGTAGTAAGTAGGCGGAAGGATAGTCTTGAGTTTGAAGAGAAGCCCCTGGTGCCAAACTCTGTCGAAGGCTTGAGCAACGTCGAGAAATACGCCAGTAGTGTATAACTTCTGCTCTAGTGCGGTGGATATGTAGTCCGTCACTCTGTGTAGTTGGTGCAATGTCGAGTGATGTCTTCTGAATCCAAATTGATGATCTGGTACGATGTCGTTGTTAGTTAGTACATCAAGAAGTCTTTTATGTAGTAGATGTTCGAAAATTTTGGAGCATAGCGGAAGTAAGCTTATTGGTCGGTATGATGAGGGAGTATTTTTGTCCTTGTTGGTCTTGTGAATCATTGTAATATGTGAGTATTTCCATTGAAGCGGGAATTTGGTTGTCCTCAGTATCGCGTTATAGATTGAAGTCAGAAACACTAGAGCTTTCCTGGGCATTTGCTGGAGTACCTCAGCGTTAATTAAGTCGTGTCCAGGGGCTTTCTTTTTAGGCAACTTTCTGATTTGTTCAGCGACTTGAGCAGGTGTAAAGGAAGGAGGAGGTAATGTCAGTTGTAAAGGTTCATCCAGAGTTTTAAGTACAATTTTATCATGTTCGATGTTGTTGAATTCTGTGTGTGGTGTAAAGATAGAAGATAGATATTCGGCGAACAGTTCGGATTTTTCTCCGTCAGCCATGGCCCAGGAGCCATCTTCTTTTCGGAGGGGTGCAGGCACTTCCCGATGCTTAGTAAGGTTTTTAGTATGCCTCCACAAGCTGCCATCATCAGTCGAAAGGTTACTAATGTAGTTATCATAAGTTGTTCTTTTAAATTTTGCAATTTGTCGTTTGAGTTCGTTGTTGAGTCGGTTGTAAATTTGTTTGTCTGATGGAAGTCGGTCTGTCTGCCATATTTTCCGGGCTCTTCTTTTTGCTCTGATCAAATCCCTTATGTACTGTGGATAAATTGGTAGCTTTTCATGTTTTCTTCGTCTAGGAATTGATGAGGACCATGCAGCGTCTTGTAGCTTCTGTGTGAAGCATTCTACAGCATCCTCAAGCTCTTCTTCATTTTTAATAGCCAAAGGAATGGAGAGAGCAGTATTTAGACAGTTTCTGAACGCATCCCAATCCATTATGCCATTTGTGAGAGATGTGTGTTTCTTAGCTACAAGTGGTTCTTCAAATTGTTCTAAATGCAAAAGAGAATGATCAGAGCAAAGATCTGTGCTCGTACTTATTGTGTGAGGTGTAGTGCGGAGTCCTTTAGTTATGAAAAAATCAAGTAAATCTGGTGTCTTACGTCTAGATGTTGGCCAGTAAGTAGGTGAGTGTGGTGATATCGTGTCTAATGAAAGTTCGTGAAGGACATACCTGAGATTTCTTCCTCTTGGGGTTGATAATCTAGATCCCCAAGTCGGGTCTTTAGCATTATAATCGCCACCTGCGACAAAGCATCTGCCGAGACGTTTGAAGAAGTTACTAAACATCGTGGAAGTCAGGACATATCTCGGAGGGCAATAAACAGCAGCAAGAGTAATGTTGTGATGTTCAGAGAATAGTGAAATGGCTGTAGCTTGTATGTCAGGTGATATGGGTAATTGCAAAGGATGGTGTTTTAGTGTTGATCTGATGAGAATAGCAGTGCCTCCGTGTGAAGTATTGTCTGGATGGTCAGTTCTATAGATTTTGTAATCATGAATGTAAAATTTGGATTTTGGTGTAAAATGTGTTTCAGTGATTAGTGCTATGTCAATTCGTTTCTCGTGTAAATATATGTCTAGTTCTGTCCTATGTTGATTAAGTCCGTTTGCGTTCCATAGTATGATAGACATGGAGCCTACAGTCATCTGATTAATGGGCATATAATTGTCTAAGGGCAAGGGTAGTTTGAGAGAGTTGTTGAAGAAGACCGAAGAGGGGCTGAATGAGATTGTTTAAGTTATTGATAATATTGTATAACTGGCCAGAGGAGTTATCTACCGGCGGGACCGGTAGGGTAGTGCCCCCACTCATACCTGTATATCTGTGTCGTTGGTGTGGCGCTTGAGCTGGTAGCTGTTGGTGTGGGGCTTGCGATGGTTGTTGCGGCTGTCTCTGGTGCTGTTGGTACTGGGCTTGAGCTGGTTGTTGTGGCTGTCTCTGATCTTGATGGTCTGGTGCTAGAGCTGGTTGATTCAACTGCCTCTGATGCTCCCGGTCAGTTCTTGGATGAGGTGGCTGAGGTGGATTTAGTTGTGGAAGAGGTGGAAACTCATTGAGGGCAGGCGGTGCATGTCTTACTGTTGGAGGTCGCTGAGGAGCGTACTGCTTCGAGCGATGTTTTCGAAGTTCTTTCAAAGTTTGGCAGCCCCTATAGTTGGCGGGATGAGCGCCATTACAGTTGGCGCAGGTTGCAGCTGTTTCTCTTGGTTTTGTGCAAGCACTGCTTTCGTGGCCCAGTCCACATCTTACACATTTTGGTGGGTAGTTGCAGTACGTTTTTGTGTGTCCGTACTGCTGGCATCGAATACATTGAGGAATCATTTTTCTTTTGCGCGGTTCCTCTATTTTTATATGGGTATAGTACAAAAATTCAATGTCAAAGATTTTGTCATTGAATGTTGCTCTTGAGACGTCCACGAAAAACATGGGAAGGGGTGTTTTAAATCGTGAAATGACGTTGACAATACTTGTTGCCTCATATCCATATTTGGCCAGTTCTTCTTTTAATTCTTCTTTAATGAACACTCATGTCCTTTAATAACGTGATTTAGAAATGCTACTAATTTCTTAAGATACTTATTACACATTTAGTTTCAATCCAAATCATAACAGAACATTTCATTTCATAACTTTAATATGGTTTTATTTATGTATTAAATAAATAAATAATTCTAGATTTTAATGCGAAAAGAATCAAATTAGCTGGTTTAATAATATAGTAATGAGAGATTTTCCTGTAAAATTTCCCTGAATGGATATAGTACCTTTTGGAAATTCACGTCTCAATTATTAAGTGTCTAAAGATGTCTGATGCTGATATTTTCTCCTATCTCAAATAAAGAATATGCCTCGAAGGTCACAATTCTCAGAGACCACAGGCCCTTCACTTACGCCAAACAAATAAAAACATTTTACCGCAATGGGTTGGAATAATAATTATGTTAAAAGACAATTTTCTGCCGACACACGTCACATCGACGGAGAGGACAAAAATTGGCTTTTGGAATTGAGAAATCTAAAAGTTGTGGTAGAACGTTTTCATTGGGTCGGCGAAAAGTGTGAGTGAGGAACCTGTGGTTTTTAAGAATTGTGAATTTTCTGCCTTCCAAGGTCGGTCTAAAATGTTGTGCGGCACCTCAGATCGTTGGTAACGTGTTTTTTTTTTGCGTTGCTGTTTGTATTTTTAGGAAGAACCTAAGTAGTATTCAGCCTTAATTTTCTTGCTACCGTAATGCCGCTGAGATTCAAGCATCTTTCATAGGCAGCGTCGGCTTCCTGGATCAAAGTGATGGAGATTTTGTTGATTTTACTCGAAATAGCGTATTAAGAAGATGCTGTATGAGATCGTTAATAAAAATTGAGATTTTAGACTTTCTCTGGTTTCGAGCTCTTCACTATAGCGCCGACTTAGGCGGTAAGCGGCCAAATTTCATCAGTTGTGACGAAATGTCCTAAAAAGTTGGCTATAGGATGGTCTAGGATACACTTAGCCATCTTCACAGAAATTCAGTCGTTTCGCGACTTGATGGAGGTGCTAGTTATGTAGGTACTATGTTCGTCTTTGGAGTTAAATGAGATCAGTAAATAGTTGAAATAAAAGAACACTGTAAGACTGAGCTGCAAAGTACCTCATCAAGAACTTTTGGGAGGCGATTTTCAGTCGTACATTTTCGTGATTTCAAATTATGTAATGAATTTAGAATATCCTCCTTAGCTATGAGGATTCGAAAGTATCCTCGCTCGGGGTCGAACATTGAGAAAAATTTTTTACCATGTAGATCCATGTTGAATTCGGCTGTTTATGATCACATAGTCGTCTGCGACAGTTTAGGCGTGTAGGCTTCTGTAACACTGCAACACCATATTCCGCCGCCGCCTTTCTGCATGGCGTAAAGAGGGCTCGACAAGGGTCTTTATGTATCAAAAGACTAACGGGGGTTTGATGAATAAAATAATTAGAACCTGTGATGATTTAAACCTTTAATTGGAGTGGAAATATTTTGTGTTAAAAACACCCATAATCTACCGCTAATCTTTGTCATGTGCCATCTATCGTCGGCGTCTAAATTATGTGATTTTTTTTTTAGAACTGATGCGAAAATTGACAACATATTGAGTCGTAAGTCATTTAATAGTATTTTCGAGACGATAGTACTCGTAACATGCCTGTAGATATATCGTTACAGCTATTTTTGTTTACTTTTCAGATATTTTGTTCGCATTAATAAATGGTATTTAAATCTTATGTTAAATTAATTATGTTTTCATTTTAAATCATCTTTAATTTATACCTTCATTCCATCTTCAAATGAGTCATTATTTTTGTTTTGTTTCAGGCGTTTAAAGAATAGTGTGATAGAAGGTCTGTATCTAAACACATCAAATGGCTGCCGAGAATTCGATAATAAGCATCCACAGGGTATATGCCAAGAATATAAAAATTTAAGCACAATACTTACAGAAACAGCTTTCGAAGCAGCTAAGCACTGCCATCATGCTTTTCAATATTCATTATGGCCTTGTATTATTGATAAACAAAGTTTTAGCAAAGGTATTAAATATTTTAATACGATTATATCACAAATATTTTTATTATTATATTGCTCAATAGGTAGTTATTACATTTGTTGTTTGTTTGTTTCTTCCTTTGACATCCCTTTTTATGCTGAGGCTTATCGAACGATGCTACATTGAATGTCCTAAATTTTGCCTATCCACGTTTAATCATTAATAAAGAATTAAACAAGTACCTGACATCGCATAGGTCGGATTTTATACCCTCCGAAGGACGGTATAACAAGGCATTTTTATTCGCTTTAAAAAATTCTTGAGCCACCAGCTGGGTTTCAACCGCATATGAGGCTATTATGGTAGCCACTACACCGCAGGAGACCCCCTATTACTTTTTATTATTAGTTTGTCGAGGTGTGGTTATAATTATGTGTTCATGCAAGGAAGAGAGTAAGATGGAGATAGAGGTAGAAGCACGTACTGCAGAACCAGGTGAGAGGTTACTCAGCCAGGAAGGGTAAATCCGCACTTAACAATTAGCAGAGGAGACTGGCTAGGAAGAACATGCTCCGTGTGGTAGAAGCACAACAGCAGCGGTTAAGAGCTCTCATAGGTGCACATGGTAGAAGACATGCACCCCATCCTATGAGGAGGATATGAAGTAGGGATTAGCCGATGGAAGTGGATCAGGAACGTGTAATCTGATCTCGCTCTGGAACGTTAAGGAACGGTTCCAAAGTCTGAGAGTTAGCGATCCAGCTGGATCGGTACGGGGTAAGGAAAGATCCACATCGGGCCGGGTCGGCAAACATCGGCGGAGTTCGGCTTGGAACAAGTGAAAAATGACGGAACTGGTGGAGAACGATGGAACAAGTGGAGGAGAATGATGGAACTGGTGAACAACGATGGAATAATTGGAGAATGATGGAACTGGACCGGTAACTAGTGGGGAACAGTGGAACTTTAGCTGGAGCTGTATCGGGAACGGAGCTCCTAGTTCCACCGTTCCATATCTGTTCCGAGCGTTCCAGATCTGTTCCAAGCGTTCCTCCGTTGCACATCAGTTCCTCTGTTCCAAGCGTTCCACATCAGTTCCACTGTTCCAAGCTTTCCACATTTCCATATCTGTGTTTTTTAATTATTATCAATTAAACGTTTATTAATATACTGCAATTGTTAAATGAAATCAGGTGATGCATTGCTACTAAAAATGTCTTTCAATTTTGTGAGGAATTCAGCAAGTTAAGTATTAACAATGGTTAATCGTTTATCTTCTTCGCATTTATCCTTATATTTTTTAGTGGAACTGTATCGGTAATTTGGAATAGTTCCATTTGTGTTTTGGAACAGGTACAGTTAGTAATGACACATCCCTACTAGGGAGGATGAAGGAGAGAAGGTAGATGAAGGATGAAAAATAAAGATATTCCACAAAATTACACCCAGGCAGAAACGTAGGGAATTATTACTTGGCAGAAGCAGGTTGGTGATCTGGAGAGCTAGACCCTTAGGGATCTTAGTCCACCATGTCAATAATTGATGGTGAGAGCTTCCCCACCATACTTGTGTCTTGGCCCTAGGTCAAATTACCTCGAAAGGTTTATTTATTCTCATCAATCAGTGACATGTGTAAAAATATTAACAATAGCGTTACAACATGAGTCAGTCAATCCATTTGAAATCGTCCAATTTTCATTAATTTTGCCGCTCGACATTTTTTATTTTCGTAATTTTTTGATCAGTTATTCTCTATCGTTTCGTTTCGGGTCAATACTTTTAGTGTTGCAGCCGTTTTAAAGGCAGCCTCACGGGCGAAAACATGTGATGGGAAAACCTTTCTAATTCCTTTAATTTTATAGATATCGAATAAAAACAAAAATTAACAATAAAATAAGGACATGCTTTGTATTCACAACTTATTGTATAAATAGTGAAGAAAGTTGTTTAAAAATTTGTCGAAAATGAATAAAAAACGAGATTTTCAACAAGATAAAAGTACATGAAAGAAAAGAGACTTACTTTTAATTATTTTTTATTAGAAAGCTTAGTCTTAGTCTTACTTGCTGTAAACATTTCGATCTTGAAAACATAGTACTTTTTTCTATATGAATTTTCAAAATTGATTTTTCGTGATGTTTAAACGGAAATATCTCAAAAGGGACGACTGAGTAAAAAATTATGAAACTAATACAAATTACCTATCTATACGATCTGTTTAAGTGATACAATTTCGTCTTTGAGACTAAGCTGGTTCCGGTGTTATAAAGCTCTCTTAAATGTTAAAATAATATTTTCTTTAAAAAATATTAACTCCGGTAATTTTGCATATTTAAGAACCAAACAAAAACTACAATGATAATGAGATTATTTTATAAAATTTTGATCCTTACAAAACATTGCCTAAGTAGCCAAGAATATATTTTTTTTAAAATCACGAAAAATTACATCAACTGAAACCTTTAGGGCGCTATGACGAGGGAGGTTAGAAATAATTTTCATGCATAATTATTTTTCCTTATTAAGGCTTATTATTGCACTACTTGTTTTAGAAATTTTGATCGGGTGGGCTATATACCTTTTTTAATATTAATTTTCAAAAATGATTATGTTCCAGCTCAGTAATATTTATTGTAAAATATCTCAAAAGGACTGAGTGAAACTCATACAGACTATATCTCTATATAATAAGTACGATAAAATAAAAGTTAGAGGCTGAGACCCATTTTTTTTTTCGTAGTATAATACATCAAATATTACTTGCCTTGCCAGAGTGGCCCTCATCTCATCAACCGACTATAAGACAAACCAAAGTATTAACACTAGAACTAATAGAGTCTGAGTCACTAAATTTGATCCTACAGTACTGTACTTATCGTACAGAGGTATAATCTGTTTCATTATTTTTCACTCAGTCCTTTTTGAGATATTTTACTATAAATAGTACTGAGTTGCAAAATAATCCTTCTTTGAAAATATATATTGGAAAAAGGATATAGCTTACATGATCGGAATTTCTAAAAAAAGTAGTGCAATGATGAGGCTATATAAGGGAAAATGATTAAGCGTGAATATCGTTTCTAACCTCCCTCGTCATAGCGCGCCAAAGATTTCAGTTGATGTCATTATTCGTGATTTTTTTAAACCATTTTCTTGGCTACTTAGATAGTGTGTTGTAGGGACCAAAATTATATAAAATGATCTCATTATCATCATAGTTTTTGTTTGGTTCTTAAATATGCAAAATTACCGGAGTTAATATTTTTTAAAGAAAATGTTATTTTAACATTTAAGAGAACTTTATAACACCGGAACCAGCTTAGTCTTAAAGACCAAATTCAGACCACTTAAACTAATCTTATAGATGAGTAATCTGTATAAGTTTCCTAATGTTTCACTCAGTCCCTTTTGAGATATTACCGTGTAAACATCGCTAAAAATAAATTTTCGCCAATTTTGAAAATTTATATACAAAAAAGGAATATGTTCTCAAGATCCAAATTTTTACAGCAAGTAGGACTATAAATATGCTATAAAGGAAAAAATAATCAAAGGTGAGTCTCTTTTCCTTAATATACTTTTACATCCCTAAAAGTCTCGTTTTTTAGTAATTTTCGAGGATTTTTTTACAACTTTCTTCACTATTTAGGAAATGAATCATAAGGACAAAAAATACAAACATGTCGTTATCTTACTGTTAAGTTTTGTTTTGATTTTATATCTAGAAAATTACAGGAATTAGAAAGATTTTTCCATCACATGTTTTTGCTCATGAAGCTGCCTTAAATCAGCTGCAACACTAAAAATATTTGCTAGAAAAATAATTTATTTATAGTTTTATATTCACGAAACAATAGAGAATAACTGGTCAAAAAATCAAGAAAATCAAAAATGTTTAGCGGCAAGGTCTGGACGATTTCGAATGGATTGACCCATATACAATGTTACTAAATAGTACGTCTTCATATATTCAGCAGGTGACCCAAGTAGCCGCCGCTAGCGCTGTCAACTTTCTTTTATGCGCTTTACGTCATCCTCCATTACCTTCTACAACATATATATATATATATATATATATATATATATATATATATATATATATATACATATATACATATATATTTATTTATGATACATTTGGAGGTTATTTCCTTGTCAGTAAACAATATTGTTTATTTACTAATTATTTTTATTTGGCATTATCGAGAAAAAAAAATTAAATATACCGCTGCTAATAACATGGAATTTTATTTCAGTTACCCGAGAACGTGTGTTTCTAACGAGTCTTTATGCTGCCTTTTTAACATTAAAAGGTGCTGAATGGTGCTCTGTTGGGAAAATGGCCAAATGTTCCAAGAATGGTGGAGATGCTGCTTTGTATGTGAAATTCGGAAGTCTTTTGGCAAAAGCATATTTATATTTCGAAACCCATGGAATCCAAGACCCAATCGGTACTGTGCTTTCCCACAGTATACATTTTGGAATTTCGGTCAGTTCAAAGGAATATGCCTGTTTTATTTTTATTTATTTTTCAATCAATATATTTAATAGTTTTTGTCTTTATGTGATTTGAGTTTATTTTAATGAAAAAACAAACATTTTTTATGCTGGTAATTTATTTTTAATTCTGTATTTAATAGAAGTTATTAAACACACAGAAGCTAACCACAAGCCATAATGACCTCAATGTGCCTTTTGCCGTTCACCTCATAATTCTTTTTATATTCAAAAGTGCATAATAAAATGCATTTCGACAATCTTAATCAATTAAAGGCAACGCTCATCTCTGCATAGCAGATTTAGTCTCTGTAAATTATGTCTTATGGAGTCTTGAGACTGGACTTTAATAATATTTAGCTCTTTATTAATTATTATCGTTATTAATAACAGACCTCTTTAGAATCACATAAAAATGAATCGATATTTTACCTTATAATAAGAGTAACAAAGACTATAAACTTAAATGAAGAATATTAATAAATCAGTAGGTAACTTCTAATATTGATGATTTTTTTTTTTAAATACATATTTAAATGATGATTTTTTTTTAAATCGTTATGTTCCATGTATACAGATTTTACAAAAAAAAAGGAAAATAATTTAATTTACACAAAAAAAAAAAAAATAATAATAATAATAAATAAAAACAACACTTCCGTCACGTCTTGAAGTTACAAAATACATCAGACAAATGTAGGCTCAGTGCAAGCACTTATGAATCAATCCAGCACATCACTGGAGGATGCGGCGCACTGGCCGGGACGGAATACCTTGAGAGGCATGATTACGTTGCAAAGGTCTATCACCAGGCGATTGGGTTAAAAAGAAAGCTGTTAAACGACTCTATACCGTATTATCAATACAAACCTAAAGACCTCATTCAAAATGAAGGAATAAAATTGTATTGGAACCAGTCATTCATAACTGATCACACAGTTATCCACAACCGGCCTGACATCGTTTTGATTGACTCCAAGAAGAAAAATGCTGAGCTAATTGATATAGCTGTCCCGAATGATGGCAACACAAGTTCAGTCTGTGCAGAAAAAATTCGCAAGTATCAAGCTCTAGCAGCTGAGCTAAAGGAACTGTACAGGCTGGATAGTGTCATTGTGAGGGCGATTGTGATATCCACCAATGGTCTAATACCAAAGTCCACAGAAGAAGCCACTGAGCGGTTGGGCCTATCTACAGCTGTCATGAATGAAGCCCAGAAAGCTGTACTGGTGAACACAGCAAGAATTGTTTGGAGTTTTCTAAACATACAATAGTATCATTTCACTAAAAGCACCTGAAGTGGTTGGAGTTAATCTCCCCCTCTCCAGGAATATTCCTTTATAAGAAGTGCTGTAAAATAAATAATAATAAATAAAAACAACACTTCCGTCACTTTTTTTTAATCTAGACATTTTTATAAAAAACTAGAACATCTAGCCAGGATTCTTTGGAAATTCGACGGGCCGTAAATAATTTTAAAAAATGGATTTAAAGGCTGGAAGGGTATTGTAATGACGAATATAAGAAGGGATAGTGTTCCACACGGAAGGAAAAAAGATTAGGATAGATCTAGGGAAAGCTGCGTTTCGAAAGGGCGCATTTAAGTGTATTATTTTCCTTTTTATAGTAAAATCTGTATACATGGAACATATCTACACGATTTAAAAAAAATCATTATTTAAATTTACATTTTTTTTTTAAATCATTAATATTAGAAGTTACCTACTGGTTTATTAATATTCTTCATTTTTTCTTTGTTAAGTTTAGAGTCGATTAATTTTTATGCTATTCTAAAGAGGCTTGTTAGGCCTGCTATATAGAGATGAGCGTTGCCTTTAATTGATTAAGATTGTTGAAATGCATTTTATTATGCACTTTTTATTGCAAAGACCCAATAGAATAAAAAAAATTTATGGGGTCGTCGGCAAAAGGCACATTGAGATCATTATAGTGGGAACAAATAACTAGGTATAGAGAGGCTGCCAGGAAGGACTTGCGACTGTAGGAAGGATAAAGCAACTTCAACTCTTCGTAAATTCGGAGGTGTCTCTGAAGATCCCAAAGATGAAACCTTTGATGTAATTGAATATTGAATTAATTATGCCTCAAGATCTCCAGGGAAACCATTAAACACTAAACAGGAATAGCCAAAGTGGGGGAATATTAGAGAGATGACTAGGTGCTTAGGGATTTAGGGATTTCAAAAGGAAAGATGTGACGAAGGCAATAAAGTGAAGAAGAAGCAACGGGACATGTCAAAAATCAGTTTTTTCCAAAACAGGATTTGATAGAAGGTGATTCTAAGGTTTTTAAGGGATTGGTGGTATTTTATGCTACTAATGGTATGGAAGGTAGGAAGGCGTAGTAAATTTGGAAATCTTCGGCGTAAAAATAATATTAGGAGTGATTGATAAGGAGGGGAAGGTCATTGGTACAGCAAAAAGAGTAAAGCACACCACAAGACAGAGGTAGGGTCGTGGTAGGAGGTAGGCCTGGGATCACTAACTACACTGAGAAAGTCACTAACTTTAAACTCTTGAACCAGCGCAGAACACTGTCCGGTAATGGAAGATTACGCAGTTTGAACGAAGGATCGACTGGATCAGCTGTGGCAAATGCTTTTGGAGAAATCTAGAAGGATGAGGATTTTTAGTTTTTGGTGTTTCATGGCGGTTTGGAGGCCCTTGGTTATTTTTAGGAGTGTGGATGGCATAGAATAGCCTGATTGGAAGATGGATTATAGAGGGTTCATGGGGAAAGTTCTTTTAGAAAAGTTGAGTTGCACAATGCGTTATAGCTTTTTGGAAATATTATAAAAAAGAGAAATACGACGGAAGTCAAGTGGGGAAGAAGGGAAATTTATTCAATAGTCTAACAAGAGCAGTTTTCCAAAAGGTAGGGAATATGTGATATTGTACGTACAAATTTTAATATGATCGAGTTTGATTAGGGTCGGTGGATATTATTATTTTTGCAGGAACATAATTAGGTCCATAATAATTAGTGTGAGATTTCAGAATGTTGTTTTGTAACTCCTCGTCTAAAAAGTAAGGGAAAAACTTTCTGGGTTAAAAAAGCTGTTAAGCTGTTCAATATTAGTGTTGGGTAAAGAGTTAAAAGCAGGATAGGAAATGATTGATGAGATTGCCTGGTGTGACTGGGATTGAATTTAAGGGTTACTGGTTGAGAGATAATTTTCGCAGTATTTAACTGAAGAACGAAGAGTATAAAGTATTCAATAGCACCTATGAAGCTGTTAGGTGCTGGCTACACTCTGAGCCATTATAAAAAAAACAACTGTATTTATATATATATTATATTGTAAAGTGATCAAATATAAGAGAATGAGAACTTGTATTTGTATTAAATTTCTTTATTACAAAGTTACAAAAATTATTCTCCGTGTTTTGCTACAGGTTGTTCAGACATCACTGGTACATGAGTGTAAATGCTATGGTGTATCTGGTTCTTGTTGTGTAAAAAAATGTTGGTACGTTTTACCATCTTATTCTCAAATTATATTCAAACTTAAAAAATATTATGAAGACAGCACACGTTGGGAGTCAAATAGGTAAATGATATGTTCTTTAAAGTATTGTGTGTATTCTTTAAACTTTTTTTTATAATTCATAAATATTTAGCCTTGCAAAATTAAAAAAAAAAAGATCGAAGAATGGTTTCCATAAACAGAAATGATTTTTAAAGTCCTTTTCTCTTTTATTCTTTCATAAACTATCTAATTAAATACTAGCCATACGAGAGTAATTGTGAAAAGGATAGTCCACGTTAAAATTCTCATATACAGAATTCCTGCTGAAACGTTCGCAAATAAACACAGATTTTGCCTTGTTCAATGTTAGATAGAAAACACCTATTTTCGTATTTCAGGTGTAATTACACCCGTTTTTTTTTTTTTCTGTTGAATTTCGAAGCCCCTTTATGAAGCTTTCGTCAAGTCTTTTTTATTTTAAGATTTTTGTTCATGCTCAGAACATTGCTCATCTATTTTTCGCACGTCCACCTCCTCAAGAATTAGAACTTGCCTTATGAGGTGATCAAATATATTTTGGAGCCACTCTCAATTCTTTTTTATTTAAAATTTCTTACACGAATATGTAACAATTATTCGTTTTATTATTATGAGCTAAAAATTAATCAGGTCACGTACCATTCAACTTTTTTAAACTAAGATGAGGCGAGGAACAGGTGACGGAACCTGTTTTAAGTTTAACATACTTATCATATACCCTTAAGATTTTTTCTCTAATCTTCACAATTTTTGAAAAAAATAGGAGCACGTTGGTGGATCTTTATTTAATTAAAAAGTAATAATACTGACATCAGACTCATTATGAATTATTAAACAATTACTGTAATTCATTAGTGATAATTATAATTTATTTTTATTTTTTCAAGTATGAGGCCAGCGAAGGAATTAAAGAAAGTGAAGAATAATCTTGTGTATTTAGATTACAGCAGTGATTATTGTAGCAAAACAAAAAACAGACGTTGTAACGATGAAGATAGTTGCTTCTATGTTTGTTGTGGAAAAAATTATTTCCCAGCTGAAGTGTATTATAATAAATACAGGTGTAATTGCACATGGAAGGAAAGTTATGTACTGCATTGTATAGTATGTATCTCCAAACAACAGATATATACTTGCGAATGAAAGTTTGGCAAAATAATATTCTATTTATGTTATCTTTAATCTCCCATTAGTTCATTTTTTCAATACGTGTTTATTATTTATTGATTATGATATGTTTATGTTACATTAAGATATGTTTTTTATTTTTGTGAGTAATTTAATAAATTTCAAGTTTTATTAAACTATGTTATGAACTATGTTTTGTTACTTTACTTACTGCCTCTTCCCCAAGGAATGCATGTGTGAAAAAAAATGTAACACTCCTTGAACTGCGCATTATTGGTAGACTAGTGATGGTTCTTGCTGTCGTTACATTAGCGATACCTGCATAACCTAATTTTAATTGGGTAGGTACTTTCCCAGAGTAATAAGCAGGTTGCAAGTTGCATGAAAATTCATAACTACTTTCGAACCCAATGGTTAATAAAAAAATATAAAATAAATAACCAAGTGAACTCTTAAAATTAACAATATCACTAATCCCGGCACTACTTAGAAACAACGATATTACTTAAAAATATCTGGGAGTTTATGTGTGAACAATATCTTAACGGATCGCAAATTTATTATAATTAAGTAAAATAGCCCATATCTTAATTCAAGTATTTATAAGACTTTGAAACACTTTAAACAAAAAATGAATACGTACTATTTATTTCGTTACCACAAACTATATTTCCAGTGTGAAGTAGTAGTCTAGGGTGGAGCAGTTATAAAAGTTATATCTTGTGACTAAACTTAAGAAAAGCCTAATGGCTTTATATAAAACATATGAAAAACAAGAACCTTCCAGATCATGTACTGCGTTCACATATTACAATCATATTATATCAGAAAGCTGGCATACTAGTTACAAAACATTTACTTATCGTTAAAAACCTTTTACTTACTGTGTCAGGGTTTATTTTAATAGTATTCCACAGAGTTCTGTTAACCCGCAATCGAAGATTCCATCTTGCCAAGCGTCTTGTTTGGAATCTGATTAAAACGAAAAGTAACGGCTCGTTGACTCCGATTGCTATAACACATATTTGAGGAACACTTAAAAGGAAATAGCTCTGGTACAACAACAAAAAAAAAACTTGTCTACGGCTTATCGGGCATATTTGGTGATAATAAGGGATTCCTTCCCATGAATATATTTCTCTGGCTGAGCACGCTGGCCCAGCGCGGTTTTTCCTACCCAAATCTGGACTACTAGAGTTCATAGGTAAGTGAGTGCACAACTTGTATAATTTTAGTAATAATTAATTTCTATGAAAATCAGTTTTTTTTTTTTTATTTTATTTAACGTCACTTTATGCTACTATGGCTAATCGGACGATGCTACAGTGGGAGTCTTAAATTTTACCTATCCAGGTTTTATTAGGATAGGGATCTTTAGCGAGTACCTGACATCGCACAGGCTCGGGACAACCTTTTAACGTCCCTCCGAAGTACGGCATAACTGAGGATTTTTTACTCCCATTAAATAATCCTAGGACCACCTGCGGTTTTGAACCCGTGCCCATTGGCATAGGAGGCTGTTATGCTAACCACCCAGCTACAAGTGATCCCAAAAACAGGTTTAAGGATATGCGCATACCGCTCTGTTTTGTCTAGTTATAGTATAGTCCAGATATAAGAAGAGTCTGGATGAAAATTAATTATTAATAAAAGTTTTTTAATGATAAACATAGATTGAATTTTATTAAATTTGTTTGTTTCACGACTTTTCAGTAAAAAAAAAAAAAAAAAAAAAAAAAAAAAAAAAAAATATATATATATATATATATATATATATATATATATATATATATATATATATCTGCCTTTTTAGTTAGTAAAAAATAACCTCATTCAACCTGAAATAAGTAAGGGTAAATTAATCATAGAGCGAGTTTCAAAAGTATTCAGAATTCACTACCATTCCGTAGTTTACTTGCTTTTAACTTTTTTAAAAATGTTTTTAAGGAGTTGTTAACCACTTGATAATGTTAGAAGGAAGGTATAGAATAGCTAAAACCAAAAATTACGACGACTATCATTTTATTTTGAACGTTCATTTACGAAAAAAAAAAATATATTATAGTGAATCTTAATGATGTCAAACGTATTCGGAATTACGTGGTTTCCTAATAATATTAATGTAGTGATCATAAATAAACATCCAGTTGGTAAATATTTTTGTATAAAAAAACTAGGAACTGATTTAACTAATTAATTATTTTTTTGTTGTAAAGTATTGTCCCGTTCAAGCACTAATTGTTCATTAAGGTCATTTTCATTTTGAATATAGTATTTCCTGATTTCCTTTTTAGTAGGACATCCAGCATCCATCAACAAATTAGTTAATTAAATTTAGAGGAAATAATGGAAGATTTCGAGAACTTTTAGAAAATCGTGCTGCAACCAAATCTGAATAAATATTGTACACATGTCTATGGTCATGGTCGCGCGTATGTTAAAAATTTAATTTATTCGTAATTTTTCTTCTGCTTTTAATTCTGGTTTTACATACTTTAAAAATGATTTTGTACATGAACCCAATGTTATTAAACGTTTTCAAAGAAAAACAGACCTAACTATCACTGACCGCTCAAGGTGTTTTACTATGACATACTAAAGTCTTTATTTCATTATACCATATTTCTTTACAAACCATACTTTTTTTTCTATGAACCATATTTTTTAGTTGGGAGTCATCTGTAAACATTTTAATACATAAACCTTCTCTTTAAAAAAAATGTTACAAACATTCGACCTATTCTCTTATTGCCTTGCCTGCTGAAACACTTTTTCTATACTTCTTGTTTCGTGTTTTTCTCTTCGTCATATTATAATTACAGAACACGGTAAACATTTGAAACACTTATTATGCATCCAGAAGTTCTGAAAAATTCAGAAATAAGCTAAGGTTCACTCATTTGAGGGTTTTTTTCTTATTTAATTTAAAATCAGTCTTTCATTTTTAACATTTAATACTTTTTGCTTAATACACACTATACTCACCGGTTCACATATTCTCATTAATTATTTCAACATTTCAACCATTTCTATTTTAAAAAATATTCTAAGCCGCTGTTCGATTATTACGTTACTTTAACGCCTTATTTTAAAAAAGTTTCTTTCCTAGGTTGAGTATCAGTTACATGAGAGATATGAAATTTTAGAACATACAATTGAGTCGAAAAGTAATGAGAACATGAATATTTGAAACCATTAAACAACAGGATATAATGATTTTTGACATTAAATGATCTAGTAATTTTACATTATTAATCGAATATTTTAAAAAACAAAATAATTTTCGATTATCTGGTTAGAGATTTTGCTTTATGGGAGTGTCTTTTAAATATTTATTAGTTAAAAATAAATTAAATAAATTAATAGTTGTGAAATATAGTTATTAAATGAAAAGAAATACGAATCCCGAATACTATTGACACTCACTATATGATTTTGTTTCATTACCACTTCAATATTTGTACCTCTTTAGTTTTATACTAATAATTGTATTTTTTTACTAGTTACTTTTTAAAGTAAAATATTCTAATTTATTTTATTCTAATGTTTTTTTTAAATATTTATTATAATTAATAAATAATAATGTACATACAAACAGGTATGTGTATGTATATATTATGATAGAAGTAAGCTTTTGAAGTCGTTCACTAACGGCTCCTGATTTTACTGTTTAGGCTTTGCTAGCTCTTTCTGTCTTTCGCCGACGTGTGGTTAATCTGCTAGTATGCCAGTAAGTCCTTCCTTAAATTATTTTCATTGATTTTTTGCAGCCATATAGTTTACTTTTAATAAGTTAATTATCGACACTTGACCTATCTATATTAATAGTATTTGATTAATGTAAATGAGAACATGTGGCTTAAGTCACATGTGCTCCATTGACCTGTGTTTTGTATTGGTGTATATTTTAACATTAAGTTTGTTATTGTGCTATATATTAACTTTTAATTCCATTGTATTTGTTATTAATATCAAATCTTTTTTTCAGCTTGCAAAGGATTTGTTACATCCTTCACCTATTGAAGAAAAAAGGAAGCATAAATTGAAACGGTTAGTGCAGCATCCCAACTCATACTTCATGGATGTTAAATGTCCAGGTAAAAATTAATTTAATTAATTTTCAAATATTTTCTTTTTATCACTCATTTGTTTGTCTTGGTGTGTAATAATTTGGGTAACTCTACAGTGAATTGTATTTTTTGTGTCTTCTAGCTCTGAAATTGAAATAAGTGTTAACTCACCATCTTCTGGTTTTCTTGCTCTCTTGAATTGAAATATTGTTACATTTTACTAATGCCATGCATTGTTTACATCTCTTGTAATTCCATGATATGTACCTGCTATTAGGAGACTGAACACTGTCCAATAACATCTGTTAGTACACTTGATTAGCAACTTTAAATATTGATTATAATAGTACAAAAATATTAGATGTTTAATTTTTTTTTTTTCTAACCATCTTTTGAAAAATCCTTACTATTCTTTGATTATGTGGGGATATTAGCCCAAAGGATATCTGCTAATTACTAATTTTTATACATTATTTGAATAAATGTCTTTTACACTAATTCATTAGTTTATTTAATAGATTTATGGTTAAACTAATGAAATCTTCACAATTTTTATTAGAGTATGTTATTTTTTTTTTTGGTTTATTTTGTGGAATTGTTGTTTTTGGTCCTGCTTGTAAACCTCTTTTTTAAGATTGGGATTATGTGGGTGTTTTTAATATATCAGTATTCAATACTTGTTTTAAAAAAAAAAATTTTTATTGGAATATATAGCAATACAATTAGTAAAAACAAGTTTTTTTCATTAATTTAGGAAAGTTTATAAGTAATTAAATTGAGGCAAATTATGTAAAAAAGCAATTGTACTATTATTTTTAATTCCTTATTCTTATTTCTTATGGTTCATTACACCCATGTACAAGTATTTACACAGATCTCTTTTAGACTGAGAATGGTGAATTATTAGATTTTATCAACTAATTTTAGGTACTTAATTGTTTGTGAAGTGTTGGTGGACCTTTGATTATGTATCGCATAAGTCAATTAATATGTCTGTTTACTCAGATATAGTTAGATTTTGCTTAGGTATGCAGTTTTCCCTTGGGCAGTAGTACCACATGATGCTTGAGAATCACATTTTTAAGCATTTGAAGGTTCTATTATTGTTAACTAGGAAGAAAAGCTGACAACATAGGTCTATTAGTTCTTTATTTCATATTTTATTAATACATAAATGATTTATTATCTTGATATTATGAGTGTTCAAGGAATCAGAATTCCTATGTCAGGAAAAAATTATGGATTTTTTTGTGTACGGTCACAGGTAATTACTCAAAATGTCAAAAGTAGTTTTCAGGATTATGTGTATTGCAATGATCTCCCATGTGTTTTGCACACTGTTAAGGAAGTGGTTGAACTCAAAGACTCCCTCTATCACTCTTAATTAGTTATAGCTTTAATTTTTGGTGTAGGCTTTGGAAATGGTTAGTATAAACAACACTGTACGACTCGTTATCGACTTACCAATAGGGGTTACTTCAGTCCAAGTAATTTGTACTCTTTTTCTATTTGTCTGTATTTGATAAATCTAGCTCAATAATAATAAGTACCCTAAAATTGAAAGTATAGATTTATGATGGGTACGGCCAGGATGTTACAACAACTTTCCAACAAACCAAAAATTCCATAATCAACTTACTGGGAGGCCCACATTAGTCAATTTTGAGAAAATGGCCTAATCTAACTTGTTTTATTTATGATTTATTGAATTAGGTTATATATCTCCTTATTTAATTAGGGTGACAGTGTTTTAATGCTGAATTTTAAAAGTACATCAATGTAGTTTCTGTTATTTCTTTTATTTGAAATAGCTTAGTCATCCTTCCCTCTGTTAATAACTATAAAAAATGTACAACTTTAAACTAATTTTTTGTTCCACGGAACGGCCTTATAGACCACGCGAATATCATTACATTCATATCTTTTCACACCCCTTCTTCTTCTCTCCTAAACTAATTTTATTATCAACTAAATTAGAAAAAAAAAATTTTTTTTCATTGATATCTTTTGGTGAGGTGATAGTATTTGTCTTCAATATCTGTACCAGGTGTTCCATTTCTTGAAATTTGTTAGTTGGCCAGTATATTTTACTAAATCTAATGTTATAAATGGAATTTTATTTTTGGCCAGGATTTTACTTTTCTTCTTCTTCCCTTTTCATAAATGTATTTGTTATTTCATTAAATATCCGTTATTTATGTTTATACAAATAAAGCTTTTGTCCTGAACTTCAATTTAACTCTCCCTAAAATAAAATTAAAATTAGAACTCTAATTTTTATCATAACTTTATACATTTCAAGTTCTAATAATTCTTACATAAAAATTAGTGCAATGCATGCATTGCACAACTTCAGTAGTAACTAATTTTTGCTCATAAGGAATCACTTATTATCACTATTCTTTACTTGTTTCCTCTTAATATTTGAGATATTAAACCTCTAAAATATTTTGCTTTCAATCTATATGTTAAGATCTGTATTACTTCTTTTATATTTGTTTTAAAAATGGAAAAATATTTCTTTTAAGTAACTTTATTTGCACTAAGGCATTGTATTCCCAATCCTTTGGAATAACCTTACCATTCTATATCTTGTGGTAAAGTGCTTGAAATTATTTTATCATTTTACTTTCTCTGTATTTAATTAACCAAGGGAAAGTGCCATATCTTCATCCTTTAGTTTCTCCAGAGCCCCTTATATGTCTCCCTCTTGAATTCACCCATTTGAATGGTCCCAAGAGGTTGCCAGGATGAAATATCCACTTATATTTTCTTTTTTTTTATATCTGTTTATTTTACTCGTTAAGTATTTCTGCTTTTTCCAGAATCTCTATATGCTCACCATACACACTGTCCAGGCATTTTCTAAATTCTTCCCATGATTTTTTTTTTTTTTGCTGTGTTTTTAGCCTCATTTCTTCGCTTAACACACTTCCCATTTCTGTGGTGTACAGTACATCAGGAATGCCTTACATGCCTCTTTTTGTATTTTTTTTCTTGTACTTGATGTTTATTTTCTTTACTTTATTACATACTGACTTAGCTGATTCCAATATGCTTTCTTTTAAGCACTTCCGGATTTCTTCCTAAGTTCTATTGTGGTCTAACTTTTTCAGTTTTGCTTCCAGGTTACTTTAAGTCATGCTTCTTATTCCGCTTTTTTCTAGCCAAATCAAGGTCTGTTTCTCATTTGAATCTTTTCCTATGCTTTGATTTTTATGTTTCTATGCTTCATGGTCTATGTGTATATGACCATCCATCCTTGTCTGTGAATCAGCATCTGATATCTTGTTCAAATACAAAATAATCGGAAAAAAAAAAAAAATTGAACTTGTGACTACTCTTAATTTTATGTATTCACTATTTTTCGTTCATTTTAATTATTCCAACCAAATTATTCACTACATATGTATTTGTTTTGTTTCATACTTTTGAATAATATATTAAAAGAAGTTCTCTACTTAAGATCCTCCATTTTCAGAATACATTCTGTATTTATTAATTGCATTATTTAATAGCACAACCTTTCATTGTCCCCAGTGCGAATCTATTAATTGTTTTAATAGCGCTAACTTTCATAGCATTAATATCATTGCAGTTACTTTAATTTATTTTATTTTTTATTTTTAGGATGCTATAAAATTACAACAGTTTTCTCACATGCCCAAAGTGTAGTTGTTTGTGCTGGCTGCTCTACCATCCTCTGCCAACCTACTGGTGGCAGAGCGAGATTAACGGAAGGTGAGTAGATTTATAATTTTGCCATTAATATTTAATGTATGCGAAGACATCAATGAATGGAGCTCTTATGTTACAAATTTAAAATTTGTATATGCTAATCAAATTTGTGTGTGTATATATATATATATATATATATATATATATATATATTATATATATATATATATATATATATTTAAGGCATATAAATCCTATTAAAGTAGTTCTATAAGGATAAAACGTAAATGATGTTAAAACCCATTTAATTTTATATGATTATAGCAAGTTAGTTGTGTTTATTTAACCACCTTAAATTTATCACCTTATGCTGGTGTTGCTAATTAGATGATGCTACAGTATGAGTCCTAAATTTTGCATATCCAGATTTAATTAGAAAAGAGATGTTTAATGAGTGCCTGATATCCCACAAGCTGTGAACCACCTTTTTACGTCCCCTCAAAGGACAATATAAATAAGAATTTTTTACTTCAATTGGGCCAATTACCAGGTTTAAATCTGCAACCATGTGCATAGATGATTGTTATTCTAGTCACTACACCACAGGTGATCCCATATAGCAAGTTTTATTAAAATATAGCCATTTTTAAAAAATTGTTATAAGGTGCGAAATGCCAAGTATAAAGTGCCTGTTCTAGTTAGTTGGTTTTAATGAAAAGACTAAGATAAGCAAATAGCACTTTCATCCATTCATTATCTCCATTTATTTATGTATTCTTGACTAAAGATAAGGATGGGTATAAAAAAAAGAAATTAAATTTATATAGGCAGAAATAATCTAAAAATATTTTAGATTGGCTCCTGATTATTTCTCCCTATGAAAATTTCAACAGTCAGCTGTACATCTTTAATTAAATTTAATTTAATTTTAAATACTGATTATAATCTATAATTTCTGCAAATAATGTGTTTTGGAAATATGTGGAATATTAGTAAGTAATTAAAGTTTGCTACTTGATGTCCTTTTAAAAGGTGTCTTTACTCTCCTCAGTACAAAATTATTAATTATGTGGGAATGAGATATATGTGTTTCCTTCTATGATGCAAGTCACTATGTGAGTGTGTTAGTCTTATTAAAATTACTTCTGAAAGTAAAATGAAACGGAGGTAGAAATGCTCCAGTAATTACATCATCTTGTAAATTAAGTTGCAGTTGTAAATTTCTTATGGTGAACCTCTAGAACATTTTTGATTTTACTTCCTTACTATAAATTTTCCTACTAAGGATTCATATTCGGATTGTATTGTTGGATCCCATTGATATCCAGAATGTTTTATAAAGCTTTCACTGTTGTGCAACTATATCTATTATGTATAAATAAAAGCACTGAAGCCAAGCTGCTGAAAATGATTTAATAATTGTCAAACGAACTAAACATTAATTTTTTATTTGATGGAAAACAACTATCTCTTGGTCAGTTGGTTTTTCGATTATGTTTAATGAATAATCATCATCATTATTCATCTAGCTTCTCATCTGTATTGTGAAAACCACCCAGACATTTCAAAAGTATATTTTTAGGATCAGAAAGGTCAACTTTTTAAAAAATAGTTCACAGATCAATGCTGCAAATTTTTATTTCATTTTTTCTGTTTTTTTTAATGGTTGCATTCAACTGAAGCTATTAAAACAATAATATCTCAAGTACTCATGCTAATTAAATTAATATCAAATCAGCTTGCTCATTTTGACTAAAGATTTTGTTCTTGAGTTGCCTATAAATTCTTTTGTTGGCTAGAATCTCTTTTTATAATTTTTCCTTTATATCAAAGATGTAACTAATAAATGTGGTTAAAATATTTGCTCTTCGTATTTTGCTTATGTTCTTAAATAGAATTATTTCTTAATTTTAATTAATCATTTGTATTATTATAAGTAAATGAATTGTAATTTATAGTATATGTCAATTTGATATTTCTTGCTCCTTTGTTTATGTATTTATTTATTTTTTTTTTTTTTTGCAGGATGTTCTTTCCGAAGAAAACAACATTAATTTTATACTCCTTTGTATTTTCAACAAAAATGTTACACTCATAGGGAATAAATTTTTTTTTTGGAGATGATTTTATTTTTCCTAAATCCTTACTTGAGTATTACTATATTATGTCTGGTAATTATTAATTTAATATGATTTTTTCAACAACTCCAATTCATTATTCGTTAGAGATTAAACTTTTCATCACACTCAATATTGTGTTTGTGATGTAAAATTTATTTTTTAATTGCAATATTGAAATTTAGTAGCATGACAAGTGAGTCAATTTGTTTTATCCCAAAGTTGAAGATTACTGTTTTTATATTATTATTGGGCTGTAAAACAATTTGTAGTGTATTTTAATTTAATCTTCTCTGTTCATAAAGTCATGTTTACTTGGTCAATAATGTTTACATATTCTAAAAAAGGATTAGTCAAAGTGATTTGATGCATCAGTTTCAACCGAGATTCTTATCATCAAGTGGTAATTTGCTTCTTTATTTATTTATTGATTTTTATTTAACGTCACTTTATGATACTATGGCTAATCGGACGATGCTACAGTGGGAGTCCTAAATTTTGCCTATCCAGGTTTTATTAGGATAGGGATCTTTAACGAGTACCTGACATCGCACAGGCTCGGGACTACCTTTTAACTTCCCCTCTGAAGGACGGCATAACTAAGGATTTTTTACTCCCATTAAAAAATCCTAGGACCACCTGTGGGTTTGAACCCGTAACCTTTGGCATGGGAGGCTGTTATGCTAACCACCCAGCTACAAGTGATCTCTAATTTGCTTCTTTAAAATGGAAGAGAAAAAATTCATTTTCATCATTTAATGATTTTTTATTTCCGAAAAGGAAATCAGTTGCACAGACGGTCAACAAAATTTTCAGTGTGTATGGCAGTGATGCCTTTGGAGAAGCACTGTCTGTAAGTGGTTTGCTCAGTTTATAAGAGGAATTTTTGACTTGAAAGACGCACATCACTCTGGTCATCCTTCAACTGTTGACCAACTTCAACCATATTGATAAAAGATGGTAACATTTAATTGATCAAAATGGGTCATATATGTAATTAATTTAAACTATTATAAGAATCTAAAGTTTTTATTGAAATAACCTGTTAAAAACGGTAAGAACTTATTTTATAGCCCAACATATTGTTAGTTAGGTATTAAAATATATGTATTAAATAAGGAGAACTTAAGTAAAATGTGGGGATATTATGGGGTCGGGGGTGCATTCAGCAGATAAGGAAAGAAACAATGAAATTCGGACTCTCAAACCAGGATTGTCTCAATAGAGATGAATGTAGGGAAGATCCTTGTTTGTGGGGAAGTTGAAGTTGGGAAGGTCCTTGTGGGTGCCAAAGAGGTGAGAAAGAAGAGTGCAGTCTGAAAAAATGAAGGAGAGAGGGGAATGTGTGGACAAAGTTGGGAAAAAATAAAAAAAATATATATATATATATATATATATATATATATATATATATATATATATTATTGGGTGTATATATCATACATATACATTTAAGTCTGTATAAATTAAGAAACAAATCTTAATTAATAAAAAATCTTGGGCATGTATTCTAAGATGTGTCTGCTTTAGTAATCGTATGGTTTACAATAGTTTTCCTAATTTTCATTATTATAATTATATATGTAAGAAAATATATATTGCATAAATGTATTGTTTTCAGAATTAATTATAAAGAAGTAATTATTTAATAATAATAAGAGTAATAATTATTTAATGAATGAAAAAGTGTTATTTCGTTAATGAATTGAGTAACTTAATTCAGGCAATGGAAAAATCTAGCTTTTAAGGTCTGTGTGTCTTTAATTTTATTCACTTTTTTTCTTTTAATTAAAAAAATAATAGTCTCATTCAATTTAATGCTAACTAAATTATACTATTGAATTTAATACAGCTGTATATTGCCCTCCTGCTACTTCGAGAGAACCTATAACAACCTTGAATCCTTATTCTGATCCTTTGGTCTGCGCTTCATTGCTGGGGGCGATTACAACGCCAAAGACAAATGGTGGGGATGCCGGATGTCCAACACTCGTGGCAGGATTCTTTCCAGTGTCACAACCCCCAATAGCTATTCCATCTTGTCACCCCAGAATCCCACTTACTGGACAACTTCCCTTAAAAACGTCCAGATATCCTCGACATCTTTATTAGTTCTCTAATTCCCTCCGCTCAAACTACAATCAAATCCCTAAATGACCTTTCCTCAGATCATAGCCTGGTTCTACTTCTTATTTATTCACAACCTGTTCTGAAATCCTCTCTTCCTTCCCTGATCAAAGGACACGTTTACTGGGACTGTTTTATTAATGATTTAGAGAACAAACTTGACTTAAACATTTCGTTAAAAACTAAACACGGCATAGACTCCACCATAAAAGAACTTACAAAGTCGATAGAAACTATCATAGATACCAACACATCGCTTCGTAAAATTGGACATTTTCATGAAACAAATTTACGGAATCACATTCGACTCCTACAACAAACATAGAGCAAGCTTTAACCCATCCAACATCATTAATATCATTCAAAGATTACCATCCAAAAAAGCTCCTGGCCACGATCTCATCACATCCGATATCCTGAAACAGCTCCCCAAAAAAGCCATACTCTTACTCACCCACATATGTAATGCCACCCTTCCTTCTACCTACTTTCCCGATCCTTGGAAATTGTCTATTATCAAAATGATTCCTAAACCTAAAAAGTCTCTATAAAACCCATCCTCCTATCTCTCTTTTGCCCATCATGGGCAAAATACTAGAAAAAACGTCTATACCCAATCCTTGAAATTAATCACGTTATTCCTGACCACCAATTTGGATTTCGCTCATCCCATTCCACTATACAGCAGTGTCACCGTGTGGTGGATGTGATATCTTCCACATTGGAGTGCGGAATGTATTGCACTGGAGCCTTTCTCGACGTGGAACAGGCTTTTGACCGAGTTTGGCATCCAGGACTGATCTACAAATTAGGATCAAAATAAATCCCACCAAATTACATTTACCCTTCGCCGCAAACCTATGTCTGCCTATCCCATTATATCCTTTGGCAATATTCCACTCACCTCAGTTGAACAGATCCGGTACCTTGGACTGCATCTTGACAGACAATTTACTTGGAATCCTCACACTAGACAGAAACGACAAGAAACAGCTCACAGATATCGTTTTTCACATTTACTTGACAAACGTTACAAACCTAACCACCTACTACAAAAAAACAATTTATTTTAACATACCTAGGACTATTTGGACGTATAGAATTGAACTATCTAGATCCACCAAGCCATCAAATTCCTCTCGCATCCAATCCAAAAGATCCTAAATGTCCCTTACTTTGTCACCAATAAAATAATCCATAAAGACCTGAATATCCCATTAGTTGCAGACTTAGCCCAAATTAGACATACTTCCTTTCACTCCAAATTACCAGTCCACCCAAACCCACTTGTTCGCAATCTTTCACCCCCCCCCCTTCTATTCCTGATCATCCTCTGAGGCAGCTGAAAAGGTTATGGCCTCGAGACCTACTTATCTGAATAATCTTTGAAGTGCTAACACTGGGTAGATTCTTCTCACGCCTATCATGTCCATATCTCAATGTTCACATTTACTCGATGTATTTTTTTGTTAATACAGTTGTAAATATCTCTATAATAAATAAATAAATTAATAAGTGAGCATTTTGAAAACTGCTGTCCAGTCACTATGAATTAAATTTTTAGTTATGTAATGTATTTGTTATAATTAATAGACCACAAACAAATTTAATCATATTAATATTTCACTAACTGATTTTTTGCAATAAGCCTTACTTTATATAATTATTTAGATCCATTTAATGAGCTGAAGAATGCTTCTGGAGGTCAGGATTTCCACCCTAGAAGTTTTTCCCTCAAATTACTATACAAGTAAATTCTATTATATTTTTATCCTGTTCAATGGTTGACAGTTATGTTATGATGATTAATTCATTAGATACCATCTGATGAATTAATCATCAATCAAAAATAAGATTTATGAATTGAAAGGTTGGATGAAAACAAATGATTTAGGCAAGTATCAATAAGTTCTTATGCAAAACTGATGGCATGAAAGGATGATATGAAAAAAGAAAATAAGAGTACTGTGTAAATGCATAATAAATTTGAATAATATTATGTTGTGATATACTAATCAGGTATTTAATTACAAAATTGTCATGCTGTATAGTGGGTTGGAGATAGCCAGAGAAAGAAATGTCAGTGAAAAAAAAAAGGAAATTTGTTAGGATTTCAGATGTTTAGAATTTTTTAGGATGAATCAGTGGAGAGGGTTTGAGAAGTTTGGGACTTGAGATGAGTCAGTTTATGTAAACTTTATCACTATATACTTTTAATTAATTAAATTGGTCCAAAAGTTTATTCTATCTCTAATCTCTTATCTATCTAGAACATACATTTTCTTACCATTGTTTCTACAAGGCAACTGTTAGTGCCTCAGAAATACGTATCAGCCAAGTGACCAATTTCATTTTGTTTTTAATGAAACCCTCCAAGTTTAAGAATAGTTATGGATTTTCAGGTAATTTGAAAAATATGTTTACTCCAGGATAAGTGTTAAAAATAACTCCAAAGTTTCTTCTTGAGATGTGGATAGATAGGCTATTGAGATAAATTAAGAGATATTATGGAAGATAATTTAAACGGTGCTTGGAACCAATGAGAATGGCCTTGGTTTTTCCAGCATTCAGCCTCGAATCATTGGTGGTAGTACTCATGTATGGATATTTTCCATGTCCTGTTAAAGCTTTTAAGTACTTATTTATTTGGATACTCAAAAAGTACTTTTGAAGTAGTAATTAACCTTTCAGAGGTGACAAGCTGGCAGGATGGAGTGCTCTTCACTTCTTGTGCCTTATGCAGTCTGCATACCCTTTATCTCTAGTGACTACTGTAGACCCCAATTTTTCAACCTATACCCATATTTCAACCTCACTCTCAAGGGGCTTAGAAAAAAAAAAAATACGATCTGAAATTATTGTGGAATAGTAGCTTCATTACATTTACCTGTGTTTGCCACTAAGTTTTATTTTCCGAAGAAACAACACTGTAATCTGGTAAGATTTTTCCCCCCTGAAACTTAATAAAAAATCACTGTGAATAAAATTAAGACTGCTTATCATACAATATTTACATTTAGTGTCAAAGGTATTCGGAATTTACTATCATTCCGTAATTTTTTTATTTTTTTCTGTTTTTAAAGAGTTGTTACTTTTTATATTTACAAAAAAATGAAAAATATAAGTGTCAGAAGTATTGGGCATTAAGTAATTTTCTAGATATATTAATGCAGTAACAAACAATATATAAACATCCGGTAGGTAAATCATTTTGTAAAGTTACACATTTTAGCCTATTAGGTATTAAATTGATTACTTAATTAATTATGTGTTGTCAAACTTTGTCTCTCTCAAGAAGTTATAATTTCTTCAGGTTGTTTACATTTTGAATATCGTATTTCCTGATTTTCGTTTTTGGGCCCACAAAAGTTTAATTAAATTCAAAATCAATAATTGCTGAGGGATTTCCAGAAAATTTAGAAACTTGTGCTGCAACCAAATTTGAATGAATGACGTTGTATGCCCACTCAATGACGTCATGTTCTTGCTTAAGTTAAAAATTTTATTCACTAACCATTTTTTTCCTACTTTTAAATCTGGCTTTTTGTAATGAAAAAATTCATAAAGCCAGCCAAACCATTTTAACTGCTCTCCGTATTTTACTTTTATACAGGATTATTTATTTGATTTCCACTAAACCATAATTCTTTCGATATATTATCATAAGGAAGATGTATTTTAGAATCGGATTTGTCTGTAGATATTTAAAATCCGTTCACCTTCTTTTAAGAAAAAATATTTCGAACTTAAAAAAAAAAATGTTTTTCTTTTCATCATATTTTTCTAGAACGTGGCGAACAGTTAAAATACATATCTAGAAGTACTGAAAAATTAAGAATTAAGGTAAAGTATGCTTATTTGTGGATTTCTTTCTCATTATATTAATAATGAATCTTTCATTCTTATAATATTTTTTGGACGGTCACTTTTTTGCTGTTTTATTATTCTCAGACTTCCACATATTCTCAACAATTCAGACTTTCACATACTCTCAACGTTTTACCCCTTCCTCTTAAAACATCTTTCAAAGCTGCTGTTTGATCCTTTAACTTTTATTATTACGTCTTATTTTAATTTTTTTTTTCTTGGTTGGGTTTCAGTTACTAGAAGGGGGGGGAGAAGAATGGTTTAAAACATAAAATTATGTTGAGGATTAATGGAATATGAACATCTGAAACCAGTAAACAACAGGATATTACGGTTTTTGAATACTTTTGACACTGCATTATCATGTACTTTTACTTAGTACATAATAATTTCGGTTACGGCATGATAATTTCGGTTAATGATTTTGCTTTATGGGAATCTTCTTCAACAATTTAATTTAATTGCTAAAAATATTTATCAAGTGAAAAAAAAAAATACGGATTCCCAATAATTTTGAAACTATTTTTCTGCCTGGCCACTAGATGTCATGGAAGCGTGGACTTACTGACAACTGCCTACTTTGGCTATTCGTATATAGCTTTTTTCAGTCAAATTCATAATTTTTTCAGTCAAATTCATAATTTTTTCAATCGAATTCATAATTTTTTCAGTCAAATTCATAATTTTTTCAGTCAAATTCATAATTTTTCATCAAATCATAATTTTTTCAATCAATTTTTTTTTCAGTCAATTTCATAATTTCTTGTACCCATTTTATACAGTCAATTTAATGAGTTTTGCAATCAAGAACTTAACATTTTTATTAAATCTTCTTCTTGTTTTTCCATTAAACGTTTACTTTATGTTACTGTGCTTAATCCGACGGTGCCGCGGAAGTCTTGAGATTTGCCTATCCAGGTTTACTTAAGATAGGGATCTTTCACGAGTTACACTTTTTAAATCTTTTGAGGGTCACTTGTGGAGCACAAATATAGGGTGATCTGCTGGTTTTGGACTTGCGACCTTTAGCATAGAAGGCTGTTATGCTAGCCACTACTCCACAGGTGACCCTTAATGTTCCAAAAATCCACAGGTGTTTGAATCTGCCGGGTTTAATCACGTGACCTTGGGCGTATTGATCTTTAACACCTTGCTGAATGCATCCAGGGTCATCTTGGAGTAGTGGCTAGTATAACAGCCTCTTTTAAAGGATGAAATAACCAAGGATTTTTACTCCCTAAAAGCAAATATAGGGCCATCTGCCAGGTATGAACCTTAATCATAGAGAGCTGCTATGGCTAGCCACTACTCCACAGGTGAACCTTTATGCATTCTAAAAGGTGTTAAGGACATTATGTCCAAAGGTCAGGGATTCAAACCCGGGAGATTTAAACACCTTGTTGAATGCATCGAGGGTCACCTGTGGTGCAGTGGCTAGCATAACATCCTTCTATCCACTAAATAGCGAGTCCATACCTGCAGATGGCCTTATATTGGCTTTTAGGGAGTAAAAATCCTTGGTTATTTTGTCCTTTAAAAGAGGCTGCTATGCTAGCCACTACTCCACAGGTGACCCTGGATGCATTCAGCAAGGTGTTAAAGATCAATATGCCCAAGGTCACGTGTTTAAACCCGGCAGATTCAAACACCTGTGGATTTTTGGAACATTGAGGGTCACCTGTGGAGTAGTGGCTAGCATAACAGCATTATATGCTTAAGGTCGCAAGTCCTAGTGGATAGAAGGATGTTATGCTAGCCACTGCACCACAGGTGACCCTCGATGCAATCAACAAGGTGTTTGAATCTGCCGGGTTTGAACCCTTGACCTTGGACATATTAGTCCTTAACACCTTTTAGAATGCATAAAGGTTCACCTGTGGAGTAGTGGCTAGCCATAACAGCTCTCTATGATTAAGGTCGCAAGTTCAAAACCAGCAGATGGCCCTATATTTGCTTTTAAGAAATAAAAATCCTTGGTTATTTCGTCCTTTAAAAGGGGCCTGTTATGCTAGCCACTACTCCACAGGTGACCCTGGATGCATTCAGCAAGGTGTTAAATATCAATATGCCCAAGGTCACGTGTTCAAAACCGGCATGTTCAAACACCTGTGGATTTTTTGGAACATTGAGGGTCACCTGTGGAGTAATGGCTAGCGTAACAGCCTTCTATGCTTAAGGTCGCAAGCCCAAAACCAGCAGATCGCCCTATATTTGTGCTCCACAAGTGACCCTCAAAAGATTTAAAGAGTGTAACTCGTGAAAGATCCCTATCTTAAGTAAACCTGGATAGGCAAATCTCAAGACTCCCGCGGCACCGTCGGATTAAGCACAGTAACATAAAGTGACGTTAAATGGACAAACAAGAACAAGATTTAATAAAAATGTTAAGTTCTTGATTGCAAAACCTCATTCTATTAACTGTATAATATGGGTACAAGAAATTATGAAATTGACTGAAAAAATTATGAATTTGATAGAAAAAATTATGAATTTGACTAAAAAAATTATGAATTTGACTGAAAAAATTATGAATTCGATTGAAAAAATTATGAATTTGACTGAAAAAATTATGAATTTGACTGAAAAAGCTATAGACCAGGACAAGCCATCATTTTCCAAACCACATCTCTATTTTTTTTTTATGAATACAGAATGTCACATGTTTTTATATAGAAAAAGAGTTCTATATTTTTCATATGACTACTTCTGGGGAAAAAGAAATTAAAAGGATTTAAAAGCATGCAATGGCCTATAATTTTTATTCAGAGTATTTTAGGATGTTTCATATAGACCGACTCTCTATATTTAATTCTCCATTATAAAATATTGAACACTATGAACTTGATTCATTTGACGCTCGTTAAATTAGAGTTGTGATAATGAGAAATATAAAATGACAATTGAAGGATTTCATTCTCTCAGACATTTTTCTTTAAAGAAAAAAACACATGAATTATATATGCCCTCGAATCTGGAATTTAGAAAAAAAATTCAGTATATCTTTTCAGGATTAAAGTAACTGCAGGTCTCTCACAAATATCAACTAACATTAACTTGAAATTAGAAATCCTATAAAACTCCTAATTTGGCATGTTAATTATTCATTTAAAATTATCATAATTATGCTCTTTTTTGTATGCTTAGAAGTTATTTTAAAAATTTAGGGGTAAAGGAAAAAAATTATTATTAATCCTGAGGGTGGAGGACGCTCAGAAAAATCGCTTGCATTGTGACCAATGTGTCCATATCTCAATCAAAAATACCCGCCAACGCACAACAATACCTGTTTACAGGTATTTCGATAACAAGATGAAATCGTTATTTTTTTCGAATCTACAAAATTTAAGGTACTTTAGAGGAAGAAATATAAAATATCGGCATTTAAGACCTATCAGACTATTTCAATCAGAATGAAACTTACACGATATTGGAGCCTATTAAATTTTACTCCGATATAGCGAGTTTAATCGTTAGAGCCATTTTGATAAAAGGTTAAATACAGGGTATGAAATGTCCTTCCTAGTACGGTGATTTTGTTGAAAAAGTTGTACATCTCAGCCATAAATATGAAATTTAATTTTTATACAACTTATAGTTTTCGAGCTAGATTTACCACAGACATGTCATTGGGATCATTTTGTTGGGAGGTGACCATTTGGAATCAGGAGACGCAAAAAATGTATTTCCGGTGAAAACGCGAATTCAAAAATTTTCACGATCGCAATGCTTTCCCTTACTATATTTCATATATAAGTACAAGTAATGTAACTATGTAAGTGAAAGTAAAAGAAAGAACCTGTACCACTACAACGTATGAAGCTTCGTACTATTTTTAGGTCAACGGCCGTGCGCAAAGGTGATCAGACAAGATTTTGTCAAATATGTCGGTTTTAGAAAAGAATTATCAGTAAAAAATAATGTAACGGTTTTATGCATCTATGATTTATAGGCCTCCTTTTTTAGAAAAGTTATGTATCATATGAACTCAATTCAAACTGAACTATGATGCACGAATTTACAGACTTACTCCTGAATAAGATGTTCCGATGAATAATAGCAGAAAATAATTTTAAGAAAGGATCAGGAAAATATAGTATTTTAAATTTTCTTAAAGAATGTTTAGGTGCCTTGGTTGCTACTGTTTCTAGGATTGCTGATAAGACATTGTCTCCAATGTTGCTGATACTATGGGAATAGAGGCATGCTGACGACGGTGTCAGTGCACTATCCTTCCAACTACCTTCATTCCGCAGCCGCTCTCCTCTTGGTAAGTATCCTCTATTAGTTTTGCATATATATATATTTTTATTCCTTTGGTGTTTAATATGTATTTCCCGATCAATTTATTTACAAACCTTTGAATTCAAGAGCCTACGTAAAACATCACTAAAGTTAATACTATTTAAAACAAAATTATATTCGTTTATTGTAAAACACTAGTTCCATGGCATTTCCTTGTTCAGTAACTTTGTCTAAAAAAGGTATTTCAATATTTTACGTAATTTCACATTTTTAAATAATTATGTTCATTTAAAACAAAATCTATATATATCATTTGAAACAGAAATTAGTTTTTAAAAATTAATATAGGATTTTCTTTTTCTTATGTGCTTACGCACACAGAGTTTTAATGATAAATCTTTTTTTTTTTTAATTTATATATCTGGCAATCTATTTCATAAAATATAGGACTGAAAATTCACTTTACTTTTAATTCTTTTAGCCCACATAATATATTCATGCCATCTAGCGGGATACGAATGTACTAAATTTGTATTTCGATTTTTGTGACCAAATCTACAATAGTTTATTTTTTTATTTGATTATTTATTCCTTAAATTTCAAATTAAAAAAAAGTATGCATCGCCATTAATGTTTTGCCATTGTTGAATTGATAATGTTCTTATATTCTTATATTATATTACTCTTATTTTGAATTAAATATAAACTTATTCGCCTGTCCCAAACATGTTTGTGTTCTAAAATAAAATGAATATTACTTATATAAATATATATAAATATATAATTATATATAATATATATATATATATATATATATATATTTTTTTTTTTTTCCTGGGAGAAGTCCCTTTAGAGTAATATTAGTAATATATAGACAGACAGGCAAATAGATAGATAATTACTAAAAAAAAGATTTAAGCAAAAATACTCTCTATCAAATTTAGTACATCTAAAACCTGTACTGTGAAGAAGATCTTATAAAAACAATATAGACATTGACAGGAGATTTAGCCAAGCTATTTGGTCATTTTTATATCAATATTTTTTGCCAACCCTGATGGTTAATTTGAAATTACCACACCAACTTGTAGAGAGAGGGAGTGTCAACATTTATTTCTAGGGACTATCTAAAAAAAATGTTAACAATATTATTATTATTACTAGGGAATACTAATGAAACTAGACAAGAATCGATCCCAAACTGCTCTGAGCCAGGCAGTCAGGGACTACTTTTAATGGCTAGGCTATTGTAGTCTCTAACTTTATCATTACTGATTGGAATTTTTCCCCTATACTATTTGAACAAAATTTTGTTTATGCAGATGTTTATAATATTTTAGATGTATATTTACTTTTTTTTTCTTTTTCTAATTTTACTAGACTTAATTTACTCTACATACAAGTTTGTTTTAACTTAAGATTTATACATTCAAAAGAAAAGTGTACTAAGACAATATCCCGAAAAATCTAATTTGATTGTCCACAATTTTCAAACATCCATATACATATAAAACAAGGGAGATCATAATATGATAGATTTTAATAGGTAAATACAGTGCGATCATAAATCATTCTCAAGAATTTTTAAGTGCACCATGTAAATGAAAGATCAAATTATACAATAAAATTAATTTTTTTCCGAGATTCAGTATAGTATTATAGTTAAATATAAATTTGTATCTTATTTGTGAGAATTTAAAAATGGACAGACTAATATTTTATAATCTAATTTCACGGTTGGACTGTGGACATATTAAGAATAGAAACCAATGCTCATCCCTATGTTTTTTGCACCCTGTTAAGTATTAAGGATAGAGAAAAAAAATGACATAGATATCTTAGTAGATTTGGCCAGTAGCAATGATTTAAATGCAAGGGAGAAATTAAAGATTTCTGACTTTATAACTACTGGTATTGTTGGCCTTGAAATATAGAAATATATATATATTTGTCTAAAATTTCATGATTATGAGTACAATAAATTCTCGAAACATCACATAAATAAAATTGTTTATTCATTGACTGAAACCTAACAGCCGAGAACTGATCAAACAATATACATATATATATATATATATATATATATATATATATATATATATATATATATATATTATATATACACTATTCTAATAGAACATTATCTCAAACGATTTAACATCATACAAACAGACTTATATGACGAAGACGAGCAAATTCAAAATTTTAAACATACACTTTATGATTGCAAAATACTCAAAATGATGCAAAGTTTTCATTTAATTAAAAACATAACATCTAAAAACGGAAATTGGCCAGAGACAGAACAAGATTTTCTTTCTAAATTCAAGACAGACATCCTTAAATTCATTAAAACATAGACTTCGAATCACTGACCAAATATGGCCAGTATAAGTATTTCTTTCTTTTTTTTGGCTTTATTTTAATTTTATTATATTTATTTTAGTTTTAGTTTTTTATTACTTTTTTTATTTATTTTTAAAATTCTTTTGTACTAATTGTTTAAAACAATAACTACTTTCATTAGTTAATTAATATTATCATATTATCATTCATGTAGTATACCACTAAGGTATGGAACTTGATGTAATAAAATAAACGGTCCTTATATGGGATTACCATGTAAGGGAAAAACATATACACACACATACATACATATATGTATGTATGTATGTATATTTATATATATATATATATATATATATATATATATATATATATATATATATAAAATCTCATTTAACCATGTAATTATTTGTAACAATGTAGTATCTCATTATAATTTTATAAAAAAATTAATAAATCTTTATTTTTTAGAATAACAACGCTGATTCCTTACGGCCTTATAGTTCCTCAAATATTTGTTTATCTCCAAAAAAGAAACATGATGTTTGCTATAAAAAATATCAGTGATTGGCGGTGTGATGTGCATGTGGGCTTTCTGTGTAAGTGACTAGTGGCCCACACTTACATCACTAACGACATTCATTGGTTTTATCAACAAAAGTGAATCTACAATTAGGTTTTAAAAAAGTCATACATTATTGCTGTATTTAAATTTAATTAAAAAAATATAAATCTGTATGTTTGGATTTTTAACAGTATTTACTGTATTTTCTATATAATTGGACAGATGAAAAGTAAGTTTTTATTGCAAATAATTAAGCAAGAGCAGAGTGTATTAGGTAGCATAACCTTTATTTTTTTTTGTAAATTAAAATTTATCTAAAATTATTAAATGTTATATAATAATTTGATATTTGTTTCTTGAGCATAAAATTTCTTAATAGTTTGTTTGGAACTTTCCGAAATGTGAATAATAGTTGCAAAAAGAACTATCTGGAAAAACCTTACAACAGGTTCTTTAATGGAGATTTCCTAGATGACAAAGATTCGTTTTTCGAATAATGAAATCAAGAGATAAATCAGCAGTCAAGTGGCATGTATAGCAGAACAAGAATAATTATTTTCACTTGTAGTGAGAAAAATATACATTCATACTTATTTTAAACATTTCTACTTTATAAAAAGATTTAGGGATGGTTAATATAGATATACTGAAAACATTCATAATTGTCCCAATGTAATTGTTTCATATAAACTTGAGCACTATTTCTTTTGTCAATTAAATAAAAAAATATTCACTCCATAAAAACCATTGCATTTTGATTTTCTAATTATGTGTTAAACTACTAAGTATAGTTATTACTACTTCATTGTTGCTGTTTGACTAATTTTTTTTTTTGCTCCTGTGTATTGAATATTCACAAATCAAACATGAAGGCTCTATGCAAAATGTTCAGAACAATTACAGTTAAATTTTTATTATTGGATATTTTGATTTTTAATTAATAAAAGTATTAACTGTAAACGACTTTTTTATAAACTATTTGTTTATGAACAGTTCTTACCTATTCAAAACTTTAAAAAAGAGAAAACCTTCCTACATAAGTGAGCTCCTCACCCTCCGCTCCGATATTCATTAGTTAAATACTAGAACCCAATCAATCAACATTTATACCCCATCACTTGAAACTGTATCCTTTCACAAATCGTTTCTCGTTTGTTCATCATCCTTCTGGAATTCGCTGCCCATCTTTATCTGTAAAGCCACCTCTCTTTCTTCCTTCTAACATCAACTCTTCCACTATCTATTCGTATCTCAATCATCCGTTCCATTGCAAAATATATGATATATATATATTATATATGTATATATTGTATAAATTTGTAAAGATTTATAGATATAATGAATATTTGATCTTTTATACATAAATATATTTATTTTTTAAGTTACCAGACCGCAAGGATTTCTTTATGTTCATCGTTCATTATTTTAAGGGGACTTGATCCCAGAATAAATTTTGTTTTCATTTCATTTCATTTGTTATTATTTATTAAATTTTACCTACCATTAAGTGTATAATTACAGATTGTCTGCAATTGTATTGCATATCTACAAAATATATAACTATGTATTTAGTGACACTTAACCAAAGTAATAATTACCTATTCTTAACAATTTATACAGTGAGATTTCCCTTCATGTATTTTTCCAAAACAATAATAGATTTACAAACTTTTAATATGATTAGCAGAACAAAAAATCATGCTATAAAAAAATATAAAGATTATCTGAAAATTCAGCTAATAAATATTTTTTATGTAAGAGACATTTAATATAGTCAGTTTCGTCAGAAGTAATTGAAAATTGAAATCAAAGTAAGCTTTGTGTTATTTAAAAGGATTGTATGTTTATGGTAATTTTGATTATAATAATATTAGACTTTCCTTTAATAGAGGTTAATTAAATTATCTAGGTGTTCCTCTGTGAATGCCTTTCACCCTTAAGAAATAATTAACATCATTCACCTATTATCTTCTAAAGAAGCTCCTGGCCACAATCTTATCACATCCCACATCCTGAAACAGCTCCCCAGAAAAGCCATACTGTTTGTTCTGCCTATTTACCCGACCCTTGGAAATTATCCATTATCAGAATCCACACGGGCTCGCCTTAGTGGGATTGTGACTTCTACTTGCACTGTAAAATTTCTGTATTTTGATTTGAATAAAGATGTTAAAAAAAAAAAAATAAAATAAAAAAATGATTCCTGACCACCAGTTTGGATTTCGTTCATCCTATTCCACTATACAGCAATGTCACTGTTTGGTGGATGCTATATTTCTTACATTAGATGTTTTGCACTGGAGCCTTTATCAACATGGAACAGGCTTTTGACCGAGTTAGGCAACCAGAACTCTAGAAACTTCGTCAGTTCCTCTCTCCTAGGTACTTCTTACTGATCCATTCTTACCTCAATGATAGAACCTTTAAAGTAAATTATAACCTTTCTTTTTCATCCATATTTTCTCTGTTCGCTGGTGTTCCTCAAGCTAGTATCTTGGGCCCAATCCTTTATACCATATATACAGCTGATTTCCCAATCCATCCTTTACCCTTCATCGCAAACCTGTGTCTGCCTTTCCCACTATATCTTTTGGAAATATCCCACTCACCTCAGTTGAACAGATTCGGTTACTAGGACTCCATGACAAATGACTTACTTTGAATCCTCACAATAGACTGAAACAAGAAGAAACAGCTAACAGATACCGTTTATTACAAAATTGACTTGACAAACTTCCAACCTACTTCAAAAAAATAATTTATATTACCATCATTATGCCCATTTCAACAAATGGAAAAGAACTATGGAGATCCACCAAACCATCAAATACCTCTCCCATCCAATCCTTACAATCTAAAATCCTCCAAAAGATCTTAAATGCCCATTTTTTTTCTCAATACTCCTAAGATTTTGGTCTGCTAGAAGAACCAAGATTAAAAAAAATATAAAATAAATACTTTATTTAATGCAAATTTTATAGTAAAGTTCGGGGAAAAAAAATCATAAACTTGAATTACTGACCCAAAATAAATACTTGAATAAAAAAATGAAGAGTAGAATCTAAAAATGATTATAGTAATGCATGGATCTAAGCAAATCTTTGAAAACATATAAAAATCAATTACATAGAGACAAAAATACCAGTCGAAGATCTTAATAGTTTTATCCCTAACATCCCAAGCCAATGCTCGAATATCAGGCTAAAATAGCTATCTATATTATTACATAAAGTACTGCTTTTTCAATCTTTCTTTCTTTTATTACAAGTTTGTCTTCAAATGCAATTTTAAAAGTAAGGTATCACTAGATGATTGGTTGCAAATAAAAGTTAAGTTTTCTGATATTGGGAATCTGGAGTGGTATTGAAGAGGAGCTGAGACCTGTCTTAGATGTCCTGATAAGAGGAAACACACTGCAGATTCGGGAAGGACTTACCATGGGAAAAAGTGTGATATCAAGATATACATTTAATTATAATTGAGGTTAAACGCATGGTTGTGGTTTTAAAAATAATAATTTTAAACATGTTTTCAGAATCTTTATTTGTTCTAAATACTTTCTATAAATACTATTCTAATATTATTTACACAATTGATATTATTAGTAAATGCTATGATTGCACTAAAGATAAATTTTTATTTTTCCATTATGGGATCAATTATTAAGGAATTAAGGTAGATTCTGTAAACAGTGTACTTACCACGGTGACCAGAACATAACTGTATCATCTTAATTTTTATGGATAGTAACGAATTAAAAGCAATACAAAAAATAACAATATTGTATTTATCATTGCTTTTTTCACTGTTGACATTTTGTTTGAGATAACCAATAGTCAGTAATGATTTATATTTTCCCCATTTCTTTAATTATGTTACCAAACATTTGATGTGCGAATTTCACACTGGACAATTAGTATAATATTCTTATTATACTTATACTATACTTATTATAATGAACGTCCATGACTGGAGGGCGACTGCATTAGAAAGAGCCACCTGGGGAAGGCTCCTTGAGGAGGCTAAGACCCACATAGGGTTGTAATGCCATTAATAATAATAATCCTAATTATACTATAATAGTACAATAGTGTAGTTATAATAATTACTTTTACAGTTGGAAATCCAAACTTTGCTTGTTTAATAAATATTAGGCATAACTATTGGCTATCTTTTAAGGTATTTTATCTATTAGTAAGGTGTTATATTTGTCTCTTATTATTATTGATATGTAATCTGTATACTCTATGACTTCAAGTTCTCATTGTTAAGTGTTCTAGAGGGATTCTGTAAACTAATATAGTGCTTGGGAAAGGTGATTGTCCTGTATTATTTCTGTTTAATAACATTTCTTTATTCCAAAGAGCTAAACTCGCTTTAGTTTTTTAAATATCTTTGTCCATCGTTTCATATGGTATATTATAAAATCCTGTATGTTCTCTATGTTCATAATTGCACATAGTACTATCCTTTTGGGTTTTCAGTCCTTTTTAGGAGGCAATGAAGTGCTCAGATAATTGACCTTCCTGCCTGATAAATTAATTAGTATTAATCATCGTAATTGAGAGATTTTATGGATATATTTTGTTTATTTTACATAGTTTGTCCTTAACGTTTGAAGATTGTATAGGTTTATTAAATTATTTAGTAATTTAAATTAATTTGTCGTGAGGTTGGGAATAAATACTGCCTCGGTCCCTCATCATACTATTGGCATATAATTTATTAATATTTATTTCTTGTTGTGAGAGTCCTATTGTTAACCAGTGAGGGGTGAAGTCACAAATAAGATTTGACTCCTCAGTTTGGAACTGACATTCAGGAAAGTGATTGCTTTACAGTATCTTATGTTATAATAATTACTTTTACAGTTGGAAATCCAAACTTTGCTTGTTTAATAAATATTAGGCATAACTATTGGCTATCTTTTAAGGTATTTTATCTATTAGTAAGGTGTTATATTTGTCTCTTATTATTATTGATATGTAATCTGTATACTCTATGACTTCAAGTTCTCATTGTTAAGTGTTCTAGAGGGATTCTGTAAACTAATATAGTGCTTGGGAAAGGTGATTGTCCTGTATTATTTCTGTTTAATAACATTTCTTTATTCCAAAGAGCTAAACTCGCTTTAGTTTTTTAAATATCTTTGTCCATCGTTTCATATGGTATATTATAAAATCCTGTATGTTCTCTATGTTCATAATTGCACATAGTACTATCCTTTTGGGTTTTCAGTCCTTTTTAGGAGGCAATGAAGTGCTCAGATAATTGACCTTCCTGCCTGATAAATTAATTAGTATTAATCATCGTAATTGAGAGATTTTATGGATATATTTTGTTTATTTTACATAGTTTGTCCTTAACGTTTGAAGATTGTATAGGTTTATTAAATTATTTAGTAATTTAAATTAATTTATCGTGAGGTTGGGAATAAATACTGCCTCGGTCCCTCATCATACTATTGGCATATAATTTATTAATATTTATTTCTTGTTGTGAGAGTCCTATTGTTAACCAGTGAGGGGTGAAGTCACAAATAAGATTTGACTCCTCAGTTTGGAACTGACATTCAGGAAAGTGATTGCTTTACAGTATCTTATGTTTAATGTTAGAGAAGACCATTATTATATGGACAATGCTACCCATTTTAAATCAATTGAATTACTTTATAGATGGGTAATAATTCACAAAGTGTATATATAAACAAAAACATATATTAACAAATCAGGTACAAGTTCTGAAATCTAAGATAACAAAACAATTAAAAAAATAAATGTGATAAGTGAAAATAATAATAAAACATTTAGTTATGATGGTTCCAAAAATGACATTATTTTTTCATCTTAGCCATTAAGATTGTTTTCAGGGATATTTTTATTCTCGCTTTTGAGTAAAAATAACATGGATGATCTAATGACTTCTCTGAATCAAATAAAACACCTAGATTTCAAATAACAGATCTAGAGACTCTGAGGGTATAGCTTAATATATAGTAATATATTAAGGCAAACAAGTGAGAAAGGAGAGAGGAAACTTCAGAATAGACAAATAAATTGCTCAAAGTTGTCTGGATGTGTTTACTAACTATAAATGTTTTCAAGATATTTCCTCCAGGTATCATATTTGTACTTATTTTTAGAAAAATTCATTCATTCAGGACTTTTCTATTTTTAATTTTAAGACTACTTAGTTCACCACTAAAACTTAAACATTTCACAACCAAGTTTTGTTTTTTTTTAAATTTATTTATTGGAATTTATAACTGTATAATAGAATACAAGGAGTAAATTTGAGTAAAATATAAAAAGACATGAAACACATAAAGATCTCTAAATATATTCTAAACAAGAAGGTCTCGGGACCATCTCCTTTTCAGACGCCTTGGAGGATTATCAGGAATTTAAGAGGAATAATGGATTGAAACTAGAGGATTAGAGTGGGAATGGAGTTTTTCATGAAAGGAATGATATCTGGATCAGGCCAAATCAGCAATATACAGAACATTAAGGTCTTTATGAATGAGTTTATTCGTGACAAATTAAGGAGCATTGAGGATTTTACGAACAATTTTAAATTGTAGTGATTGGATACGGGAAGGATTCGATGGTTTAGTAAAGCACCAAAGCTCTACTCTGTAAGTCCACATAGGATAGTCCTTATGATAGTTATGTAGATGAGTCTTTTTTAGTTATGTGTAGGATTAGAACGTTTGTCTAGTAAGTGTTGAAGTAGTCAAAAACGTCGTGCAGTTTCTTGTTGTTTCAGTCTTGTATGAGGGTTACAAGTAAGATGTTTGTCAAGGTGCAGTCCTAGATATCGGATCTATTCAACCGGGACAAGAGAAGTTTTATTGAAGGAGATAGTTAGGCAGGATATCATAGATTTAGAAAGAAGGGTAAAGGTAATTTGGTGGGATTTGTTAGCATTTAATTTATTTCTCCAGTTCTGACACCATACCTTTAGGTCTCTAATGTGGGATTGGAGAGTTTGAGTGGAAAATGTTGGATCAGTAATGACTGATAACATATAAGTGTCATCAGCATAGGTAGAAAGGAAAGTGTTAGAATAGTATGGGATATCAGCTGTATAAACTGTGAAAAGAATAGGTCCTAGGATACTGCCTTGAGGAACACCAGCACACTGACTAAAAATGGATGAATAGGAATTATTATGATTTAATTTGAAGGACCTGTCAGTGAGGTAGGATTGGATGATAAGGAAATATATAGGGGGAGGGACAACTGAGATTTAAATATTTTATCAAAATATTAAATTAGGATTGAATCTATTATTTGCTGGTTAAAACCTCTGGCTGGCTGGAAATATATGTTACCAGTAACCACCATGATTTTGGTCAAAAAGAGTTATTTAGAGCTCAGAATTCATTGGTCACTATATGTAATAACCCCATCCAATGGCAGCATTAGAGATTAATATTAACAATCTTCGTAGAAATTAAAAATGGTCCTAGAGACCAGAACATTATGCTGCTTCTAGTGAGAGTATATTCTTTTGGACCGGCTTTGTATATAAATAAAATACATATATATTTTAAAACATAATAGATTTTCTAGATAACGAAGACTTTTGGAAGTAATAAGTGTTTAAGCTGACTTAAAATACAGAATACTTAATATCAAAACTTAAGCTCTATTCCCTGTTCATTATTTTTATTTATTCAACAAGTTCCCGTAATATTAGGTCTATTCCCACATTTCTTATTTTTTCAGGGATCTGAAAGAGTAAACTTTTTCCGTTCTGGCGGAGACCTGATGGAACGGAAAAGTGTCCTGCCTTATCTCTAAGCTAGGACGGAACAGATATCTCATATTCTTTATTTATTTTTTATGGTCACCGATTCACTTTAAACTAGATTCCTTCAATTAATTTGGATACCTTAAGTAATTTCAAAAATCGCACGAGATCTCACGATTTAAACTTTGTTTTTAACGTATGAAAGTAAAAACGATTAGTTTTGCAATTATAATTAATTCTTCTTCCTTTGGTATTATAGACCGAAACGATCCTAAGCGTGTCTCAATATAGCCTACCACAGGTTTTGGTCCACCATACCGATGCCTGCGCACCATATCACTCATGTCCTCCCAGGACTTTGTCCTTCCTATGTACTCTTGGTCGCTGCTTTTTGCGTGTAACTGAGATAGTTCCTTGGTAGTTCTTCTTCTTTTATTAGAAATAATTAGTTCTGATTAATCTATCGAAAGAAAAACAATGGATTATCCGAATAAAGCAATATCCATGGAAATATGTTTCTGAGTCTTTCGAAACATTTATTGAATTGGATATGTGCTGATTCTGCTATTCACGATCCAAATCTATACGATGTATTTTTTATGAAAAAAAATACCAATTGTGAAAAAGTAAAAACATTGAGTATTTTGGATGCAAACAAAACCTCCAATACTGTCCATTGCAACATCTGCATGTGTAGAAAGATTCAAAAGTAAGTAAGATATATATTGTTGCTCTTTGGACAATACCAACTTTTATGGTACGAACCAAGAATATGATCAACAAGTCCCTGTATTTAACGATTCTGAAGTTAATTGTATAATTTGTTCTACTGAAGTTAATAAAATGAATTTGTTTAATTTTTTTGATCTCACTATTCCTTTCACATGTATATTGAGGTGTAAACCAGTTTTTTAAACATTGCTTGTACTGACGGTTTATTTATATTTATTTTGGTTTTTAAACTTCATATTGGACTTATAATTAAGGATTTCTTGTTTCACGTATGGAAAATTTTAAAAATTCCCTATTTTTGATTGGGAAAATAATTAAAGTTGCAGTTCAGTGGGGATGTGTAGGACATTGTACATTTGAATATGTTGGTGACTTAGTTTTGGTGAGAATCTATTTGCTATAAGTAATTTACTTGTATTTTTGTGTTTCCACTTCATATTTCCCTCTCATAAGAAAACAGAAATTTGTTCAACTGATGGTTTTGCAACTTCTATGAAAGTAGTTAAGTTGCTGATGCTATGCCGCTATTGTTACTTTTTGAAGCTTCATCACCAGTGCTTCCTTTGGTCATGCAATATTAAAATTCCTAACAACTAGGAGGGAAAAGATATTCACAGAAGAGCTTTAATTACCATTTGTGCTGATAACTATTTATGTGTAGAAAAAATTAATTTTAAACCCTCACATAATTATTAATATGTTTGTTAAGGGCCACTTTACTGGTAAATTTCATAATTGATTGTGCTCTTATTTATTTATTTTTTGACTCACAGTATTAACACAATTATACCATTAGACTGTTTCATTTTATCATATCTCTTCTGCGAAGGAACATTCTGGCAACTTATTATAAGCTTCATCTTTGTAAAATGCCTTACCAAAACATAATAATAATTTTTGAATTCTAGACCATGCATCCTTAATATATCCAGTTTTCATGTTGGATTAGGGTTATGTGCTTTAACACCAATTAGATTAACCATAGTATTATACTATCTAAGTTGTTACTATCTATTAACTTCATATTTACAAAGTTTGGAATATTCGATCATAAAGCATTCTGAAATGATACTTAAGATAAAGAAGTTGAATATTGCGGTCATATTTATAATTGTTTTATTTCATCTCTTACAATAATTAGTTCATATCATATTCCACCTTAACTGAACCTTCTGATAACATTACCATTGCTCACTGTTTAAGTTTTTATTTATTTTTAAAATTAATATATTGTGCACTCACAAATATCCTGTTATGATTTCTTTAATCTCTTTAACCAATACATATACAACCAATATATACATATACATACATATATACTGTATATTTGGTATAGAGTACCCGAGTGAATGAAAAATCCTTGTTTTGTAAAAATGTTTTTCATAACTCCATTCAGAGTATAGTTTCTGTTATGGTTTTTATATATCATTCAATATGATCTCTTGAATTTTAATATATTTTTTAGCACTTATGCAAGGTTTGTGATAGAGTGGCATAGTGGTAATTTTGGCATGTGTGTTTCATTTAACATCTCATATCAAGCCAAGATTGGGAGCTAACTATATTTTTCTGGTTATTTTTACTACCTCAAAAGTGTTAAACTTTCTTTTTGAAAGGTTATTGAGTTCTCTCTACATAACATCTGAAAATATTTATGTGTATCACCTACAAATTAAAACTATCTTTATCTCTTTAGCTTATATCTTCAAAAAGTATTGTAATTTTCCTAGTTTTTTTCCAAGATTTATAAAAAGAATTCTATAAATAATTATCAAAACAAATTAAAATGAAAACCATCTTTGGATTTACCTTGAGTATAACTTTCCTAGTGTTCTTTTAATATTTATAAAAAGAAATATGTAATTAAATATTTTGATAACTTGAATTTATTGAATTGTCATAAAAATATGAATTTTTGAATTTCAATATTAACGTAATTCATTAATAATGCTATTATGGGTTGCTCAGAATTTTCAATAGTTCTTTATAGCTTAACTAACTTTTTTGGTTTTTGTAACTGCCTATACTTAGTGTCTCAATTTGCCAATATTTCCTATCACCCAGTCTTTCTCCATCACACCTGTAGCAGCCATATCACCCCTCACCCCTTTTTTCTAAATTTTGCAAGTCTTCTTTGTGTTTGTCTCTTCTCTAGGCTGTACTTCAATAATTGACAAAGCCAATGCGTCTCCTTCATCTTTTCTTTGCAATATCATGAAGGATGTTTAGTTTAGCCCCTAATCTATTTCTTATTTCCATATTTGGAATTTTGGTAGCCTAGATAGACCACAGGTTCTTCTCTGGAAGTCCATTTCCAGTGTCAATAAAATTTCTTTTCAGAAGATTTTGTCACTGTGCATGTCTCTGCCTCATGTAATGTTCCTATGAGAAGTGGTATATCTACTATTTCTAGAGAGATATTTATTCCACAGTATCCCTTTAAAAGACCTATAATCCTTTTACCATTTGTTACTTTGTTATATATATATATATATATATGTATGTATGTATATGTATGTATGTTTTTTACCTTTCTGAGGTTGTCTATTGTTACCCCAAGATGGTTAAATACATTGTTTTTTGGGACTGTTAATTTTCCCTCACACAAAGTCAAAACAGATGAGTTGCTCGGCATATATTTTTTAAATATTATTTCTATACTTATCTTTAAACCCCATTGGGCATATGCCCTATTTAGTTTCCAGATTGTATGATATGGTTCAGCTTTTCAAAGATTCTGTATTTCGCTCTAACACTACCACAAACTGTGGGGGCAGGCATATGCTTCCAGGCTATTACTTTCCCTCCAAACAGCTTCAGTTTCAACATGATAGTTATTTCCTCCATATATTCTTAATTTTCAGTAAAATAATATATTCTTTTGTGTAATAAAATAGAAACCCTTCAAGAGGCTATCCTATCCTTATCAACACTGCTGTAGTAATGGATAAAGTTTCCTAAGGTCTCTTCTCCTTTGAATTTTTCTTTGTCTCAGTCAATGCTGCTATCTTGATATTTTATTCTACCATGCCTTCTTCTGACTTGGTAGGGTGCAATATCCTGCACTTCTTTCTCCTTCATCCTGAGTTTTCCAAGTTCTGATTTGTTTAGTCCATTTCTTCTTCCTATTGATTCCATCTGGCTTTTTTCTATTACTAAGCTTGTAAGTGGTTATGACTATTTGAGGAACTGTGGTGCTGGCCCATATACTTGCTAGACCAGAGATTCAATTTTGGAGTTACTTTCCCTTTGACAGGTTGCTTTCACAAGGCTAGAAGCCCCATCTGCCCCATTATCTGTGTTAGCTTTACCCAGGGGGCACTCCATGGAGAGCCAGGTAGGTTTACCCCCTTCCCTTTTTTTGATGTATTTTAGATATTACTTTGAAATCAGAATATTCTATTATGGTTTAATTATTTTTTTATTTTATCTTTAATTATGACTGTAAAATTTGAAAATAAAAGAATACCACACTCATCAGTCACCTATATCAGTGTGATATTCGCTTATTTTAAAGATTATAGTCATACTACAGAGGATTTCACAAAGCTACAACTACAATATATTTCCATATTGTATATATTCTTTCATTTTACATAACTTCATATATGTATATTTTTTTATTTTAAATATGACCATTTTTCTGTCATTCATGTTAGTTTATGATCTTTATAAAATATAACATTATTCTGTGTTATATTCTTTTTTAAACTCATCCTCTCCATCTCAAATGGAGATATATTACAAATAATATTATTTTACTCATTTAATCATTATTTAGATAGATTTTGTTTGACTCATATTGGTATTAGTCAGATCCCATACCATCATATCAGATTTTTACCTCAAATACCTAAATTTTTCTATCTTCAAAATTGTCGACATACAGTCTCTATTGTCTATTATTATTTAAACTTTTCCTCCTGTATTTGGCAAGAAAATCCAATGGCTCTGGTTACTTTGTTTGATCTATTAAATGTGTTTTTTCTACCTGTATTACGTGAAAAGATCAATCTCTCTTTATTTAAAGGGACAATTACCGCTGACTACTTTTGAAGTAATGATTTCTTGAATTTAATTTAGTTTAAATTTAACTGTAGAAATTGAGTTAATATATCTTTTGTCCACATTATCATTTGCTTATTCCTAAAGTTGTATTGTAATTATTGATTGGCCCTTTACTTTAAATAAAATTTGAGCACTATAAACAAGTACTTTATTTACATTATTTTTGTGATTCGTTTGCTGTATTAGTTTTTCTTGTTTTACTTCAAATTTGGTTATTTCATCTTCAACTATTTTTTTTTCATTATTTGAAAAAATTTATCAGTCACTTGTTCATCATTTGAAGATGTGAAAATTTTCAGTAGTGGGAAGAGTAAAAAAAATCGTGGAAGCACTAACCTTATTGGATAATATAGAATAAACTAAACAACAAAATTAATAAAAACTATGTTCAGTTAAGTACAACCTCACAAAACAGTTTAATGACACATTTTTCAAATCTGTAATGCCCTCCTGTGCTTTGTAATTATCCATAGTGTCTTGGAAATATATTTTTTAAATTTTAATATATCTCATTGTTATCTTAAGCCATGAATTTCACAACTATCAACTGACATTTTTGGATTACCTTCTAACATTTTGAACACTGTATTGACTTTTGTTTTCTTGGAAAACACAGAACATTGCTTGATATTTGGAGAATAATAAAAGCTGTACAGTTTACTAGTGTTCCCTCAATCAGTATGGATGAATGAATGGAAAGTAATTTTTATTCTGGGACATTTCGTCCCCTAAGAATAACATAGAATGAACAGAAGTCCAATTTTTGAATCATTTGTTACATGATTATCTGATCAACTAGTAAATTATATGAAGTCAAAGTAAATAAAATAGAACTAACAGATAGTGACTTCAAATGAATTTAGTTGCATATTATTGATTCGAGATATATTACATATATGCAGAAGATTGATTTTTGAGGAGATCGATGAATATGATTTATCGATAAATAAATAATGGTGTTTGAAAGTGGTTAGAGATGACAATTTATGAAGGGAGATGGTTAAAGAGTTCCAGAGTGGAAGCACAGATCATAAAGGACTTTTCAAAGGAATCAGTTTTATGAGCGGGTAAATATAAATTGGTAGGGTATGAAGGGAAGAGTGCAGAGTAAGGAGGTAAAAGATATAGGAAGAGTTTCAGGATATGAATAAGAAATTACAATTAGGTATTTTCTTCGATATACCGGACAGATCCACCTTTGACCAGAATACCAGTGAGAGATGTGTCACTTTCTAGGGAGGCCATACATTCATTTTATAAAGCTGTTCATCAATCTTTTTAGCCTCATCTCGTTTTCGCTGCTGTGTCCTCCATATATTAGGCATCCATGAGGGGGAGTATGAGAGAGGATACTAAAAGTTGACAGGTACTTATAGAAAAAGAGTCGTGGAATCGTAGTAGCTGTTTAAGGATGGATATAAATTTCCTAGTGACATAGATATCTTCTTAGATTTTACTTATTATTACTCACATATAGATAAGTATATATATCCACCATATTTCACAATATTTTTTTATATTATAACACCTATTTTATATATATATATATATATATATATATATATATATATATATATATATATATATATATGTATGTATGTATATATATGTGAGTGTATACATAAAATTATTCTTCAATATATTCTGTATGTATGTATACAAAATTATTCAAATTATTTTTTATAATTATAATTAATATAATTAATTATGTATAGTAGTGTTGTTTTTATTGTTATATTCTAAATTATCTATTTTATCATTATATTTTCTTTACATTTCATGTTGCTTGTTAAATTTGTATTCCTTATTATCACCATTGTCGATCACTGTTGTATTACTTACTATATAATTTTACTCTTTAGTATTTTTAAAACTAGCTATCTTTTTTTTCTTTGCCATGAGGATGGCCTGACATATTGGCTGAAACGCTGGCACAATAAAGAAGTCTGCTTATTCGGAGTGATTAATCACCCTCCCTCCCCCCCCCCCCCCCAACCAACTTCTTCTTTAAAATGATGGATATATCGTTAACTGTGCATGTATTCAAGGAGAAGCTGATCTGGGTGTGGCCAAGAGTAAACACAACTTAAAATTGTTTTTGATAAGTGATATAATTTTCATATCATAATAAATGTTACTATAATAATTGTATAATTATATAATAATTGTATATATACTCGGGCGTAATAATCTAGAAATTTATCGCCCTAAAATACCTTACCTACCTACCTGTATATATACTGTTATATCTTGTTTTTGCTCATCACTGAAATACAGTTCATACAAAAAAAAAAAAACCATAATAATAAAAATAAATGAGAAATAATAGTTAAAAAAATTACTTTGTTCCATGACACTTGGGCTAAGTATGAGGTATAAGATGGCTCCAAAGATCAGAAACTTAATTGGTAGGGATATGTTGTGAGGGTGTAAAAATGTGTAAGTTGGAAGGTATAGTAATAATATCTAGTGTCTGGCGCACACATTAACTGGAAAGAACCTTTCTGGAATTAATTTTGTGGTTTAAACTATATTCCATTTCTTTTCTTAGCAGTTGCTTCTGGGAAAATTCTTCTCATTACTGAAGATTTTCACTTCTTTAATAGTTTAACAAATGTTATTAAATGATAAAGAAGTTTTCATAAATTATTAAAGGGGTCACTTGTAGCATGGTGGTTAGCATAACACCCTCTTATGTCCAAGGTTCCGGGTTCAAACCCACAGGGGGCCCTAAGATTTTTTAATGGGAGTAAAAAATCCATAGTTATGCCATCCTTCGGATGGGACGTTAAAAGGTTGTCCCGAGCCTGTGCGATGTCAGGTACTCGATAAAGATCCCTATCCTAATTAAACCTGGATAGGCAAAATTTAGGAGTCCCAATGTAGCATTGTCCGATTAGCCACAGCAGCATAAAGGGATGTTAAATAAATAAACAATAAACATAAATTATTAGGTAATAATATGATTTGACTGAAATTTATTAGAATAAATTGTTGTGGATTCCGTTCCATTTTTTTTTTTTTTTTTTCGTATGTAGGAGGATTTCTTGAGTTCTCGTAAATCCAAAATTCATGATTTTCCCAGTAATAATTAAATATTTTAAATAATCAGAACTCATGACATTCTAAATGCTCTCAATCAAAATAAAATCTAGATAAAATCAAACACACACATATGCATAAATATACTTTCATCATGGGCACAACAACCTGGTACAGGACATCAAGACATCACCTCCATTTCATTCTCGTTTAAACAAGGGCCAGCCAAGCCCTAGTTTCCAGAAGTTTGTACAGAAGCATCAGCTCTAATTGCATCTGTACATTTAAGTCATGGAAGTTCACTTTTCCTTTTTCCATCCACCAACCCAAACAATAATTTCTTAATTGTTAATGAAGTATTGAAATAAGTTAATTAAATTTTGATGAATAAATGGAGGAGTATTCAACCTTAAACTAATATAAAGAATAATAAATTATTTTTACTACAATCTATATGTAACCATTTATTTTTTTTTTAAAGTAACAATGAAAATGTCAGTCAATATAAATAATGTTTAGCCAATGATATTTATGAATCAATAGAATGGAAATCATTATTAAAAGTTATCTTCACAAACACACACACACACATATATATATATATATATATATATATATATTATATATATATATATATATATATATATATATATATATATATATATATATCTTTATCATAAATAATCAGCTATTTATCATTTTAAGAATTTATAATTTTAATTTGTTTTAAGAATGCGAACATTCTCAGTAGGAAACATAATAGATTATATAGAATGTTTAGAAAAATAATTATATCAATATTTATTTTTATGAACACTAGGCTTATTTAAAAATAAAACCTTTAGGTCTTTTCTAGCCATATTACGCATTTTAAATAAATAGAAATGATAAAAAGATTATTTTTTTTTTTTTAACAAGCCATATTTTTCTTCTCTCTCTTTTTTTGTTAGCTATTTACTTATTTCAAAGGGCTTTATGAAAAATTTTTATGTTTTTTCATTTGTGTAATAGTTATTATTTGTGAGAAATGTTGTGGATTGTTAATTTATTTTTTTAGTTAATGTTTTTTAAATAAAGGAATAAATCAATTGTGAAAGTAACCAGATTTACGATTTGTTTATTTGTGTATTTAATTATGCAAAATACTTAAAATGTAAAACAAAAATTTGAACTTTTTACAACTTTTTAATTTGACCTGTTGACACAAAAGCCTGAAGAAAATCTAATTTCCCAACAATACGCCAGATGTCTTAAAATTAATAAAATAAATTTTAACTCTACATCCAAATCAAAATAACAGTATTTTTTATAGTTTGAAAGAATAATTTACAGTTGCCCATTCTTAGCTATTATCTATTGTATGTTGACGACATGTCATCAGAAAATGACTTACATGTATAAATTTATAATAATAATACAATTTATTCTATATTTTAGTGTACAGGAAGGTCAATGGAACCCACATTACGTCATAATGATTTAGTAATATCTGACCATATGTTCCGAAAAATTAGAGGAGTTAGATATGGTGACATTGTAGTTGCCAAGTCAGTTAATGATCCGAAAGTAATGGTGTGTAAAAGAGTTATAGCTTTGGAAGGTGACGTGGTGCTTTATTACAATAGATATGTATATGTAAGTATAAATTTTGTTAAAATCCATTTTTTTTTAATCATCGTTGTTCACAATCGCTAGATGTAATAGATATCTTACTTGATTTATTTCTGATCATTAAATTGCCTGCTAACTTTAAATTTGTTAAAGATCAGGGAAAACCATAGAAAATATTATCAATTTTAAAAGAAATGTTATGTAATTCTAGACTGTGCATATTAAGAGGTTGTGTGAATGGTGATTTATCTAATTACTGAAATAAGATACATTTGGGTAAGTGGAATATTTTGCTTTCATACAGGGATCAGGAACAGGGTTAAACTGATAGCGTTATACCTGGTGACATCTATTATGATTCTCAGAAAATGAAATGGCATCGAAATGGCCGAAGATAAAAAAGGTGATAGTAGGGAGCTTAAATCCTCAGACACATTCTTACAGTTCCATCATAAAATGTCTACTAGCATCATTCAGTCTCTTCTAGGCTAAGCAAAAACATCGCCCTTCCCTCCTGGTTTTTATTCTAATTATTTCCATTTTAACTACTTAATGTAATGTCAATACTTCATAGAGATATTTTTGAATAGTAATTTATTTTATTTTATTTTTTTTTTTTGACAACTATTAAACCCACTGATAAATATTTGGTAAAAATTTAAATGGATTGAGCAAAGAATAGCAAGAGGAGTCTGTGGTGTAAGTGTGAAGTCTATTAGCTATTGAACTAATAAAATATTATGATCAACTTACCTTATAGTTTATCTTGACAATATCTAAGTAATGATTAAATGGAATAGGGAATAATTTCTATTTTGGGACTGGGCCCCTCAAGAATAACATATATTTACTATTAAAATATACAATGTGTCTGGCCAAAAGACCAAAGGAACATAATTCTAATTTACAATGTTGAGAAGGGAAGGAAAAAATGATATACAGCGTATCCAAAAAATAAAAGAAGAACTTCAAGTAGATAAATGTATTGAACAAAAATTAATATAAATTAGTCACATAACTTTGTTAATTAATAAGTCAAATTTTAGCAATGGTTAATTATTTTTTTCATTCATATTCTTTTGTTGCTATTTAACTTCAAAACTGAACCTTTCTGCAGCAAGAAATTTTCCAACAGTTTTTGGATTGTGCAAGTTGGGTTTTTCATTTTGCTTAAAGAAAAAGTTTATTTTAGTATTAGGTTTCCACAAGTAATTTAAAATGAAATATGGAGAAACTTCGCTTATCTTTAAAGATCATTTAATATCTGTTAATTTCTATATTCATGTTTAAAAAATATGTTTGATTAATTGTTTTATAGATAGGTGTTTGGTATTGTGCTATATATGCAGGTCATTTAGCGTTTATTAGCTCTATTAGTTTTATTATTAGCTGCCCTCAAAGGTGATTTAGTTTGCAAAGATGAAAAGAATGAGATCAGGATAAAAGGTGATGAATTAATATATCTATTTCTTATTTTATTCTAAAATAGTGGTAATTCAAGAATGAAGACTAAAAAAAAACTATTGAAAATCTAAGTGTTAAATCTTGGGCTTTGCAGATTAAATTGTTAAAAGATCCATAACTGATCTAAGGAATATCTTACTGGTAATCCAAGAGGAAGATTTGGTGTTGGACCTAAGAATTAATGAGTTTAAAAATAATTATATACTTGTGAATACAGAAGGGAAACCTTTAATGATTTTGGCCCTTACCTTGCCAACAATATATCCAAAGAAATAAGGAAGAGAATAATCACAGCCAAATATCGTTATTTGGGCTCTATGAGGCATATCAGCTGTCTACTCATAAAATTAAGATTATAAAAACCTTGATTAGACTTGTATTGACCTATGGAAGGCTGATAAAAGACCTGTTGGTGTTTGAAAAAATCTTGCAATGAATTTATGGTCCTGAGAAGAAAAGATAAGTTAAACTAATTATCTTTTCTGATGATATAAATGTTTACTTTAGGAAGTTTGGAAGGTTAGGTTGGGATGAACATGTTGGAATAGAAGAAAGAGGAATTTCTAGTAAAGTAATAAAGGATAGGGTTGACTGAACCAGGAGGGATAGGCATTGACTTAGATGGGTGGAAAGTATGATTGTTGTCTAGAGGATCTTTTTTGAGGGACCATACTAGGTGACAGCAGCACATGAAGCTGGACAGTAAAAGTTCTTAAAGGCTACCAATTCATCTGCAGATCGTAGAGAGCCAACTTAATGTGATGAAGATGAGCTGTTTTGTGTTATACACAGAACTTAAATAAGGTGAACCCTCCTAAAACCAAGAACTCTTACAAAACTCTTTTGTTTATGTCGCTAATTTTACAACTTGCCAAAACTTTATTTAAATTATAAAAGATAATAGCAATTATTAAGTTTAAGTAGATCATTATGATGACTTTTGCTAGTTTTAGATAAAAAAAAAAACCTTGAAGAGTACTAGGTGTATTTAGTGAGGATCCTAATTAACATATTAATTGTTATTGGAGACAGTAATAGTAATAAGTAATTTAATAGTTTTATTGTTAATAAAAATATGGTTTTCATTTCATTTATAACAAAAATATATTAATTAATAATGAGTGGAGGGGGGAAATATTTCTTTTACCTCTGCATCTAGAACATGATAATTAGAAGGTAAGGGTACTGTTACTGTGTTTTTTTTTTTCATACAATATCAATTTGCAAAACCTTATTTCAGGTTCCAACAGGACATGTTTGGTTATTGGGTGACAATAGAGACAATTCCAATGATTCCAGAGATTATGGAGCAGTTCCCCTAGCATTAATTAGAGGTCGTATTGTATGCCGTATATGGCCCTTAAGCACTTCTCGTATGTTTTGGTAATATTCTTGACTTGAATCAGAGTTAAATTTTACTCGTTAAAATTAAACCCAAAGCAATAGTTGGTTTTAAAAACTATTTGTTTCTTGTTTCAATAAAAATTATTTTACTACATGAATAAGTTCATGCTTTCTAATTTTATTCTTAAAAAAGTTTTTACTTGTAAAGAAATATGCTTACAAAATAGGTTTTGGTGAAAAATAAATTTAGCACTACCACATATATTTTTACAATAAATCAATATTTTTAATATTTGTTTTCATCAATCCCTTATACCTGTTTGTACTGAAACCAAGTATTGTACAAAGTAACCTTTATCAAAAGCTTTAGAGATCTTTTGAATCATTCCAAAGAGTTTCTTTTAATGTTGCAGACCATTTATCTATTAGTTATAAACTAAAAGATATAATACTCATTGCTAAATCTAATCATAAACTTTATCATTTTTAAAACTATTGTAACCTATTTGTTCTGTGTAGTTTTACATATACTTCAAAATCATCATCTATGAAATCAATATTGCATTACTTATTACTCACAAAACAAACATTTTGTAAAAAAGCAAATTATTATTGAAGTAATTAGTACTCTATCTTGAGTAAGTATGAGTTTATCAAATTTTATAATTAAACACGATTATGGCTGCAAGCAAAATTAGAAAAAATTGAAGGTAATATTTATAAAGTATGCTTTTCCAGTCACTGTTCCCTTAGCACTTAACTATGAGCATAAGAATAGTACAGTGAAACCTTTTAACAATGGGCATCCACTGGTCCAACAGATTTTTGGTCGCAGAGGAGTAATTTTTGATTACAAAAACAATGCGTTCAATTAAATTAATGAGATGAAGTTTATTAATAAAATTTTGTGTTTATTTTATACACATAAAATTTTCAGATTTTAGTAAGTATGTATTGACATACATATAATATGCACTTTGTGAATAACATAAAAAAACATAAGTATTTACTTTACAATTTTAAAATAACCTTGAATTGAGACTTTCCAAATTTTCTAAATTGAAATTTGCTATCTTTGCTTTTTCTTTTATTGTAAAAATTTACAAAATCATTCTTAACATTCCGCAATATAACAAGAAAACTTACTTAAGCATATTGAGTTTTAATAAAACACGTGGAGCTTAATCCTATTAAAAAGTGTGTTTCAGTGTTACTCTTCAGAATTAATTACTTCTAAGATCAGTAGTAATACTAATACTTAAATAAACAAAATAGAATATGTTTTGGCTTTATTTTTAATTTGTATTACTAAAAAAAAAAAAAATTCACAAAAGAAGAATTAACATATTTCCAAAACAACTAATTAATAATAATCCGTAATGAGTAAACTACTAAATATAGTTGAGATGAATGAATGTTAAACAACTGAAGTTTATTTGCATTTATAAATTTTCAAACTTTTTTAAGCGTCCATTCAGAGTGGTTTCGATAGCAAAATGTTATCTCTTCTCTACCTATAAGCTGGGACTTCTAAAAATCGTCAGTTGGAGAGAGGTGTCAGTTATGAGAGGTTGTACTGTTTCTCATTTCTCAATCTAATGTTACATATTCAGAAAGGCAAGAAACTGTTCAAGTAATTTCAAAGCATTAACATAATGATGAAATATTCCTTATTTCTGTTTCATATTCCTGATTATAACTGAAATCCAGGAGAAGTGGTAAGATTTATTATGTTCTTCAATTAATCTTATATACAAATGTATGTATAAATACATATAGGGGCAAAAAACATGCAAAGCTACTATTAAACAATAAAGAAATTGGTAAAAAATTGTGCTTTCAAAGGCACATACTTATAATAATGTTATACTTAAATAAATAGTTACTTACTAATAGAAATATAACTATAGAAAAATATGGTTTGTAAAGAATTAAATAACAATAAAATGGATAAAAATTCCAGGAGGTACTTTTTAAAGGTAACTTTAATACTTCTTATATTCTTTGACAGTCCATTATATGAAAAGTAAGCAATTTTAGGATAAATACACTTATTCAAAAATACTTATTAGCTATTGTAATGAACAACATAATGAGTTTACATAAATGCATAACTAAAATACAGGGAATTTCATAAATATAATATATTTTAATTAAAAATATTGGACCCTAATATTTGTTAGCAATTAATACCATTTTTAAACTACTACCTGCAAAATTTCCAGATTCTTAATTGATTACTGTTGATTTTTAATTTTAACAATTTATATAAACTAAAAAGATAAATAATGAAATACTGATGATATATTAATACCATAAAACCTTTATGGATATTAAGAAAATTATAAGTACTATGTTTCTCAATCAATGTTTCATGAGAATATGTGTGTATATATATATTTAAATACACACACACACATTCACAAATGTAGGTGAGAATATTATTGATGAATACAGTAATTGTCATATAAAATATAAATCTATATTTTAATTTTAATCAAAACAGTGTCTTTGATGATTAAGGGTGAAGTAATAAGTCATTAAAATAAAACTGTTAACAAATTTAAACATACACATGTGCAATGAAACATTAACATTAATATTTCATAATAAGATATGAATGGTAACCCAATAATTCCTGATTGTCGATTATTAAGTAAAATTATCCACATTCACGCACACATACACACACGCGCGCGCAAATAGATATAAATATGCACTCACACATATATATTCCACTGTTTATTATAAATGGTAATATCATATAAAAGGAGCACACCAGTAAGCATAATGTAATAATACATCAACAATGGCAGTTGTATTAGGCAAAACCACAAGAAAATACTTGCACACAATAATTTACAATTAAATATATATACATACACATTTTTCAAAAAATGTTTCCCACCAACAGTAACCCTGATAGCGCCATTTATTAAATTTAGCTAATTACATACCATTCAATCCAGTGGTATATAATGAGCTTTTAATTGAGAAGTTTATAAGCACATGCAAACATGAGTGTGTGCATACACATAAATGTGTATGAGAATTTTAAAAGTTCAGGTAAATATAAAATGGTTGTGTTTGTTGAGATTCATAGGTAAAAAAAAATAAAAAATAAATATGTATCAATGAACATAAAGCGATTAAATAGTATTAATTCATAAACTAATACCTATGTACATAATCATACGAGTTTATCATGATATGATAAAACATCAAACTAGATTCATAAGGATAAATTATCAAGAATATAATGTTTCTCCAGATCAGTATATTCAAATAAAGAAAATAAATTATCTCTTGGAAATGCAAAGAATAATTTTGACAATGAGGAATGTTGGCACTTAATTGGAAAAGCATAGCCAAGTAATTGTTTTCTTATACTAATAATAAATAACAAGATATTTAATAAATCTTATTAACACATTCCACACCAGAATATTTAAACTCAAAACTTTCATTTTAATGCATGAGGCTGTTAAAAATACAGCCTAACTTTGCTATTATTCATGAAAGGTCAGAACTCATAAAAGAAATTGAAATTGCTATAGACTTTTTCATAATGATATAGGATTCTATTTCTCTTAAAGTGATTTTTGTTAACTCCTAAAATGGTGACTTTCACCAAGGAGAGCATGAAAAAAAAAAAAAAAAAAAAATGATAATTTTAAAAGCATATACATAAGTAGAGGTTTTATGAGTGCTTTGATATATTAGTATTTTTCTCATTTTTTTTTTTTAGTTGTAATATGAAAATTAGGGTAAATCATTAGAGCTTGGATCCCTATCCCAACTGATATGAAATTAGAGAACACACTTGTACACATATATGACCAAATACCTTCCCATTTTGAAATTAAAATCTACATATATCTACACAATGTACACTAATAGATCTGCACTGATGCTCATGTCATAAAAAAAATAAAAAATAAAATAAATAAATAATAATAACACAGGCGATGGACAAGGAATCACCAGAATAATGCTAATATATAATAAAAGGTTCATTTATTTTATATTATATGTTTTACAGCAATGAACTAAAGAATCAGATATTTTACAACTTACATGTAAAAAAAAAGGTTTTAGATGTTATTAATATTAACTAAGAATTGCGTTTCTCCATTATTATTACTTGTGCGTGAATTATATCATTATCATTAAAAGAAAACCTCGTAACTCCAATTACCAACAAAATAGAGTTGAGAGGTTTTCTTATGATGATGCAGATATACATAATATGGTCAAATATTACATAAATGGTTAAATAACTGAACATATTTTCCCCCCAAAAGTAATCACCAAATTAAAACAATTATTGTACTGTTAATAAATGTTTTTCATACTCATAAGATTATACTAAGAATTAATAAAAGTATGTAAAAGTAAATATGGTGAAAATATGTTAATTAAAGCACTTTAATTACAAAACCTAAGCTGGCTAAAAATTGGTTAAAATAAAAATAACAGATAATATGTATTTAAAAAATCTTTATTTTTTAAATATAATTAATACTTTTAAAAATGTAAACTTAATTTAATTGAAGTAGTACTTCAAGTCTTTAATGACTAAAAAGTAGTTTATACAACAAAAAAATAGTATTTTGAGGGCATTAATACCGCATAACATGGAACCAGGATTTCCTTGCTCCAATAAAGTATCATTTTAAAGACACATATAATGTTACCATCACTAAGTAATTACCGACACTGAACTGTGTGGAATATGTTAAAATAAATTACTGAAAATATTTATATAATAATAATTATAACTTCAGGTAAATTTCATATTTTAAATAAAGAAAACATAAAAATTTAATACTCAACATTGATCAATAAAAATGTACACAATGTAACATCATTAAATATATAACAAAGACTGAATTTGCTGACATGTATCCTAAAAAACATAATTAGTGAGATCTACAAACATTACATACTAATTTATTAATTATTAAAGCAATGACTGTGCATACAGCTAACATAAACACAACAGAACAATCAATCATTGCAAGAATGATAATATATAAATGGCACTAATTTTATTTATTTATTTTTATATATAAATACATTAAACTGTTTAATTATATTTTTAAAACTTCAACAATATAAATATAAATACGTTGAAAAAAAGAAAGCAATACTGATAATAATCGTCCATTCTATAGAAAATACCAAGGATAATTTTATAATTTTTGAAAATTGTAAACTGGTTCCATTTAGGATATTGTTTTTTAAAAAAGAAAATAATTTAATTTTAAATGTATACATTTTGTTTGTTGCCTATTTAAGAAAAAACGCAACTCTTTTTAACCAAATTTATCATTTAAAATAACAAACATATATTATTTAATGAAATAGAATTACAAATAAAAACAAAGATATTAAAAAAAAAAAATAACAGAATATATATTGTAAAACTTTTTAACTAAAAAGATAAAATTTAACATTTTTAAACAATAAAAAAATAACCAGATATAACATAACAAGGTTAAAAAACCTACAAAACATATTGGATTATCAGAATATAAATTAAAAAATCACATTAAGAAGTATTAATTATTTCTAGCAGTTTTCAAACAAATAAATTAATTTTTTTTTTCTCTTACAATACTTGATTCATAATTTTAAAATATCTCATAATTTGTTTAATATAAATAATTTGTAAAAGGTATAAATAATTATTAATAAAAACAAATCTAATACAATAAATTGAACTCTAAAACAGGTAGGGACTAACATAATTTTTAAACCTTGTGGTTTAGATGTCCTCAACTAATTTAATTATCAGAGCGTAGAATAAGTAGAAACCACTTCTATAATTAATGGTTTTAAAGAAAATATTCGTAAATTTAAAACATTCTCTGAAGGAGGATGCCCAATCCATGGGCCATATAGCAGACAGCCATTATTAGCCTCACAAGATAATTTCAGTTTTTGAGACCAGAACATAAATCATTTGTACTGTTATCATCAAGAAACTGTTCATCAGGGACACAATTGATTTTTTATTAAGATGTCACGATGGTTCATAGTCAGTGATGTAAACCTATTTTATGTAGGAATTATTACACATATCAAATATCATCACATAACAGTACATAAAACCTTTTCTTCTAAAAAAAAAATATAAATAAATAACAAACTAAAACGGATTTCTCATGTTTTAAAAAGAAAATTCAAATATTTACATAAACTGATAGACATCTAAAACACAAGTAGCAATATTTTTTTGTTTAGTAATTTTTTTTATTTTTTATAAATAACAACTAATAAAATCAGAATAACCCCAAAACCTTTTTAACAAATAACCTATCTAAACATGCATCAAATAAAAATAAAATTCAATTATAGGTTATTACTGATGGTAACAAATTTTTTATAAGACATTTATATACTCAGTAAATCAGTGAATTTACATCATCAGCAAAGCAAATAAAATAATTAAGTCTGTTCATATTAAGGATATAAAGGCATGAATAGAATAGGACTTACTGAACAGCACTGATCACAGAATATGAGTTATCTACAGTCTTTATCTTGACAAACTTGTAATAGCTTATAATTTATGTAAGTGTTAAGAAAAAAAAGATAAAATAATCATAATGGAAGGCCATTATTAGAATAATTAATGATTCTTTAGTATACTATAAAATTAATTCAATTAGTAATGTAGCACAATGCTAAGAGTTATCCATATTTTAAAATTTTAATTATAAATAATTTGAATAGATTCCATGGAAAATCTAAACAGGGAAAACATAAATATAAGATATGCAAGTTAGGTCAAATCTAACACTATTGAACATAAATGCATTGAAACACATAAACATTAATACTGAAAAGCTATCTACAATTTTACTAAAATATTAAAGGAATTAGAAGAGAACATAATATAATTATGTTAAGTAAGAACAGGGATTTATACCACTAAAGTATGGATATTAAGGAGTTAAACTGACAACTGCTACATTCATTTTATATGTAGACATCTTGTATGAGTAATGACTTGAACTAATTCTGGTTTATAAACCAATTACAAGTCAATACGGCACAGATATAGATGAGGAAACCTAAAAAGGTGAACATAATAAAAGATCTTAAACCAAATAAAATCAGTTGAAAAAATAATAAATGAACTCGGAGAACCACTTATAAGTGGACTCTAAATAATCATAAAAAAACATTTATGTTTCCGAACATAATTTTTTTATAATTCATGAACTGAACATTTAATTTTCGAATCAAATAAATCAAAAAGCTGTCATGAAACAGACCAAAATAAAAGTAATCACTTAATAAGTGTGCGAGCATTTGTGCAAATAATTGATGAGTTTTTATTTTTTTACAAAAATATGAAATAGAACAAATTCAGTCTAACTCAGTGAACCAAGAAGAAGGAAGTATCTTCATAAAAAATTCAAATATAAATCAAATCTCCAGCTACAAAAAAAGTCAATTCTAATAAGAAAAAGTAAAAAAAATCTTACAAAATTTGATTTAAATGAAAAGTTATTTGAAAATTATCAAAGAAAATATGAAGAAGAAATAAAAGAAATACTAGATGGATATAATAATAATAGCAGTTAGCTGCATATATCAAAATATTGCAAGTTCCTTCAAGTAAATTATGAGGAGAAAAAACTAATGAACTGGACATTTAATTGCTAATTGACATGGTATTTGGAAATAAAAAGAGAAAACATTTTTAAGATGGCTATAAATTATATCTTAAACAGTACTAAATCACAATATTAGTGATTTTTAGATGCACTGTAAAAGGAAAAAGACTAAAAAATGTATATAATAATAAAATATTTCAACATTTACATGAAATGTGCTTTAAAAATACTGGGATGAAGTTTGTTTAAACTTAGAAGAATTTGGTAAAGGGAGAGGTAATGATTTTTATAGATTGAGACCCAACTATAAAATTTGATCTGCTGTACAGATATTCCCAAGCTGAATAATCAGCAGAAAATTTATAGGCCAGAGAGGACCTTCCCAACCAACATCTATTTCAGGTTAAACTCTGACATACCAAAAATTCTTTTAAAAAGAAACATAAGCTAGATCATTTAATAACGAGATCACAATGAATTAAATTATGACTGAAAAACAGAAAAAATTACCCCTTCCTAAGATACACATGAACTAAACTTTTTTATAATGTCATTCATTCAGAATATTAATTTTTAAAAAATGTCAATTTTTGATTAGGTTTATTTTAAATTTCAGTTATTATCAATACCTAGGTTTATGATATGGAATCATTGTGATAAGTGTAAAAGAAACAATATATCTTTAAAAAATAAATGTATACAATCATGTTAATGCATTTTCTTGCATAAAACCTAATGAAACAATTAGTAATAATACAATAAATTAAATTAAAAAAAAAAAGAAAAAATTGAAATAATAAGATACTTAAATTTGAAATATTGATAAATATCATTACATACATACATACACACAAACACACACGCATGAACACACTCGTGAGCACACACAGGGTATGTATATGTATAAAACGAATATATGTTTGAAATATCATAACAATCATTGGAACATAATAATGATTAAACTATTTCATGCCCATTTTTTCTTTAAAATAAAAACAATTCATACAATAAAGATATAATACCATTATAACATTGGTATGGTCTTCAGTTTCTGCATTCTTATTTTTTACATGTTTACTTCCATGATTCACCAAGTTCCTATGAACATCAGGAAAAAATCCATATCTTAACCATAAATTCTATAAAAGTTAAGAATTAAACTGAATATAATCTTAACATCAAAATAGATTAAATTCCCATTATTATTTTATTTATATATGCTTAATTTTGTTTACCCTGAATATCACAGGTCTTTCAAAAACAAGGTTTAATAAATATAAAATACTTATAGTGACACTAATAACAATATCATCAAAATTAAATTATGTTAATACAATAACACATATTTTTCAAAAATTGTTAACATAAAAATTGAAAAAAAAAATAACAACAAATAAATTGCTGTTTTACACAATATTTTAATACTGCTCAAATCAAGGGTAATATCCTACCTCACACTACATAATGGATAGTAAAATTTTTGCTTAAAATGACAGCAACATAAGTGTAACCTTTTCATCAAAAAGGTTCTATATATTCATAAAACTAAATAGAGGTAGCAAAGCTAATTAAAAATTCAACACTATTATATGCTCTGTCATTTTAAAGGAAATAAAATATAATAACATGACACAATAATAAAAAAACACCTCTTTCTAGAGTTGATATACTACTAATCTTCTTCATGCATTTAATGGATTTACCAATGGGTTAAATACTTCAATAAAGGTGAAATTTTGTTCAGAGAATAATAAATGAAAATATTGATTAATTCATGATCTGGCATCAGCTGCACTATAAGAGGATCCAAATATTTCATGTAATTGGGCTTCATAATCATCAAAATTTCTTTTCATAATATCCATGCAAGGTCCCAATAATCTTTCAAATGCTTCAACATCCAAAACTAGAAGAAAAACAAACTCATTTATAATAACTTGTTTTAATATATTACATAACTAAATCAAGTAGAATTTATATTTACAACATTGTTAATTGCACAATACAATTAGAAAGCCCACAAAAAGATGACTCAAGTAATAAATAATTATGATAATAAAAATTTAATATTTCAAAATTAGTCATCATAATCATTAGTAAAAATTTCCCTTCTTAAAAATTCATCATTAAACTTCTGCATATATTGTAATGTTTTGGGGCCATCCTCAGGCCAATTTTGTTATGCATCATATAAATTAAATAATAACCATAATTCATAATATACTTCGGTTCTTATAATAAATAATAATTCATTATTAAATTAAACTTACATGCAACTTTGACGAACCCAACTGCATGAGCAGAAGCAGCTCTAGGCTTATGAGTTACCAATGCTAGTTCTCCAAAATAATCACCATGCTTCAATTGCTTTATCTGTTTTAAAATAAAGTCAATTAATTATTATTATTTCAGGTAAAGTGATCAATAATTAACTTAACATACAAATGAAATAATATAAATGACTAAAGAAGAGATTTGATGAACCTTTAAGTTGTCTTTCCATGTAATTAAAAAACAAACAGATTAAAATTTCTATCATTTCCATTTATTAGTTCCTCGGGGGCTTGGGCTTGAACAGTGAACATTGGTGGTATCGGCATTGAACCTTCGGGTTCGGTAAGCCTATCATTATTGTTATAATTATCAGTTCCATCAAAGAGTTTGAGAATAAAAGTAATTGAAGCCCAGAGAAGCCAAGCGGATGTGAGGGCCTTCTACAGAATCGTTAATGCACAGTGAAGAGAATTCAAGCCTAGCAGCAATGCTTGAGGAGAAGATGGATTACTAATTACCAACAAAGTAACCATACTTGGCAGCTGGGTGAACTACTTCAAAAGTATCTTGGGAGCAACCCAAAGGTGTTACGCCTGTATCAAGCTATGGCATTGAGTTTACCGAACCACCTGATGAGGAAGAGATCAATGATTCCATCCAAAAACTTAGAAATAACCAAGATCCAGGATCTGACATTATTGTCTTGGAACTTATCAAGGCTGGTGGTAATGAGCTAATTAAGGCATGCAGAAAGAGAAATGGGAGTTAACCAATGCATTTTTATGAGAGAAAGCTCTACTACAGATCAGATTTTATTGGGTTGATGCAAAATTAATGCAGGTTTTTAGTAGGTATTGTAAATACGCCATATCTTTACTTTAACCATATATATTTAATCAAAATAATTTCCATCTGAATCAATGCACTTTTGCCAACGTTCAACAAGCTTTCTTATTCCACCAGAAAAAAAATCCGAATCCCTGGACTCAATGAAATCACGAAAAGAATTTTCAATGTCGTCCTGGTTTTGAACATTTTTCTCCCTCAAAAAGTTGTCCAGATGCCTGAAAAAGTGGAAGTCTGTAGGAGAGAGGTCAGGTGAATAAGGCAGATGTTGGAGAACTTCGTAGCCCAACTCGTGCAGTCGTCGAAGCGTTGGTTGTGCAACGTGTGGTCTGGCGTTATCGTGGAGCAGGATCGGCCCCTTCCGATTCATCAATGCTGGGCAAAGACGTTGCAATTTTTAAGTTCCGAGTTCCGCCGCCATTTCTCGTGTGGTTTTGGTTGGGTCTTCTTCCACTTTTGACCTCAGCTGGTCGTTGTCCAGAGCAAGATGACGGCCCCGACCTTCCTTGTCTTCGAGGTCGAAATCTCCTCTGCGAAACTTCTGGAACCAACGCTGCACCGTGCACTCATTAATAGCCCCCTGACCCCACACTACATTAATATTACGAGCCGTTTGCGCAGCGCTGCGCCCTAATTTAAATTCGTAAAAATAAATTTGACGAAAATCGCACTTTGACATTTTCGATTCAAGACCTTTGAACACACTGAACAAAACGATTTTACTAAACAAATTCATGGTGAAAGAGAGGGTATTAGATAAGGTTTGTTTTGGTATAATAATGATCAATGTTAGGATTAGCTTTGTTTACACAATTGGAATTAAGATATTGAAATAGAGGAAACCTGCATTAATTTTGCATCAACCCAATAGCTTCAAGGATCATCCTTGAAAGAACACGTGGGGATAATATCACTACAAGTATAATATCATCACCAGTTTATAGATTTTAACAGTGCATATGACAGCGTCTTAAGAGATAAACTGTACCTGGCGCCTTGGAATCATGGAACAATGGAAACAACAACTTTTTGTTTTAATGACATGAATCAACTTGAACAAAAAGTGACATGTAATCAGTAAATTGAACATATTTGAAATATGGCGATTCCTTATAATTAAAAATGAAACAATGAATAACATAAATAAAAATTAAAAAGGAAATATTTTAATTATTTACTTATATTTAACTTTAGAATACATAAGCTAAGATACTTCAATATTGGTGTAATAAAGAAATCAAAATGATAAGATAAAGTAAGATAAAGAGGGAATATGACAAATAAGCCTAGTCATGGATCACAAATTGAAAAAAAAAAAAAAAAGTGGTAGACAATTAATCTTTACCTAATTATTATATATTTATAGGATGGTTATAAAAACAATGACATGTTTAAAGGTTTTTATTTTTCCTTACTTAGTAATTGTTATAGTGAGATCTAAGTAAACGGACCGTTACCTCAAACTTGTAATAAAAGGGTTATCTACCTATCGAATAATCTAACACTTTAAATAATTTAAATTAATATAATTCTTTTGTCTCCTTCATCTGTAATGAAGGCGTACAGTTGTCTATTTGGGCATGTTTTTCTTCCGAAACCTAGAGAAAACCTGGTTCCGAAAGCTATGGTTGGGTTAGCTTAATTTTGAGTTATACTCCACATTACAATAAGTTAAACAAAAATGGATAAGGTTCTGAAGCATGAACTAATTAATGTTGACCTGTCTTCACCAGAGGCTGACAAACACTTGAACCACTGATATGCTACATTTATACATTTTCTAGCTGCTAATCACAAACTTATGGGTGCAAAAATGACAATTACGAATAAACTTTGCTTCATCAATTGTTTATCCATACTTTAGCGAATGTACCACTTTTGATTCATCTATCGTAAATTTTCAAAAACTACGTGCTAAATTAATTTTTTTTAAATTGTCACACTAACAGCGTACTGATGAGACTGTCGAAACACACTTACTAACAAGCACGGTAGAGTAGATACCAAGCAGAGACTGTAAATTTTTTATGGCGACAGCCAAACAAATTACAAAGATTAAGTGCATGATGCCTTTATTAGCGACTCTCTTTGTCTAATATATACAGCTTTTTTGAGAAAATTGCTCTTTCTTAAGATGATGCAAGCCAAGAGGGCAATGACACAGAAACATTCTCACTGTAGCATCATTCAATTTGTCCTAGTAGCATTAAATGACATTAAATGAATAAACAAACAAAACTTAATATTCTCCTCCTAACTTGTATTTGCACCTAATTTAGACCCTCTGGTACATTCTCTGGATCCAAATACAGCATCACTTTCTATACCTTATGATAAAAAATGTTATTATGTGGCAGTACTCCACTCTACTCGAAGCCTTTCTGTCCTGCTAGAGAGGCTACTTGTAAGGGTTGTGGCAAAACAGGAAATTTAAAAAAAAGTTCATAGATCCAAATACAAATCATCAACTACGTATGCCACCACAGATCTCATAGTAACTGTTTAATCTGCAGTCTCTCCACCCTGTGTACGATAGGCTGTGAAAAAAGTTAAGGCTGAAAGAAATCTCTTAAATGCTCTTTTTTCATTTTTTCAGGATTGGAATAGGAAATATTTCTGTTGTACAGAAGCATGAAACCACTTTAACTCGGTATAATAGCTAGAAATATGGTCACATCTGCAGGCTCCAAATTAAATCTTATAAAACAATTCATTAGACGTTATAATTTTATATCCAGTTCATTAGTAAGTCCCCTCTACATCAGGCAACTGGACTCCAAGAGGGGGATGATAACAGAGAAAACAAGTAGCTGACAGATTTTTAATGGTGAGGATTAATGGAATCTATAGAACTGTTCATAAAGTATGGAAATGGATTTTCAGTATATTTCAGATACATAGTTATTCCAAAAAAGGTTTGGGTTAGTAAAGTTGACTCCAAGATAGGGTAAACCAGACAGTTATTGACACCCAGTACAGTCATTGACACCCTAAACTTTAACTTAAAGAAATAAGTAAACAAGTCAAAATTTTATCTCTAGATATACATGAAACTAATTTTTGAAGGGTCCTCCAAGTCATCCATGATATAATTGTTTAGAAAACTAACCACAGAGAACGTTTAAAAATTGTACCCCCACGGCTTCAGTTGATAGCCTGTTAAAGGCTAAAACCTTAATTTTCATAAGTATTATCATCCAATTATTTTGTTCTTTAACCTATAATTGAAGTGTCTTTAAATTAAAATAACCAATTTAAATATTATTATTCAGGGGTGACAATAACTGGTCATTTTTTTACAATGTATTTCGTTATTGACACCCCGTGTCAATAACTAAATTTTGATTTTTTTTTTTAAATATTGATGGCTCTGTTTCAATTTTGATAGTTAAATATTCCTGATAAATATATAATGTTATTTTAACTTTAATTCTTATTTATGATATGGGGCGTCAATTACTAGTTTTGGGGCTCAATGACTAGTTATTGACACTGTCAGTTCCTACCAGTAATTTTTTTTCTCTGTGTGTACGGGTGCTAGTATGCCTAAGAAGCCCAGTTATAGCCAGAAGGATTTAGATCATTTGTTCAAGGCCATAAAGGATGGCTCTTCCATTAAAACAATATGTAAAAGATTAGGAGTTCCGCAGGCAACTTTGCATTTCCACTTAAGCAATAAATTTGTAAAATCAACGTTTGGATCACTGCCGATTCTTTCAGATAAGACAAACTTACCTAGCTACTTGGATAGAAAAATGTACGAAAAAGGGATTCTCTAAGAGAAAAAAACGACATCATACAATCAGTAAAAGAATTAATTGAATTTAAAAATATGGCCACTCTCTTTACAGATAATTGTTCTGGTGTTGGCTGGTATAAGGCTTTCATACGAAGGCACCCCTCTCTAGCAGAGAGGACTTCCGAAGCCAGCGATTGTGTTTCTAAAGCTTGTGTTAGAAATTGGTTCAAGAACGTCCAAAACATATTAGAAAAATAGCAATGCTTAAAAGTATTACTTCATCCTGAAAGAATGTCCATACCGATGAAACTGGATATCAAAAATGAAATCTGTTTGGTACATCTTGCAACGAAGATTGATCATTGTCTTAAGTGCTATACTGGCCAGAATTTCTGAAAAGAAGATTTTAAAGAAACACTCGAAGGCTTTCATTTTTCGACACAAGTAAACGATGAAAACTAATGATGTAAGCCTATATAGAAAAAAATAAAGGAAACAAAAAGGTTGGAGCTGAAGAAAAAAAAATCCCAAAAAGATAAATGAACAAACCAAACCTTATGTTACAAATTAGGCGATATTCTTAAGGGTATTTGTTATAATTGTTCATTATGCAATAAGGTCCACCACAAAAAATGTTTAAAAGGATATGAACATATAAAAAACAACATATGAAAGTGACGAGTCTGATTAATTTGTCCTGCGTGTTACATTGTGGAGTTTGATCCAGATATAAATGAAGATGAAGATACGAAGGAAGATGATGAAATGTAAATTAATTATTTTATTTTATTTTATGTTACTTATACCTACCAGAATTTTTAATCTAATTTATTGTGTTATTTAAAATAGTTTCATTTATAATGTTCAATAAAAAGGTTGAATATTTTAATTGTTTTTTATATTACATTAAAGTTTAGCATTTATATGTAATGTTATGTATTTATAATGACCTACTATATCTTAAAAAAAATAAATCTTTAGGAGACAAGGGGTGTCAATAACCCATCCACAGGGTGTCAGTAACTAGTTTTTGAGCTTTTTACCTTAAATATTGCCATATTGTAAAAATATTGATTTTTTGACCAAAAAAAACCTCTTGAGTCTTTAGTAGGATAAATGAAGATGAGCTATAGGAAGTTTCAATTTGATCCTTTCATAAAAAGTATTTCTTTTAATTTCACCACAGAAATTTAGTCTTAAGGGTGTCAATAAGTGTCTGGTTTACCCTATCTAATAGTTTTGAAATGGGATAGGGACTTTATCTAGCCTCTGATTTGGCTATCTCAGCTACACCCTCGCAAATTGGTCATTCTGTGCTTTTTTTTTTCTCACATAAAATAAATATCACACTCTTTCATGATTTGACTAAAAACAATCCATTATGGAGAAGGAAGCTTTTACTACATGGTAGTGGAAGTGCTGAGAAAATGGAGGCAATGCTCTATCTCTAGACTTTTCCGACTGATAACAGACCAAAGCATCTCACTCATGTTTGAAAATAACTGTACTTCAAAAATATGTTATAGTTAACATACCAGAGAAGGAAAAGATTGCAGTTCGTACACTTAGTAGAGTATGTGGGAGCATCTGTTCAGTTTCATTATTTTATTAGAATGTACCACACCACTAAGAAAGATATAAGATTCTATCATATTCTCGAGACGATAACAAAACCATGACTTCATCCAGGAAAGTTTGTTCTTAAGTTAAACCTGAGTTTTGGCATAAACAAAACTAGCACCTAATTAACTTTAACTTTTCTCTCTCTCTCTCTCTCTCTCTCTCTCTCTCTGGGAATGTTTAAAGTTAGATTTTAATGGACCCCTCCCATCATAAAAAAAAATTGCTACATTTTAACAATAATTGATAAATTCAGCTGTTCTCCAACCAAATCTCATCCTCTGAAATATCTACAGTCACCATTAATAAGCATTTCACTAGTTCATTTTAACTTTTTGGTCTCCTAGCATACATTTATTTCAACTACAGACCCTTTTTTGGACCAAGAACTCAAGCAATTTATTTATACTTATACTTCAGGAGTCACAACAAATCAAACTACTCTTCCTTACAATTTCCACAAAAATGATAAATACGAACAGTATAACTGAGTGATTTGGAACATGACAATGATGGCCTTTAAGTCACTTGGATCAGAAAACAAACAATGGGAGCTTATTATTAATGATAAACTACACAGCATGAGATCACTGCTCTGTACATCTAAAAATGCCACTCCACACGAGTGCATTTTCCTTCATCCTAAAAGATCACTAAATGGTACATTGCTCTCTGCATGGCTACTCCACTAGGAAACAGAACTCTTAAGGAAGTTTGATCGACCCAATAAACACGACGCATTGGTTGAAGAGCTGAACCTTATGAAAGCTAATACAGATTACACTTAAGTCAGGATGCCAGATGGTAGTGAGGTAATGGTATCTATGGGACATTAGGATCCAGCAGTAGAATGAGAAAGTGACCTACCCCATCAAATTGATCACTCTGTACCAGAGTTACCTCAAGCAGACTGCTCTGCACCCAAAACCTCTCAAAGAAGAGCACCCTACATCTGCACCTTCATTCAGCCTAAACTCGCACTAGAGCCTCAACTTCAATTAGAATTATCTCAGGATGCTGGAACTGAATCATCGGAGTCTTCAACTTAAATACACAACTAGGAGAGAGTGAAAATTTTGGGCCAGCTCCACAGTATCTCCTAGACTTTTACAAAATGAAGAAGGGAAGAATGTGGTTATATAGCCAGCGGTGACAGTTTAAAAAATTTATAACCATATTAACAATTATTATTATAACCTTACATTTTGAGTGCACTCATATACATATCCATTTTTTTTCTCTTCATGTAAATTTTTTGAGACTTAAAACTGCTTACTTTAACTGCCAATTTTACCATGGAAGTGGGTGGGTCATTTCGCTCACTAAACATTTGGAAGAGATATTCACTAGTCATACTTCAAGTTAAATCCTCTAGCATCTACTATTTTGAATCCTAATGAGTGAGGTATAATTTTTTTGTAGATGTAATACACGTAATTAAGAGTGTAAGATATATAAATATGTGTCTAACCATGTGAATGTAACTAAGGTAGAATTATTATTTAATTCTCAGTAACAAGAAAATTGTATTATTGACTTTAATTCAATTTTCACTGTAGTATAAATTATTATTTTTAATTGCAGATGTAAGCAATATTTTTCTGATTACTAAATTTCAACACCCCACTCTTCTCATTTTGATTTGCAGCAGAAAGCACAGGATAAATAACTTAAAACTATAAAGATGATTATTACTTACCTCAACATCTTGGTCATTTTCATCTTTGACAGATATCTTTACAGAACCCTGTTCAATGAAATACATGCCATCAGCTGCATCTCCTTGAGTTATTATTTTCTGTCCATCTACATATGTCTGTGGTATTAAAGCGTCAGCCAATGTCATTCTTTCATATGGCTAAATGAACAAAAAAAAATTAATAAATAATTATACATAGGAACAAAATAGCCAGCTTAAAAATACATGACATTTATAAATACATTCATCCCAAAAGTTATGATTTTCCTCTCAGATTTCCTTATCTTTCCTCTCATACCATGAACTTATCAAGGGTTCCTATAATATCTCAACTCCTAAACTTATCCTTCCTTAGACAATGTTCCTGATGGAACCTTGGCTCACTAATCTCTGATAAAAACTGAATCCTTTATTTAATTTACTATTGCAATACCTAGAAGCTACCTAATACTCTAAATCCATAAATGAAATAGAAATCTTTCCCTATTCATACATTTTCGCACACAAGAAGACCTAGTAGATGTAACTGAGCTCTTTCAAGTTCTTAAAACCTCACCTAATCTTTTTAACACCCACAGAACATAGAATATAATAGAAGCATAAGACTGAGTCAGATAAGCAGACAAGATTGGCACCATCTAGCCTCTTCCCCAACTCCTGTGACCTCCTCCTTGCCACTTTGCAGCTATATTATTAAATATTTTTAACTATTTAACTTTAACATTATCGAAATATAATCAAATTTAATTACAATAAACTCCTTTAGGTTTTTGTGTTACATTAGGCAATAATGTAATGTTTATAATTAGTTAAACATTTAACTTTCTGTAATATAAAACTTTAATAATTGTTCAGTACGATAAACTTAGACTACTAAAAATCACAATATTTGTTGAGAATAGTTTTAGCTGTTTTTACTGATATAATATATATATATATATATATATATATATATATATATATATATATATATACATAAAATATAATTTGTCATCATTCAATAGCTATAAATTGGGATACAAAAGTTTGTAAATACTTTTTCGATAATTCTTTTTCTTTTAGTGGTTTTCAATGTGATTATTGGCCTTTGAATAAAACTAATGTATTTCATATAAATTAGATTTTCTTAAATTTATCTTCAAGTTTTTATGATCCTTCAGAAGAAATCTTAAACATAATCCGCAGGTTACCTTCCTGAAAAGCTCCTGGACAAGATTTAATCACTCCCAATATCCTACAACAACTTCCCAGAAAAACCATCCTATTCCTTACCTATATTTAATATGCCATACTCTGGACCACATATTTCTCTAAATTCTGGAAATATTCCATGGTTAAAATGATCCCTAAACCCAGAAACCCGCTTGAGCTCCCTTCTTCTTACCGCCCTATATCTGTTTTACCCATTATGGGTAAAATCCTGGAGGGACTAATACTTAAACGACTCTATCCTATCCTAGAGGCTTTTCAGATAATCCCGGACCACCAGTTTGGATTCCGCTCATCCCATTCTACCAACCAACGTCATCGTGTGGTGGATGTTGTCTCATCAGCATTGGAGAGTGGATTGTACTGCTTGGGAGCCTTCCTTGACGTAGAACAGGCCTTTGACCGAGTCTGGCACGCAGGACTGCCACACCAAAAAAAAAACAATTCTTTCTTTGAAGAGAACCAGTTTTCAAGCCATTTTCATACGAATCAAAGTGTTGTTCAGCGAGTGCATGTCCCAATCATGCGAATAGGTGCTAATCAGATAGAGCCAAGTCTGGAGAATAAGTCACATGCGCTAGTATTTCCCAATTGAACGCCTTGATCATATCTGTGACCCATTTTGCTGTGTGTGAGGTGGCATTATCATGAAGCAAAATGACTTTATGCTACCTAATTGCATATTCCGGTCGTTTTTAATAATAATGAGTTTTACAGTGTTTCTCCCTTCCTTCCCATATTTAGACTATTTTATTTTTTCTTCAGATCTTGAACTCCAGAGGATTATATGAAAAATCGTGGTAAATAAATTATTTTAAGCAATGAAATAAAAAAACTTACTAGTGAAATGTTATTGCCTTCTTTATCGGCCTTTTTTGTATCACAAAAAACAAGCACATTTATTATCTTACTGTATTACTAATACAACTATGTTACTAGATCACAATAAGCCACAAATAATGTTTAAAAAAGAATCAATAACAGAAAACAAATGAAATAAGAAGCTGCAATTGTGGTTAATAAAACCAATGAGGGGGTCACGGCAGTATGGGGAGTTGGGGGAAGGGTTGTGTCACTTCAGCCCAACCCTTGTCCCTTCTGTTATATTCTATGTTCTGGGCTAACCACACTAAAGCAGGTTTTCCCCCTACTAACTTAAAGAAGCACCAGATTTTAAGACCAAATGGAAACTTATCAGAACAAACTTGAACCTAACAATTTCTGTTTTACAAATATCCCTCCTTAAGATTTACTCTCCTATATCTTCAAAACCAGAAAAAACAATTCTGTTTTGAATCTAATTCTTGTAAAAATTATTAAAACTATTCCTTCCAGCTTCTGTCTATCTATATATATATATATAAAAATCTCGTGTCACAATGTTTGTTCGCGATAAACTCTGAAATTACTGAACCGACTTTGATCAAACTTCGTAAGTATGTTATTTGGTCCAACTTAAATGATAGGATAGTATTTATTACTATTCTCAAAGGTTGAAAAATATATTTTTTTTTAAACGTAAAACAAAATTTGTTCAACTGAGGCAACACTGGTTGGTTCCCAGTAATCTTCTCATATGTGATTATTAATTCAAATATAAGTGTGTGTTGATTGTTTCTATGAGTTCTTATTTATAAAGTATACATTCACATTATAGTTTCCATTTATAATAAAATAAATATTAGTTGGCGACGAGGATGGGATAAAATATACATTCACTTCATAGTTTCCAGTTATAATAAAATACATATTACTATACGTTTCCAGAAAAATTATAAGTACTCATTTGAATGACTTGCAATGAGTTATGAGTTGCAAAGGAGTTATGATCATATACAATGGTTATGTGTAAAAGATGAAACGATGTTATTGAATAATTTGGATGTGGCTACTTGGTACTGGTATGTAATTGTAACATAGAGTAAATAAAATTGATATCTGACATGAAATAATAATATTATATTTATCATAAACAGAGTAGCTCATTGCTATTCACCTGTACTTCTTTTATATAACCTCATTCAACATAGTCACTATCAACATCTTTCGTAATTTGTAGCAATTTTAGTTTAAATTATTTTATTTTTCAAATTGAATTCACCAAACTGCAAACAAAGATAAAGAAGTGTTGTTTTTGTTCTATTTTTTCAATGTCTCAATATTAGTTGTATTAGGAACTCAGTTATATGAAATTGTTCCTTTCTTTCAGATCTCTTTGCTCCCAAATAGTTATCATTCTCATCAAACATCCTCCCTTCTCCTTTCCAGAAACGCATGGTTTTCTTTAGAGATTCTCACCCTTACCAACTCTATTTTCTATTGGGTTGTTTCACATGAAATATCCGTTTTTATAGTTTCTGAAATACATCAAGGATTTTGCAGGTCTCTGTTGTTGTCTTCCAAATGTTTACATATTTAAAGTAAACAGTTACTAATCCTCTACCTTTGTATTATAAACATTAGCTTCCCAATCAATTACCCACTTTTTAGTATACCTCCAAATATGAACATGGAAACACGAGATTTTTGAGTAATATTTTTGTACGAGTTTAAACTCGGCCATTCAGCAGCTGAGGCCGCTAGAAATATTTGCAAGGCGTTTGGGTAAGGGAGTGTTAATGAACGGACCATTCGCCGTTGGTTTGCTAAGTTTTTACCTGGAGATACCGACTTGGAAAACTTGCCCCGAGGAAGACCTCCGTCTGTAATAGACAACGATGTCCTCAAACATACAGTAGAAGGAAACCCCTACCAAACAGTTAAAGGACTCTCAGCACAACTAAATGCAAGTGCATCTACCGTTTCCAGACATTTTAAATGTATTGGGAAAGTAAAAAAGCGATACATGCGTACCTCGCTGAGTGGCAGCAAGATCCCATGTTTTAAAACATACTGTGCAAAAATTGAATGAACTGAGCTACGAAGTTCTTCCGCACCCACTATATTCGCACCTCTTGTCTCCAACAGATTACCACCAGTTCAAGAATTTAGACAACTTCGTCAAAGGAAAACTTTTTGAAAATGATGATCAAGTGAAAAGTGCGTTTTCAGATTTTGTTTCACTTCAAAGTTCAGAGTTTTTCAGTTCAGGGATAAAAAAGTTGGTGTCACGTTGGGAAAAATGTGTAGAAAAAGAAGGTAAATACTTCGAATAAAATTATCTTGTTTTCATATCGTATTTTTAATAAAAATCCTTTACCTTAAAAAAGGACATTTCATGTGATACAACCCAATACCTATATCAACAATCTCCCTGATTCCACCGCTTACAATGCGACCTATTTGCAGATGACCTCCATATCTACCCATCCTTCCATCTTATTGATGAAATTATCAAATCAATTTGAAAGTTTGATTAAGAGGATACAGATATCAATACATGGGGGCTGGCTCTAAACAATGATTTGAGGCTGAATATAGGTAAATAATTAATATTAATTAGAGTATTAGAGTAAGGTAGTTAATCAACTTTACAAGTTTCTCTTTTTGATAATAATATCAGAAAAGAGAGAATACAAATATTCACAACTACTGCAAAAAATAATAATAATAATATTGATAGTGAAATAAAAAGATAAAACAGCTTTGGTTACCTCGAGAGCTGAAAGCATTGGAACACTTTCTATAAGCAACTCATACATTTTTCTTTTCTTAAAAGCATTCTTTAAAACAATTCTACGGAAAGTACTTCTGTCAAGTGCCCATAAGACACCATCACTAGCGGCTTTGATAGTAGCAGCCCTAGGCATATTATACAATAGAGCAAGTTCTCCAAAACTCCCACAATTATTGTAAGTATGAATTAGTTTCTCAGTTTTATCATCCATAAGAACATAAGCATCATAAATTCCACTGAAACAAAAATGAATTAGAAACAATTAATTAGAAATCTAGGCGTTTCCTCTTCATGACATATATAAATTATATCGATTTGTTTTTCTGACAAGTATTAAATTACAGTTAATACCTACATTTTAATATAGACCATTGTTATTATTAAATAATAACCTGGGGACTAACCTACACTCAGAAATTATACAATTAATATATATTATTTATTAGTTAGCATGGATTACAAAAATACAATAGCCATGAGATTCATTTTTCAGATTTGGTGCAATTTAGTAAACCTGTTCAGATATCAAAGTTAAGTCTTTTGATTATTTAATGGTCTCAAGGAAATTCTTTTTCACAATTTTAAAAAGCAGACACACACACACACAGGCTTGACATCTTAGTTTTAGAGATATTGATTTTTAAAAAAGGATTAAGAAAGTGAAATTAGCATTACAGTATAAATTTTAACAGAAAATACTTTTTTTTCACATCATTTTTTTACTTTTTCTGGTAAGGTAATATATTGGGTTGATGCAAAATTAATGCAGGTTTCCTCTATTGCAATATCTTAATTCCAATTGTGTAAACAAAGCTAATCCTAACATTGATCATTATTATACCAAAACAAACCTTATCTAATACCCTCTCTTTCACCATGAATTTGTTTAGTAAAATCGTTTTGTTCAGTGTGTTCAAAGGTCTTGAATCGAAAATGTCAAAGTGCGATTTTCGTCAAATTTATTTTTACGAATTTAAATTAGGGCGCAGCACTGCGCAAACGGCTCGTAATCTTAATGAAGTGTGGGGTCAGGGGGCTATTAATGAGTTGGTTCCAGAAGTTTCGCAGAGGAGATTTCGACAGGGGCCGTCATCTTGCTCTGGACAACGACCAGCTGAGGTCAAAAGTGGAAGAAGACCCAACCAAAACCACACGAGAAATGGCGGCGGAACTCGAAACTCAAAAATTGCAACGTCTTTGCCCAGCATTGATGAATCGGAAGGGGCCGATCCTGCCCCACGATAACGCCAGACCACACGTTGCACAACCAACGCTTCGACGACTGCACGAGTTGGGCTACGAAGTTCTCCAACATCCGCCTTATTCACCTGACCTCTCTCCTACAGACTTCCACTTTTTCAGGCATCTGGACAACTTTTTGAGGAAGAAAAATTTTCAAAACCAGGACGACATTAAAAATTCTTTTCGTGATTTCATTGAGTCCAGGGATTCGGATTTTTTTTCTGGTGGAATAAGAAAGCTTGTTGAACGTTGGCAAAAGTGCATTGATTCAGGTGGAAATTATTTTGATTAAATATATATGGTTAAAGTAAAGATATGGCGTATTTACAATACCTACTAAAAACCTGCATTAATTTTGCATCAACCCAATATATAATGGTTATAGATATATTATATTAAGTTATGTACTAGCTAGTTAGTCACAAAACAAATTTTTTAATTTCATGAAATTATCAAACAATTTCGGACAAAAGGACCATTTTAAAGCTTCTATGATGCATATTTATCATTATTTGCAATTGTTACATCAGAAAGTCATTCATTTTCCATATCTCCACATATGGATTAAGGCAACATTTATTAGGTTTAGTAATGAGCTCTGCATGGCATTTCTGTATGACTAAGTTTGTCCCATTAAGGTCCAGTTTCACAAGTGCCAGATCAAACTATGATTCCTACATCACAGTTGAAACTAAGCAACTGGGAAATTTACAATTCCAGCTGTGAGTGTTGCTGGTGTGTCGATTAGCTTGAACTAAGTTACCTTAAATTAGTGAGGAAAGCTTTGATAGGTTTCTAACCTATTCAGCTAATGATTTGCTGACATTTATTTGTTTCTGAAGTTCTGGTTTTTTAAACAATTTAAAAACAAGTGAAATCAAGGTAGGTAAGATTTATGATTCAATATTTATCATAAAGATGAAGGTTTTTAATGAGTGAGTCACGATTAGAAGAGCAAACAATTAAGTTGTTTTCATATTATGAACACAGTAAGTTATAATAGTTCTGTTTGCTATATACTCCAATCTTTCAGATTTGGCCTTTCAGAGATAATTATTAATTATCTAAACATTCATTTTTTAAAATTTCTGGTGAAGGAAAAGAGAAATGAAGTCATAACATTATATACCATATCACTTTTGTCTCTTCTCACATTGGGCACAACAGAAGATGTATGTACTCTACTCTCAATGGACATGATAACTCTGAGGAGGGTGACAGGACTATATACAGGACACTGTCAGCTTAACAACCACCTCCATAAAATGGGGCTGGTAGCCTTACCGATTTGCAGATTCTGCAAAAAGGAAGATAAAAAATAAATTGATGGAAATTGAATGAGCTTTGATTCGAGAGCTGATAGACGTCTGTAGGTCTTATAGGTATCGAGATATCTTAGTTCATATAATACATTGTATTTTAACTACGAAAATTGATCTAATTCTAACTTGATGAAGGCAAATATTTCAGAAACCAAGCATTATACGACAATACTCATTATAATATAAATTAATGGAAGATGAAAAAGCTTTAATTTCAGACCTGATAGATGCCTATAGGTGTTATAGGTACCGAGATATCTTTGTCCATATAATACTTTGTGTCTCAAACAGAGGAACAGTGTTCAAGTGTCCAGACTAATATCATAGAAACTGCCAATTTTACCAAACTACTCATAATAATAAAAATTAACAAGCATCTAATAAGCTTTAATATGAGAGGCGACAGGCAGCTGTAGGTGTTATAGGTACGGAGATATCTTTGTCCTAATTGTGTCCTTAATACGAGAATTGACCTAATTTTAACATTATGAAGGTATTTGTTGTTTGTTTGTTTATGTAACGTCACTTTATGCTTCTATGGCTAATCAGATGATGCTACAGTGAGAGTCCTAAATTTTGCTTATCCAGGTTTTATTAGGAAGCGATCTTTAATGAGTACCTGACATCGCACAGGCTTGGGACCACCTTTTAACGTCCCCTCCTAAGGATGGTTATAACTAATGATTTTTTACTCCCATTAAAAAATCCTAGGACCACCTGCGGGTTTGAACCCATGACCTTGTAAATATCACAGAAACTATTGAAGGTAAATATCACAGAAACCACCCATGATACAATAATACTCATTATAATATACATTAGTGGACAATGAATAAGCTTTAATTTCAATTTCAATACATTGTGTCTTAAACAGAGAAATTGATCAACTTTCAACACTGTTCATCCCAATTTCATAGAAACCGCCCATTTTACCAAAATACTCATAATAATAAAAATTAACAAGAATCTAATAAGCTTTAATATACGAGGTGATAAACGTCTGTAGGTCTTATAGGTATTGAGATATAATTGTACTTAATACGATAATTGACCTAATTTTAGTGTTATGAAGTTAAATATCACAGATATCACCCATGATACAATAATACTCATTATAATATACATTAGTGGACAATGAATAAGCTTCAATTTGAAAACTGATAGATGTCTGTAGGTCTTATAGGTACCAAGATATCTTTGTCCATGTAATACATTGTGTCGAAAAACATAGGAATTGATCGACTTTTAAGAGTGTTCACCCCGATATCATAGTAACCGCTCATTTTATCAAAATACTCATAATAATAAAAATTAACTTGCGTCTAATAAGCTGTAATATGAGAGGTGACAGGTGGCTGTAGGTCTTATAGGTGTTGAGATATATTTGTCCTTATAATACATTGTGTCCTAAATACGATAATTGACCAAATTTTATGCACAAAGATATCTCGGTACCTATAAGACCTACAAACATCTATCAGGTCTAAAATGAAAGCTTATTCAATATCCAATAATTTATATTATAATGAGTATTTTCCATTATACAAAAATACTATAATATTATGAGTAGTTTGGTAAAATTGGCAGTTTCTATGATATTGGTCTGGACACTTAAACACTGTTCCTCTTTTTAAGACACAAAGTATGGACAAAGATATCTTGGTACCTATAAGTCCTACAGACATCTACCAGTTTTCAAATTGAAGCTTATTCATTGTCCACTAATGATATTATAATGAGTATTATTGTATCATGGGTTGTTACTGTAATATTTACCTTCATGAAGTTAAAATTAGATCAATTTTTGTAGTTGGAACACAATGTATTATCTGGACAAAGATATCTCGATACCTATAAGACCTACAGACGTCTATCAGCTCTCGAATCAAAGCTCATTCAATTTCCATCAATTTATTTTATAATAAGTATTTTCGTATAATGCTTGGTTTCTGTAATAGTTACTTTTATAATGTTAAAATGATGTCAATTCCTGGATTTGGATGGCCCCCTTTTTTAATTCTGACCAGTTTGAGATGGACAAAAAAAATTGTTGTGCAAGTTGCCTAAATGTGAAAATCACATTGAAAAATTTCTTCTAATAATAAGCATTTTTCGGCCCCAGCTCCTGGACTACACCATCAGAAGTATGAAGTTCGACTAGTACTCTAATGGGATAGTGGAGAACAGGAATTGTTTTTTTAAATAACATTAAACGAGGGAGGAATAACTCTTTGTTAAGTGAATAGAACAAAATTTACATTAATAAATCATTTTAACCACTAAGGCCAAAAAGTCTTCGCGGCATAGATTTTACCAGCTTTTGCAAAAAATATTTAGGCATATTCGACCATACATTCAAGATCGCATTTGCGAGCATAGTAACATTGCGTTGCTTAGGAATCCTAAGCTTCATTTCATCCCAATAATGCTCTATAGGATTAAAATCTTGTGACAGGCCAATCTAAGAGTTTTACCTTATTTTTTTAAAAAAAATATAACAATTTATTTTAGCTGAGTGCTTAGGATCATTATCTTGTTGGAATATGAAATCCTGATTTAATCCCATAGCACTAGAAGACTTTAGTAAATTATTCCTTTAAGATATTGCAGTACACATGAGCAGTCATTCTATAATTAATCCCATGTAATTGTCCCATACCGAACCAAGAAAAACATCCCCACATTATCACTCGACCACCTCCGTATTTCACAGTTCGTCACTAAAAATAACTTTTTTTCCAAAAATCTAGAGATTTATTTTCATATTTTAATGCAAACTTGAGTCGTCTTTTTTTTTTTAACATTGGATAAGAAGGTTCCTTTCGAGCTACATGTCCTCTTAATTTTGTATCATGAAGCGTCTTCCAATCGTAGTTTGAGAGATTGTAAAAGCAGCATTTTGTGGTTTCATTTACAATTTAATTCCAATTGTTCTTTAATTTCCTTCATTAAGATTTTGGGATTTTTTTTTTTTTTTTTTGCAAAGACTAAGTCTTGGATGTCCAGATCGAGGTCTATCAGCTAATGTCCGGGTTTGTTTAATTTTTTGTATTATTTTTCTCACTCCTTCAACACTAATTTGAAATAATTTAGTTACTTGACTATAGTTTTTAAGTTGATCATATTCACAAACCACTTTTTGTTTTTTTTCTATACTGAGTCTACATCTTGAAGCCATGTAACGATAATTTTTCTGGTTTATTAAACAGCAAATATTGTATTATACACCCGTAATATCTTTTAATAAAAACTGCAACAGTTATTAGTCTTGAGGCAGAAACACGCGTGTAATTAGCTATGATAATATGTTTCAACTAACTTTTGGCATTGTACTTTAGTCTATGAAATCATTGTTTACATGTAAGCAGCTTAAGCAATAAGGATCTCTCTCTAATAGGGCATTATAGAGAACAGTGAGTTAAAATAAAAACTGTGATTTTTATGTTACATGGAGAAATATTTTTGTGGATAGTCTTCTTTAAAATGAATTACAGTTTATTTCAAATAACTTTTGGAGGGCACTATATATCTCCATATTACATATATCAGGATAGTTTTAGGAATTTAAAAAATCCAGCCTAGCCTTAATGTATATGTTGGTACAAAATTCACAGCGGGTCCAGGATTATATTATAGTCACCGCCATGGAACTGATTCTTTTCAAGACCAAACACTTCCAAAAATGGGATGGTCCTTCAGCTTCCAGATTAAAGCCCTTTAGCTGTAAATACTCTTTCGCCAAACACCTCATGAACCTTTTCTTGGAGGTAGAGAACCCATTTTGTTTAAGTGTTTTATTTTTCTTCTTGGTTTTTGTTACCTTGTTCTAGCTCATTAGATATCATTCATATCTGATAGTAATATCTACTATTAGTGCTTCCTTCCCTGTGGGACTAAATGCCAAGATATTCACACATCTTGTTGACCTATCGGTATAAAGGCAAAACACTCTTGAACACATATATATTTTTTCCTTTCTAGAAGTTCTGCTAATTCCTGTTTTATGTGGTTGAGAAGCATGTTATGTGGGCATTTACCCAACACATGTGCAGGGGTTTCAGACTCTTGACCGCGTCTGCGACAGAGGGGTCCAACAGCTTCATTTACCTGGCATCTCAATCCCAGGACTCAACAAAGTGGTGCGTAGTTTATTTTGAGCTTAAGTGTATTAGCCCACTCTGACCTTTTAAGAATTTTTCTATCAAACAAACCTATTGACACTTGGGCTGGCATTAAAATTGAGCACTCCTACACCCTGCCACTTGCATTGGCTCCACTCCTCAAAAGATTTCTTCCTTAAGATTTGCTTAACTTTCTTGACTGTGAGTGGGGCCTCCATTGTAGTAATTCTTTCGATCCTCAAGAGTACTGTGCATTCTCAAATCTCATTCACTGAGCTGAAAATTGTTTACAGATACAATCACCAGGATACCATTCTGTTGTATTAATATTTTCACAAACGTATAGCCAATCGCTCTTTAAGTTACAACATTTATGTCACAAATGTAAATAACTTAAACATCATTAAATATATGTCTTCTGCTGGATAGTTCCTTTTTTTTATACCAAGTACTGATTTAATTCACAAAAGGAGGTTATTGATTTATTATTAGAGAATTTTTTTAAGAGTTTGCATATGCATCTAAAATTGTTGTAGTTGTTGGCAGTATTTACAGTCCTAACAATTTACAAACTTCCAATCTTTACAAGGCTTTAGATATTCTTCATTATTTAACTGAGCTTTAAATATTTAAATTTCGCATTTACTCACTTGTATAATATAGAATTATAACAGTATAATTGCTACACTTTACATTTTAGCTTTATTTAGTTCTAAATTTTTATTTCTGATCAAAACTTGAGAATAAGATTAATAAAAAACCTCATATATGCTATAGTAAATTACAGAATTTAAATAGCGTCTAGAATTAAACCCTAATGTAACAGTTTTTTAAACAAACATCAGTATAGAATAGTCAATCCAGGAAACAGATTTAATGTTTCATAAACAAAATAAGTAAAATTAATTACATATATAGTCTCAAAACTAAATGTATAATCCGAATAGGGTGTTGCTGATCTTACTGTGTTTATATAAAAAATCTTATTCTTATTCCGAAAAGTAGTAAATAAGATTAAAAATTTACTAGAACAGAAATGAAAATGCAAATAACATCAATAATCTATTTTTGATTGGTGAAAATTGAATATTTAATATTTTTTGTTAAACTAAATTCATATTTCAATGGGTATTTAAAGTTATAATTACAGTGTCAATATATTTGTTTGAAATGGTAACCAAAACAACAGATGATATAGTTTGAATTTTCCCTGTATAGATTAGTTTCACATGTATTTTCCTTTCATCCGAGTTTAAGTGGTCACTAGGGAGCAGTAAAGTCTGAAAAGAATTAGAACCTACTTGGTAGCCTAAACTAGGACTAATAATCTATATTTAAGATATCAGAAAAATAAAATAAAAACATTATGGGGAGATTAACCCCAAATTGAAATTTTCAGATGTAGCAAAAGATTGTTCTTTTATAATAAATACTTTAATGAATGAATGTTAGAATAATACCCGAGCTTAACGACCTAGCCTTTGTTTCAAATGCTACAATGATTAAATTTTCATCATGTACAATTAACTTTTTTTGGGCCATAATTTGTTTTTCCTTCAGAATTATGGGAGGGGAGGAGGAGGAAATGACAAAAGCTATACCTTAATTTTACCTTTTATAAAATTTATATAACTTACATGAGTATATAATTATAGATATAATTCAACTTTACCTTTCAATGACATAGAAATTGTCACCATCATCTCCTTGCTTAATTATACCTTCTCCTTTCTCAACTTGTTTTTTAAACATTGCATCAAGCACCTGGCGAGTCTGTACCTGAAAATTAGAATATGAAAATATATATAGTGCTAATAAAAATATTAGTCCAGGCTAGTAACTTATCAAAGGGAGTGCCTTAGAGAATAGTTTTCTTCCAAAGTGAACTTATTTTTTACCTTAACGGAACTAAGGAGAAAAATATACTTACTCTATACAAAACAGGTTTATAAGCCTGATATTTGCAGTTTTACCTATATTAACAAAATAGAAAATGAAAAATGGGTAATAATAAGTTAATATATTTTGGTGTATTCCTGAAGATTGAGAATGGACCTTAAAATGTTGAAAACAGAAGTTATATATAGAAATAATGTTTAATATCAATGAAAGGAAGGGTCACTATTTATAGCTAACAAGGGGAGTGAAAAGTGTGTCCGTCGCTGAGTTAAAAAGTGCAACTCAATATTTGATGAATGCTAACCTATCAAGTGTTTACATAAACAAGTATCTAAAATAATCTGATGTTATGTTTTGAGTAGAGACGATTTTTTTTTTTTTCATACCTGAGATCTGAAAAATAAATATTGGTGAATTCAAATTCAATAAATTTTGTGGTAGATACTTTAAGTAATATGATAATTAGAAATGATCACAATTTCTATAAGTGGAATAGCGCGCCAAACATGTTAACTACATTTAATGAACTCGGCAATATTATAAAACCCTTATACTGAGAACAAATTTTCTTAATATAAAACATACTTTAAAATAGGCTCAATTAGTAATACTTAATTTAAACTGAAAACAATAAACAGACTCAATATTCAAAAGGAAATATTTTAATTTTACTTAGATAAAATTCCACTAATTATAATAAAAAAAAACTTTAACTACAAATTTATAATGCAATTGAATAATAAAAGTAAAATATTAATAAAGATCTTGCTTACTGAATCAAGAGATCTAAATAGAAGAATATTTTTGACAGCCTCAGCTAAATTTTTCCGTTGTAAATCTGTTTTAGGATGCACCTGGGGCTAAAACAAATAAGTGATTTTTAAGAAAATACAGAATGATTGAAAATATTAATAATAATAAAATATATCATTTTAAGTAAGAGAAGTAGTTTTTATATTTTTTGAACAAGTTAAAGGTAAAAACTTATCTGATGATAAGATTTTTTTTTTAATTATAGCCAACAACTTCTTAAATTAATATTTCTTATTTAGTACTTGGTTGTAAAATTGTTTAAAATTAATGCTTCTCTTATTCCATTATTTATCAAAAGCATTACTATCCATTACTATTATTTCTGGACTAATAAATATCTATTTGCACATCTTAAAATTTTATTAGCATGAAAAACAATATTAACCCAAAACAAGCAAATACCTGATAACCTTCATCATCATCTTCTTCTGGATTGTAAGCTTCAGCAAACACTGACTTCCTTCTAATGGTGTACCGAGCTGGAATATTTTCTTCTGAAATAGATTAACATTACTGCGTATTAATAATTATAAATAATGAATGAAAAAAAAAAAGTCAAAGACATGGTTGTTCTAAATGATTTTAACTTGCTAACCACTAAGGTTGAAAAAATAATAAAGTAGCAGTAGCTTGCCTTAGAACTTAAAAAAATCATATTTCATTGAAAGATAAACATTTTGATGATAGTAGAGTTTACTAAAGAAGTGATAGTTAAAGAAATTGATTACCTTGACCCCCTCATCACATGAAATTTCAACAACACTATATCTACAGACTCGACACACTAAAACAATTTACTCCAGCAGATTTTCACAATAACATTTTCTCATGAAAAAAGTACTGAAATTTCAGTCTTAACATAAAAAAATTAACAAGGACAAAATTGATGTCATTATCTCTCAGATTCCTATCTCCATCTAACCAACATTAACCATACCCAACTAATCATCCTAGCCATTGATTTCTTTCCCGACACCATTAAAAATTTTCCATTTCACCAAATGTTAAAAATGTCATGACAATCCTTTCCCTTTACAAAGATATCCTTAACTTACATCCCTTCCCTTAATGATAACATTAAAAAAATCTGTATGTTCCTTCAACCCTGGCCTATGATACTTTCAAATCTCAGAACAAACTTCCTAATCTCTATAACTATCATACAATGCAATTCCCATTAAGCTCTACTATTACGTGTAATACCTATATCCCAACATCACTTAAATTCCTTTTTTAGTATCTTTTTTGTGAAGAAAAGTGGCTAATCAAGAGAATGAAAATGATTGGAAATCTGAAGATACTACCAGTTTCTTGCCTAAAATATACCATCCACTGTCCAAGCCCAAAGCCCCCAAAATCAGGTTCACAATCCTCCATACTATAGCTCAGCCTACATTTTAAGATGCCCACTAGTTGGTTCAACAATTATTAACTTCTTTGAAATTTGTTAGTCATACTATGCCTCATATGATTGTTTGTAACTTATAAGCCCATTTGATCTTGAGCGATGTTATCACCTCAATTTACACGCAAGCTTCGCAATTCCACAATGCTTTCCCATTGCAATTCTAAATATCCCAACTGCCACATCCTCTTAGGACCAAAAATTATAAGTAAAACCTTAATACTTTTATCTTCCATAAAAGTTAGCAACCATGTTTTCCATCTTACAATCTTTATGTATCATTGTTATTGTTTATTATGCTCCACCTACGGCTATTCTAATTGATATTCAAGAGATATTTTCAATTATTTGTGATGCCACAATGACTGAGGGAGTTAAGACAACATATTGAGAACCTTAAAATCATCCAATGCCGGTTTGAATTTGGATAAGGTCAGTTGAAATTAAGTTTGTGGAGGTCCCATATAATTAAACTTGTTCACTTATTCTTACACATTTGGAGATAAAAAATAATAAAAACATTTATTCAAAATAAGCTGAAATCATCTATGTGTAATTGTAGGGTAAATGTTTTAACTAATTAAAAAAATGAAGGTTAAACTAAGAATAGCAGAGACAAGGGCTTGTTTAAACTGCAGGCATTTTGGCAATAGAAGCAACAAGCTGGTTCCTAGAAGGTCTGGCTGAATTCTTAAAAAATTAACATAACTACAATGACATGTTCAGGGCATGGTGGATAGAGAATTATTTATTCTGTTATTTCAGCCATGGAGCAATCCTGGGGTATGGGGACCCTCCGAGGGCACACCCAGCCTCTATAAAGTGGGTACCCAAAAATTGATGAAAACCTGGCAGCTGAGTGTGATTTAGGCCTAACCATCTCCTTGCACGGCCTTAGGTCAGGAAACAGAAACGAATCTCTAGTAGTACTGAATCAAAGAAGGTTTTAGAGGTACAGGTTTAAAAAAAAAGAATGTAATGTTCAACCCATGGTTATTCAGAAAATGGATCCCCAACCAATCAAATTAGACATAATAGTTTCCATTTCAGTACTTTATTATTACATATCTATACCTATATATATGTATGTATATATATATATATATATATATATATATATATATATATATATATATATATATATATATATATATAAAAAGTTATTCTGCTATTAAAAAGTGATTTTCCTTAAAAGCATTTACAGCAGCAAATAAGATCTAGCTGTTTTATGCTATCTAAACCCATCACAATCTCAGGAACTATAAAGTTTCATGACAAATCATTTTAACTGAATTGCATTAAATAAAATGAAACCCATGCGAAAAATTGACAAAACACGAAATATAAAAAAAACTGAAAATCAACAATAGGCATAGAATTTTAACTTAGTTTCGATAAAAAGTTTAAAGCATTTGGTTTTCAAATGAAAGGAGAACTAAGTTTACAATGAATAACATAATGTATAGTAAAGTTTCGACAATTCGTCGTTGATTTTTTTAAAATTTTGATTTAATTACAAAATCAATGGAATAAATATCGCTACATTTATCAATATGCTTTATAATTAAAATTTAAAGCAAAAAGTAAGAAAAAAAAACAAAATATAAATTATATTTAAAAATTACAAAAATGCCTGTACCACTGCAACCCATGAAGGGCCTTGGGTTCAGAACATAGTAAGCATCATCAGAACCAATGGCATCATTAGAGTGCTGAAAACAATTCCCTTCACAACATACTGATAATTATATAGAACTTATTCCACCCTTTGAACAAGAAACACATGGACTTTGTAAGCGGTTTTTGGATGGCGCAAGATGTCAAATTGAAATGTTTACTGTGTAAAACAATTTTAATTGCAAGCTAATATTTATTAATTAATCTATAATAACATTTTGCAAAAATATATTCCTGAATAAATAATGAAAAACCCTGCATCATCACTTACTATCCTATCACCATCCTGCGATCCAAAGAGTCGCAGGATTACTTGTTCAGGAACTACTGATTTAGATGAACATGGGACTTGTTTCATTCAAAACGTATGGCATTTCATGTAACTTAATTCCCTAATTTATAACAAAAGAGAAATGATCAGGTACTATCACCAGTATCCAGTCATTGATAAAGGAACCTCAGAATAAACAAATAAATATTGAATTTACTGGACAATCATAACAGATTCAGTAAGATTAAATCCAAAACTGAAAAATAGGTCCAAAAGATTAATAGATTGTTGAAATAAAAAATTATTTAGGATAGTCAAACAACATAAAAATAAAGAATATTAAAAGGAAGTTAAAGAATTACATATTTGTGTCATCAAGAGACAGTATTAATCGAAGATGTTCAAAAGAATAATGTGGATAATTGATTCTTTAAAATTTAACACCAATATTATTTTATTTTTTGACAGACAAAAAGTGAGTTAAATTTTTAAACAATGAAAAGATAACATGAATTTAATCTAAAAAAAATTAGATTTATTTCAATATTCGCTGCAGGCATAGTGATTTAATACAAACATGAAGTTAATGCTCATTTAAGTAACTATTAATGTTCCTTCATAATCCGCGATAATTAAGTTGGTCAAGTATCATATATTTCATAAGATAATAAACATTGCCAAGAGGTATATTAATAAACAAATAAATTGTTTAAGAGTCAATAGACAACTATCAATTAATATGATAAAAATATATGATGCAAGGATAAAACTTAAGAACTTATTCTTAAGAACAGTGATTGCAAACACAATATTGCATTCACCATTATACATATAAAATTTTGACATGATTTTTACGAAGCTATCTGAGAAAGAATTATATTTTGATAAAAATATCATTTTAAAGACTATCCAGTTGTCCCAAATAAAATTAACTACTTAGTAGAATAATAGTTCTTTAAAACTATAATTTCAGTTTGAAAAAAAGGGTAGGTAAATAATGAGCAAAAAATACTATCTTGAAGAAAAACAAATTACCTACCTTGACACTAAGAAAATAATAAGAACACTCACCACTTTCATCATCATCAGACCCCAATATATCATTTTTGCTTTTAACATCATTATTAAGTTCTGATCTCTCAGTTCTTTTTCTTTTGAAAAATTCAATGGCAAAGTCAATGAAATCAGGAGGCTGATCAAGTAAGTATCCTACGGTCAATTCCAATAATATTCTTCTAAATTCATCAGGTACCCGAACTTGGGCATACTCTGGAAGACTAGTCATAACTCACAATATCCGACAAAAACAAGTTGAAACGAAAAACTCTCACTGATAGTAGGTAACTTAACAAAATATGGCAACCAGACCAGGCCTATGAAGACACACTGCCAACCTTATCAAATCCATAACTGATAAAAGAAAATGCTTAACTGATAACACGAAGCTCGTGTATTTGTATTTATCTTTTCAAAATTTGAAAATATTGGTCAAAGAAAAAAAAGGAATAACTATGCATTTTATTTAAGTATTCTGTTCCTAAAATAGTTACTAACATGTAAAATGTTTGGGAATGACGTCACATACCCAATAGAAACTCCAATTAACTAAGAATAGGAAGAATCAATATGAAAAAAAGTTAAACTATTTTAAAATTTGGTTAATTTAAAAATAAGCTATTTTTTATCAAGGAAATTCAACTTAATACAAAAAATATACTCAGGCGTGTGCGTAATTTCATGGTATGTCAATATAAACTGAGTCTCAATAATTTCAACTTCAAGAAACCGGATGACAGCTTTATCCAAAACTGAAACTGAGATATTTGTTTGGATAAAAAACAATAATAAATAAAACCCCCAAAGTAATTGGATTGAATTACTTACTTAGTTAGCCTTATTGAAGGCTACATCTAGAATACCAGTCTCTTCTCGTTCTTAGGCAAGTGACTCCCTTGAGAATAGGTTCACGGTTAAAACTCTTTTTTTTTATTACGGTCGTCTATGTACAATAACTAAGATTCTAAATCATTGCAACCGTGATAACAGGTCCGGATAAGCCGCTGTTGGCTTATTTTTCATTAGTTTCGTCGAGGTTTTATGATTTGTGAGCAGATTGAAGAATGGCTCTTTGTAAAAGGGAATTTACGTGTGTATATACAAGGCCTAAAGTTTCTTTCTCGACATCCTCAGTTGATGTTAACGTATAAGAAGCATAGGTATATTACTGGTCTCCATGTTATTTAATATTTTTGTACTACTTCCGTTTCCAACCCTTTTGTGTATGGTGCTAGGTTGAGTGATGTCTTCGAAATCCAAAGTGATGATCTGGTACGATATCGTTGTTAGTAAGTACATCAAGAAGTCTTATATGTAGTAGATGTTCGAAAATTTCGGATCATACTGGAAGTAAGCTTATTGGTCGGTATGATTAGGGAGTATTTTAGTCCTTGTTTGGCTTGTGAATCATTGTAATATGTGAGTATTTCCATTGAAGCGGGAATTGAGTTGTCCTCAGGATCACATTATAAATCGAAGTCAGAAACATTAGAGCTTTCCTGGGCATTTGCTGGAGTACCTCAGTGTTAATTAAGTTGTGTTCTGGGGCTTTCTTTTTAGGTAACTTTTTGATTTGTTCAACGACTTGGGCAGGTGTGAAGGAAGGAGGTAGTGTCAGTTGTTCAAGGGTTCATCCAGATTTTTAAGTACAATTTTACCATGTTCGATGTTGTTGAATTCTGTGTGTGGTGTATAGATAAAGGATAGATTTTCGGCGAACAGCTCGGAAATTTTCTGCAAAGGATGGTGTTTTAATGCAGATTTGATGAGAACAGCAGTGCCTCCGTGTGAAGTATTGTCTGGATGGCCAGTTCTGCAGATTTTGTAATCATGAATGTAAAATTTCGATTTTGGTATAAAACGTGTTTCAGTGATTAGGGATATACCAATTCGTCTCTCGTGTAAATATATTGTTGATTAAGTAAGGTTGCGTTCCATAGTATGATAGACATGAGCCTACAGTTATCTGATTAATGGGCACATATTTGTATAAGGGCAAGGGTAGTTTGAGATAGTTATTGCAGAAGACCGAAGAGGGGTTGAATTAGATCGTTTAAATTATTAATCACATTGTACATCTGGCCAGAGGAGTTATCAACCGGAGGGACCGGCAGGATAGTGCCCCTCTCATACCTGTGTATCTGTGTTGTTGGTGTGGCGCTTGAGCTGGTGGCTGTTGGTGTGTGGGTTAAGATGGTTGCTGCGGTTTTCTCTGGTGCTGCCGGTCAGGTCTTGGATGAAGTGGCTGAGGTTGATTGAGTTGTGGAAGAGGTGGAAACTCACTGAGGGCAGGCGGTGAATGTCGTACTGTTGTGGGTCGCTGAGGAGCATGCGCACGATGTTTCAAAGTTTTGCAGCTCTATAGTTGGCAGAATGAGCGACATTACAGTTGGCGCCGATTGCAGCTGTTTCTCTTGGTTTATTGCAAGCACTGCTTTCGTGGCCCAGTTCACATCTACACATTTTGGTGGGTGGTTGCAGTACGTTTTTGTATGTCCGTACTGCTGACATCGAACACACTGACGAATCATTTTCCTTTTGCGCAGTTCTTCTATTTTTATGTGAGTGTAGTATAAAAATTCAATGTCAAAGATTTTATCATTGAACGTTCCTTTTGACATATCAACGGAAATCATCGGAAGGGGTGTTTCAATCGTGAAATGACGTTAACAATACTTGTTGTCTCATATCCATATTTGGCCAGTTTTTCTTTTATGGTAGTTAATGGTGAACCGTAATATAAGGTTTTTATTACAACTCGTAAATATGAACGGAAGTAGGCACCTCCTCTACTTAAATTAGTTACTAATTTTCTGTAAACATATGAGTTTTCAGGGTATACGGTCACTCTCCTAACAGATGTCTGGAGTCTGAAACTGCCCCTCCCTTACCATTATGAATGGTTTAGTGTTATACCCTCATTATAGGGTGGCGTTTTAGTGTTGGGAGATTGATTATTTGTTGGCTCTAGTTCGTCTCTTGAGGGCGATAACTGTTCGAACCTGTTTGGGTATTTGTAGGTGGACTAACCTTCATAATCGGTCTCTTTTTGCAGTTAGATATATTTTTATTCTTTGCACTCTCAAGAGATAGATTCGTGCTCAACAAAATTATAAGAAATGTCTATGACACTGGTTGCTGCACTTGAAGTTTAGGCTTTTGTAATTTTTTCAGTGGGATAACCCACTTCACTAAACAAATTTTGCTTCCCTTGTTCCGCACAGAAACAGGAAGAAAACTAGTATGTAAAACTGAAATTTGTCACTTAAAACATACAAAAAAAATTGTAAAAAAAAAAAAATAAAACATAGAGCAAAACGGATCAAAGTTACAACCTTTTTCTTTTTTTGATTTGTTTTGTTATTTTCTATTTCTATTTCACCCCCACCTCGCCTTTTAAAGCTATACGGGGGTTTCTTGGGCCAGAGAGTGAGGGGGGGGGCCTTCCAACCGAGACGCGGACTCGTAGTTATTTGTTTTCAGGTTTTGGTTCTCTGTGGTTGCTAGGCAACGCGCAACCATACCATAATCTAGATAAAGAAACGGAGCATATCAAAACCGCAGTGATCGCCTTTCGACGGCAGTGAACATCATAGATAAGCCGTAATAAATTATTAGACCTGACCCCTCTTTATGTTGTATTTGTATTAAATATTTCTGATGAATAAAAACAAATATTTTCATATATGAACTCCTGGGCCCTCCGATATTGAACGACTTATGTGATGTTCTATTGCCCAAATCCATTTAGCTTCTTTTCTTAATAACACTTTACAAGAAGCCTAATAATAAAACTTGAAAATAGATTCCATTACTTGGCTAAGAGTAACCAAAGTTCTTTATTCCCTGAGGGATTCATACATTATTAATAGCAATACATTTTTTTTGGAATCGGTCCTATGTTCTCAATCTTAATTAGATGCCTAAAAAAAATTATCTTTTCACACCTAGGTATTTTACATTTCAGTTCAAAGTTTTTGACCGAGTCTGGCACTCAGGACTGCTTTACAAACTCCGTAAATTCCTCCCTCCTACATACTACCTCATCATCCAGTCCTACCTCTCTGGAAAATCCTTCAAAATAAACCACAATAGTTCCTATTCATCCCTATTTACTCAGTCTGCCGGTGTTACTCAAGGCAGTATCCTAGGATCCCTTCGTTACACAGTCTATACAGCTGATATCCAAACCCATCCTAACACCTTTCTTTCTACCTATGCTGATGACACTTGTGTGTCATCAGTCAATAATGATCCTACTATTGCCTCTCAAACTCTCCAATCCCACATCAGAGACCTTGAAGTATGGTGTCTGAATTGGAGAATCAAAATCAATTCCAACAAATCCCACCAAATTACCTATACCCTTCGTCGTAAACCTATGACATCCTGCCCTACAGTGTCCTTTAATAATATTCCGCTTGTCCCAGTTGAACAGATTCGCTATCTAGGACTCCTACTTGAAAAACGACTTACTTGGAATCCGCACACAAGACTGAAACGACAAGAAACTGCACAGACGCTCTAACCTTCCACTTAACTACAAAAGGCTCATCTATATTACCATCATAAGGCCTATCTGGACGTACTGAGGTGAGCTTTAGGGCTCTACTAAACCATCAAATTCTTCCTGTATTCAATCCCTACAATCCAAAATCCTTCGAAAAATCCTGAATGCTCCTACTTCGTCACCAACGAACTCATCCATAAAGACCTTAATGTCCCATATGTTACTGATTTGGCCCGTACAAGGTATCATTCTTTCCATGACAAGCTCCACTCCCACATTAACCCACTAGTTTCAATCCTTGCTTCCTCTTCAATTCCTGACAATGCTCCGAGGCGTCTGAAAAGAAGATGGCCTCGAGACCTTCTTGTGTAGATTGTCCTAGTGGAGTGTTGCCAATGGGCATATTCTCTTCATATCTTTTCATGTATATTATCTATATTATAAGCCAATTTACTTGATGTATTTACTAATACAGTTTTAAATTTCAATAGAAAAAAAAAAAAAAAAAAAAGTTCAAAGTTATCCCGCATTCCTTAAAGCTCTTAAGTATTTGCATGGGTCGACGTTTGTTCATTTTTCAATCCTCTCTCATACTAAAATGTTTTCAGCTTTATTAACTACTTCCAAGCATGTTCTGTAAACATTTTTTTCGATTAACTTCTGATCTTTCTAATGTTCTAATAGTTATCCTCTTTTATATGAAGCTTCCGAACGGTAGTAATTTACTACCTGTTAGGAATGTACTATGAAGATCTTGTTATTGATTGAACCATTCACTACTAAAACCTTTCATTATTTAAGCATAAAATATAATCACTCCCTATAAACTCAAGATATTTACATATAGAGAGGTGGGCTCAATCTAAAAGCGGCAACAGGCGGGAAATCCTGAAACACATCACTGGTGCTTGGTTCTTCAACTATTAATTATGCATTATTGATGTGTATGTGAATTGAGGGGATGTATAATAAGTAATGTATTATCAATTGAATTAATTATTGCCATTCTGTTTTTGGCTTATGCATCTGTCATATATATATATTTCAATTTCAAATAAACAGTTCTTATTTAGATCATGCATTTTGATTAATCAAGTTCCTTTTTTCCTAATAGTTTTCTTGTTTCTTTCAATAAAGGTGATTAGTTTTCATTTATTTATTGATTTTTCATCACAAAAGACTCCCATCACACATCTATCCAAGTAACATAACAAGGAGCAATGGCGTTGACCAAATACGTTGTGCGGGTTTGCAGATCAGAATGAGCCCACCTCTCTATATATAAACACGTTGCTATAAACTCAGACTATAAACTAGTGCCGCAAACGGGAAATGTCGGCTCAGGACCAATGAGGAAGGCTAAAGCCAGAAAACACGTTTAACCAGTCAGGGGGCTCTGAGAAGCTAGCCCCTCCACATGACTAGGAGGAATTTCTCTTTTCCTCCGATTCTTTGCAGAAGGACATTCGCTGGGGTCCTCCTGTATGATGCCATGCGCCCCGCGGAGCGGAAGCTGAGGCACCATGCGCAACCCCTTGTCTAACAGTGCTCTGCATGTGCTAGCACAAACGGAGCCTGTTCCACAGATTACCATCTCCGTTGACAGCGCGTTACGGTTCACAGTGGTGGTAAAGCGGATGCAGAAGGGAGGGCATGGTGGTGTGTAAGCGACCAGGTGGGAGGGTGCTCGCAGGCTGCTTCAGCCGGTCTGCGGGGCCCACCGCCAATCCAAGGATGCAATCCCTGAGAAACGGGTACCCCATAGGATGCCTTTTGAAGGTTCCCTGAAACGTTGTAAAAAAAAAAAATTAACGAGCGAGCTAATTAAACTGGCTGAATGCGATTTTGAGGCGAGTTATAAGCCATCTGGTATTTGAAAGCTGACGCCCTTAGTGGAGGCGTGCCGAAAAACGAAACAACCCATGAATAGGAGCTAATTTTGTAGGAACAGAAAAATGATCTCGAATACCAAGAATAAATAAGATATTTAGAATAGCCGTTCGTAACCGGTCAGGCAAGACTTCTTTTGCCCTCTTCCATGGATGAATATAAGTTGGTAGTTCCCAACTCGCCGTGTTCCAGATTTTTGTGATGGATTCACCTCGAAAACTTTACGCTGAACACAGTCCCATGGTATTTATTGGAACTCTCAACGTGCCGAGAAATGTTTGTTTTGGAAGATTCTGAGAAGGGGCATAGAAGATTATGATGGAAGTTCATGATGCTATCATGACTCATGATATTCATTGTGATAGAAGGTGTGAATCCTGTGCACCAAAGAAGCTATGGATGAGGAATGTCCGAAGTGAGGCTCCGTTTCAAACTGCTCCGGCCAACTAGTTGTCATGAAGCATCACCTAAATCTCAGAATGGTAATATGTATCGTTCGTGGAGGAAATTGTCCTCATATCTAAATATTATTCAGCAGAAATAATTAGCAGATTACATGAAGTCAATCATATTGTAAGCCTCAGAAGTAAGAAGCTAGAAGAGAAAATAGAAAAAATTCGGTTAAGACTGGAGATCTCGTCAACATATAAAAATCAATTCCATTATCTGAGGTGTGCCAGAAGAGTATAAAAACTTGGGAATCAACTTGCAACAGAAAATACAATTTCATATAAAAATTCGTTAGGTAGGTTTGAAGGAAATGAAGCAGCGATGCACATTGAAGTACTACCCATTGAAGATTGAAGTACTACTCCTCTTCATCCTCATATGACATTCCCAATAGAAATAAGGTAGCTATGAAAGTAAAGGAGAATCAAGTAAAAATATATTTTTATATGTTTATTTAGCAGTATTACATTCTGTCCCAGAAGGGGTTATAGCAAAAGTGAAAAAATACTGCATTCACACAATATTTACAAAAAAAAAAAAGAAAATATGGGGTTAATGAACATCTTAACCACACACATATCTAGATAATAGCCGTAGTAATAAAGAGTACTTTACCGGGCCTCCGAATTTTTGGTTATATAAATGGGTAAGTAAAAGGTCTTATGTATCAAATAAGTCTTACTCTTCCTGAAATAGTATAAAAGAGCTGCTGAATTTTCGAAATCTCTTCTAAAATTATTCCTCTGTGAATGTCACTAGTAATAAGTAGGAGAGAAATGTATTGGGTTGTGTCACATGAAATGTCCGTTTTCAAGGTAAAGGATTTTTATAAACAATACGATATGATAACAAGATAATTTTATTCGAAGTATTTACCTTCTTTTTCTACACATGTTTCCCAACGTGACACCAACTTTTTTATCCCCGAACTGAAAAACTCTGAGCTTTGAAGAGAACAAAATCTGAAAACGCACTTTTCACTTGATCATCATTTTCAAAAAGTTTTCCTTTGACGAGGTTGTCTAAATTCCTGAACAGGGGTAATCTGTTGGAGACAAGTCGGGAGAATATGGTGGGTGCGGAAGAACTTCGTAGCCCAGTTCTTTCAATTTTTGCACGGTATGTTTTGAAACATGGGGCCTTGCTGCCGCTCAGTGAGATCATGAGGTACCCATGTATCGAGCTTTTTTACTTTCCCAATACACTTTAAATGTCTGGAAACGGTAGATGCACTTGCATTTAGTTGTGCTGAGAGTCCTTTAACTGTTTGGTAGGGGTTTCCTTCCACCGTATCTTTGAGGACATCGTTGTCTATTACGGACGGAGGTCTTCTTCGGGGCAAGTTTTCCAAGTTGGTATCCCCAGCTGAAAACTTAGCAAACCAACGGCATCATTTACACTCCCTTCCCCAAACGCCTTGCAAATATTTCTAGCGGCCTCAGCTGCTGAATGGCAGAGTTTAAACTCGTACAAAAATATTACTCGAAAATCGCGTGTTTCCATGTTCATATTTGGAGGTATACTAAAAAGTGGGTAATTGATTAGGAAGCTAATGTTTATAATACAAAGGTAGAGGATTAGTAACTGTTTACTTTAAATATGTAAACATTCGGAAGAAAACAACAGAGACCTGCAAAATCCTTTATGTATTTCAGAAACTATAAAAACGGACATTTCATGTGAAACAACCCAATATTAAAATATAGTGAGAAGGGTAAGAGCATACGGAGGATTTTCTTTAGAGGGACAAGTAGGTTAAAAATCGTTAGGAGAGGGATATATTAGTTGAACATATAAGTTTTTTTTTTTTTTCAAAAACTGTCCATACACTTATAAGTTTGAAAATTATGCAGTACTTATTCACACCATTTATCCTTTTTTCTTGTTTTTTTTTTTAAATATTTTTATCTCTCCCAATAATTTTTAATGAGGCGACCCTCCCCTCCTCCTTGCCTAGGCCGATGGGGAGGGCATTATATATTCCTGAGCAATTCAATCGCTCTTTGGCTTCCTTTTCCTCAGCATCTTCTTCCAGGATGATTTTTTTAGTATTGCATATGACCTTTACGGCATTTATTAAGTTTAACTATTTTTGAAAAAAATAAGATCTGAACATTAGTTCTATTAAAGTTGTAAACATATTTATGTCAAAATTAACACTTAGAAATATTCATTTGTTAACAGTTATAAACATGGCCAATGTTAAGGAGTGAAATAAAAAACAAAAATGATAGTTGTAAATTTGTAAATTTATACAAACTAAATGTTGTTTCGATGAACAATTTTTAACATTTTACTTCAATTTAATTATTTTTTATGACAGATATTGCGTCTTCGTCAAGGCTTTCCTATAGCCTCATCAATATTTATGACTTGGTAGTTGCAAACAAGGGGTGAGGTCCTGCGCGGGAGTAGCAATTCAAGCATAATGACATCAAAGGAGCGAGCAGGTGACAAAGGACCGAAACCACATTTTTTACGGTCCATTGTTCACAACAAAGCATAATAATGCAATTTGTTCCTGTTTCCAGCTTTCATTTTGATTATGCCATCAAATGTCCTGAATTATTACATTTAACTTACCTTTGGAAATTTAAAAACAAAACGAATTTGTCAAGGCAATGTATCAATTTTTTTAAATCATTTTTATTTATATTTTTAAACTAATCAGACACAATATATGTCTGACGGAGGATCTATATTGTAACTGTTTGTTTAAATATTCATTTAAAGTCAGTTTATGCTACTGAGGCTAATCGGACGATGCTACAATGGGAGTCCTTAATTTTGCCAATCCTGTTATAATTAGGATAGGGATCTTTAACGAGCACATGACATCGCACTGGCTCGGGACCACCTATTTATGTCACCTCCAAAGGACAGCATAACTAAGGATTTTTTACCCCCATTAAAAAATTGTATGGCCACCTGCAGGTTTGAACCCCCAACCTTGTTCACAGAAGGCTATTATGGCCATATTGTTACTATATTTATTATAAAATAAATCTATATAATTGATTTAGTATTTGGTTGTCCGTAAAATAATGCTGGATTTAGGTTTTAAAAGAAAAAATAAAGTTTATAACTGTTTTACTTAATATTAAATAGTCTCCATTAATATCAATAGGTTTCTGCCAAGGTGTTAGCATTTTTTCCATTCCCTCGGAATAGAGTTGATAAACCCCAAAAACGCCTTTTCTAATTCCCATTGTCTATTAATTTTTTTTTGTCACGTAAGTGGTGGCCCAGGTGTCTTAAGTATAGGATACACTTTCGAACCATTTTTTCGGCAGTCGTTTAATGAACCACGATTCCTTCTTTCAAGTTTCTACACCTTTCCAATCGCCTTGTGGTGGTTATTGACGGTCGATTTGCTAGGGTAAAGTTTTCCAACAGTTGTTCTGGGACATTCTACCTCCGAACCTCGCAGAACATCACCAAGACTTTTCGTAACTAATAACTTTTCCAAAAAAACATTTTATATCTATTTATTTTTATGAAAATCGGAAAAAAAAAATGTTTGCTACCCCCTTCGAGGTTCGTTTGACATATTAATAAATAAATATTTCAAGTGCTCCACTCGTACAACTTAGGAGTATTTTCAGAAAGCTCATTTGCATAATGAAATATAATCTTTGGGGGGATGAAGAATTTAAATCTGAATACAGTTTAAGAAAACATACTAAACTTATAATAATGACGGCGTTATAATCCTAAAACTAAAAATAGTTTAAGGTTTATTACAAAGCATAAAACTTGTTTTGTTTTTCCCCCCTTAGCAATAAGGATATTTTGGCATCAAATTTTGTTTATACCTTCATAAAAATCACTGATTTAAAATAAAATGTGTTTTGCATACGCAATCTTCCCGAATTTTTTTCATGATTTATGGGAAGAGCACTAATTTTATACATCGTATAATATTTTAATACTCAGATTCACCTGAAAATATGTCATAAAATCTGTTAGAGATATTTGGGATCACTTCTTGTTGGTGATATTTGTTAAACTAACAATTCGTAACTGTTTACTTAAGGAAAAGTGACATCAACATTTATAAGAGGTCAGGTCAGGACCGCCAACTTACTAGCGGCGACTCACGCCGACAGGAAGTAGGTTTGATTTGATTGATGGTTAATCGCATTGTAGCTTTTCAGAATTCGGAAAAAAAGTACAGGTCAGTTGTGTGTAAACAAAAAAAAAAAAAGTTATTATTCGCTGATCTAGACTGTCTGGAAGTGGATGTTAAGATCATTAGAAAATGTTTAATTGGATCCGATGGGGACGATTATATAGATAGGTGACCAGCTGCAGTATATAGCCTACATACAGAAGCCTGATGAATAGCAACAACGTGGGTCCAAACTTGGGTCAATAATTGAGACGTTGATTTCCAAAAGGTACTATATCCATTCTGGGGAATTTTACAGGAAGCGCGAAAATCTTTCATTACTGTATTATTAAACTAGCTAATTTGATTCTTTTCGCATTAAAATCTAGAATTATTTCTTTACTATATTAATAAAACCATATTAAAGTTATGAAATGAAATGTTCTGTTATGATTTGGAATGAAACTAAATGTGTAATAAGTATCTTGAGAAATTAATAGCATTTCTAAATCACGTTACTAAAGGACAAGAGTGTTCATTAAATACAATGAAATTTAAGATTAAGATAAAACTAAATGAGGAGAATATAAATATGTAAAAATATCAATTTCGTAAAAAATGTCCTTTAGTACCTTTTGGAAATCAATGTCTCAATTAGGTTTTTAATACCGCAACCGGAAACTCATCTTTCATATTTAACACACGTTATATCATTTAATATTTATTTTTTTATCCTTATCATTATTTATGTTGTTTTTTTTTAAATAAAATGTTTCCTCGGTTCTTTCAGTTTGATTTGTTCTATTCTTTTAGTTATCATTTACTAAGAATTAATGCCACTCCTTACGTTGCCAAAACATTATAATATAGTCATTCTATAGCTGAAGTCTTTTCAAAATCTGAAACATATTGTATTGGGATTTGTCTTTTCTTTTCTTTTTTTTCAAATAATCGCTGATGATCAGAAATAAAATTATTTAATAATTCTTAGGAAATTAACTTATGCAATTTGGAATTTCAAATTTTGGACTTGTATCATGGCATTGTTTAATGTGGTAAATGTTCCCATATTTTAATAAAAAATCCAGTTTAAGCACTCAGAACAAACTACTACTATAGGGGTACTCACTACTTTTGCTATAGCATGCTATTTGTGTTATTTTGCTAAACCCGTCGAGTTTCTACATTTATTTCCTGTATAAAATTGATGGGTTTAGCACAATAGCATAAATAGCATGCTATAGCAAAAGTAGTGAGTACCCCTTATATAAAACAGTCATAGGTGCCCAGATCTGTTATGCATCGCCCGTCTGGAGCTCGACTTGCAATACCAATTATAAAAAGATGGAAACAATACAAAATACATCTATGCGAATCATCAATAACTACCCACGATATACTAAAATTTCAAAAATGCTCTTTGAACTAAATCTTCCAACATTAAAACAGTATGTCTACACAGTAACCAAAAACTATTTTGATAAAACCACAGCTTCTGAAAACCCATTAAAACTAGAAATTGGTAATTACAACAAAACATCACTAAAACGCTACACGCACAAAAGAACCAAACATGTACTTTTAAACTAATATTGTAATTTATATTGTGTAGGTTTTTTTTTTTGTTACTTTTCCTACTGTCTTAAACAAAATATTGTATGATAATTAGTAAATTCAAAGGATGATTGAAACTCTGTTATCATGAAAAAAGGTCCACTGAAATCATGAAACCAAACATATTTGTATTGAGTGTACATTGTAAATATTATGTAAATAAATAAAGTATCTTATCTATCTTTAATGTGGTCCTCAAATTTGTAAAATGTATTTATTTTATATAGTTTTAAATTTCAAAAACCATCTTTTGGGGGAAAAAAAAATCAAATAAAACGATGCAAAGTTGGTTTATAAAAATATATTAATACATAATTAGAAAAAAAAAAAAATTGTAGCAGCACTGGTCAGCTAATAATAGTCCAGTTGCTTAGGTTATATTTACGTTTAGTCTTGTCTCGAGGAATGGACGAACAAACCAGCTCGCACCGATGCACCAGAATACTCTATTTTACATGGAAAATTTTTACATGTTTATTTACGCATGTTATGCTGGTAACATTGGTTGTTGCCTACTGCATGCTGGGGGCGGTAACATTTGAACACTTAGAGAGGGATAATGAGATATTTGTGAGTATTTTGTTTTTTTACACTAATAGGTTTATTTATTTACGTGTTTATAAATAAAAAGTGGAAAATCTTAAGTGTATGAATCCGTAAAATATGATTAATTTTTTTCTTTTGCGATTGTTGAACTAACTTCAATAAGACGATTGGTCATGAATTTTAAATACAATAGATATGTTTCTGTTATTTTATCACGCTTAAACGTGAAGTAGTTAATTTTTATTTAATGATGCTATAAACTATAGAAAACAACATAAAAAGCATGTCTAACAAATATTTATAATCAAATTAACTTAAAACAATGTTTCTAATAAAAAAATCATGATGATATAGTTGTAATACAAATAAAGTAAATAATACAGAAAGCCAGTTTTAAATAACAATTTTTTATTTTAATGAAAAATAGAAAAATCAACGTTTAGGATGACCGCACCCTCAACTTCTCCATTCGAAGCTTAGATAATTTGGTAAAAATTTATATCACTAGTTTTGCGAACAGTATACCTCGAGAAAAATACAACAAATAAAAATAAGAATAATTAAAAATAAATCAACTCTTTACTGCTGTTTTTTAAGTTTTAGTTTGAACATTCATTAAAAAGGCAAAAGTTTTTAAGATATCATAATTTTCCTTTGGAGGAAATATCCATTTATGCTCCCATTTTACACATACACACACACACACAAACGAGTGTGTGTATAAAAGCTGTATGTATATATGTATATATATATATATATATAATTTTTTAAAAAGGTCGATGAGTTATATTGCTACTCAGGGTGTTTCACAACTGCGCGGTACTATTTATGTATGTGTTCACTAACACAAAATAAAGAAAAAAGTTCATATTAAAATATATCTTAAACTCTTTTATTAAACAGATATCAAAGGTATAAGATTTATTATTTATTTACTGCATTAAGACAGACTATAGAAAGTTTAACGTCTTTAATACTAAATAATAGCTTTTAATTACCTGATAAACAAATGCACGATAAGAAATGACAGATGTTTCTCATCTGTTAGTATAGTTCTGTGTGTTTTAGTTTGAGTGAATACTGTGACAGTTCAATTTATGATTATCACGGGAGACTCCATCGATTTATTCACTTTTGCAATTCTTTGGTTAGGACATCTTTCACGATATCTTAAAACAGCTGCAGCACCATTTTAATGTACCTCGCCATAAGTTAAAAATATGTCGTTTTGTTCTGCAAAAGCAAGCAGTTTTTTCATAACCCTTTAAGCATTAGTAATCTTCACAATCTTTGATTTTTACAAATTTTTTGTTTAAAAAATCCCAATGTCAAAAAAAATCACAAAAATTGTTAATAAGAGAATTAACAAAACAGTATCCACAATGTATAATTTTTCCATCAGTAAATAAATAAATTCCCTTCTCCACGGTTATTTTGGTGATTTGATTTTGTTTTCTCTCCAGTTTCCATGCCATTGAATAGAAAAAAATAAACAGCAAATTTGATTAAGATATACATGTTTAAAGAAATGTCCAATGTGATGAGACATCGAACAATTCATTGATCCTGAACGTGGAGCAAACATATTTATAAGGATATGAGTCAATTAAAAAAAAACCCAACTCTTAGGTATTGATCATTAAAACCCTTTGGCTCTTGCAGTATAAAGTGCCTATCTGTAATGACAACCTAAATCCTCGAACCTCAACCAATTCTCTTATCCTTGCCTATTTTAGGCCTGTAGAATGAATTGTGCAAGATCGGAATCAAAAAGTATTTTATTTTATTTTTTTACATTTATTTTAATGACATTTAAAACTGTATTTACAAATATAAAATTACACTAAGTAAATGTAAAATTGATCCTATGAGCTTGATTCAGACATAGTATAGAAACTACTCAGTGGTAGCACTTCCGCGTTTATTTAAATCAGGAGGTCTCGAGGCCATCGTCTTTTCAACCGCCTCGTAGTATGATCAGGAATAGAAGGAGATGAAAGGTTGCGGACAAGTAGGCTTGGTTGGACTTGTAGTTTGAAGTGAAAAAAGGTATATCGACTAGAGGGTAAATCTGCAACTAATGGGATATTCTGGACTTTATGGATTTATATATTGGTGACAAAGTTAGGGGCATTCACGATCTTTCGAAAGATTTTGGATTGCAAGGATTGGATGCGGGAGGAATTCGATGGCTTAGTGGATCCACATAGGTCTATTGTATATGTCCAAATGAGCCTAATGATTGTAATATAGATCAGTTTTTTGTGGTAGGTGGGAAGTTTTGAGCGTTTGTCAAATAAATGTTTCAATAAGCGGCATCTGCGAGCTGTTTCTTGTCGTTTCAGTTTAGATTGAGGATTCAAAGTAAGTCGTTGATCAAGATGGAGTACTAGTTACCTGATCTATTCAACTGGGATAGGTGAAATATTTCCACTAGAAATAGTGGGACAGGCAGACGTAAGTTTGCTTACAAGAGTAAAGGTAATTTGATGGGATTTAATGAGATAAAAAATTAAAATCTATAAAAATCAGTCTTTGTTTTATTTTTCCGAATTCGAGGAACCTTTGTACCCAGTATCACGAAAATCTCCCATGTCTTTAGGTGTTATAAAGAAATTCCAAACAATAATGTTTAAAAATTTACGATGGAGAAGTTGGAAATTGAGTTCATTGAGAAAAACACACCAATATGATCAAATTATTTTATCTTATCTTATTTGTATGTTTCTCTCTGGATTAGTTAAGATTCTTTTATGCATCAGTTTCAACCGAGATTCCTTATCTTTAAATGTTATTTTGCTTGCTCAAAATGGAAGAGAAAAAAATTCATTTTTGTCATTAAATTTTTCATTTCCGAAAAGCATACTCTGCTGCACAGACCGTTAACAAAATTTGGAGTGTGTATGGCGATGATGCCGTAAGAGAAAGCACCGTCCGCAAGTGGTTTGCTCGCTTCAGAACCGGAAATTTTGACTTGGAAGACGCAAAGCGCTCGGATCGTCCTTCAACTGTTCAACTGTAGATGACCAAATGCAACCAAAATGATAAAAGTTAGAAACATTTATTAGATCAAAGTGGGTCATATATAATTGATTAAACATATTTTCAAGAATCTGAAGTTTAGATATCACCAGTAAAGAACGCTACGAACTTAATTTACAAACAATAACCCTATTATTTTGAGATGTACGTTCCACACTGATTCCAAAGGCGGGAAAACATGGCGAATTGAGACGTTGATTCCCAAAAGGTACTTAAGGACCTTTTAAAAATATACATTTTATCAACCCCTATATCAATACAAAACATACAAAATAAATTTTAGGTAAAATAAGCGTGAGCGATAAAAAACATAGTTAAAAAACGTCATTACAAGACCAGAAAACACAATTATCAACCCCCATGACAGTAAAAACTATTAAAATTAAGTTCGAGTTAAAATGCACGCGAACGATAAAAAATACAGCTCGAAAAACGTAATTATAATATCCGAAAACACATTAATTATTCCCCAAAACTACCCCTCCCCTCTAAAAAATCAAAATCAATAACTTAAAACTAAATAGAAAGTAGTTATTTTTTTAAATATTAGCTCGTAAAACACAGAACTTGATATCAAATATCTAAAAAAAAAAAAAAAAAAAATGGTGATAGGATATTCCAAAATTATTAAAAAAGTCATAATTTTAATTAAACTAATTATTTAGAAAAAATAATAATAAAAACGGAATATTTAAGGCTAGAAGTGAAGAAAAGGGTTACAATTGCTTTGGAAAAGGTTACATTTGAAATGGAAAGGGTTACATTTGAAGTGGAAAAGGTTACATTTGAAATGGAAAAAGTTACATTTGACTTGGAATCTCAAAAAGGACTGAGTGAAAAATAATGAAACTCAAAAAGATTTGACCTCTATACAATAAGTACTTAAGGATCAAATTTAGTGGCTGAGACTCTATTGGTTCTAGTGTTAATAATTTGGTTTGTCTTATAGTTGGTTGAGGAGCTGGGGGCCACTCTGACAAGAGAAGTAATATTTGATGTATTATATTTCAAAACAAACTGGGTCTCAGCCACTAAATTTTATTCTATCGTACTTATTATATAGAGGTATCTGTATGAGTTTTATTATTTTTCACTCAGTTCTTTTTGAGATAATTTACTAGAATAAATAGTACTGAGCTGGAAAATAATCCTTCTTTGAAAATTTATATTGGAAAAAGGATATAGCTTACATGATCGAAATTTCTAAAACAAGTATTGCAATGATGAGGCTATACAAGGAAATATAATAAAGCATGAAAATCTTTTCTACCTCCCTTGTCTAAGCGCGCCAAAGATTTCAGTTGATGTAATTATTCGTGAATTTTTTAAGCCATTTTCTTGGCAACTTAGGTAATGTTTTGTAAGGACCAAAATTATATAAAATACTCTTATCATTAATCTAATTTTTGTTTGGTTCTTAAATATGCAAAATTACCGGAGTTAGTATTTTTTAAAGAAAACGTTGTTTTAGCAGTTAAGATAATTTTATAGCTCCAGATGCAGCTTAGCCTCAAAGACCAAATTTATATCACTTAAACTCATCTTATAGATGAGTTATCTGTATAAGTTTCATAATTTTTTACTCAGTCCCATTTGAGATATTTCCGAGTAAACATCGTGAAATATGAATTTTCGCCAATTTTGAAAATTCATACAATAAGAAGGACTGTGTTCTCAAAATCGAAATTTTTACAGCAAGTAGGACTATAAATAAGCTATCAAGGAAAAAATAATCAAAGGTGAGTCTCTTTTCCTTTATATACTTTTATCTCGCTAAAAGTCTCGTTTTTTTGTCATTTTCGAGGTTTTTTTTAAACAACTTTCTTTACTATTTAGGAAATAAGTCATAAGGACAAAAAATACAAAGCATGTCTTTATCTTATTGTTAATTTTTGTTTTGATTTGATATCTAAAAAATTACAGGAATTAGAAAGATTTTTCCATCACATGTTTTTGCCTGTTAAGCTGACATAAAACAGCTGCAACGCTAAAATTATTGGCTAGAAAAAAAATTTTATTTGTGATTTTATATTCACAAAAGGATAGAGAATAACTGGTCAAAAAATCACGAAAATCAAAAATGTCGAGCGGCAAGGTCTGGACGGTTTCGAATGGATTGACCTATATACAAATTTGTATATTAGATAACATTTTTTCTCAGATATTTACTTTCCAATGGTATGCAATACATCTATAATAGTATTCTTATATTCACAACATGTAAAAATAATAAGATATTTATGCTCTACATCAATCAGAATGAAACCTGTATGACAATTAAGTCCATTAAATGTTACATCATTATTGTGAGTTTAATAAACAAATTTATACCCTTTTTGAGAAAATCGTAAAAAGGAGCAAAATGCATGTCATTGTATAAAGTGGCGCTTCGTCGATTTTAATGAAACATAATTTCATATTGGCATGTACTTTCAATGCATTCTCTTACTTCCTCTCTTACTTTTATACTTCATAAGAAGGTGACTGAAAGTAAAAAAAAAAAAAAAAAAAGTCTTGATGGGAACATTTATTTTAATTTAAATAATATAACAATAAAAATCTTTATCTACAATAACTAATTAAGTTTATGCGCTTTTTATAAAGAGAGAGATCTACAATAACTGTATCCCTTTCCTAAAAGAGAAGTTCCGCGAGACCTTCGGAGGGTGAGAGTTCTGTATGAGAGGCCTCTGGTTCGGATCTCGCTGGACTATCCCCAGTAGAACAAGGAACCTTCTAGAAGAACTCGGTGTTGGTAATAGTGAATTGTCCATGATGGCTGAGAATATAATATTGGACTGTCTGGGGATTATTCATCATCACCTCTATGGATATTAGTTGAGTTGAGACTTTTCCTTATAAGAATTATATTTATGTTTTTCTTTATTCGTCTTATCTTTTCGCTTAAATTTTGTCATTGATTCTTTGATACTGTTGGTCCTTTAGGTGTGCATTTTCAAATCTGTTTCTTTTTTTTTTTTATGCTTGGATTTTGCTTTGGATTATAGACTATATTACATATTATAAGATATAACATATAAATCTGTTGATAAATAAAGTAATTGTATTGTGAATTTATAACTTTTCAGGTCAATATCACATGTCATCAAGATTGATAAGTACGCTGTGTATGATAGCCACCCAATACAGTTGGGCAGCAATGTTTTGTTTTATTGTAGTTTTGATAAAATAAAGCATTTCTCTCCTTCTCCTCCTACTTCGTTAATTACTTCTTTTCTAAAATCTTTAGCTTTCCTGCAGTATATTATACATCTACATCACTGTTCTTTTTTGAGGGGAGAATATTATACTGAAAAACTAGCTATCAAATTCTTTTGTATTTCATATGTATTTATCCACTACTTACCAATCCTACAAAAGAACATAAAGCAGCAGGGTCTGGTAAATTTAAAATGTATCTAGTCATATATTCTCTAAAATCGTAAACTATTTTCGGTTGCCCCTTTATTATTAGGAGCAATATCTGGCACAGGTATTCTTTTTTTCAGGAAATACGACGTATAATTTTTTAATTTTGTTCTAATTTCACCCAAATCTGTTGTTTTTCCGCGTTCACGACTGAAAGCATTGCTTGGTTTGGATAAATTTAAAAGAAAAAAAAATCAGATAATTATACTATTTTATAATTACTACTATTTTTATTTTACTAATTAACTATCTCTGAATTATATTTATTTCGATTCAAACTAACAGACGACAAAATCTGTAAGTGTGACGGTAAAAGTGAACAGACATACGACCATCTTTTATTCGATTGCAGTAAACTGGACAAACTGATCTCAACAGTCCTACTTAACGGAGACCAATGGCCGCCTTCGAAGTGTGACCTTACAAAATATTTTTCAAAATTTGATGAATTTGTGGACCGGGTGGACTACGCAGAATTAGAGAAATAGCAACAGGCAATAAATCGTTATTAATTTTTTATTTTATTTACTTTCACTGTTATTAATACTTATGATAAAGTAATTAATTAGTTAGTAGCTGGTTTCTTAGTTTAGTCAATTAGTTAGTTAGTTTGTATTATTTCGTTAAGTAGTTATAACAAATGAATTATTTATTATTTGTTGCTGGTTTCTTTGTTTAGTCAATTAGTTAGTATTATTTTGTTAATTCGTTATAACAAATTATAATAATACAAGACAAGTAGCAGTGGCTATGAGATGTGAAAAATGTTCTAGCAAGGAATAAGTCTTGAAAATGGGGAAACAACCCCGAAACGTCGACTTGAATAAAAAATGTTAAAGGACTAAAGAAATAAAAGGTTTAGATGATGAATGGAAGGTATTATGTGCTTTTTTAAAGTTCAAATTATTTATTTATCAGTTTATATTTATTAGTTTTATTTACCAGTTATTATTATACTGTTTTTTATAAAATATGATCTGTAACTTAATTTATATTATGTAATAAAAATACGCGTTGTATCGCAAGATGGTCCGCGTAGAAATAAATGCACCCATTGCAGGGTTACTGTAATGAGGAAAACCGTAAACTATCTATGAATGTAAAGTTTTATGATTGATTGGGTGATTGTTTGTTAATTTTGCATTTTCTAGCATGAATATTTTTTTTTTTTTTTTTTGAAAATTTAAAATTATATTACTATTGTCATTGATATCACATGAACAGAACGTGGACTAGGGCGAATAAGGTTTATAGGAAGCCAAATTTGTACCGACATAGTGTTGTGATTAGAATAAAGGTATGAAACATAAAATAATATTAGATGAGGAAGATGGTTGGGGTTGCGGTCATAAATTAGAAACACACATTTAAAATAAGTGTTATTTTAATTATGTGCCGACGTTTCGGCCTACAATGTGGGCCTTTATCAGGGTTGACTCTGACCTGAAGACGCTGATGAAGGCCCACATTGTAGGCCGAAACGTCGGCACATAATTAAAATAACACTTATTTTAAATGTGTGTTTCTAATTTATGACCGCACCCCCAACCATCTTCCTCATCTAATTTCTCAACGGTCAACAAAACTCCATCATTATAAAATAAAAATATTTTGATTGGTACTTTAGGTCTATGGTTTACAAATCTACTTGAAATATATGGAAGCATTAGATATGTGTTTCTTTATTAATTTAACGTCACTTTATTCTACAGTGGCTAAGCGGACGGTGCTACAGACAGATTCCTCTGCTTTGCCTATCCAGGTTTTGTTAGGATACAGATCTTTAACGAGTACCTCACATCGCACAGGTTTTACTCCCTTTAAAAAAATTTAGGGCCGTATGGATCGGGTTTGAACCCGCAACCTTAGGCATAGAAGGCTGTTATGCTAACCATTGCACATCAGGCCACCACTAGATTAGATATCTTATCAATAATTAGTTGTAATCTCTGACTATTAGCTGTAATCTGCGGTTATTAGCTGTAATCAGTTACTTCATTTGCGATTAATTTGTTTCTGTGCAAACTTAATAAGTTTTACCATCGGAAAAAAGTATAATATTCATAATTTATCAATACATTTATTCTTAAATAAAGAAAATGAAATAACAAAAATTTTTCTGATTGATTAAGCACTTTTTATAGAAGGTATCGATGAATTGATAGTGTTGTGTTCTTCATAGTGTTTTAGTTAAGCGAAGGGTCGTTATGTACGATATGTGATAATATTGATATGACTGAGACCGCATGGCTGGTGAGTGTGGAATCTTCTAGGGTGGTCCATTTAGATCAATGTAGATCATGTTTTGTAAAGTAATTTTTGTTAATGTGAGAATACATTGTAGAGCAGTTGTCGGTTGTGTTTCTTTTATTTCTTAAGGAACTACCTGAGTAAAAATATGATAGATAGTCTCCCTCATTTTTTTTTTTAATTGCTCTTAAGTTGAAATTTCACATGAAAATATGCCCAATTCACTTGTAACCAGGGATAATGTTTATCACGTTTTTGGCAAAGAAATAAAACTTAAAAAACATCAAATATTTTCAATTATAGTACAAATAAAACAGTTGTAGTAAATCTTTCTTTTTAAACCAAAATCCTGCATTATTTTTCGTATTAATCAGTATTAGTGATACAATTAAACGGTCACGATCAGTGATGTAATAGATGCCTACTTTTTAAAATAAGTCATCATCAATCGGCTCTACAACCCATTACTGGGTCCTGGCCTCCTCAAGTAGCTTTCGCCAGTTGGTTCTGTTGAGTGCCTCTGTCCTCCAGCTCCGAACACTAAGTAGGGTTCTCGAATCCTCCCTCACACCATCAGCCCATCGTAGTTTGGGGCAGCCTCTTGCTCGTGTTCCATGCAACTCTTCACAGAGGAGCTTCCTTGGAATTTCCTGTGCGTCCATCCTGGCCAAATGGCCTGCCCATCGAAGCCTTCCGATCTTTATTATTTTAACAACGTCCGGTTCCTTTAATAAGGAGTACAGCTCGTTGTTTGTTCGCCTTCTCCATGTTTGATTTTCTCTTTTTGGGCCATAAATCCGTCGTAAAATCTTTCTTTCAAAGATAGATACATTTCGCTCATCGCTTTTGGAAAAGGTCCATGTTTCTGATCCATAGGTAAGTACAGGCCTTATCAGTGTTTTTTACTGTCTCATCTTTGTAGCTCTTGAGAGTAAACTGCTTCCGAAATGTCGGCGTAGTCCAAAATAGCACCTGTTAGCCGATGCTATTCTTCTTCTTATTTCAGCCAAGATATTATTTTCGTTTATTAGAGAGCCCAGCTATGTAAACTCACTCGCACGTTCGAATGTATACGGCCCAAATCGAACGGTGAGTTCATCAGGGGGCTTCACTTCTTTAGCGACCATGTACTTAGTTTTCTGAGCGTCCACGACGAGGCCCATTTTTCTAGCTGAAGACTCCAAGGCAAGGAAGGCTTCTTCTACAGCCGCTCTCGATCTTCCTATGGTGTCTATGTCATCTGCATACCCGAGGATCTGGGTCGTCTGGTTGAAGATTGTTCTCCTTGACTGGATTCCTGTTTCTCTGACCGCTTTTTCCAGACATAAATTGAACAGCAGGCACGCAAGTGAGTTTCCTTGTCGAACTCCATTAACAGTCGAAAATCCCTGAGAAAAATTTTAAAATAAGTATTATATATATGTGTATATATATTTTTTTTTACAGGTAAAAGAAAATATTACTTATATGAGGAGGAATTTAACGGAAGACTTATGGGTATATACAAAAGACATGCCTGTTCTTCGGCAAGAAAATTGGACCATTCACGCCCTGAAAAAGCTGAAAGTGTTTGAAAATGATCTGGTGGTAGCTATGAGAAAATCTGGTTGGGATGGTTCAGAAGACACCAACTCTCTCCAATGGACTTTTGCTGGAGCCTTATTTTATTCCATAATTGTTATTACGACAATTGGTAAAGAATTCTATTACTTTTAATTAATAGAGTTAATCCTTGTTTGTTTATTCATTTTTTGTTTTATTTATTCGGATGTACACGTATTACAATCTGTCACATTTGACAATAATAATATTGCTATAAGATCACATTCAGACAATAATTTATTCATTTTACGTCACTTTATACTACTGTGGCCAGACATAATTAATATTCTTACTCAACATATGTTTTCATTCAATGTTTGCGACAATGTACACTGCCGGTCAAAAGTTTGAGACCACCTATGATTTTTTTTTTTTTTTAAACATAATTTATTGAAATTTACAACTGTACTAAAAAATACAACAAGTAAATATGATAAAAGAAAAATGACATGAAAAAGACTTTTAGAAGAACTACCCAATGGTAGCACTCCTATAACTATTCTAAACTAGAAGGTCTCAAGGCCATCTTCTTTTCAGACACCTCGGAGGATTGTCAGGAATCGAAGAGGAAGCTAGGATTAAAACTAGTGAGTTAGAGTGGGAATGGAGTTTTTCATGGAAGGAGTGATATCTGGTTCGAGCCAGATCAGTTACAAATGGAACATTTAGGTCTTTATGGATGAGTTTATTTGTGATAAGTATAAAGTAAGGAGCGTTGAGGATTTTGGATTGTAAGGATTGGATACGGGAAGAATTTGATGGTTTAGTAGAGCCCCAAAGCTCTACTCCGTAAGTCCATAGGGTATTTATGATAGTCATGTAGAGGAGTCTTTTGTAGTTAAGTGGGAGGTTAGAGCGTTTGTCAAGTAAGTGTTGAAGTAATCGAAATCGTCGAGCAGTTTCTTGTCGTTTCAGTCTTGTGTGCGGATTCCATGTGAGACGTTTGTCAAGGAGGAGACCTAGGTAGCGGATCTGTAAAATAAATGAGAATAAACAATGAGATTTTTGTATCTGAAGCTTTATTTTACAGTCTAGTAATCCCCTGAGGGAAATATAGCAAATGATACTTTTTTATTTATTTGGATATATTACAATTTATCTCAATGGACAGTAATAATATTGCTATAAGATCCTATTTATACAATATTTAAAGTATAAACAAAAGGAAATTCAAATTACATAAAATAAACATAAATCAAGGTACATAATAACAAAATTTACTAATTAAATAAATACTACTTTAACAAATAAATGAACAAAACCTGAACACCGTCATACCTATATACAATCATTACAATGTGCCGGGGAACCCCGGACGGGGCTTGTCCCCTCAATTGTGGAAGGACAAGCAGAATCCGAGGGATCCCAGTGCCTCCCTTTCAGCCGCGTCACTGGTGAGAGCCAGCAGAAGCGGAAGGGGGAAGATAAATTTTATTCTTAGTTTGATTTATTGATTTCACAGCTGTAAAAGTTGTAAGAAATTCAGTAATTTTTTTTTTTATTAAAGAACGGTTAAAAAGATTGAATTTTCAGTTGCGTTGCGTAGTGCAACCCACATTATACACAAAGAGAAAAAATTGGAGCACCAAAGTTCCTCAAAAAATACAAACAGATTGACTGATGAAAACCATCTCAAACTTTTGACCCACACTTTATTGAGTTGTTTCACATGAAATGTCAGTTTTTATTGTTTCTGAAACACATAAAGGATTTTGCAGGTCTCTGTTGTTTTCTTCCGAATGTTTAAATATTTAAAGTAAACAGTTACTAGTCCTCTACCTTTGTATTATAAACATTAGCTTCCCAATCAATTACGCACTGTTTAGTATACCTCCAAATATTAACATGGAAACACGCGATTTTCGAGTAATATTTTTGTACGAGTTTACACTCGGCCATTCAGCAGCTGAGGCCGCTAGAAATATTTGCAAGGCGTTTGGGGAAGGGAGTGTAAATGAACGGACCATTCGCCGTGGTTTGCTAAATTTTCAGCTGGGGATACCGCCTTGGAAAACTTGCCCCGAGGAAGACCTCCGTCCGTAATAGACAACGATGTCCTCAAAAATACAGTTGAAGGAAACCCCTACCGAACAGTTAAAGGACTCTCAGCACAACTAAATGCAAGTGCATTTACCGTTTCCAGACATTTAAAGTGTATTGGGAAAGTAAAAAAGCTCGATACATGGGTACCTCATGATCTCACTGAGCGGCAGCAAGACCCCATGTTTCAAAACACCGTGCAAAAATTGAAAGAACCTGGGCTACGAAGTTCTTCCGCACCCACCGTATTCTCCCGACTTGTCTCCAACAGATTACCACCTGTTCACGAATTTAGACAACTTCGTCAAAGGAAAACTTTTTGAAAATGATGATCAAGTGAAAAGTGCGTTTTCAGATTTTGTTTCACTTCAAAGCTCATAGTTTTTCAGTTCGGGGATAAAAAAGTTGGTGCCACGTTGGGAAAAATGTGAAGAAAAAGAAGGTAAATACTTCGAATAAAATTATCTTGTTTTCATATCGTATTTTTAATAAAAATCCTTTAACTTGAAAACGGACATTTCATGTGACACAACCCAATAGTATGGCTGGTTTTTAAAAGTAGTTTTTGATTTACAGAATGTTGATAACAATCAGCCACTCATGGCGGCGCAATATTATTACATTTTCGAAACTTAATACAGAGTTATTCCAGGTTTGAATAAACCAACTTGATATAAAATTTTTATTATCCTTCCTGTAATAAACAGTGAAAACTTCTATACTTTCCCGCATCGGGTTCTGTAGTAAGGAGGGGAGAAGTAGAGAAAATTGGTCTTTTAAAGGTACTTCGTGAATATCCCCAAAACTATGTTCATCGCATTCATTGTAATAAACAAAGCTGAATAACTTTTAAAACTCTAAAATAATGGTCTTATACACTTTTTTCGCTCAGATAAATGCTTAAGAAAATATTTCAAGGATACAATCGAAGGGTTGTCAACTCATAAAAAATGCCCATAACTCCATTAAATAGGGGTGCTCAAATTGAAAATTGAGATTAAGTTCATTTATCATTAAAATATTAAGCAATTAATTTCAAACTTAATGATGATGTTTACTACAATTTCGTGATGTATTAAGCTGTTTTACTGAAAGTGAATTTAAATTTATTCCCATAAATCTATTCCCCAAAAATATTCATATCCTTAATAAAATAGTTCTTAACTCACAACAATTTCATTTTTAGTTTACGTTTCGGGGTCTTTACCCTTCTTCAGGACTCATATTTACAATATATTAAAATATATTAAAACACGAAAATTGATACTATTGAAAAACATATAATATTAAAACATTCAGCTATGTTTACATATGGTTATTACATTAGCTATGGTCTTTAACCTGTCAACAAACAATGGTTTATTATATCTATCATATTGGTATACATTTTTTTTAGTTTAGTAAATTAAAAATTTCTTTAAATTTATTCACCATATAAAATTAAAAATTTTCAGCCACATAAAACATCACACACATTTTACTCCCATTAAAAAATCCTAGGGACACTAGCAGGTTTGAACCCGCGACCTTGAATACAATAATTAAATGAACAAAATAAATAAATGAAAAATTCAAGAGACAAATTCCAATAATAATGTTCAATACAAAATCATAATAATAAAATATATAAATTTTGGATTTAAAAAGAAATTAAAAAAACTTCTGAACTTTTAAAATAAATTCCAATAAATAAGAAATAAAAAATACACACTTTGGAAACAAAAAATTACAATACTTCTGAACTTAAAAATAAAATAAAATTAAAAAAAAACATACAGTTTGGATATAAAAAGAAATTCCTTATACCTCTCACCTTGACAAATGATTTTAATAGATATTTAACTTTTTTTTATAACAATATCTGTGCTTAACATGATATATTTTGAGATATTCACTAATAACCTTTTAAAAAAAGTTTTCTCTACTTCTATCCTACAAAACCCGGCCCAGGAAAGTACGGAAAATTTACTGGTGATTACGGAAAGAACAGTGAAACATTTATAACAAGTTTTAGCGTTATATATTAAATGTTGAAGTTACTGTGATATTAAAATTATTTAAAAAACTGTTATATTTTTGCGTCTAGAAAGGGGACGCGCAGCAATAGAAACATCTGCCAGCTACTAAAATCCATATCACATTTCAATAAGAAAAGAAATATCAGAAAACCAGCAATACTGAAATGAGTTTTTCGCGACTTTGCAAGCTCTCCAACTTTCAAGACACACTCACATCGGCTAATGCACACAAACCACGCGTGTATATAGTTGTAGCATATTGTGGAGCAAAAGAGTGATGAGCAGTTAACAGAGCTCCCCTGAACAGCCATCTCTGTATACATAGTACGCCGAATCAGGGCTATTTATACATCTCCATCTAGGATCGATACAATAATCCTTAGGGGCAACAGGCACTACTTAAAAAATTCATCACTCATTTTACAAAGTGGAAGATTATACCAATGTTCAGAAAACCCAAGCAGAGATTTTGACCGAAAAGATGGCCGTAAATTACAAAACAGATAGTTATGAACGAAAATACAATCCTCTGGTCCAATCTATAAACTTTTTAGAAATCATTAACATTTATAAAATGTACATAAAAATACAAAAGAGCCAAAAATTGTATCAACAATGCGACCCTACATTTCAAAAGGCATTAAAATCTATCACCAAAAAACAAATTGATACTATACAAAACTATCATCTCCCATATTCTATCCCAGTTGCACTTGTGATTCTAACTACCGGAAAATGCAAATCGTTCAAAATTTTGGTTTGATAATCGTTAATAATTATGCTCGATAGACGCAAATCTCAACTATGTCCTCTGATTTACAACTCTCATCGATCAAAAAATATACCTACTCACTGGCAAAAAGGTTTTTCCCTACTTTCTAGAGAACCCAATCATTCAAAAAATACGCGACTATGACAAGACTACTCTAAAAAGTTACACACACAAACGTGCGAAACAAATATTACTTCATTAACTGTGAAATATAAAAATGTATTAGTTTGGCATATATGCATAACACCAAAAGTTTGTTATTTTTTATGTTAATTACCTGCCATTATTTACTTTTATGTCAATTAATAATTTGTTTTGTTTTTGCTTTAAATCTTATATACATACATATATATACATATATATATATATACTTCTTCTTCTTCGTTCTTCGTTATATATATATATATATATATATAATATATATATATATATATAAAAAGAATTTAATTCATCGACCCTTTTATATATTTGGGTTGTGTCACATGAAATTTCCGCTTTTAAGGTAAAGGATTTTTATTAAAAATACGATATAAAAACAAGATAATTTTATCTTTATCGAAGTTGTCTAAATTCCTGAACAGGTGGTAATCTGTTGGAGACAAGTCGGGAGAATTTGGTGGGTGCGGAAGAACTTAGTAGCCCAGTTCTTTCAATTTTTGCACGGTTAGTTTTGAAACATGGGGTCTTGCTGCCGCTCAATGAGATCATCGTAGGGGTTTCCTTCTACTGCATGTTTGAGGACATCGTTGTCTATTACGGACGGAGGCCTTCCTCGATGCAAGTTTTCCAAGTCGGTATCCCCAGCTGAAAACTTAGCAAACCAACGGCGAATGGTCCGTTCATTAAGACTCCCTTCCTCAAACACCTTGCAAATATTTCTAGCGGCCTCAGCTGCTGAATGGCCGAGTTTAAACTCGTACAAAAATATTACTCGAAAATCGCGTGTTTCCATGTTCATATTTGGAGGTATACTAAAAAGTGGGTAGTTGATTGGGAAGCTAATGTTTATAATACAAAGGTAGAGGATTAGTAACTGTTTACTTGAAATATGTAAACATTCGGAAGAAAACAACAGAGACCTGCAAAATCCTTTATGTATTTCAGAAACTATAAAAACGGACATTTCATGTGAAGCAACCCAATATAATTTTATTTTAAATGATTCGGGTTTTAGGTTCTTAAACTATCACTCCTTCTTAATTTTCTTTATTTGACGTTTCGATTCTCCGTCTATGTTTATACATAGGATCCTTTTCAACACAAAGAATTTTATTGAGCACCGGCACACCACTCAGGCTAACTACAGGGCACTCTACAGTGTTCTTTCAAAGTTTGTGGTCCACACATGTCTAATTAAGACACTATTTTGTCCAAAAGTGCATGATTATGAGAACAAAAAATTCTCGAAACGTCGCATAGATAAAATTGTTTATTCATTGACTGAAAACTGAGAACAACAGAAACTTTTTTTTTTTTTTTTACATGTTTCCAACTGTTTCAGAACTAACTTAGGCTATTGTTACATACCACTTAGAGTAACATATAATTCGCGCAATATTACAACATGTACTAATTCTGAGACGTGTGGCAACTTGTAAAATCTTGGAAAATATAAATTTAACGGGAAAAAAAAATTATAATAAGCAGTCAACAAACGCGGCATTAAGAAAATTCTAGTTCATCATGAAAGTTTATCAAACGTATAATATATCTTGTAAACTAAATCGTAAAGTATTAATCTTGATAATAAAAATAAAATAAAACAATAGAAAATATGGATAGGTATTAAAGCCTCCAATCAATTATGAAAATTTTCTAGATCTATTATCCTTAACTCTCTCGTTAATAAAATTTTACATTAGGATGGAGGTTTATTAGGATTTAATTTGGAAATCTTGGCTGTTGTTAAATTGTTTTGGATCTTCTCAGTCTCGATTTTTGAACGAACCCTAGGAGGAATTTATTGTAAATTGCAGGAAAAGACGATTCGGTTTAAGGTCAGAAATAAGCTAAATTCAATGAAATATCTCAAATATAAATTGATGATGATGATGATGATATATATATACACACGAAACTAAATGTAGAATATTAAAATCAACTCACATTCTAACTTCCTCTTGTACAGTGGTGAGTCGCATCGGAATACGATATTTAATATGGTAAAGTACACGCAAATGGTATTAACACAGACAGAAATAAGGCGTTGATTTCCAAAAGGTACTAAAGGACATTTTTCACGAAATTGATTTTTTGACAAATTTTGTATTCTAATCATTTAGTTTTATCGAAATCCACTCTTCGATTTCATCTAAACAACCTAAGTCCCTTAAAAATACGATTTAGAAATTCAATTATTTCCAAAAGGTGCTAATTACATAATAAATTTCGTTTCAAATTTTACTAAAACATTTCCTTCCATGATATTAATAATGTAATAAAAAATTCTAAAATTATTCTGTTTTAAAAAATAATCAAATAAATCGTTTTAATAATTAATTAATAAGAGATTTTCGAGCTTCCTGTAAAATTGTCTAAAATGGATAAAGTACCTTTTGGATACTTGTCTCCAACAGATTACCACCTTTTCAGGAATTTAGACAACTTCGTCAAAGGAAAACCTTTTGAAAATGATGATCAAGTGAAAAGTACGTTTTCAGATTTTTTTTCACTTCAAAGCTCAGAGTTTTTCAGTTCGGAAATAAAAAAGTTGGTGTCACGTTGGGAAAAAGGTGTAGAAAAAGAAGGTAAATACTTCGAATAAAATTATCTTGTTTTCATATCGTATTTTTATAATATAATCATCTTGCAAAAAAACAAAACAAAGTTATTGAGGATAAAATATTTCGAAAAAAAATGTTAATAAGGAATGGATATGGTTAAGATCAATAAATGATGACTAAAAATAGGGTCGAATATTTATTGTTGTAAATAATTTATTTTTCATTTCTTAATTGACACTTTTATAATCATTTATTGAAAGGTACCTGAAAAATCTCATTGAGTATACCGTGAAATACTCAATATTAACACAAAAAAAAAGAAGTAAGCAATTGATATATATATATATATATATATATATATATATAATGTGTATGTGCGTAGTTCTATTGCAATGATGTAATTTAATTTAATTTGTTTTGTTTTTTATAAATTAAAAATTATTTGATGCAATTCATTTTTTTTTTTATTGGCTTCAATATTTTAAAAAAATTCAAATTATATAATTTATTTTGGCCAAAATCGAAGAGCTCACCAAATTAAATTGTATGAAAATACTTCCCTTTCTGCTGGTCCAATTTTTCAGACCCGACCAGGACCACTGCGCCTATTTAGACGTTTCAATTTCTGGGGGTTCCAATTTCTCTGGGGTTATTTTCTCAGCGATGAACTCGGGCACGCCTCTTTATCAAGGTCACGATTTCTCAATCTCCCTTGCTAATTTTCCAGGGGGGATTGGCTCGTCTAAACAGCCCTTTACTCAGACCAATTTTACATCCCTCAAAATGACGACAAAATGAAGGATTTTCACCCCCTTTAAACAATTCTGGGACCATCTGCCAGGTTGAACATTAAATGTTAGCTATTCATTGTTTTGCGGATTGAAATAAACTCCTAAAGCCTGATTCTTTTATCTTCATTTCCATTTCCCCAATTTGGCCATTTGTAGAATTTAGTTTCGGTAGAGGTATTTCGCATGTAAAATATACGTAATACGGGTAGCCCTCTAAAAATCTAAATATATATCTAATTTTTAGGATTTAGGAGGTCCTTGCCATCGAAATGATTGTATGAAGGGTTCCGCGAAAAATGTTTGTTGGGAACCACTGCTATAGAATAATAGATAGCAAATTACAAAATTTTATTATGTAATATTTAAATGTCAAATGATGTTTTATGTTGATTCTGATATATATTTTCAGGTTATGGTCATATTGCTCCTAAAACACAGCTTGGGAAAGTTTCGACTATATTTTATGCGATAGTAGGTATACCACTGATGCTGTTGTGTCTGTCCAATATCGGAGACATTATGGCTCACTCTTTCAGATTTCTTTATTGGCGTGTTTGCTGCTACTCATGTACCAGAGAGGAACAAAGTAGGCAAAATTCAAGAAGAAGGCATAGAATGCACTCAGGGTATCATTATCGTTCAATAGTTTCACTCCTTGTAAACATTTAGTAGTTATAGAAATCTTATTTTTTCAAAGAGTTATCAAATCGAAAATCTTGTTTCCTTCCAGGTCATCCTACCGAACTTCATGTTATAATTATAGTTACAGAGAGCTTAAATTTAGAATATCAAGATGTCTGTCATTAATTACTTTTAGCATTTCACTTTCACTTACCTATATACACTGCCGGACAAAATTAAAGGATCACTTACAAATATTTATATTATTATTACATAAGAGATAAAAATAGGAATTCCTTTGTCCCAGACTGGACTTTGTGTTGTATCTTATCAAGTTAATCCTCTACCTGTTTATATTTCCACCCGTTTATGGAGAGTTCAGTTAATCCTCTTCTTTTCTTTCTTCCTATCAATAAATGGTTAGAAAAGATTCATCTTATTGCAGATTTTCTAACATTTAAGAGACTTTAGTTTTTACTTGTGAGTTTAGTAAGAACGTTGTGATGGCCAACAGAAGAGTATTGACCGAAGATGAATCAATTCGTGCTGTTGCTTTGAGTGAAGAAGGGTTTTCTCAAAGGCATATTGAGCTACGGCTCCAGCGGTCACAATCCGTAGTGTCCAGGGTGTTTAACAGGCACCGTCAAACTGGAGGGCATACAAGAAGAGTCGGACAAGGCCGCCCGAGGTCAACTTCCCACCGTGACGAGTGATTTTTGCAACTGCATGCTTTTCAGGATCGCCGATCAACTGGTAACAGTTAGCGTGGTCTCCTCCAGAGGTTCAGGAATGTGCAAATTTCAGAGCGAACCGTGAGAAGACGACTCAACGATTGTGGATTGACCTCCCATCCTTCAGCTACTGGACCTCTTCTCTCCAGGGAACACCGGGTTGAGCGCTTGAGGTTTGCTCGGGAGCACCTAAACTGGACTCAGGAAGATTGGAGCCTCGTATTATTCAGCGATGAGTCAAGATTCTGTCTCCGATCTCCAGATGGACGGGAAAAGGTATGGAGAAGGCGGGGGAGAGGTATGCTCCATGCACTTTTTCTCCAAAGGTTTGGTGGTGGGTCAGTGATGGTGTTGGAGGGGGGGGGCATAAATTTAAACTCCCGTACAGAGTTGGTTCTTGTGAACCGTGGCTCTATAACTGCTGACAGGTACATTAGGGAGGTACTTGAGCTACATGTAATACCTTTCGCCAGAAATATCGCAGGTAACTTTATTTTTATGCACGATAATGCCCGACCTCACGTTGCTCGATCAGTGCAAAATTTCCTCAGACAAGAAGAAATTGACGTTATGGTTTGGCCACCCAGAAGACCAGATATGAACCCAATAGAGCATGTATGGGACATGCTTGGAAGACGTGTCCGCGCCCGAGACCCACAAAATTTGGCAGATTTAAGGGAAATGTTAGTGGAAGAGTCGAACAACATCCCAGAACAACATGTAAGAGCCCTGGTCGCTGGAATGGGCAGGAGAATGGAAGCAATTATCAGAGCTAGAGGTGGGAATACCAATTATTGATCGTTTTCCTCGAATTCTTCCTTTTTATTCAATTTTGTTATTTAATTTCATTTCAAAGATTTACTTTTTCATTTTGAGACTGTAGGACATATTTATTTTTTAATTTGTTTTCCTATTAAACATTTCTAGAAAAGAATTTAGTTTTTATTACCCTTATAATAAAGTGTGACTTCCAAAGAAAAAAGAATATTTTCAAAAATACCCTATACAGTTCAGTAATTTCAAAATATTGAAGTGATCACTTAATTTTGTCCGGCAGTGTATGAAATATATAGTAAGGGAACTATTACGATAGTAAAGATTTTCGATTTCCAGATTTCAACGAAATACGCGCTTTAGGGTCCTCTTGAGTCTAAAAGCAAGTCCCGCAAAAAGGTCTGTGTATATGGCAAGCCCAGTAGGAAACGAAAAGGTGTACGAAACTAAAATTTCATATTTGAGACAACTATACGCCCGAGATGTTACAGCAACTTTTTCACTAAAATTGGCTGACCGGGTGTGGTACTATATCCCATGCATTCTGCACCTTGTTACGATTTATTCCAAAACGGCTCAAACGATTTTGATTAAACTTACTATATCGATGTAAAACACGGAAACCATACAACTAAATACAAGTGTGTTAATAAAAACCGGTAAAGAAATAGGACTCGAATTAAATACCGACAAGACGAAATATATGATTAGTAGCAGAAACGGTGGCGATCTTGGTGATATTGATATATCAGGACATACTTTTGAACATGTAGAGAAATTCAAGTATTGGGTACAATGATAACTAGAAAAAATGAAATCCAGGAAGAAATAAAGTCCTGATTAAAGGTGGGAAATGCGTGTTATTATTGAGTTGCTAAGTTACTTAGTTCGCGGCTTCTATCTAAAAACTTAAAGGTTAGAATTTATAAAATTATTATTCTTCCGACGGTTCTTTACGGATGTGAAACGAGACCGCTTACTTTGAAGGATGAACAAAGGCTTAAGGTTTTCGAAAATAAGGTACTGCGTAAAATATTTGGTCAGAAGAGAGATGAGGCCACTGGGGAGTTTAGTAGGTGGCAGAACGCGGAATTACGGAACTTGTATCCTGTGAATATAATTGAGTTGATAGCATCGCGGAGACGCAAATGGGCGAGTAAAGTTGTTGGGCTCGATGAGGAGCAGATTCCGAGAAAGTTGGTATTCGCTGATCCGACTGGTAGACGTCCGAAAGGAAGACCGGAGCGTCGATGGGAGGATTGCGTTAAAGGTGATCTCGGGGGCTTGGGCTTGAACGGTGAACATTGGACGAGTCTGTGTAGACAGAATTTGGTGGTATCGGCATCGAACCTTCGGGTTCGGGATGCCTATTATTATTATTATTATTATCGATGTAAAACTTAATGGGCTTTAATATGATATAAGTTTCATTCTGAATGAAATAGTCTGACAGGGCTTGAATGGCGATTTTTTGTATTTTCTTACTATAAAGTACTCTTATCTTTGTACATTCCAAAAGATTAACCGTATCATCTCATTAGCTTTGATGAAAAACGGTTTAATAAACAAGTTGGACGAATTTGATGACCAACTAAAGGATAAAAGAGCAAACATATTTTATTATTAAATTTTTGGTTTTTCGGTAATAAGAAAATTAATATAGACGTATAATATACCGTTGGAAAGAGAAAGATCTTATAAGCAATATCGTCTTATGAAGAAGGTTGTATAATGCAATGTAAAGTGACGAATAGGGCATAAACTTATCACTGATTATTATCCGTCACAATTTAATATAGTTATATTATTCAATCTAAACCATATGTTCCCAACGAAACTGAATTCACATTTTATTTAAATTAAAATAAAAACTTTAAGTTTATGTAATAGCTCTTAAATTGATTTTAATAGTCGAAGAAAGTGAAAGTCGTGTGTTCCCCACACCGGATTTTTTAGGCTGACAAATCATACGCGTAAATCGTCGGTACACAAATTTAACATGACTCAATAAACTTAAATATTTTATATAAATAATTATAGAAATGTATGGCACAAATGAAAATATAAATTAAAGAAATCGTATTGATATTCAGGAAGGGACCAACGTTATGACTCCCACTGCGACGACCGCACAGGACGCGCTCTGGGGGGTCCTTAAATATTTAAATAAATTACAGCTATACACAAACGTAGAATTTTAATTTCATATTAATTCTTTATTTTTACTTTCACTTACCTATATATGAAATAAATAGTAAGGGTGATGAGTAAATGAATTAAATAGTATTGCGATCGTGAAAATTTTCGAATTCCATTTTTGAATAGAATTACAGGTTTTAGGGTCCCCTGATTCCAAATAACCAAGTCCCGCAAAAAAGGTCTGTGTGTGCGAGTAGTAACTTCCGGGCGAAAACGAAAAGTCCTGTGAAACTGAAATTTCATATATTTGTTTTCCGGTTGGCGCGACAGGCCTTGGAGGCCCTTGGCCGCACGGTATGGTTTATATTCCACCCCTCGATATTTGATGACATTTTATAGGGTAGGGTCATCACTCCCTACGCCTATTTTTGTGGGTGGCTATCAATTAGCTGACAGGTCCCACATACCCGGGGGAGATTGTGAGATTGTGTATGCTTGAAAAAAGTCCTCCTGGGACTGGGATTCAAACTCACAACTTCAGCGTGGTAGGCTAGCGCGCTAACCACTCAGCCACGGGCTCCCCATTCATTAGAAATTTCATATTCAAGGCAACTATACGCCCGGGATGTTACAAAAACTTTTTCTTCAAAATAAGCTGACATTTCAAGATAAGGAAGATGTACTTTATACCATGCATTTTGCACCTTTTACGATTTTCCCGAAAACGGCTCTAACGATTTTGATTAAACTCTCTATATCGATGTAAAATGTGATGAGCTTTAATACCATGAAAGTTTCATTCTGATTGAAACAGTCTGTCAGGGCTTATATGCCGATAATTCAAATTGTCTTCCTCTAAACTACCTTTAATTTTGTACATTCCAAAAGATTAAACTTATCATCTTAATGACATTGATAAAGGACGGCTAAATATACAAGTTGGACAAATTTGATTAATAACTAAAGCATAAAAGACCATAACTATTTGTTAATGTAATTTTTATTTATTTGATAATAAGAACAGTAATACAGACGTATAATATACCGTTGGAAAGATAGATTTTAGAAAAAATATCATCTGGTACACAAAGTTGTAAAAGGTATTATAAAGTGACGAATAGGGAATACAATTATTACTAATTAAAACTTTAATATATTAATATTATTCAATCTAAATCATATATTTCCAACTAAAGTGAATTCACGTTTTATTAAAACCAATTTGTTTTCAAATTAAAGTATAATTGATAGTTTTAAAATTTATTTTAACTGTTAAGTTACGTGAAAGTCGAGTGTTGCACGCACCAAATGTTTTTATTGATCTTTTTCCCAGTATAAAAAAGGAATACACTAAACATACATAATGCTGTGCCAAAGTAGACCAGTCTCTTAAGTAACCACCTGATAACATAAACATAGGATATAAACGCATTAATAAATAATTAAAAAAATGTATAAAGACTTTCTCAACATGAAAAATAAAAAACTACAACAAATATATCTTTCTTGTTTGTGTACATACCGTCTTGTACTAATCAATTCCATCTTAAAGATTACCCGTAAGTCCAGGAACTAGATACAAATTAAATAATAGTAGGTTTTTATGAGAATAATGTGGGATTGAGGTTTTAAATTAAGAGAATAAAAAAACTTGACAACTTTTCTAGACCCTCGAAATAAAATTTCACTTGTTTAGGATTGATAAACTACAATAACGCGTTTTCTGAATCCCTTAGCCCGTTAAATTTTTGTTAGCCAAGTAGTGGTCCGGGTGTCTAAAAATATTTGGCTTATCGAGTTCCTCAGCAAGTTTTTGAACAGTTTCCTACGTTTTTCTTTTACTAAACCTCGCAGAATCAAAACATGTCTTTCCACGACCAAATTCCAGGGTGAAGTTTCCCTCTTGAAATATTTCGAGCCACCGTAGAGTGGATCACTCACTAATACTGCCTTCGCTTCACAATGCGTTGATATTTCGTCAACCACCCTATAATATTCGTGCGTGTTAGATGAGAGTTGTTTATAATTACAAATAAAATAAGAAACTGGTGAGTTTTTGTTTTTGAGCGACACTCGATTTTCACATACCGCCTTTCTTGAAATCATATTCTAAATATAGTTAGATTTGAATAAAAATAATATATTTTCGATGCAAAGTGTAAGTAAAGTGTTTTACTTCCATTCTCAAGGTTTGTAGTAGGTTCTTAAATCCAGTAGTTTAAATCACAGAGAGGGGTGATACCTCTAATAGTAGTGATGTTCCCAGGGAGACTGTTTTATTGAATTCGGCATTATTTATATTTTTGGAAAGGAAATAAATAAATATTTATTTAAAACGCTTAAGTATTGAGTTGATATATGTATGAGCACCCTAAACTAAAGAGGAATATACTGTACGAGAGAAAATACTGAACAAGCTTTTAACCATACCAGATATTTAAATAAATCTGCCAGTCCTAAGTCTGGAAAAAATGGGAAGGAAGGTTTTGTTCGAGTAAATCTATTTCCGTGATATTGTGTCTGTGTAGTGAGACAAGCGCAGGAGTAAGATCTTATAAACATTTTGGTAATCTAACTGCTATCAAACAGAGTGTGGATAGAGCACTAGTTTCCTGTTTTACGGGTCCTGGGTTCCAATCTCTGTTGTGGCACAATAATTATTTACTCCGTTATTTCGACCCTTCTGGGGCACATCCAGCCTCTGTAAAGTGGGCACCAAAAAATTGGGAAAAACAACTCGCAGTGAAGCGCGTCCTCATTGCAGCATCGATCTGGTCTAGAAACAGTACGAATCTATATATATACTAAACCCAAAACCCTTCATGGGTTGTGAGGTACAAATAGTTTTATTTTTATTATTTAGTTTAATATACAAATAGTTTTATTTTATTATTTTTATTTATTACAAATAGTTTTACTTTTAAAAGATGGTACAGAAGAGAACCATCGTGATTAAATTATTATTATTTTTTTTTTTTTTTTTTTTTTTTTGGTACAATCATGCTATATTCTACCTCTCATCGCTCAACATGTTTTATTTCCACCTTCTATTTAATCGATATTTTCAAATGCATGGCCGTATAGTGGTTCATATATAATAGATAAATTTCAAATTTAAAGCTTCTCTGAATCGCAATGCTTGAAACATGTTTTTTCCTCAGGACCTTTGGTAATAGAATTCAATTCAGAGTGAATATCAAGCAATTCGAGTTTGGGTGCTAGAAAGCAATCCACACCTGTGCACATGTTGGCAGAAGCTTTATTTCAACATCCGTACGCAATTGCAGGACTAAACCAAAGTATCAGCTATCGCAGGGAAATTTTCACACCAAAGAGACGCAAAGTTATTACTAGGGAAGCAACTCATCCCTTTCCCAAAAAAACGAGTCCCAGGTGGAAGACAAATGAGGTCCATTCTGTTTCCTGGCCTCCGGTTAGACATCGGTATCTCATTATGATGAAAATTTTTGTATAATAAATAACTATTGATAAATAAAAACAAATGTTTTTGTTTATGAACTTTATTCGGTTCATACAGTTTATTTTTTTTATTTATTATTATTTTTTATTTTTTTAATTATGCCTTCCCATTTCGACTTCCGCTATAAGGGATCTGGCAGCCCAGTACCACTCCGATCTGGATGGGGTTTCAACTCTTATTTTTTGTAATCGGGGGCATACTTCTAGATGCGCTGCATCCATTTCACTATTTGCATGACAAAGGCAGCAAAGCGGAGACTCTACCACTCCGATCCGATGCAAGTGTTTTGCGAGGTAGTCATGGCCAGTAATCCCTCAGAACTGTGCAACAACATCTTTTCTCTTCAAATCTAATGGTATTCGTTCTTCTTCTATAAGGAGTTTGGCCCAGTGCTTGTTGATCGAACTGAGCCTTTGGGAGTCCGTTAGTAGAGCATGATATGCCCTCTTAACTTCATCCCTAGCTCTACGATTGGAAATCCGATTGTCCAACTGTTCCGAAGCTGCACCTTCTTTTGCAAGCTTGTCGGCTACTTCGTTCCCATAGATACCACAGTGGCCGGGTACCCATTGAAAAACCACCTGCCTATCTTGTTGAAGCAGCTGTTCAATTTTTAATTGGCAGTTCACAACGTCATTTTCTTGAGATGCAGTTAAAAAGAATTAATTAAACGTACTGAATATACAACTAATGCCATAGTCCAAAAACTGAGGTTAACAAGTCAAATAATTATATATTAAAATTACCAATAATGAATATCTTAATTTGAGTATAAATGGAATTAGGTATCTTATCAAGATAAACAGTTCAATTATTGTGCTCACTCTGAACACTTATTTGTCTAGAATTATCTCATTTACTCATAATAAAATTAAGCTCCAATGCTATACTGATATATAACTTGTACACGTAACCGCGACAATCAGAAATAATTCACAAATTGATTTAGGCCAATCGGTTCAAATTATTAATCAGCTTCAGCCGGACTCTAACCCGTGGCCTTGAGATCAGTATATATGTGCCCTATCCACAAAGCTACCCTTCTCCATTCAAAGAACTTAAGAAGTTTGGTGTGATAAGAGAGCTATCAATTATGGAATCACTATTTTGATTTATTAACTTTAATGGTGAATATTTTTATTCTTTTCATTATTATGGTTTTTTGTTCTAACATATAATCTTATTAGATCCTTAGATAGAGCGTGTAGAAAGAGACTGTTGACGATAGCATTTATAATCCTTTGTGATATAATTGCTCTCATCAATTTGTTATAGCCATCAATAGTTAAGCCTAATATACAAGGTTTGTTATGACATAGCCTGGAACATCCATCATGCCTTATTTTCATGCAAATTTATATAATTGTATTATCTTTTTTTTTTTGTATTATTTTTCTTTTATTTACAACTTATTATTTTTTGTTTTTTCCATTAAAACCTCAATCATTTTTCAACTGCTTTTTCCTATCCTTCTCGATTTCTTTTACATAACATTACAGAGCAGGGGTAGAAGAATGGGCTTTATTTTATTCTTCCAATAATTTATTATAAAAAAATCAACAATCAACGTTCCTCGGCTTTTCCTCCACCTTCAAGATCTTCTGAAAACATTAATCAACAATAACCACAAACCATTAAACTACAAACAGAGTTTTTTTTTCTAAATGTTATTTAAAAAAAAAAAAACTAAAATATAATTGTAAAACTTTTATACGTTTACCTGTTTTTAAAAACTCATTAGGTACGAATCGAACAATATTAATTTCGCCATTTTATTTATTAAATAATTAAAAAGTCCAAAACTCAATTTCTAAGGAGAAGGCACAGTCCCAATATCTTTGTCTCCCTACTGAATTTGTTTTAAATCATTTAATAACATATTTATACACATTCCCCGGTTTTTCAAAGATACCCCTCATATGTTCTATATTGTTAATTTTTGTATTGAATCAGCATAGTGGTAACTAATGTTTCTTGAGTAAGTTTTATTTTAATTATATATATTCTAATATTTTCATATTGTGATTATTTTCATTTCTCATTTCAATTTGTTTCGAGGTTTCTCCTATAAAACCCATATTTCTAGGCCTGTTATTACTTTAATTGTTAAGTTTTATGATAATATTACTATCAATCATTACATTTTGCGACTGAGTTTTGCACTTGCACTAGTCTGTATTATCGGAATGTCCATGGGCTCATTACTTGATATTAGCGTAGGCCAGTGGGAGTAAGAGGTCAACTTAGGCGTGAATCTGTCATCGTCCACATTGCTGACCTTGTGAGAATGGCTGGAGGTGATCGTAAGATACAATGTCATAATGAATTTCGCCATCACAAATCGATGACGCAAAAAAGATGCAGTACAATATGCTAGCTCTCATAGTCATGACTGGGTCCATCCTTCTGCTCAAATTATTTTAAAATGTTAGTATCAGGTGGAGGGAGCTATTTGTATTGGTGAAATAACTCCAAAGGGCAGTTATTTCTGTAGTTGCACAATGAGATTGACTCATCAACTGTCGTAATTGTTAATAATAACATTTTAAACATTTATATATTAAAGACTCCCTTTGTCTCTTAAAATATTAATATTTATCATAAATACAAAGTAGGCTCGCCGATTGCCGCTTATCTTAGACTTTCCTATGCAAAAAAAGATGGTCCATCTCCGACAGCCTTGGTAATGGTTATCTTAAGACATTCGCACTAGATACCAACTCTTACCTGGACCCAATAGTTCGACAAAAGACCGTACCTACAGAAACAATTTTGACAAGATAAATATTAAACGATAGCCATCTACCACAATACAATTCTTTTCTTGAGTTCCTTGCCGCCTTTTGGCATCCCCTATACTATCCCTTCTTATAAGTACCTCCCTAATTTTAGAGGCGGTAGCATTCCATTTCTAGATTTCAATCTGTCATTAAATAGTTATGGTATGTTATAGAACTAAGAATCTTATGTTCCAAATGTCCCTTTTTCATTATAAATAAATTTTATTTTATATATAAAATATATATATATATATATATATATATATAGTTATATTATTATTATAGTCATTATTCCCCCTGAGGAGAGAGACTGAACTGGAATTCATGATATGATTTTATTACTCTTTGCCCCCCAATACCACTTCATCTCAGAATGTTCCTTTTTTCCTCTCATCTGTCCATTTTTTTTTTTTTTTTTTTTCAAAGTTGCCGCAATAGTATTTGTACAAATTTTGTATTTTTAGTTGCATATATACATATTTTTTATTTTGAGTAATTTACTTTAATTATAAGTTTTGATTCATATTTTCTTCGCTCAACATTTATTCTTTACAAAAGTTTCCGCCTGGGCCATTTTCAATAAATCCATTCTTTTGTCCAATTTATATATATATATATATATATATATATATATATATATATATATATATATATATATATATATATATTATATATATATATATATATATATATATAGTCATTAATAATAAAAAAAACGCATTAGGCTATTGTCAGCTTCTGTAATCCAATCCTTGAAAATGGTCTGGAGCGAACGTTGGAAAAAAAAGAAGCTAAATAAAGAAAATATAGTTCACATGTATCAATAAACCTTTAAAATTATAAATAAAATTTACTTCAGTTCATTTTATTTCAAGTAGTGATTTATTAACTTTTAATACTAGAGTGTTTCTATTACAACTATTCAAAATCAAAATCAATAACATTCGGGGATCTTCTTTATAAATGCCAATGCCATCCACTTATCTATTCTTTTCCAGCCAAACTATTGCCTTATCTAGTTCTATTTCAACATCCTGTTTCAGCCAGTATATGGTTGGTAAACCACACTCATACAACAGCAATGCTTTCTGAGCCCTTGATTGATCGCAACATAGTGTCGGGCACCTTGAGAGTGTCTGCCATGATCATCGCTTTGGTATGGCATTACTGCTGGATATAGGATGAACATATTACTTCATTAATAGATGAACTAGGCTGTCTCCCTCCCTCCTTCCATCTCTCTAATAGGTACCCGTTGCATGAAAAATAATCAACTCCACAATAAATAGCTTACTTAGACATGACGATATGATTCAGATATGACCGTAACCTTCCAAGGGAAGTTCTGCAATCTTCGTATCATATGCGAAATATGGGGCCATCACAAGTTGGAGAGAAACAACTCTACAAACAGGGTATTTTTTTTTTTTTTTTATCACATGTAGCATAACTAAATGGGTTTACACTGCAACAGTTAACAAAATTTTGGTTTTGAATTATAAAGAAGCAGAAGACTGGGAAATAATTGGAGAAGAAGAGATAAAAAATCAAAAGCGGATTCGGCGAGGAGGAAATGGTTCATATGGAAGATATTCAAGGTCAAAGCTGCCAGCATACGACATAAGAGAAGGTAAGATCAGAAATTTCACCAAAACATTAATTTAAATATATATATCCAAAAGAAGATCAAGGATATTTTAAACAGTCCTAACGCATACATTTTTATATTTAAGTTAATAAGCTGGTTTGCCCAAATAAATATATATTCTTGTGGTATGTTTCCTACTATATATTCTAGCACAGCTTATATTGGGTTGTAATAAATAACAATAAACTCAGATAACTCATTTTAAATGTCTAAATCATTGGTAAAAATCTATTGGTAGGACTTTATGGCCAAACTCCTTTGATTTATTCAAAAACTGTAATGATAAATCATAATCAAATATGAGGTCAGGCGTTATCTTGTAGAAAAATAGGTCCTTTCCTGTTTACCAGTGCCGGCTGTAGCGTGCTCAACTTTTGACGAATAAGGTAAATTTCCAGGGAGTATGATGTTGAATCAATTGTTTTTCCCTTCGGTAGAGAAGAAAAATGAATGACCCTAGCCATAGACCACCATAAAGAAACCATCAACTTTTTCGGATGGAGATTCTGTTTTGACTTGTTCCCGGGAAGCTGATCAGCGTCTAACAATTTTCTGATCGGCGTCGATTGTCGTACATGATCCATTTTTCGTCAAAAGTTAATAAGCGCCAGGGAAATGATTCGTTTCTATGACGAACAAGCAAAGAAACACACGTCTTTTGATTTTTAAACTGCTGACGTTCGTGAGCTAGCATGAGACCCATAAATCGAGATTTTTTTGTCTTTTCCCACGATTCTAAATTGATCATCGTAATCGTTTCCTCTTCAACCGCTGTTCGGTGTGAGGATCCTGCCTGTAGAATCTGGCCCATATGTCTCTTTCCTGTGCCAACTCCATTCTCCTACTCCAGTCTATCCCGCGCCTCCTGCATACTTCCTTTACACCGTCCTCCTAGGAGATGCGGGGTCTTCCTCTGGGCCTTTTTCCTTCTGTGCGGGTCTCATACGTCTTCCTGGCACTTCTCTCCGGATCCATCCTAAGAAGATGTCCAAACCACCTCAGTTAGTGTTCCTCTAGAACGGTCTCCGCCGGTTTGACATCAAGGTTAGCCCGTATAGTGGCGTTCCGTATCCTATCTCTCCGTGTCTTTCTCTCTATTTTTCGGAGATACCTCATTTCCATGGCCTGGATTTGGCTCCTATGTTTTGAGGTAAGAGTCCACGATTCTGAGGAGTACGATAGGATAGGAAGAAATGTCGATTTATATACGGCTAATTTGGTCCGCTTTGACACCTCTCTTCTCCCTAGAAAACCTCGCCTTACCATACAGAACATCCTCCCTGCCGCTCCAATTCTCTGGGCCACTTCTTCGTCTATGTAGCCATTCTCATTGAGATGAGCTGCCAGATATTTGAAATTTTCGACCTGCTCTAATCTCTGTCCTCCAGCCCTTATTATCCTTCGGGGTTTCTTTCCAATTCTCATGCATTTAGTCTTCCCCAGATTAATCTTCATATTTATTCTGGATAATTCCTCTTGTAGGACATTTATGTTATGTTGGAGGTCTCAATCATTGTCAGCTAGCAGGACGAGGTCGTCAGCGAAAGCTAATAGGAAATATCTGGTGGGGTGGAGGTTTCTGTGCCCTAGCTGGAATTTCCTCATTATAGGCTTGGCTCTCCTTAGTGCCAAGTCCAGAACCACAATGAAAAGTAATGACTCAGGCTACAGCCCTGCCTTATTCCCAATGCCGTCTCGAATTCTTTTGAAATGTGGTTTCTGGTTCTGACCACATTCCTCATCTTTTTATAGAGACTCATCACCGCCAAGGTTGTTCCACAGTTTACCCCCCTGCTCTGACAGTGACATCTCTATATCTTCTTTCTTCACTCTGTCAAAAGCTTTCTGGAGGTCTACGAAGCAGATGGAGAGCTCTTTATCCTTCTCGTTTTTTATACTCTATGTACATTTAACTAGAAAAAAAACTTAACTCAAATATAATGTTAAATTTGATTTGTTTTCATTTTTTTTTTAGCTTACAAATTTAAAAATTAGCCAGTTGACAATGTCTGGTGAACAACTTTTTAAAAATAAATGAGGATATATCTAAATATTTAGGAATCCACCAACACCAAATAATTCATAAATCATTAATACAGGAGATCCAATTCATCCTTCATATTTATCAGATGGTCAATTATTTAATATTCAGTAAATCATTAATGAAAAATGGCCAATATACAAGAATAGAAACGTACATTATTGTTCAAATAAGCACTAAATTATTTTAAATTTAAATTTGTCAAACCTTTCCGAATTCTTATTCTAAGAAATAATGAACTAATAAGAAAAACCAAATTAGGGTTAAAACTGAGGATTAATGTTAATGAAGAATGGTTTTATATAATAAAATTATATAAGGTATAGTTCTCTGCTACTACTTCCCAACATAGAAGTATTTAAAAACTCAAGACTGCTCTATAAATCATATTTTTTAATTTTCAGGCAACCAAGAGGTGCAGCATTCAGTTTTATATAACAAGTATGCTATTGAAAATGAAGATTATAACAAAGGTAAAAAATTAACTTTAATTATTTTAACTTGGTTGTTTTAGTTTTTAAAAGTAAAAGTAGAAAAGATTTGTCACATAGTTACTAGTTCATTTAATTTGACCACTTTTTAAATTAATCTGTTTATTTTTGTTTTCAATGATTTGCTATTTGGTAAGGTAGAAAGATCTGAAACTCTGAATTTTAATATTGCTTTATTACTTTCTAAATTGTCAAAACTTTCAAATGAATTTAAAATAAAATAAATTAAAAACATATATATACAAATATCAATTTAATTAATTCTTTTTGTAGCATAAATCACTTTGATGATACGCAAACTCTGCAATGCCATTTTGTTTAACCTTCAAAATTCCTCAGTGTTTCATCTCTCTGGTATACCCAAACTTTCATGCAAAACCCTTTAAGTGTTGTTCTTTCTCTAAGTTATTGAATAAATTTTAAATGTATCAAAAAAGTTTTTACTGTAAATATTCGTTTAGCCATAGATTGTAAGTAAAACTAAAAGTGGTTATCAACAAAGAAAAATAAATCTTAGAAAGTTTACTTAGTATGATTCAAAAATAGATCCTAACAATTGTTATATAGGTTGAATGAACACATTTACACAGGCTGAAGTAGTAAATATATATATGTTCATAAAAAGGTACAGACATGCGCTCGCATGCAATCACTCAATCACGTGCACGTACACACACACAAATATATAATTTGTAAACAAAAAACAATATCAGGCATCAATAATTTTTCTGTCTTTTTCCAACCAGCTGCCACACTTCCAATGCACAAAGAAATAGAGCATGATGAACATGGAGTTGCTGGCAAGCTGAGAGGAGCAGGTATTTAGCAAAAATGAAACATATTAATAAAAGTGGGTAATGTATTAAGTTTCAGATCAGTAAATGACATATCAATATTTGTAGAAATGACAAAATATATTGATTAAATTTTGAGGTATTATATACACACAGTGAAAAAAATATGCATTTGGTATAATAGGTCCTTTGACGTTTGATAACACTTTCTTCAACAAATATCTCAATGATATGAAAATCCACTACAATTTGATTGTGCTTTAAATTCTTAAAACATATATCATTATTAAACATCATTCACTATTTTGAAATATGTCATTATATAAAATGGAAATCTGTCTCATTTTTTAAAAGGATTTATCAAAGAAAGCTGTCTAAAGCTATTTATTGTTGTGTTTTTTTCAAATGACTAATCATAAAAAAAACATTTTATCATTCTTTGTTATGCCCTAAATAATCAATTATTGTCCTTTAAACAACTATTTTCTCTTAAATCATAGAAGTAAGATTTAAATGAAGTTACTGTAAAAAAACATCAATAAGATACAAAAACTTATGTACCAATTCATATTAATTTTATATTGCATGAATGTTTAAGGAGGATTAATAGATGTGATCTGCAAATGATTAAATTTTATATAGTAGTATGTTTTCATACAGACAAAAAAATTTATATAATATAAAATATTTTGTTTTTTAAAGGAAATTTTGGAAGACGGTCGACAGAGCATTTGAATACTAGCCCAAGAATAATGAGTCCAATGGGTTTCATCGTTCCAAGACAGAATCAATCAAAAGTAAGAGATTACTATGACTATAGTGAAGAAACTTGTAATCCTCCTATCAAACCAGTTCCTATTTGGCTATGCGTTTTTTTGGTAGTCAGTTATATAGTGGGTGGTGCATTTTTATTCTCTGATTGGGAAGACTGGGGCTACGCTGATTCTGCTTATTTCTGTTTTATTACTCTGACAACAATCGGTTTTGGGGACTTTGTACCAGCTCAACGGGTAACTAATAAAAATGGTGAGATGAGTATCGCATTATGCTCTCTTTACTTGTTATTTGGTATTGCACTACTAGCAATGAGTTTTAATCTTGTTCAAGAGGAAGTTATTACTAATGTTAAAGCTGTTGCTAAACATTTGGGTATAATAAAAGATGATGGAGAATACATTGATTGATATTTTAAGTCATGTTCTTTATTAATTTATTTGACATTTCATTTGATTTTTTCAAAAATTAAATGAAGGCTAATGCTCATCATGTCATATATTTACATTAAAATATTTAATAGTATAGTAATAAAAGATTAAGAAAATCTTCCATAAAACCAACTTAAAATAAATGTAAAAAATATTTATGTTTTATAAAATAAAAAAAGGCCTTATAGCTAACTATTTTTAAGTAAATTTATTGAATATTTGTTAATCTTTAATTTAAGATGTAAGTAAATAAAATTAACATGTTTTTAAAATTACTTTATTTCTTTGAAGTTAACAGTTTTTTCAATTTAACACAAGTATAAAGATCCTTTTAACTCCAGTCATCAAGTTATTTTTTTTTTATACTTAACTAGATTCCTGTTCATAGACATATTAAATCATACTAATAATTGGAAGGATCCTAATTTAAAAAATTAGCATATATATATATATATATATATATTATATATATATATATATATATATATTTTGTATTTTTTTTTTTTTTCATCTTTAAGTATGATGTGTTAAATTATAACTTGTTATATATATTTTTTAACCAGTGGTTCTATTTAATTTACTTTCAATTAAAAAATATATATAAATTAGCCAAAAATGAAGGAATATTACCCAACTCTGGATACTATCCACTGACTTTAAATTAAAGACATCAAGAGCTCTTCAGTATCAGGTAGGAGATGGGGATAAGCCATGTGTAATCACAGGAAAAATATCTATTAACAATTAAATATTCAAAACAGCCATAGACAAAGAGATCCTCTCGCATTTGTTCTTTTCTTTAACGCAGCACAACAGGCGGCCATGGGATTAGTTGGAAGCAAAAATATTTTCAATCAGATGACCCAAGTAAAACAAATTATGACATTAAGATTGGAAAATCACAATCTAGTATTCAGTGAAGTTTGCAAAGGCTTCAAATGGAAACAAACTTATTACCATAAAAACTAAATGGAAATAAGACAAATTGTTGATACTAAATATTATGCCGACACCACTATGTGGCAGGTATAGGTACTTTAAAGGTGGTTTATAGCTTCCATTTATAGTTATACTTCGGCCTCATTTGCCATAAACAAAGAGCTAAAAAGTAAAATTGAAAAACAGTAAAACGTTTTGCACTACAAAGCAATGATTTTCTCACCTTCATAGACATATGCACGTCAAAAAAAGTGTGTAAAATACAACAATTCTGGTTTAAGATTTTATTCATAAACATATTAATTTAAAACAATAACAAAATATTGAATTCTATAAAAATATTTTTCTTCTATATACATATCATGTAGAACACCATATTATTATGACCTGAAAACAGAAAATAATATGAAGTACCATGAATATAAAACAGATCAAGAAAGTTAGTTTTCATTAAGTTATACAAAAGAAAGATAATTGTTAATATAAAATACAGTTAATAATTCCACTTTATAACATATATTCATAAGTTATTAAATAAATATTAAACCTAAAGAATAAATATAAAAGCTAATAGTTAAAACTCTGTATAAATAAATAAAAACACTTTTAAACCTACCTAAATAACAGAAAGAAGCCAAATCAAATATGACCACCTTCTTTAAGCTTAGTAACTAATGTATCCACATCAGGTAATATTGCTCCAGCTTGTCTAGTAGGTGGATCAGCAACACTGACAATTTCTATTCTTGGAGATATGTCAATTCCTAAATCTTTTGGTGTCACTTTTTTAATTGGCTTCTTCTTGGCTTTCTAAAATAAAAACAACTACTGTCACATTCAATGAACTAAAAGAACAATAAGAGGGGTACTCACAATCTTGGTTTTATCATGTTATTTGTGTATTTCATAGAGTTTCTACAGTAAAACAATAAAAAAACCACTCAATAACAGGTACAGTATAAGAAACATAATTGTATTTTATAAATAGTGTTACACTGTTATTTTATCATCTGTATCTGTCACAGGTTTCTGTTTTGTCTATGGATTTATTCTTATGTTAGGTGTTTAAGGTTTTTAGGCTGTTTCAGGTAACAAAAAATTGTTTATAGAATAAAATAAATATTATTGAAATTTATAACAGTATATAACCCTATTCGCTATCTACATTACTGACCTCCTTCTCCTTATCCACCACTCTAAAAACCACCTCTATGCTGACGATTTCCAAATATACCTCTCCTTCCCACCTTCCGACCTATTACCAGCTACAAAAAGACTACAAGAGGACATAATAAGCCACTGTACTGAAGTCAATAAGTTAAGGTTAAATGTTGAAAAAACAAAAGCCATTGTAATAGGATACCATCACCTCCTGAAAAATGTTCCACATATCCCTACTCTGTTTCTAAATAGCAATCCTATAAAGTTCCCCCCGACTATCAGGAAACTGGAAGTAACCTTCGACCAAACTCTATCCTTCAAAAATCATATTTCCGAAATCCATCGTTGTACCATTTCAACCTTAAAGCGACTGTACTCCCTTTGTCACCTATTCCCACTTAAAATCCCTGAAAACTCCTCATTACCTCTCTAATATTTCCCCACTTCACCTATTGCTGTACGGTATACGGTGGTGTGTCTGGGAATCTTGAGGTAAAAAGAAAACACTTAATTAATAGCTTTGTTTGATTCATCTTCGGGATCCCTAGATACACCTCTGTATCCCAATTTTATGGCAAAGTGAAAGGGCTGAAAGGTTAATCCAATCGTCGCAAGTATTTCCTTGCATCATTACTTTACCAAGTTATCCAATTCTGCTGTCCATCATACATTTTAGACCTCCTACAATTCCTACCAATCCTGTTGTACACGCTCCAGGCCTTCAGCTTTATACAGTACGGCCCACCAAACTGCACATTTCGACAAATCCTTTCCCATTCGATCCTCAGTTCTATGGAATTCTATCCTTCCTTTCATCTGTCACTCCAATTCTCTTTCTACCTTCAAATCCCACATATTTAATAACTTAATGAATATCCAGGCTAAATAGAATTGTAAATAAGCTTTTTTTATTTTATTTTTTTGTTGTTGTTTTCTTCTCATTTAAATATGTCTATTTTATATCAGTAATTATTAACTTTCTTATATGTATTTAATTTACTCTAAGATTCCAAAGCCCTTTTTGTACATTCTGTATATTTTATTCTAAAGGGACATGTCTTAGGATAATAAAGTATTTATTTATTTATATGATACTGCATCAAGTAAATATGAATATAGATAAATTTACTTGAAACCACCAAATGGTAGGAATCTGATCAGAATTTTAATTGAGAAGATCATATAGTCATCTTCTTCTCAGACCCTTTAGAGGATTACCAGAAATTAAATGGATTGAAACTAACGGATTAGAATGGAAAAGGAGTTTGTCAAAGTAAGATTGGTACCTGGTTTGCACCAAACATCAACATATGGAACATTAAGGTCATTAAGGATTATTTTATTCCTGACAAAAAAGCATAGAGGATTTTACGAAGAATTTTGGATTGGAAAGAATGGATGCAAGTGGATTAGGTGAAGCCCTGAAGCTTAACTCAGAACAGTCCAGGGAGGCCTTAGACCAGGGAAGGTTAAAGTGTCCATCTAGTGAGTGTTGAATTAAATCCAAAATCAGCGAGCATTTAACAGAATTATGTCTTATAATAGTTATTGATAAATAAAACACCTATCAATGACACAGATCACCTGTTGATTAATGGCTACCATAACTGCTATAGAAGGCATAGAATCACAGGTTTAAACCCAGCAGATGGGTCTAGGAGTTTTTAAAGGGAGTAAATTATTCTTAGTTAGAATAGAGAGACATACCATGTCTCAGATTTGTGACTGGAGATGTTAAGAGATAATAATTAATGGTTGCAGGAGTAGAGATGTTTAAGACACGAGTTACTGAGGTTTCTACTATATAGGTAAGAACATAGTGTTTCAATTTGTTAAAAGTCAGTAGATGGATAAGAACTTCTTTAAATGTAAATTGTTTGTGTTATATCTGGATGTTTGAAAGTTTAGGTTATTAGTTTAGTTTTAGGAATTAAGTAAAAATATTTTTTGTATGTAACACATTGACCAAGAACAACTCTGGGTTCAGAAAATTCTTATTTTGTATACCCAACCACTGTTAAGTAAATATTTGACACAGAGTGGAAAGACCATAAATATAAGAACAACTTTTATGAAGACTTTTAACTAATTACAGGATGCAATTAAATTTCAATAATTTTGACTCTGACTTTTGGAAATGTTTTAATTGTTTCTTTTTACTAGAAGACAAAAAACCATAAGGCTGCTGGTTAACCATAAGGTTGTCCTCAACACTTACTAAGGATATCATGATTACCAAGTTTTTTTTTTTTAAATAATTAATTGACATTGTGATTAAAAAATAAAGAAAAACCATGTGTTGTGCACACAATGTTTCGACCCAAATTATGTATATTTATCAGGGCTTACAGGCTGAAGATTAAGAAGCGAATAGCCAACTCAGTCAGTCACTTAACTTCAGCCGGTAAGTCCTGATGAAGATCCAAAATGTAATTTAAAAATAATGGTTGCACAATATATTGTTTTTCATTACTATTTTTGTAATCATTTTCACAACCATCAGAACCATCTCATCCTTCATTGTTTTATTTTTAATAAAAAATAAACTGAAATAATAGATATTGCTTACCATTATGTTTGGCAAAGTAGCATAGCGTGGTTCATTAAGTCTTAAATCTGCACTAACAACTGCAGGAGCTTTAACTTTTATTACTTCAAGACCACCATCAATTTCACGAGTCACTGTTAGTTCATCGCCAGCTTTTTCTATCTATAAATAGTATGAGAAATAACATCAAATCAAAATAAAATTTAAAATGAATTTTAGAACTGAGGTAATGAATATGTTAATAAAAATCATAGTAGGACGCGAAAAGTATAACCTTAAATTTTTATATAGGAATTGTCCTCTATAATTCACAAAGATTGATTATTGAAATCAATAATCCATAACTGACAATTTTACTATTATTGAAAATGAATAAACAACAAAAATGAAAATATTAATGATAATTTGACATATCACTTAACATATCACATGCGGGGGCATTGTGAATAATTGTTTTGAATCAATGTGGTATTTAAAGTACTGATGCAGTTCGAGTAGTGACTAGAAGGTGCAAGGTTTTATTAATTTTTTTTTTTTAATAATGCCTCTGTAGGCAGTTATAATTAAGGAAAAACCTATAAAATAATATTAGGATGCTATTCCAGAAAGAAAATGTGAAAGTAATTATAATCAGTTATAGGTTTCCTCATACTAAATTGGCCTCGAATGCAAAGGGCTAATACTTTACCAGATGATAATAATCATACTATGTAAACGTTAAAAATACCTCTCCCGCAGACAACAATCAGTGGTCCTTGAAGGTTTTATTACCCTTCCCGCATGTAATATATAATATAATTAATCACTGCTCCACCCTTCTAAAGTAGAAATGTTTTGACAATAAAAAAAAACTAAATATATATCAAGTGTAACAAGAAATCATTTAAGATTCCAAACAATAAGTAAAAGCCTTTAGAGAAGTATAGTTAACTTACTTAAAAACAACTAAGATTTATAATAAATTTAAAATATTAACTAATCAGAAACAGCCAATTAGTCTAAAGATCAAAGGGAGACACAAAAATAACACAAGTTGACAGATTTTAAATTTCACATCACATCAAGTGATTTAATTTTGTTCCATATAAAAAGACAATACCTTAGAAGCAAAAGCTGCCTGTGGCCAATCCAGTATAGCAGCAGTCATCTGGGCAGTCTGATTACAGTCATCATCGATAGCCTAAATAGTCATTTATACAAATATATTAAAATATTAAGGAGATATCTAAGTCAAACAGTATTTAAGTGTACTAAACATGAATTATATATAATAACCACACACCCAAAATTATTTATTGAATTGTAAATAAGCGACATAATAAGAACTATTGATATTAAAGAAACCATTAAATAATATATTACTGGAAGGAATTAGTCCGGGTGGCGGTCAGTAAATGAAACAACTAAATAGTTTCAACTATTTAGTTGTTTCATTTACTGACCACCACCTGGACTAATTACTTCAAGTAATTCTCAACGGTCAACTAATTATATCCACTATGATAATATATTACCTGTTTTCCCACAATCACAAGATCAACTTTTTCATCTTGAGCAATTTTTGCAAGGATTTTTGAAACATGGATTGGTTGTAAAGTATTCAATTCAGCTCCGGAAATTTCCACGTGAATTCCTCGATCAATTCCCATGGCAAGAGCAGTTCTGATTGTTTCCTACAGTAAAGTTGTCATAAGAAATTGAAAATTCACATAAGACAAAGACAGATGCTCAAGGTATACTCAAGAAGAAAACTTCAAATATAACTTAATTGCTGCCTTCATCAACATTTATTCAGCTAGCTGGTAGTTTGAGGGCTGGTGTGAAAAATTATAACTTATTACTATAAAGCTAACATAAGGAGCTTTACTAAACCAAGCCCAACAAAAAATAGATTAAAACTGAAACATTTATTCCAGTAATAACACAAGTTTTTTCTAAGATAAACTTTCAAAATGATAACTGTCTTTTTAATATCAAATGATGTTTTAAAAAATATATTAGAAATAATTCATACTAATACAATCACGAACATATAACTTTCAGACAAACTGACTAAGAACTTCTCCAACAGAAAAAAGTAATGAAATCCAATACATAATCAACATCAGGCAAATTTTTATATGACAATTTAATTCCTCTTCTACAACAATATCAGTGTTTCTTCCTAAGTTCTTTTGAACATATGTTGAAACTTCTCTTCAATGATTTTTATCATAAACAGTGTCTTTTCTTTAGTAGAAAACAGTAGTCAGCCCCCATGTTGGATTTAGACCTCATCATGGATTTACCCAGAGCAAAATATTTCTCTATTGTTAACTCTACCTGAGTCTTTATTGAACAATTTGAGTCTTTAAAATGGACAAGTTTGCTCCGGACGGGATTAACTTCCTCACCCCTCCCCACTAGGAACTGATCTTGGAGAGAAGAGTCCTTAATATTCCCCCATTCGTCTAGCAGCCGGTCTTCTTCCCAGATCATCATCCAGACCCCTTGACAGTCGACGCTGTACTGCACCACCTACTGGAACCTGTCCACACTGGTCGACGACCCAGGACCCGAGGACGGAGCCAGCACACAGAACAGCAACAGATAAAAGACTATAATTCTTGAGGCCCGACCCTCTTACATTTGTAATATTCATATGTTGATAATTGATTAAATGCAATGAAACAAATATTAAAGAACTCAATCTTTTCATTGAATAGAATAAAGGGATCCCGGCTGTATAGCACATACCAAGCCCCAAAATTGTACCTCATGTTTTTATTCCACATTTCCTTGTATATCTGCTCAATATCCTAGATATCTTAGTGAAAACTTTCTTCTTATGCTTTTTGATTTTTTTTTTTGTTCAAAACTTCTCCTATATTTCCTATAAAGATCTCTTTTGGGTTCCCTATCCAGTTCAACAGACTTAAGGCAAATCCTGAAACTTCTCAGTATTCAGTACATTCATTTTTTTTTATAATGAGTATAATATCTACAATTACCTTTGAATTATAATCTAAAGAACTCATCAAGTTAACTAGTTATAATCTACACACCGGGTATAGCAGTACTGAAAATGAGAGGGGGCAGTGACTGAGAAAGAAACAAAGAGAAAGATAAAAGCAGCAACCAGAGGGTCAGATACTTGAAATATGAGGTTATTTTGACTACTAGTAAAACAAAGAAACCTCTGAAAATTATTTTTTAATTATGTGGAGACCAAAGAAGGATGTTCTCTTTATAAACATGCCTAACATTATACAACTTTTGAAATAGTTTCTGTTATTTGAGTAGCAATCTACCTCTAACTAAATATACAATTTACTAGCAAATCATAAGTTAAACCTTCATTACATATTTTTTCTTCTCAATTTTTATACAGAAGATTTTATGAAATTTAATATTTTCTTTTACTATAGTTATCTTCTGAGATTTGTTCAAAACAATTAAATTTTATTTAAGGAGATTCTCTTATTGCTATTAGAGCAAAACTGTAGAATAAATAATATTTCAAAATTAGGACTTCAAGAAAATTAGGCACAGATATTACCTGTGATTGGGCAGGGCCACAAGAAACAGCAATTAATTCACTAGCAATCTTCTTTTCTTTCATTCGTACTGCTTCTTCAACAGCTATTTCGTCAAATGGATTCATGGAATGTTTTACTCCATCAGTTACAACTCCTGTTTTATCAGGTTTAACACGAATCTATAAAAATAATAAAAACTAATTGAGAATACTTCTTTAACACATAAGTATCAAGTATAAATACTACACATCATACTTCTTTATATAAATATATATATATATATTATATATATATATATATATATATATATATATATATATACAGTTCTTATTAAAATAACCTAATTTAAAAATCTTATTAATAATAACTGTAATGAAATTATTTCTTAGTAACAAATGTAATAAGGTTACACTGAATTGTATACATAATAAAGTTTTGTTTTTTTTAAAATGTAGTCTGAGATTTCAAAATGTTACATAGAATTGTTTCATTTTGACAAATCAATTTATAAGTTTGAATATGACAGACTGTTATTTTTTTTTTTTTTTTTTAATTCAAAATCATATTTCACATTTAGCTAAACTAATTTCATTGGTAATTGAATGAAATAATTAACTTGATAGTGCTGATGTGAACTAATTTTAATAAGCTAATTCAATTTCTGAATTTAGTTATAGCTTATGGAAAAAAATATCATTTGGTTAATACATTGTGAGTAATAAAAGTTAAAACAATCAGAGAGGGACATGGAAATTTTATAATTATCAATACAATTTGTTTCAATAATAACAGTGAAAAATAATTATTCTTTTGTTCCATTCAGCCATGGATTGACCCTCCTTGGGTTTATCTAGCGACTATAATATGGTATCTCATAAATAGGCAAAAAAAAAACTAGTGGTTAGGCATGTTCTTGACTAAATCACCTCCTTGCCAGATTCATGGCCTAAAAAAAAGGTACATTATATATATTTATATATATATATATATATATATATATATATATATATATATATATATATATATATATATATTAAAAAACTTTAATACAAGGGGAATTTACTACTTGTATATATATCTCTGGGTAGCAGGTTTGCGATGGGTATAGCTATGGTGATTATTTATTCTCTTATCAGCTGGATCAGAGAAAACCTACAGATCACCCAGCCTCTATAAACTGGGTACCTGAAAATTGGGGAGGGAGGACCTGGAGGCTAAAGGTGAATAGAACCTAAGCACCTGCTTGCATGAGTTAGGCCTAGAAACAGTAAAAACCTCAATATATAATGAATTCTAGACCTTTGATAGGTTCTAGATGTACGGGTTTTGTTTTTTAATCAATTTATAAATTTTATTATTTTTAAACCGAACATCTGCTCATATACGTAAATAATGCCAATTTAGTCTTATTAACAAAGCACTATCTAAGCATATGCCTTTACTCTCTCTACCAGCATCAACTTCACCAAGAAGAAAGTTTACCCCTATTCTTTAAATATAAAGTGGATATTAAAATAAGCATCAGCGACTGAAACATAAAGCAATAATTAAATTAATTTTCCATTCCATATTCTTCATGGTTTTTCTTCCATTCCATATTCTTAAAAGTTATAATAACAATCAGATGATCAAAATATTGAAAACATATAAAAAACAAGACTACATATAATCTAATTTGTATCTAACAGTAAAGCATTGCCAGGAACCCATTTCAGAATGGGACTTCCCTCTAAATTATGGTAACAATCTAAAGCATGAATTACCACAACTTATAAAATACTTCATTAATAATCTGTCAACATCATTCAGATTTAGATCCAATGAAATGATAAGTAATGTATAACAAGTTGACTAAGATATGATGTAGGACATTGTTTTAGGTAAAATAGATATATTGTCTTTTAGGTTTGAATTCGTTAATTTGTTGTTGTTGTGGTTCGGATAAATTAAAGTAAAATGTGTGAGGAGATACTTTAAAGTAGAGATACAAATCTGATGCAAATTAAAAAACATTAAAACTGAATTTTAACAAAAAAGAAAAATTAGAAGAAATATATGTGAATAAATTATTTACATATTTGAATTATGGATTAGGGGATGATTGTAAGATATTCAATTGAAATTTGAAGTGTTATGATAAAATTTATACTATCCTCTCTTCACTGCTTCATCAATTTCAATATTTAATTTCTTTAATGCTCTAGAAATTAAGAGTATTCAACTATTTAATTCCAATTGCACATTTAGGCAATCTTGCTAACTGGCCGGACCAACACCAACAAATTATTACATAATAAACAGCAGTACTGATATGCTAAATTAACAAATATACAGATACCAAATGTTAAAATCACTTTAGTCAGAAAGTTTTCTAAAAAAAATTTGACTCTCTTCATGAACATAGCAATATATAATTTATGAAACATTCTAATAATATCAGTTACAACAGCTATTAAGGTGGAGCAAACAAACAATTAAAATTAATAATAGAAATGAGACTAAAAGTTATTAATACATCTAAATTGATCAGTCTTTTGACATAATTATTTCTCCTAATTAATAGCCTTAAAAATAAATATTTTACATTCATATAAATCATGAACGTTTAATATTCATTTTTAATAAACAATAAATGATGCTAGAAGATATAGCGTAAAATATGTATGCTAATACATACATACATACATACATATATATCTATATATATATTTCATTGTTATTAAAATATATCTAACCTTAACAGCGTAGTCAATGACTCTTTTAACTCCAACAAGTACTCGGGACATTTTTGAAGGAAAGTGGAAAGCCTAAAACAACTGAATGCCAAGCACAAAAAAAAATCTTATCGATAAGTAAAAGTAGGTTACTTCAAGGTTAAATGCCTCTTATCTATATTCCAAAGAAGATCTTATACATATGTAAGTTCACTGACATAAAGAAACAGATAGTAAATAGCAACTGTCCACCAAACACAATTTTTTTTTTTTAGAAGTAAACCATACTTTTTCATAGGCTGTTTATTGTAATGCAATTAAGTTAAATGAAATATAATAATTTTTTTCGATACAGGTTAATAGGTGAATGGAATTTCCTTCCGATTATTTAAATGAAACCGACTATAATGAATAAGACAGACTACTTATAAATCACGTCTCTCCAGTATTGTGCCAAATGATCTCTTACATTGAAATTCACGGTAGTTATAGACTTATTAAAATCAATACAACTAAAAATTATTATTAAAATATTCTTAAGACATAAACTCACTTCTGGGAAGAAAGTTCTACAGAAATCCATAGACAATCAGGTCCGTAGCTATTCCATAGTCTATTAAAAAATATTGGTTAAGCCCATGGAAAATTGAACGTCTTTGGTACTTTTAATCTAGACATTAATTATTCGGCTTAGGCATCTGAATAAATAAAAAAGGATTATCTGATAATACGCGTATTTAAAGTTAGGTTACTAATTTGATTTTTTCCCGGTGTTGGATGGGAACTTTAAGGTAGCTAACACACTTACACAGATGTCGCTAAGTCACATTAATAACACATGTTAGGCATATTATTGTGGAAAAAATTGTTTTTTATCTACTGTACCTACAGCTATAAATATAGATACATTAATGTAGAACAGCTAATATCATTGATCAATAAAACTTTCATACTTACAAAGGCTTTATTTATTGAAATTTACAAGTGCATTAAATACACATTAACTAGGTTCTGTTATAACTAAGGACAATAATATGAAAGAAGAAGTGAAAGCGAGGTTGTCTGCAGGTAACAAATGCCTTTTTGTCCTACAAATAGCATTAAAGTTTAAAAATCTGTCAAGAAATGCAAAACTAATGATTTATGAAACCATTCTGAGACCCACAGTGACTTCAAAAGCGAATTCTGGGTAATAACAAATGAAAGTGAAAGGAAGCCCAATACCTGGGAGATGAAATTACTCAGGAAGATATTTGGCCAAAAAAGAAAATGTCTCTTGGCAATTAAGAAAGAATAATGAGCTCCATAAAATGTATGGGAAACCAGACCTGGTATTGTTTGTGAAAAAAGCCAGTCTCAGATGGCTCGGACATATAGAAAGGATGCTAGGAACTAGGATTCTAAGATGCCTACTGTCTGGAAAAATTGGAGGAAAAAGATACAGAGGAATGCCAAGAGTGAAATGGTTGGATGATGTCAAGGAGGACCTTAAGTTGCCTGAAGTAAGGAGATGGAAGACAACAGCGAAAGACAGAAATGACTGGCTTGAAGTCCTTGAGGAGGCCTAGGTCCTTGTAGGACCATGGCACCCACCAGTAAGTAAGTGTATGAAATCAATACAAGTAAATTTAAATGGCTTTTGAAAGAAGAAGAGAGGATATGGTTAAATCATTGCAAAGCCTGTACCAAAGAATTTTAATAGAAAAAAGATAGCCTAAGAGTGGAAAGATAATATTTTCATACTTATAAACAAGAAAGGAAACAAAACTCTATGCAAGAATGCAGACCAATATGTCTATCCTAGGTAGTTTATAAGGTATATACCCATATACTTGAGAGAATAGGTCAAGTATAATCCAGAGGAAAAATAAGCCCCAATTTGACAAGGTAGGCAGACATAAAATCACATTTTCCTTAAACCAAAATCATAGAAAAAACATGGGACTAGGGATAAAATGTGTATTTAGCATATAGAAGGCTACATTTGACCCTGTGCCACAAGCAAAACTTTGGAAAACCCTATTGAATAAAAGAATAATCAACAACCTGATAACTGCAATCAAATCAGTATACCTGGCCCAAAAATTATCAGGCATGTTTTTTTATTTTAAGATATTATCTAATATTACACTAGGAAATTGAGAAAATGTGGATGAATAGCTGAGGTTATGGTTTTCTTTAAAGGTTTTATCAATGAGGTAGGAATAGAATGTTATGCAATGAGTAGGAAAGACTACCAAAGAACTAAATGATGAAGTGGAGGATATGGGTACTAATGAAAAAATATATTTATCACAATAACTTTTTTATCCATCTCATTATTACAAATGAAATATATAAAATATATTTTTATTATTATTAATTAAGCAATATTAATATTGGCAGCCAATTAATTTGCAAACTTCTTCCTGCAATTTGGCTATGGCCAGGGTGTCTTCATGGTTCATTTTAGGACACTCTAATAAGCCTAAAAAAAAAGAGATAAAAAAAAATTAAAATTATTAATAATCAATACAATAACTTTCAGATTTAATTAAATACCACTGATAATTGATTAATTAAATACATTACAACTGAGATTTATTTTTTGTTCAAAATCCATAATAAGCATAATGATAAATAATTAAACTTATATTATACAGGTTGTTGTTTCCTGAATTATCAACTCTTTGAAGTCATATCACTGAATTACATGGAATAGTAGGAAATATAACAAATGTATTACAAAAGGCTTCTGAGCTTGTAAACTGATGTAAACTAACAGCTGAATTACAATTCTTGAAAGAAACAGGAGTATAAGTATCACTCCTAAGAATATAAGGTTTTTTAGCATGAAATAACAAAATATTATGGATATATCACATTGAGTGTCGAATGAAGTAATGCAGAATCATAGAAAACATTGAGAAATTCATAAGGGAAAACCGGGGGGCCAGATTCTTTGAGTTGAATTGCTGACAAATTTGTTATTAGGATATAAAACAGTCTAGTTCTTTAAACATACATATATCTTTCAATAACCCAAACTGTTAATCAGGTAATAAAATATCATCAGTTTTAAACTATAGATTGGGACAGTTTGAAATTTCATCCACTACTTTTTCAGATAGATTTGCTAAGGTCCTTTCCTAAACAGATTCATATTTTGAAAATATTAAGTCCTTGTTGACCTAGAGGTTAAGGGAAAATTGATGATTACTGGGAATTGGTTTAGTGTAAACATAATAACAAATAATAATATTTAAATTAATGTAGACCTAATTTCTACATTATATATATATATATATATATTACTATACATTGTGGGTCTTTGAGAGGTACCAGATAATAAAAGCCAAAACGTAGTACTAGAGAAATGATAACTCAGGAAATACAAGCAGCCTTATTATTTTTGCATTATGTCAATTTTCTTAAAACAGATAATTTTTTAAATTTCCTTCGCTAAGATTTAAGAATATTCATACCTTACATGATATCAATAACCACTAATAATGATCAATATCACAGAATCTATATACTTAGTTAAGTTAAATAAACTTTTATAAATTTATAATAAAATAATATCAACCTTTATTAATGCAATTTCGAACTTCTATTGCTTCATACACCAAACCTGCACTATTAAGAAAATATGTTTCATATTTCAGAATTGGAAGTGGAAACTTAATTTCTTCTGCATCATTAACGGAAAGCACTGTAGGGCACCAAAACGGGTCCTTAACCTATAAATCAAAAATATATTTTAGTAAATAAATACCATAAAAAAAAGTGTTATATATATATATATATATATATATATATATATATATATATATATGGTACTTTGTTTCATTACCATCTGGTAAACAACATATGACATTTTTCAAGAGTCATTAAATGAAATATGAAGGAGGCACTTTCAGTAAGGGCAAGCTGTGCCTGTTAATTTAAGCCTCCTTCAGTAAAGATTCAGTTATTCTATCAGGGAAAATATAAAAGATGAAGAATATAGAGGGGGAAAGAAATTCAGTCAAAAGTGCTTAGATATGAATTTTTTTTTTTTCTTTTTATTTTTTTTATTGGACCAATAAAATTATGGGACGGTTAAGATAAACTACATTATTTTCAAACTGCAAAAAAATATTTATAATTTGTAGCTTGCTAGTCATTATGTTCATAAAAATAAATGTCTAACAAATGTTATAGTAAATTTTGAGTACTTCCTGTAGGAAAATATAAAATCTCTTCCTTGTCTATTTAGAACCTAACATTGCAGGTAGTACATTTCACTTTGTCAAGCTATATTTGAAAACCCAACTCCCAAAAGGAAAACAAATAAAATTAGTACATTAGAAAATATTAGGTATCTGATTCGATAAGCAAAATTGTTTCATAAGTTGTCTTGGTAATATCTTAATTTTTTATATTCTCATTGAAATAATGTTTAAAAAGATTGATAAAATATGATACCCTTATGTTTCCTTTTGAACCATAAATAACTGCAGAGTTATCCAATTTGACTTTACTATGAGTACATAAGTTTGCAGTCTTTCCATCTTCATATTTTAAAATATAATTAACACATTCATCCACACCATTTTCATTGAGATGAGCAACAGCAGAGATTGATAAGGGTTTTCGTCCAAAAACTAGAACTGCAAACTGAAGCACATAAACACCTAAATCAAAAACGGTCCCTCCGCCTAATTCCTTGAGTCTAAAACAATTATACGACATCTCATTAAGAAGTAAGAACCATATATTTCTAATCAATGCAAATATAATGAAGGACTTACTTTAGTCTGTCAACATTGCTGATAGGCACTCCTAGTTCCGCTTTTAAATGAAATATATCCCCTATGACATCAGAGGCAAGCAATTTTCGTAATTCATCATAAACTGGAAAACAGCGAGACCAGACAGCTTCCATAAAAAATAATTTCTTTTTTTTTGCTATCTTAAAAAAAAAAAGCCAAATAAAGTATTTAGAATAAACATAATAAAACATTTAAATTTAATCATTCCATTCTCACTCTAACCCACTAGTTTCAATCCTTGCTTCCTATTCTATTCCTGATAATCCTCTGAGACATCTAAAAAGAAGATGGTCCCGAGACCATCTAGTTTAGAATATTTTTGGAGCACTGCTAATAGCTATTTCCTCTACATATAGATCATGTCTTTTTCTAGTCATACACACATTTACTAAATGTATTATTAATACAGTGGTAAATTGTAATAAATAAATTTTTTTTATTAAATGCATTTGTTTTAAAGGCAATCATGACTCCTTTCAAAGATCAATTTATCATTATGTTTAGAGAAAATATTAAAAATCAATCGTTTGTTAGAGATATAATGGAAATTATAAGTTTTTGCAGCTTTATTCTTGTTGAAATTACTAAATAAAATACCAAAGCTAATACACCAGATAAAATTGTTTAACAATTAACCTGCATATTTTTGTTTAAAAGAGGATTGAATTACAAGTAACTTTTCACCATTTTATTTTAGTTTGATCCTTTCAGTCACTACTTTGTCAAATTTGTTAAAACGTTAGGAAAATTCCTAGTCGATATAATTAGTTCACCATTGAGAATTACTGGAAGGAATTAGTCCGGGTGGCGGTCAGTAAATGAAACAACTAAATAGTTTCAACTATTAATTGCTTGCCAACGTTTCAACTCCCATTGTGGGTCATCATCAGGGCTAAAAAGATACAAAATAAATACAATGTCAATAACATTAAATACAATATTAGATCAACTATTAAGCTAGAGAACGTCGGTATTAAAATGTAAAAAAAAGAAATATATATGTAAAGAAATCAATTAATTACAATAGCTAAAGAATAAAATGGCTATAGCCATTGCAATTTAATTAATTGATTTCTTTACGTATATATTTCTTTTTCTTTTTTTTTTTTTAATATTTTAATGCCAACGTTATCTAGCTTAATAGTTTATATATTATTGTATTTAATGTTATTGAAATCGTATTTATTTTGTATCTTTTTAGCCCTGATGATGACCCACAATGGGAGTCAAAACTATTTAGTTGTTTCATTTACTGACTGTCATCTGGACTAATTCCTTTCAGTTAGGAAATTTCTTAACAATTAATTTCGATATAGAATAGCAACTTAATATCACACATTTTTACCATTATCTTAAAAACTATTTTGATTTAAATATGAAGGCATTAATCTTTAGGTTCATTTTCGAAATTATTTTGATTGAACTCACTATATTGATACAAAATTAAACAGGTTTTAATTGCCAGTTGATTGCTTTTGTTAAAAAAACAAAACAAAAAATTTAAAGGAATTCAAATGACAAGAGAGATTTATATCTGATAAAAAATGTTTGAGCTTTTTCATATTTAATTGAAAAATCCTGACGAGAGTTGAACGTCATAGATTTACGAGTACAACGCAGAAGCTTAAAAATCTAAACAAAAGCCAAACAAACTACAGCATCATATTAAAAGTTGGTGAAACATGAACAAAATGGCTGCTGGCATTCGTATGTACGTAACTAAGTCTTCATAACTAAGCCTTCAGAATAGTGTGATTTGGTATTATTTCAGTTGTTTAATGTTCACATAGTGAAGTGATAAATGCAATTTCCGATACCGTTATCAAATGCACTATCATACTGTTATATGGGTTATTGGGCCACACTTTGATGGCTAATTCATAGACATACTAGGTTAAAAAAAAAAAAAAACATTTAAACCTTACTGATACTAATTCTGCAGCATCTTTATAGTTTAGGCAAAGAGGCTTCTCACAAAGCAGATGTTTTCCGCTTTCCAATACCATTTTACATTGAGCATAATGAAGAGTGTTAATAGATCCAATGTATACCACATCTGTGAAGTAAAACCAAATGATATCTTACTAATACGATAAAAAAATTGATCACGTAAGCTTGAGATGCTGGATAGCAAATATATGATGAAATTAAATTATAAAAACAATAGATGCATTATTTAAAACAGTAATTAAAAAAAATATTGAAAAGATTTGGTTGTTCTTACAATTAATGTATAACTATAGAAGATCATTTACAATTTACAATTATCAAATTTACATTTTATTTATCTATGATTTTTATTTTATATGAAATATATTTTCCTCATAGAATAAAATGGAAAAAAAAAAAAAAAAAAAACCTATTGATTTGTCTTTCGCCAGATCTTCATAAGATCCATAAGCAACTGGGATGTTATTCTTGCGAGCAAACTCTTCGGCTTTTTCCTTTGTACTGGCAGCAACAGCCATTACTTTATGCTCATCATTAGGCAAATAATTCAGAGCATTTACAAAATCACTGCAGATTTTACCAGTGCTCAAAATTCCCCATTTTGTTGCCATGTTGCACTAATATAAACCTGTAATGTAAAATTGAAATGAAAACATATATTTTAAAATTATAAGCACATTGTTTAAGATCAATTTATTAGGTCAGTGATTCAATACCAAGATTCAATGGGGGCGGGTTTTTTTTTTTTTCATTAAACGTCACTTAAAGGCCTTAATGCCACTATAGCTGATAGAAGGTGTGTTTTGTTTTTTTACTAAATTGAGACCAAATTTCACCGGAAATGCACCCGGTCCATGCACCGGACAGCCAGATTAGAAGGTCCTTGTATCTGATAAGGACTATCGGTTGACGATATCTGTAGCTTTTGATAAATTGAGATGAATAAAATTGTTTTTTTTTTAATTTTTAAGTGTGGCGTGAGTAAATAAATTGCACTCATTATGTGTCTCTTGATGTTTTAAATTATTTGTTTTATGAGCTTATTTTCTAACACATTTTAAATTTAACCACTTTATTCTATGTTGGGGTTTCCGATTTCAAATAAATGACCAATAAAGAAGATTTATTATTGAGTTTTATTGCACCAAATATTATTTAATTAAAATTGAGAAGTAATTTCGACTTGTTAAAATATAAGTTATTAAAAAATAATGAAATTAGCATAATATTTTTCATAGGAAACGTTTGGATTAATGTCATAGTACTAAAATACTAAGATACAATTTGATCAATCAAATGCGATCGGTTAGAGTTATATTGATCTAAATATTTGGAGCCCTATTTAATTAACATTAATTTAGGTAGAAGCCTAAAATATGCAACGAGTTTCATAATTTTTCATCTTTTTATTCCAATGATATTTGTAAGGGGGGGGGGGGGGGATTGATGTGTTTTATAAATGAGGAGATCTTTTTACAGAAGGACTTTATTATTTTTACAACCTAACAAATTCATATTATTTTACACAACTTTAAAACTTTTTAACCTTCCTTAGCCTGTTTTTTTACAACAGATGTTTTACAATCGATTTAACGATTGTTAATGTCTCCTACATCACTCCCCTCTCAGTAACATAGCGTGAAGTTGCGTTAAATGCAAACATGTGAGGAGGTTAAAAGAAAAAAATAATAAGTGTTTGGTTAAAGGGTTACAATAAAAACAAAATAATAAAATAGTTTCTTGAAAAAACAAAACAAAAAAACATTTGAGCCAACTGAATTGGGAAATCTTAATGGACACCTTAAACAGCTTTACTGCTGGATATATTCCCAATAATTCTCAATCATATGCACTGTAGATTCTCTACGCATCTGAGAGTTTCTTTGAGAAAAATGCTATGGGCTTCCATCCATCTTCTTCGAACTGTTCAATTATTGCTCTAATAGCTAAGTCAGAAGCGTCAGTACATATTCTTAAGGGGAGAGAAACAAGTTTTGCGGTCGTTCCAGAGTCTTGCTAGCATTGTTCGATACAAGCTACAGCTTTTTCAGTCCAGGCTATTATTTTGTTGTCTCTTTTTCTTGCTCCTTTCAGTTAGTCATGAAGTATTGCCTGTACATGTGCAGCATGCTTCATATATCGACGATAAAAATTGAGAATACCCAAAAATTGTCCGAGATCTTGTACAGTTTCAGTTATTTTTAATAATTTAGAATGACATTTATTTTGTTTGATGTCGGCTTCGAACCATGTTTTGAAATGTGCTAACCCAAAAAATCAAGTTCTTCCCCATAGAAATATTAATTCTTAAGCCATAAGCATTAAGTCTATCAAAAATTTGTTTAAAGTGATTTTCATGCTCTTCTGGAGAAGCTGATGCGACTAAGACGTCGTCCGAGTAAGGAAATATGAAGTCTAAGCCATGAAATACTTCATTCACAAAATGTTGGAACGTTGAAGGAGCATTTCTCAAACCAAAACTCATAACATTAAACTCATAGAGACCAGACGGAATTATTATTGCATTTTTTTCTTTGTCTTCTTTGGCGACAGGAATTTGTTAATAAGCTTCAAATAAATCAATTTGGGAAAAAATATTTTTGTTTTTTAGCATATGATGAAAATCATCGATTCGAAGGATTGGGTATCGATCTGGTACAGTTAAATCATTTAACCTTCAGTAATCACCACATGGTCGAAATGTTCCATCTTTCTTGTTCAAAATGTTTTACGGACTGGTCCATGAAGACTTTGAAGGACGGATTATATCATTATATAACATGAATTTGAATTTCTGTTTAGCAATGTTTAGTTTTCTTTAATCCAGTTGCCTTGGGCGGCTGAATACTAGACCACCTTTCGTTTCGATATCGTGAACAGTGTTATGTTTGATCGCCAAAGGTATCAATCTAGGGATTGTTATAATTGGATACGATGCTAATAATGATTGAAATTTAAAATTGCTACTTACAGAGCTGATAATATCTTCGGCTGTGATGGTGTTGAGTTTACCCTTGGTATTGAATTTCGTCGACCCATCGATTAATCGTTTTTGCCTAAAGTCGACTAGGAGATTAAATTTATCGAGAAAATCGGCTTCCAAGATTTCTTGTCTTACTTTTGCAGCAATGAACGGCTACTGAAATTCTCTTGAAGTCCTAATTCTAACCATAAGATAACAATTTAAAATCGGATGCTTCTGATTGTTGTATTTGTCTTGGTATAACTAATACGTCTGCACCGCTTTCAACCAAAAACATTATTTTGATTTTTTTTAAATACACAAATAATCTATGACTAATGGTTGGGCTGATTTCTACGGCAGGAAGGTTGCCCTCTATTCTGTCTACCCCTTTAAGTTTCCCTGGGTATTCCACTCACATGGAGGTTTGCATTTTTCTGGATAGCATTCTTTTCCATACCGGTAATGGAAATAATATAATTTTCCTTTGGAGTTATACTTCCTACGACGACTTGAACTACGACTATATTTGAGGTTATTCCGGTCTCGACTTCGGATACGTACTAGACTGACACGTAAAGCTTTAATTTGTTCTTCCAAGAATTAAATTCTATCCCTTATTTCGTCGGTTTTATTTACCACACTAATATCCGAGCGCGAGTTTGTGACAATTTTGTCGGCCATAAGAGCAATTTTGTCTAAATTGTCTTCACTTATTGACAAAGTAGTTTTATCGAATTCGGAAGCTTATTAAGCCATAATGTTTTTAAGGCTGTATCGGATATTTTATTGCCAGCAAGTTTTCATTTCACGTAATCATTGACTGGGTTTTAAATCGCCTAATTCTATGCCTGTTACGAGCTTTTTAATTTTCTTGTCTTGACTTTCTTTAAAAACCTCAAGAAAACGAGATTTTGCTAGTGAATATTTGTTATTTTCCTGCCTTGTTACAATGTCCCAAATGCTATCAATAAATTTCGGATCCAATTGTAAAATCAAGTAATTGAATTTTGTTATTTCACTAGTAATTCCATTAATGGAGAATTGTGCTTCTACTTGGTAAAACCAAATTTCAGGTTTCTCTACTCAGAAAGGCGGCATTTTTATGGAAATACGGCTTACCTCAGTATTTTGATTAGTTAGCGCTTGGGTTTGGGCGATATTTTGATCTTGAGGCTACGTCATTTTGGTTCCAAATTCGAGGTAATTTGTTTCCAAATTTGTAGGGAGGAGGGGGGTTGATGTGTTTTATAAATGAGGAGATCTTTTTACAGAAGCACTTTATTAGTTTTACAACCTAACACATTTATATTATTTTACACAAATCTAAAACTTTGTAACCTTCTCATATGTTTTTTTAAAACAGATGTTTTACAATCGATTTATCGATTGTTAATGACTCCTACATATCTAAAAAAAATTATTCATAGGCCAAATCTCGAATACTATAATTTTGTTAAGTTAAATTTTTCGTCTGAAATTAATAAAGATTTTTGCTGTTCAATGAAAACCATTGATACAGCAAAATTTGATTTTTTCCCTAACCAATGACAATTGGACTATGGGTCATGTAAACGTTTTGGTTTCTTTTGACGTCTAGTTACGGTTCCCACAATATAACTAAACATTTATCATACACAACTTTTTTTTGGTCCTTTTTTTTAATCCATGCCGCCTCGCATCCTTGATTAGGCAATACAGGTAGGTTGTTTTTTATTTATTTATTTTTTTGCACCATTTTAAAGCTAATTAAATAAAGAAGTTTTTCTGAGATCCAGACAATTTAAAACCTAACGATAGAAGAGTAATAGGTCCTTGAAATTTCAGAATATTCTTTAAAATATTAAAATTTAATTTTCTGCATGCCGTTTTGCGACACTTACTTTTCTAATTTGAGGTTTCAAGTTCTCAACTTTCTGGGAAATTTTCTCTTCCTTTATTTAGTACCACTTATTTTTCTGTGCGGGCCATAAAGTAGGTATATTTGAGATTTTCTCATGAAAACCATGGCTAACAGCAAAAATTGATTAGAGAACAATTGAGAACTGGACTATGGTTCATAAGAAATTTTTAGTTCTACTTAAATCTAGTATTTGCTTCCCCAATATGACGAGACATTTATGAGACACCCTGTATATACGTGTAGTAAGGAAGTTTTGCGATCGTGAAAATTTTCAAATTCAAGTTTTTACCGGAAATACACTTTTTAGGGTCCCCCGAGTACAAATGACCAAGTCCCGTAAAAAGATCTGCGTGGTGGTAAAACTAATGTAAACACTAAAACTAGTGTGGTAAAACTAACTCAAAAACGATAAGTTGTATAAAACTGAAATTTCATATTTTAGGAGAGTATATGCCTGAGGGGAGCCGTGGCTAGCGGGCTTGTTTCTCACGCCAAAGGTTGTCAGTCCAGAGAATTCCAGTTTTTCAAGCATTTAATTAAATGGAAATCCACTCACAGCCTCTCACCTGGGTATGTGAGACCCGTCAGCTAACTGGTAGCTACTCACAAAAATAGCCGCAGGGAGTGATGACCCTAACCTATAAAATTCATCGAGAAACTCGAGTGTATTCTCCCAGCCGATAAGAGAGACAAGGGCCTACGCGGCCAGTCGCGCCACTGGAAAAAAAAATATATGCCTGAGATGTTACAGCAGCTTTTATTAAATTAAAAAAAAAAAAAATGGCTAAACAGAAGAACTGTAAAATTCCATCGAGAATCGTGAGTATATCAAAAAAAAAAAAAAAAAAAAAAAAAACAGAATAGCTATCTTATACTGTGCATATTGCACCATTTTACGATTTACTAAAACGGCTTTAAATATTTTTATTAAACTGACTATCTCGATGTAAAATTTAATGAGCTTTTATATCATGTAGGTTTCATTCTTATAAAAGTAGTCTAACAGGGCTTAAATACCGATGTTTGAAATTTTCATTTTATGAAGTATCATGAATTTTGTAGATTCGAAAAAACCAACCATATCATCTTATTAGTATTGTTATAAAACGAGTAAATATACAAGTTGAACGAATTTGATAACCGACTAAAGGATATTTTAGAAAATAAAATAAAATAATATTTTATAAGGTTATGGAGAGTGATAGAAAGCGGATAAAACTAAGTAATGGTTGTAAATAATAATATAATGGATTATTTAATAAAACTCATCTTTCTATAAAAACTCCATGTAATTCTTTAACATTTTTCTGACTCAACTTTATTTAAAAGTTCTTAAATTGATTTTAACAACGGAGGTGGTAAATGTGTTGCGCGCATTTTTTTATTTTTTTTTATGAAAATAAATAAATAAGTAATTTTACCGCCCAGTTACAAACCACCGTTTAAAATCATTATTTAAATATGTAGAGAAATAAGTAAGAATTAAGCACTACTTACTAGCTGAATGTTTAACTAATGTTTCACTAACTTACAAAACAAAAACATAAACGGTTTCGGACAACTTGAATTTGAACTATTTCGAATAATGCAAACGCTTTTATCACTAAAACAACAAAAAGTGGTAATATCTACAGAATAGAAAAGTGATAAGAGGGTTTTTATCATTGCACAATGTTTGATAATATCCAATACAGAACACTTGAGGTCAATCTCTTCCACCTTTTAAGAGGTGATCTGTTTTGGACACATTCCATATTACCTTAATAGATGTAAGAAAAAAAAATCGATCAAAATGGTTGGATGGTTGGTTGTTATATTTCATTGGCACAAAACATCTCGGTCATCAGTGCCAGACATTCATTTTAGAAAATCAATTTTAGGTTAAACAATGTACAATAATTTTACTTTAAAACAAATAACTGGAAGGAATTAGTCCGGGTGGCGGTCATTAAATGAAACAACTAAATAGCTTCAACTATTTTATTGTTTGCCAACGTTTCGACCCCCATTGTGGGTCATCATCAGGGCGTGTTGTAGGCGAATGGAAACTGAGTTCAGTTGTTTCATTTAATGACCGCCACCCGGACTAATTCCTTCCAGTAATTCTCAATGGTCAACTAATTATATCCACAATAAAAACAAATAGTTGAAAACAATAGTAAGAATAAATATAACAGCATTAATCAAAGATAAATATATATCAGGTTAAATATAAATATATATATATATATATATATATATATATATATATATATATATATAAAGTTTAAAAAATAATAATAAATAAAAATAAAATAAATAAATTAATTTAAAAAAAATAATTATAATAATTTTAAAAATAATAATAATAATAATAGTAAAATAAAATTTTCAAATCTGCTTGTAAAAATCCATTTCAGTAAGAAAGCAGATCAATTTGTCAATTTTATTTATATCGTTCCCCAAAGCAACCGCGACATTTAGTGGTATTCCCCTTTGGTTCAATTTTCTTGTTTAGAAGGGAAACTCTTCGAAAATGTGAGTAATGGTCAGGGTTCCCCTACAATGATGACATCTTGGGGGCAACTCCTTAGATACGTATTAAGTGCCGATGGGTTAACCTCGTATGTCCGATTCTCAGGCGGGCCAGGACCACCTCCTCTCTGCGGTTAATGCGATTTGAGGTTCTCCAAGACTTTGGCTCTCTCTTAATAGTTTTCAGCTTGCTCGGATAGCTGTTTTTCCATGTTTCATCCCATTTTTTAAAAACATTTTCAATTAAAGGGCGCACTAGCTCTGATAGTGTTAGCAGTGCTTTACCATGACCAGGGAGAGTGAGAGCCTCTTTGGCTGCCTCATCTGCCATTTCATTTCCCATTATCCCCATATGGCTCGAGTTCCAGACATAATGACTTATTTTTCCGTCTTCAGCCATTGATTTGGTCAATTCCAGGATTCTTAAAATTCCTGGATGACTGGAATGCATATTGTCAAATGCTTTTAGAGCGCTCAATGAATCTGAGGCTATGATGACATTTCCTATTGGGAGAGTTCTAGAATAATCTAAAGACATTGCGGTCGCATTCACCTCAGCTGTATAGACAGAGCAAAATTGATGAAGTTTCGACTTGTAGTAGCAATCTGAAGCAACAAAAGCTGAACTGATGAGTCCGACTTTGAGCCATCTGTGAATATTAACTTGTGGCTAGGCAATGCGCTGATGATCTTCTCGAAGCGGTTTTTGAAATCTATTGAATTGGAATTCTCTTTAGTAAAGTTTGCCAATTGAAGATATAGATGGGGTTTTTGAAATGTCCATGATGGGGTCCTGCTTTCTATTAAATTTATATTGATTAATTTTAACTGGGTAAATGCGGATAATATTCTCTCTGCTAGTGGAAAGGTTGGTTTAGGCTTTAGTTGAAATTTTGTGGAGTATTTAGGTTTAAAGATGTATCTGTGGGTAGGATGGGTAGATAGTGTGAATAATTTGGTAATGTAGTTGATGGCCAGTTTATCGCGTCCGTAAGATAATCGATCAAAACGGTTGCAGTTATTGAAAATCACATGAGTGTTATCTGTAAGCTAAGAGTGAACCAGTGACAGTTTTATTTTTGAGAGGAAGATTTTCCGTACTTGAAAACAGTGATAATAAAAAAAAAAACTATGGCTCAATCCAGTTTCGCGATGGCAATATTTCCTAAGAGTATACCTATTTCAAACGTAAAAAAACCAAAAAACATACTAGACCTACATATCCCTTGTTCCTCTGTCCATTCCTTTAACACGAGATTCCAGCCTACTAACAACTATATTCCTTCTCACAGACCATCTCCCTTTAAAAGATCCTTTATTATGCAAGCCACTTTGTTCTGGATTCGCATAACCTACATCTATATGCAAAGTATCAACTTTAACTTTATTTAAAAACAAATTATTCCTCCATCTCCTCAGCCATCAATCTTCTCGATAAAAATCCAGCAATCCAACTTTTGGATAAACGCTATTTCGCAATAATGCCATAGTTTATATTTTCATTATTTTTTCGCTTTGACACTTATTCCTTTTAAAGAATAAGTATAATTATTTATTTTCACTTTGATGTTGTTGTTTTTTTTTTTGTGTTATTTTACTTTCACTTAGATGTATATCAAATTCAGGTATATATATATATATATATATATGGGGAAGCTCATGGCAGCGTGGTTAGTCGACCACGCCTTAGATAGTGAGTTCGAATATCAGTTCCGGGAGGACTTATTAAAGCATATAAATAAAAGGGGGCTCACTCACAACTTCCCCGGGTATGTGAGACCCGTCAGCTAACTGATGGTCACTCACAAAAATAGGTGTAAGGAGCGATGACCCTAAACTAATAAATGTCATCGAGAATCGATCGCGGTTTGGAATCCTAAGAAACCATACTGCGTGGTCATGGGCATATATGAGTAGGGAAAGGAGCGGAAGGGGGTACCCAACTATGAAATATATCGTAACCTAAAAGTATTATATTCACGACAAATTTTCAACAGACATACACGTTTTAAGGTCCCTTGGGTCCAAATAACCATGTTTTCCAAAAAGTTCTGTGTGTATATTTGGCAATGCTAGCTCAAAAAAGATGGGGTTTTGTAATTTTAATATCATGAAGATTTATCCATATTGAAATATTTTAAAAGTCGGCTTAAATGCAGATTTTTAAAAATGTCTTCCTCTTGGAATTTGTTTGATCATTGAGAATATTTAATGAGCAAGACGGTTGGGGGTGCAATTATAAAAAAAACAACACATTATTAAGGAATCTTATTGTATTTGTGCGCTGACATTTCAGCCTACATAGTGCGCCTTCATCAGGACTAAGAGAAACAAGATAACAACCAATACAATTAGAAAAATAATAAGTTGGGTACAATAATATAATGACAGCAATAAAATATGGAAACAAACATAAAATTAAATTAAAATGATAATAAGATGACAGTAATAAAATATGGATCATTTTAATTTTGTTTGCTTCCATACTCTATTACTGTCATCATAATATTGTACCCAATTTATTATTGTTTTTTTAATTGAAATGGTTATTTAGTTTCTCTTAACCTGGATGAAGGCCCGCAATGTAGACTGAAATGTCGGCACACAATTACAATAAGGTTCTTATAAGTGTGTTGTTTTTTTGAAGACCATCTTCCTCATTAAAGTACTTTTAATTGTTTCAAAATAATTAACCATTTCTCTTTGTTAGCATAAATAAAAAATGAGTGAATTTGATAACAAACAGAAGGAGAAGACAGCATAAATTTTTTATCAGGTTAAGTTTGTTTTTTAAAACTTTATTTTATTTAAAAGTGATAAAATTGATTCATCGGGAAAATAAAGTGTGGCTCGCACAATATTTTTATTTTACTTGTAAACATGGTATGGTTGGATTCTTACAGGCCTTATGTACAATATAATACATTTGAATGTGGCAGCTTATGTTATTTGTCTATAAAAATCTGTTATCTATCTAGGGAAAGCTTGTGCAGCATTGAGAGAGACTTCTCCTGCATACATTTCTCACTCAATGTTGACAAGAACAAGATCACCACACCTTATACAAAAAGTCAAGATCCTTCTATAAGATTGTTTCGGCTTTTTGGCATAAAGTTAAAATTTGTCCTAACTTCAATAAAAGCCTGCTTTATTAAATGATTTCTGGAAGATATATTTTCCGTATTTAACTTCTTGCTGCTTTAGCTATAAACACATTTTGGTAAACTATACTGACTATACATTAAAGTTTATACTTGATGAAGGATAAAACGGTTGAGTTGCGTTTAATTACAAGTGTGCTAAGTTTGGATGTCCATCGTATCTCATAAGCATCAAGATACTATAGACTATTATCCGTTTAAGACATATCTGTCCCTGCAATATTTTAAAGCTTTATATGACTGGTTAATTGTTTAGCTGTTTTTTTTTTTCCACTTAAATATATTATATCATGAGCAATGATATTTTTTCATAATTTTATAACATCACCTTTCGTAATAAAAGGGTATATATAATAAATTAAGGAGTTGAAGGAACTATTATAAATTCAATTAAATACTAATTTACTATATTTTTAATTACTTATTTATCAATTCTTTTATCAAAAATTAATATATATTTAAAAAACCTTACAGTATGTTAAAAAAAAAGTATAGTATGTTACAAATCCATTGTTTCGTTTATTTCTTAATAATTATTAGGATTTTTGATTTCACCAAATCAAAAAATATATAATCAAAACAATGAAGGCTAAAGTGAAATTATAAAGTGCTTGCTCTTAATATTTTTGTCCACTTTTTTCCCTATCATGAAGTTATTTGGCTAGAGTATAGAGTATTAATTAATACTTCTTTTTCATATCTCATGCATTTTTCATGTCAGCTTTTCCAAGACCATATATTTAGGAATAGATTACAGCATGATACAGTCATTTTTTCTTTATCTTTAAATAGATAATAAATATTCTAATTGTTTATACACATTCTTACCACTGTTTGATTGATCTGACAAAATGTCTCAGGCAGGATCCTGGGAAGGCCAATCCTTCTCTCCTTTAAGTAACTTCCTTGAGATTGTACTATATATACCATTGAGCTTGGAGGTTGACGAAATAGCCATAGCTAACGTCATGCTAGCATTCTTTTACTTTTTAGTAAAATTTAGAAAGGAACAGTCCAAGGCTCTCCTGGAAGATGCCTATCTACCACCATGCACTTCTCTTCTGGCATGCACTAATGATTGACTGAATAGTAATTACTGTCAATAAAAATCATCTAAATTCATTCATTGAAAATGATTTGCTTTAACAGACATTCAAGAAATTAGCAAGTTCTAATAAATATTGCATGCATTTTTAATCATTCAACAATTTAATAAAATCATAAATATTTATTCTACAAAACAATATGACACACATTAAAATTAAATATGTTAGCAAATTTAATAATCATAAAACAATACAACTAACAATCCGTACAGTTAAAAATAAGTAAAAAAAAAAGTGAGAAAAAAAACAAAACAATAAAATGAATATGACTTTTAAACGATGTCCATTATTAAGAAAATTAGTAACATCAGTAAAAAAAAAAAATATATATATATATATACTTATATTAAATAAAATAATCCAATTAGCCTATATAATTCTAATTTAAGTTCATTGATATTGAAGTTTATTTGATATGATAGTATTACATATCTTATTCAGTACAAAGAAAGTTACTTAATAAACAGATATTTCAAAGAAAGGCTTAATATTGATCTATAAATTATTAAAAATAATTATTAATTATTATTAACAATAATAAATTATCTTAAACTAATATCAGAGCTTCAATTTCAGTATGGAATGTAAAGATTAACTGGGTAAAAAATAAAATATTTATTTACATATTATTCAAGAATTTCAAATTAATTTTAATTTAAAATATAAAGCGTAATTTATATCACAATTAAAATACCAGTGTAAAGACTGTTACTAACATACATTATCTTATCATTATATGATAATATTTCAATCATTATCACATTATGATTACAAAGTCCTCATTCAATTTTACCACTCTCAAAAGAATATAAGAGTAACAACAGTCTCTAAACATAGGCCATCATTTCAATCTTCACTTTCTGCACATCAGGCTGGAAATATATGTAACTCAATAAATAAAAATTAGATAATAATAATAACATAAATTACTGATATTACTATTAAATAACCAACATTGGGGATACATTGGACCTTGGAGTACATGCATATCTAATTGCTACAGACTTAGCATATCAAAAATGAATATTCATCAAAGTACTGAGGCTAAAGTAAGGCTTTTAGCTATATATTGATTTTACAATTTAAAAATCAAAGGAGGTTAATTAACTTAGTATCAAAAATGTTAATTCACCATCAGTCTGCTTAATACATTTTTTAATCTAGAGGTATAACTAACTGCATTTGATAAATAGGAGATATATTATGAGATTCTATGGCAAACTTCATTTCCTTAATTTGTTATCGTTAGGTTTTTGGATCACCTACGCTACAATGTCAAATTCATAGATATTTTTACATCAAGAACTTCAAGTAAACAGTATTTCGTTGATTTTTTTTATTTTATCATCATGATTATTTGGCAAAATATAATATTTATCCATGACAAATCAATGATTGAAGGATGCTGAAAAAATGTATTTATTTTTTAATATGTTATATTATATATATACCTATGTTTCTAATATATTATCAGAGTTTAAAAAATATATTTGCTATTATTATTTTATTTTTTTTTTCATATTAGTATGTCAGCCTATTTAACATTTGGTTTTTAAAGATATTTGGTTAAAGCAATTTAATATATTTTTTATCCAATATGTCCTGAAAGCGACTCAAAATCAAATTGACACAAAATAAATTTGTGGAAGAATTAAGAACCAATTTATTAATTGTTACAATTTCCGTCTTTTCTGATTTTGTTAATTTAAAATTAACTAAAGGTCAAATAAAGGAAAAAAATATCGCATAATTTTATGGTCTTTAAAATGGTGCTTTTTTTCTGGAAAAATAACTAAAGAAATGAATGAGTACCTAATAATACATAATGAAATTATCTTTACATTTTGTGGTTTTCTGGCTACCTTTTTTATGTATTGGAACAATCACACTTAAGTTCCTATCTTGTGGTACTCCCCAGGAATCCCATATTTCTTGAACTTATATTTCTTCACCAACTCTAGCCCTTCGTATTTGATGAGCTCTGGAGCAATGCTATCTCTTCCTGGGGCTTTTCCAACCTTAATTTTCTCAATGGCATCTACTATCCCTTCTTCTTATATTGCCTCCTGGCTTCTGTTACCATTGAGAATGATTTGAGGGACGCCATATTTCTCTTTCTCAAATATTTCTTTAGAATAACTTTTCCATCTTTCCAAGATTTCATTTCTCTGTGAGAGTATATTCCCATTGCTGTCTTTTATATTTCTTATAGGTTTTTCAAGTTTACATTTTAGGAGCTTAACTGTTCTCCAGAACTTTTTGATGTTGTCCCGGTGATTTTCATCCAGACTTCTACCGAATTCTTCCTAAGTCCTCTTTTTAGCTGTTTGAACTGCTATCTTGCATTAATTTCTTGCCCGCCAATACTCGATAATTTCCTGGGATTTATCTTGGAGATATGATTTCCAGGCACGTTTCTTCTTGCCCACCATTCCTTTAATGCTCTCATGCCACCATTTGTTACATTTACCTTTTCCTGTCACTCTGCGCATAACACAGACTTCCTTAGCTGTTTCCAAAATTATTTGTTTCAGGGTACTCCACTGGGTTTCGACATCACTATCTAGGTTCAAATCACTTATCCTTTCCTCCAGTTTTCCCCCATACTCCATTCTTTTCCATGGAGAAGGATCATCCAATGCATGAGTTTTCAAATTGTTTAGATTGAGGGCATCGTCCCTTTAAAATTCTTGTGTCAACCACTAACAATAGATGGTCAAAACCTATCTCCCCTCCTCGTATAACTTTCATATCAAAAAAGTGCCTTCTGATACAGCGATCATATGTTATACAATGTATTAAGCTCTTTTGGCCTTCACTGGAAAATGTAATGTAAAGGTGTTTTTAATCGCCCCGGAAAGTTAAAAAATATTTATTTAATGAATATCTGTTTTTAAACTCTTTTAATACAGTACAAACATAGATAAAAAATTAATGCCTCTTACAGTAACCCTATTAATAATTGAAATTTCTTTATTTAATATGCATTGAAAACTATTCTCAACAATACATGACCAAAATACTTTTCATATATGCTATGTTTGAAAATCATGCATAATCGATTAGATTTTCTAACAAAATAAATGACAAAGACTTACATAGATTATATTTTTGTTTCTGAATGCTGTGCTTGTCCTGATTCCTTTGAATCTGTTTCATTTCTAAAACTCTCATTAAAATCTCTCTCTAAATTCCTAAGTCTGTACTCGATTTCGCAGAGAAGTGCAGCTCTATGACAAGAAAAAATATTTAAATAATGAATTATGACCATATTTTATGTACTTATCAAATTGTAATCCATTTAGAAACTACTTATTATCAAGGGTCACATGTGCTTTATAAAATAACTTAAATTTAAGAAAATAATTCTTTAAAATACACTATAAGTAAAGAAAGCCTGAATGGAAAGTTTCAGTATGATTTAAAGCATAAATCCTCCTGATCGAAAATTAGTTAGTACACCACATTAATATTCATAAGCAAACATTTTATTTAATAAGCATGACTATATGTCTTTGTGTTGATTTGTTCAAGATTCAGAAGCATACCTTGTTATAACAGATAAATATTGTCTCTAATCTCCTTTAAAATAGAATTTGTTAAATACTCTAACTTCTCTTTAGGTTGATCCCCTAGTTACCATTTCACTGAACTTGTTTGCAAGTAACTAATTTTCTGGATGAGTTAGGGCCTTTACACATTTACCTGGTTGCAACTGTACGATTGAACCAGCCAATTGGTTGTTAATATAGAACAGTATAGGGACATAGTTGGAGCTAAAGTTGGCTGCTGACTATCCAGATTTATTATAAGTGGAGTAACAACCGGCCTGCAGCTAGGTGCTTGTGCAAAGATTCTTATAAGTTATGAATATAAATTTAAAAGGTTAAAGTGTATTTAACAATATGAAATACAAATTATCTTCAAACAATAATAATAATAATAACAACCCAAATTATTAATAAAATGGTATTTATAGTTAAACAATGTGGTATGCTAATTTCAATCATTAGTAAAATAGAACTTACAATAGAAAATTTTATCACTAAATAAGTAATGTGGATTGATAAAATACCTGTAAGCTTCATAACGCATTACTATTTCTTCAAGTTGATGTTTATACAATCTTGTAAGCATTGCATTAAAACAGTCCAGTTCAGGTAGACGAAAAAGTTCCCAACGCAGCTTATAATCTAACTCTTGAGAAGCACGGGAATAAATGGCTAACCAATGAGGAATTTCTAAAAAAAAAAAAAAAAAAAAAAAAAAAAAAAAAAAAAAAAAAAAGGTGGTAGAATGATAACCATGTAATTAAATTAAAATGCCAATTATTTTTACAAAATATACTCTCAAATAATTTTGGAAAACATTTTCATAAAATATAGGTATCCTAATGAAAATATCTAATTTATATATTTGACATATTGATAAGTTTATATATAACTAAATGAAATATAAAATACAATTTTATGTATACATAAAATTGTGATTATAATGTTTTTGCAATATCGATGCCAACAAATATCACATATTGAGAAATCACTCTTCACTTGTATTTATTTATTTTTTTATCAGGTATTCCTTACTGACTGGCAGTGAATAACATGAACTGCAGTAAAATTAATATAGTTGACAGTATTTGGGCAAATAAAATGGGTATATATAGTTTTCAGGATGGAAAGGATAAATTACTAAAACGATTATCAACACTAGCCTAATGGTCAACTTCCAAGGTGTATGACCAGAATATAGAAGGATTCATTATATTAGTTCAGATAAAATTCAGTCAATAAAGGTTTATAAGCAAGGTCTTTTGGTGTCATTGGCATTGAACCTCTGCTGAAGTGGAATAATAAAATAATTTGTTTGCTCATAGCCAGATTCCAACCTGATACCAATAGATGGCCCAATAATCCAATATAAGCCAATAATCCAATATAATAAAAGCCAATAATCCAATTATAATGCTTAATAATTTAACAGTTAAGATAAATATATATTGACCCAAGCATTCAAAATTTTAATATTTTAAAGAAACAATGGCTTCTATAATAAATAAGAATGAGCTTAAGTAAAGGTATAAAATTCACAATTATTGTTTATTATATTGATAGCCCTCACGAAATTATATCCAATTAATTAATAACAATTTTTACATTTAACAAATTCAAGAGAAACAAATTTTATTCTCATAATGTCAAAGCATTAAGTTCAATCAAAAATACAACTTTTAGCAATACCTTGATTGAGATAAGGATTGGCTGGAACAAGAGCACTATGAGGGTGAAAATTTGTATGTCGAGGAGGATCTGGATGAGAAGGTCCTAGTTCCATTCTAAGTCTCACTTCTGGTTGATAAATATACTGTGAACAAGGATGTTCATATTGTGCTGCTCTTGTAATATGGCTGCAATAAATGACAATTTAAATAAATTTACAAAATAAATAAACATCACTAAGCTATAGCTACTCCTCCTGGGAATAATTAAAACTGATAGTTGACTATAATTATAATTAAAACTGATGTATAATATAATTAATGGATCTTTATTGAAAAAAATATTATTTTTATTTAGTATGCATTCATTCCTCAGTTTGACAAATGGACCCTACACGAGGACATAAAACTAAACCTAACAGATTGTAATTTACAAGTTAAAAATTATCGTTAAAAATGAATGAGCATGGAAGATTTTAAGATGAAATGATTATATAATAGAAAAATGTGCATTATGGAAAACTTGAAGATGGCCAAAATTTTGAAATAGATTAATAACTACAAAACAATTTTTGGTTTGCTGGATTATTCATTTGTATCAATGTCAACACTTATCAATCCACACACAAAGGAAACTGTATGTTTACCTCTGTAGCATTTCTCTACTTGGAAATAATTCAGTCTTTACTAAGATATCAAAGCGTGATTTTCGTGTATTTTTTTGACTTAATCATCTCAACAATGAACTATACACCTTCAATTTATGTTATGAGAGCACAGCCAAAATGGGGCACAAATGCCCAGCAATATTAAGGAAGTGTGGTGGGAAGGCAGTTGTAAAGAGTGAACCATTCAAGGATGATTCTACAAAGGGCATAGCCGGGTTAGAATGGCAAATCTGCCCCCGTGGCTTGTTTTACTCAAACTTGGGAGATCAATTTGGTATCGAATAAAAATAATTCACCTAAATTCAAACGGTTTTCGAGATTTTTTTAAAAACCTCTTTTTTAGATTTTTTTTTTTTAATAGTAAAATTTGAAATTAATTGATGATAATTTTTTCTCTGATTCTTAGGAGTCAAGGTCATGAAAAAGTGATATGATAATGATTCTTAAGCGAAAAGCCAATTTTTAGAGGAAGAAAGAAAATCAAAATATGAATTTTTTTAACCTTTTTGAAAAGTGTCAATCACCAATTTTTTTTCAGAAAATGTCTTTTATACTCCACTATACATAGGAATATTTTCGAATTTTTTGAAGTGGTGGATCAATATGAAAAAAAATAAAAACTTATTTTTTCTGAAATCTTGCATTTAACTCAGATTTCTTATTATTATTGGAAATTGTGTAAACAATTGAGACGTTGATTTCCAAAAGGTACTAAAGGACATTTTTCGAGAAATTGATTTTTTTACATATTTGTATCCTCATCAATTAGTTTTATCTGCATATCTTGTTAGATTTTATATAATTAACACTCAAGTCCTTTATAAACGCGTTTTAGAAATGCAATTATTTTCTAATGATACTAAATCGCACATTTAGTTTCGTTACAAATCATACTAAAACATTTCATTTATAACTTTAATATGATGTTATTAATATAGTAAAAAAACAATTCTAGATTTTAATGCGAAAAGAATGATATCAGCTAGTTTAATAATATAGTAATGAGAGATTTTCGTGCTTCCTGTAAAATTACCTAGAATGGATATAGTACCTTTTGGAATTCAACGTCTCAATTATTTCTCACCAAAAATTCATAATGACATTATTTATAAAACATTTTCAATCATTTTACTACAAAATGATTTGTTGGGAAGAGGGGCGACTAACGCGTTTGCTCGCAGCCTCAACCCGGTCGTTATTGTGAATCGCTGAATTATCTGTCAATCCGTGTAATTTTGTTGAGGGTAGAAAATGAAATAATAAAAGAGAGAACATAAACAAGCCTATATTAATTGAAATAAAACAAAATACTGTTTATAGTGTGCAAGGTGGTGATTTTTTGAATCCTTGATCACTTCCTTCCCCCTCTTGTCTGCGATGTTCCTTCTTTCCTTTAGCGACTCCTACTCCTTGCAACAATTTTCTACTATTTTCTGTGACATTTGATTTTCCTCGATGAAGTGCGATTTGAGAACAATAAGACACACACATAAGACCACCAACTTAATTAAGCACCATCTCTCCTCGCGAGTGACTCCATTAACTCTCCCTCACAATCCCAGAATGCACTCAGCCCAGCTGTCACTTAACAGCTGATTCAAATAGAATAAAACAAATGATTGTCGCGCTTGCAAATAATAAATAACAAAATAAAACAAATAAAATTACAAATAGAGAGATATAAACATAAGACTATTTCAATTTTTAACATGATTGGATAAAAGTGATGTTTTTCAAAACGTGCGCCAGGCTAGTGCTCTATAACACTGTCTATTTAGCTACTGTCAATACTGGCTAGGAAAGCCACTGTCAATTATTTCTTCCAAGGTTCGCTTGTTCTGGTATTCTCTATGGATTTCCCTAGGAAGGATGTATTTTCGGTTAAAAAATAATTTTCTATCTTTATTCGATAATCTAAAAACTAAATCTTAAAACGCAACATTTGGGGGAAACAATTGTTTTCATATAGTTCCACGACTTTGAAAAAAAATATTGAGTACAGAGGAGTGTAGAAGATATTTTCTGACAAAGTTCGGTGAGTGACACCTTTAAAAAGAGCATTATAACTAATTTCGAAATACTACTAAAAAATTATAAAATAAAAAAGTGCTTTTTTTTTTAACTCGATATAAATAAAGAGCTAAAGCATCACTTTCCGGGATTTAACGACTTAAAGAAATTATATGATTGTGATTCTTAAACGGAAAACCAATTTTTATCAGATGAACGAAAATATCTAATTTTTAAACCTTTTTGAAAGCTGTCACTCACCGAACTTAGTCAGAAAATATCTTCTATGCCCCTCTGTACTCAATTTTTTTTTTTCGAAGTGGTGGAACTATATGAAGATGAAATGCAAGATTTCAGAAAAAATAAGTTTTCATTTTTTTTCATATTGATCCACCACTTCGAACAATTCAAAAATATTCCTATGCATAGTGGAGTAAAAAAGACATTTTCTGAAAAAATTGGTGATTGACACTTTTCAAAAAGGTTAAAAAAATTCATATTTTGGTTTTCTTTCTTCCACTAAAAATTGGCTTTTTGCTTAAGAATCATGATCATATCAGTTTTTCATAGCCTTTACCATGCAGAATCAGAGAAAAAATTATCATTAATTAATTTCAAATTTTACTATTAAAAAAATAATAAAATCTTACAGGAAAAACAAAGAAACAGGGGAGAAAATGGACAAAGGAAGAGCGGGTGGAATAGTTCAGGAAGATGAAAGAATATTGGAGAAAAAGGAAGATGAAAGATGTGAAGAAGACAGAATGATACATGGTCTTTCTTGGCCAAATCGTGCAAAAAAAAAAAAAAAAAAAAATCAAAAGAGGTTTTTAAAAAAATCTCGAAAACCGTTTGAATTAAAAAATTTACCATCCTAACCCGGCTATACCCTTTCAAGAGGGAGACTTGATGAAGTTCAGCGAGCTTTGTAAAAAGAAAATCCCAGAACTGTTTGAGAACTTTCAGGGATACTTGATCTAAACAAATTGACAGTTGATGACCCCCTCAATGCGATTGGAAAGTTTGGTTCCTCACTTAAAACGATAAAAAAAAAAAAATGTAATAAAAAATATATATATAAATAAAATTTATGCCTCACTTCTTTGCTGAAACAACGATCCATTTCTTTTCAGATTTGTTAGGTGTGATGAAAAATGGATCTTTTAAGATAACAAAAAGACATTCAGAACAGTTGGTCGACAAAAGAGAAGCAGCACAACATTTTCCAAAACTCCCAACTCATTAAAAAAGGTGATGGTTACTATTGAGTGGGCTTCACTACATATGCAGTTACTATCGAGGTCTTCTTGAATATTGGTAAATGCTGCCAATAACTCAGCGGGAGGAAAGGTTAAGTAAATCTGAAAGTCATCGGCATATAGGTAGGAGCAGTGGTAATTTGAATAAGAAAGATAATTTACACTGATTGGAAATGATAGGTGCCACCCCTCAGGAAAGGGTAAGAAAAGAAGAAAAGGGTTGGTTGGGAATGTGAACTGCTTGGGTACGGTCAGAAAGAAAAGATTGGAACCAGAGAATAAAGCTGTTGGAAAGGGAAAGTATGAATACTATGAATGTATTAACTCATGTTACAAGTTCTTATTACTGTTTTTCATTTAATTTTTAATGACAATATTCATTCATGTATTTCTCAGTTCAAACCTTTATATTGTATCTAGTTTCTACTTACTTCTGATAAAGACTCACAATGTGAGTCAAAATGTTGTTTTCACAATTGATAGTTTATATTATTCGCGGTAATAATTTATTAAACACCATCAGAACTATCTTATCCTTCATTATTATTTTTAATTTTTATCAAGTTAATAATCACTGCAACTAATGTAGCAATCCTCAGGTTTGACCTCCCCACTCTTCTTATACTATAGGTATATTTAGTGAGGATTTTCTTGGGTATCAACATATCCTCCATTCTTGCCGAACGTCCTTCCCATCTGAGCTGCCTGAGCTAGGTTACTAAACAACAACAGAGCTTTTGAAGAGGTTGTTCTTCATAGTTTTGAAACTTCTTAGTTCCCACTGTACCTGTTCTCAACCTTGAGATTTATATTGCAGCATCTAACTGATCATTCCTAATCTGATTCTTGTCTGTCTGACAAAGATAAGTTGATTTCAAAACCAACCAGAATAATAGTGTGTGTGTGTGTGTGTGTGTGTGTGTGTGTGTATGTGTGTGTGTGTGTGTGTTTGAGTGTGTGTGTGTGTGTGTGTGTGTTTGTATATGTATATATATATATATATATATATATATATATATATATATATATTTTATATATATATATATATATATATATATATATATACCCACACGCATATACATAGATAAGAATAATTTTCTTCAAAAGAATATATAGCTAAAGACAAGCAAATGATTACTTCACATAATAAACTCCATATTCTGGACTTTCTATTCTTTCCCAACCAGTTGGAAGACCTTCTTTCTCCAAAGGATGGCTCCAATGAGTTGTTTTGGTGTTGTGGTCTATATAATATTTTCTCCCCCTTAAAGTAAAATCAACAGTCCAACCAGGAGGTAAAGGCAGCTCACCAGAGTCTAGACATGAAAAATGCAATATTTAAATACTTGTAAACATAATGTATTTCATGGAAGATAATCATTACCAGGAGGTAAAAATGTCTAAGCTAAAATATATATACAATTACAGATATAATTTAATTATCTACAACAAAAGACTATTAGTAAATAGTTAATAGGGGGGATCAATTAAAGGAAAGGAAAACACTTAATATACATCAAACTAAAAATATTTCTAATGAGGAAAGTAGTTTTTACCTCAAATTTCCTCCTTTCACAGTTAATTAAGCATTGGTCATACTCAAGTTGAACAGTAAAAAACAATTGACCCATTTAGATAATATAATGTATATTTAAGGAAAGGCTTTAGATAAAATGAGAAATAATTTTTTGTCAATTATCAATAAAATGTAGGTTTATTGTTTATTTATTTAACATTACTTTATGCTACTATGGCTAATCGGACGATGCTACAGTTGGAGTCCTAAATTTTGCCCATCCAGGTTTTATTAGGATAGGGATCTTTAACGAGTACCTGACATCACACAGGCTCGGGACCACCTTTTAACGTCCCCTCCGAAGGACGGCATAACTAAGGATTTTTTACTCCCATTAAAAAATCCTAGGACCACCTGCGGGTTTGAACCCGTGACCTTTGGCATAGGAGGCTGTTATGCTAGCCACCCAGCTACAATATATCAAATTTAGTTGACTAAAATAGTTATTATTTAATTTTTCAAAAAAGTATGATTGAGCGGAATCACAGAAAAAAATCTTTAATCCAATGCACTTTTCAGATTTGAAATCCATTCAACGGTGCCGTTGGAAACAAAAATTTCCGATCTCAAAGACATGTTACCGCCACGACAATGTTAGAAAGGAGGGAGGGATTGCCAAGTTCAAATGACTCAGAATGAAAAATGAGTCCCGCGAAATGGTCAGTTTGTGTCTGTGTATCGGCGTGTGTGTGTGTGTGTGTATGTTGTAAGTCTAGTCCGAAAAAGATATGTTTAATAAAAACTCATTACCAGTTAAAATGAGAAAATGGTGGTATGAAGGGAAGATTAATAATCACATTACCTATTTTAATTAAAATATCAATAATAAACAAATAAATGAATTAGGTAATGTGCTTAGGAATACTTTAGAATTAAATATTGTTTTGTACGCAATATTACGATGGGAAAGTACAGATATGGACTTCACCACTTTCCTGTTTACTGACATCTACACTGCTTCGGCTCATCCATTTCTTCCAATTCTCAAGTACTTCTTCCTGTGTGGGTCTATCGAGATCAAATCTTACACTGGAAACCCACTTTGTCTTTTTTTATCAAATACTGTTTTTATCTAAATATTGAATTGCGTGAGGCACCCTGTTATACGAAGGTGCAATTTTCCCGAAACCATTTGCCGCAGGTAATAGAACTTTGAAATGGAAAACCCAAAGAAATGAAAAACCCAGATATTCAAATATCTTATCATATATTCCATATTATATATATTCCTTAAAAAAAAAAATTTTGTTTAGTTATAAAAGTTCATTATTAGTACGTGCAATACAATAAATATGAGGTGTTTTACATCACTCCAGTGTTGAATAAACATTTTAAAATGTCAACTAAATTTGATATATTGTCATCTTGAAAGTTTAATATTTTAGAAACTAACAGACGTAAAGACGTTTATTAGTGCTGAAAGTGAACGGTTTATATCTTATTTGAAATCATAAAAATCTGAAGGGATGAATATGGATTTTCTAATATCTACCACAAATAAAAAAATAAATAAATAAATGTTATTCTTCTTCGGTAAACAATTTTGAATGAACTTTATAGTAAAATCTATAATTAACTAATCTTGTTGAGTATTCATTTTTTAAGAAATTCACACTACACCTTTGTAATTACTTCAGATAGGCTTTATTTGAAAAGATAAAATATTAGCTTTCACTATATTTATAAAGGCTTATTTTTCAACATATAACAATTTAAAAATAGGTAAAATACAAATATATTTTGATCACATATACTAATTTATGGGCTGAAAATTCTTGAGTTTTTTTTTTCGTTTAGCCCCAGATTTTGTTGCAGTATACGATGGATAATTTGTGTGTATGTGTAGGTATTGATTATAATAGTTGCATCAAATCTTCTATTTCAAATTTTCAAGAAGGAAGTGTTTAAAATTTTTAAAATCTCAGTAACCTTTAGCAGATTATATTGTTTTTAAAGAAATAAAAACAATATTTGTATTTTCTATTTTTTACACATGCTAGTAAGATATTTGATATGTGTGGCATCATTAGATGGTCATTATCAGTTTTAAAAAAATCTGTTGTGCTCAACACACGGCTATCACCTACCTCGGTTGATAGTTTTAAATAAAGCTAGAGTTAAAAAACACTGCAAATTATCACACAATTTAATTCTTTATCCAACATCAAAAAGAGCATATTGTTGGTATTTTTTTAATTAATTAGCAGAAACGGATTTTTTTTATTCGTTATTCCGATTCTAAACATCTTGAAACGTAAGCCCTCAAATTTTGAGGGGGGTAATTTTTTTTTATTTTTTGGCCGATTACACAGGTTCATTATTGAAAATAATAAACCAAAATTACACTCAGTTTCGTTGAAAACATATGTTTTAGATTAAATAATATAAAATTGTTATTTACAACAATTAACAAAGGTAATGAGTGTCCTATACGTTGTTTTACATTACTTTCCACAACTTTGTAAATGAGAAAACATTTTTCCTAATACCTTTAGCTTTCCGATGATTTACCTAAACAAATATTTTTGCTCTTTTCTCCTTTAGTTAGTAATAAAATTCGTTCAACTTGTATATTTAGAAGTTTTAGATATTCACCCCGGCGTGAACGTGTTACTTCATCGATTTTTACTGAATAAACCAGGTTTATGAATATTTTTTTTGCACACTGTAAATGTCTATATATCAGAATATGTGTATATACCACCTAACATTGGGTCTATCACCTATCATAAAATTGTCATTAGCAACTCGTTCACAAATAAATATACATGTATTCTCGTAATAAGATCTAGATTAAGAAATTCTGATAAGGGAAAGGTTCCATTGGAGAAACTTCAATAAGTTTAACACAACAAATAAAAATTCAGTAACTAACTAAAGAAAATAAATTATGATGTGCATTTTGTAACAGAACTCAAGTTTTCATACCTGGATGATCATCAGTAATATTGTGCTCAGAATGCCTTCCATGACCCAAACATGGAACAAGAGGTTGTCGATATGCAACCTAAAAAAAAATATTAAAGTTAATAAAACACAAACATAAACATTTTATATTACAAAAAAGAAAATGTTTAAATGAGATGAACCATGACTTTTATTATCATAATAACAATTTTATGAAAACTTGTAATTTACAATTTACCAAATTAGAGGCAAAGACTATCGCTAGATACATTAAAACATGTACATGTAAAAGACACAGCATAATAATGAAGAAATAATCTATCATATTAAAAATCCTTGGTTATGCCATCCTTTGGAGAGGATGTAAAATGGTCATTTTAGACCTGTGTAATGTCAGGTACTCATTAAAGATCCCTATCCTAATTAATCCGGGAGAGACAGAATTTAGGACTCCCGCTGTAGCATTGTTTAATCAGCCTCAGTAGCTTAAAAGTGACTTGAAATGAATGAATAAACAAACCTATCAGACCACAATCATCACATACATCAGTCTCCCTCCCAACCCCCTAAACATAACCTTTTTCATACTTCAGGAAAATAAAACTCACAACAACTTGTAATAAAACTGAAACAAATTTCATTTTCATTTTAATATTTAAACATTTGATTTACCTAAAACATTGCTTTAGAAAAATATAGCATTGGGATTGTAAATATTTAGTTGACTATCATCAATGTTGCAAGTTTTGTCGTTCGGAGAACTTGACAACTCATTGGCTGGAATTCAAATTCATCTCTACTACTGTTATAAGGGCTTGATTCACATTCATTGGACAAAGGATTTTTGAGCGATAAAGCCAACTCAACTACCTTCCGACCAAGTGTGCAGATTAAAAAAGTGCAACAAAGTTCGAAAATATACTGAATTGAAGTTAGTAACATATAGACATTATTGGTTTCAACCCTTGGAAAGGCCCAAAGCTGAAACAGGTTCAAGCATTTTTGAAAGTTTATCTCTTTATGACAGAATTACATAAATTTTGCATAATTAAATAAATAACAAAACTAAAAATACAGCAATATTTAATTAAATTAAATTAAATATCGAAAAACTGCATGCTTTTTAACATTAGCCTGTATGCTGATTTATTTTATTTTATTTTTTCATATTCGCTTACTTTTCAAGGTTTTTTAAGTGCCTATGGATACCACGTTATGTGCATGGCAATGAAAAACCAACTTAATGTGGTGAATTAGGAGCAATAGCTATACAAATTAGAAGTTATGTTACTAATCAGAATTCAGCAGAGCATCAAATTCAAAGTAGAAAAATCTGAATACAATCAAGGATTGATAATGTCAATAAAATTTATTAAGTTACCTGATGAAATGGAGTAACAGAATAATCATAAGAAGGAGTTTCACTGTATCTGAGATTAGCTATATCTGATGCCATTTCTGGATTTCTCATGGGTGGATAAGTTCTTGGCATAACAGCCTGAAAATATTGAGGTAAATAAAAACATTAAACACTGGATACCTAGTATTTTAAAATCATATTCAATTTAGGAGATGCTCAAGTAAATTTGGAATTCAAAATTATCAATTGAAGAAGAAAATAAACTTTATTTACATATTTACAAATGATTAATGATCATACATCTTTACAATCAACATAATGTTTTGTTTGTTCGGTAATTATAATCTATTAGCCTAATGACTAAATATATGGTAAACTTAAATTGATATTAACTATGGTAGTAGGAAAAATTATACAAAAAACCTACTTATAAAAAAAATAAAAAAATAAAATTATAATAAAATAAATAAATGATAATAATAAAATAAACGGACAAAATAATTGAAAATATAAAATTTAGAATTTAAAACACAACTAGCTTAAGTTAGCAACACATGTTTGGTTCTTTTATGAGTGTAGCGTTTCAGTGAAGTTTTATTATAATTGCCGATTTCCTTTATTAATGAATTTTTGGAGGCTAGTGTTTTACAGAAGTATGAAGCTGTTTGAGTGTGGACAAATTGTTTGACTGTTGGAAGCTGTAAGTCCTGGAGCATAGATGATGATATTTTAGTGTAGCGGGGGTAATTGTTAATTATCCGCAATGATAGATTTTGAATTCTTTCAAGTTTTTGATAATTAGTCAAGCAGGTTGAGCTCAAGACTGGCGAGGCGTATGTGATTAACGGGCGGATAACTGATTTGTATATTGTCAATTTGTTACGAGGACTCAAATGGGATTTTTGTTGAAGTATGGGAACATTTTATATTATCAATTTTTTTTTTCTTATATCCTATATAGATACTATTCGATTATTTAACTTCCTAATAACATAGGAAACCTACATTAACATAGATACCTTAAAAAGCATAGAAGAAAAATATTTGATTTAGGAGAATATGAGAAAACCTTGTAGCTGCAAAGGGTGTAAGCTGTCAGCATCAGAAACATTATGTAATAACAGTTTTTAAAAATTTCTTTTCAGTTTTCTGATGAATAAATATAATCATAGATGGAATAAATAAAAACTATGCAAACTTATGCATTGGCTGACAAAAGCATACCCTGTTCCATAAGAATTTTGCCCATAATACAGCATTACAAGAATTATACAAAATTCATTAAAAAAATGCTAATTTTAAAGGATTTTATAAGAAAAACCTAGTACCACCATGGATTTAAAAAGTTAATGACGCTTAGGGGTAGAGGCTCTTCAAATATAAATAAATAGCCAATTTAAAATAATTTATTTGATGAGAAGATGTTATGATTTTGATTTAAATTAAAAAAAAAAAAAAAAAACGATAGTTGAATTTTATATTAATAGCATAGCATAATAATAGTAAACAGAATAAGTACTATAATGCATACATTTAAATAGAAATAATTATTATAGTATCAATAATTAATAGGCTTTATCTGTAAAATTTATAAAGAAAAAAATGGTTTACTTAATTCTTAATTTTTTATTTAAGTGGTCATTGAGAGGAGTAATTTTATTTGTTGAGGGACGAAAATATGGCTTTATGTGTCCATCAGATAGGTGTCTGTTGGAGAAATATGTCTATTGAAAAGAGATTGTAAGGATAGTCTTTATTGTATCCCATTTAAATGAGTGAAGAATAACTTGAATAATCATTTTATAAGTGAAATTATTACAAACCTGGGTCTTATCAATGCTGAACTGAGAACCAGTATACTGGTTTATATAACTTTGATTTAAATTAGACAATAAACCAGCTGAAGGTGATGGATAGAGAGATGGCTGTGTTGGGTTTGGGTGGTTTTCACTCACAACAGACAAACTTGCGAACCTACAATCCAGAGACAAAATATTAGAAGAGAAAAGAATAAAAATAAAGGAAACTAATTTTTTTAATACTAATGTAGCGATCATGCGGCAAAGGATTATAATATAATAAATCCAAACAATAGGTAATGAAAGTTTTTTTAATTAGGACACTTTAAAAACTAGGAAAGAGGGTCAGGGCACAGATGCAGGGCACAAAAAAGACGATGAGATACTAGACAGTTCAATTTCTCTTCCTTTCTACAAAAATCTATGGTTGAGCCTGATAGAAAAAAAACTATTACATAGAATAAATAAGGAAGAAAAGTAATTTTTAAAATAAACTGACTTGCTCATAAAAATACAAATAAATACACTTACATATTAATAAAATAAAGAAAAATTTGAACATAAATGCCATACAGATAGCAAAAGGATATAAAATCAATACTAGCATTCAGAGCAAACTTGCTTAGTAGTCCATAAAGTTATAATATTAACATAATACTAGAATATTCCCATATTTTAACAATAACAATTTAATTACTCTCATCAATGTCTATTCAAAGTAGCTAGTGGTGCACATTTCCAAATTCTAAATGATCCTAATTCATTACAATCAGTTAATATACTATTTAGGGAATTTCCATCTTCTGTGGATTCCCGAAAATACTGATATCTATCACTGTGAATATTTTCACAAGTGTATTGTGTTAAAAGAAACATTGACTACCAAACTTCATCCTTCAGACAATTAAAAAGAAAAGAAGTGGTTATCGCTCAATTAGGACACTTGTCATTACCTAAATGCTATCCCTTGAGGAGCCATGATGAAAGCCTACAATGTAGTTTGAAACATTGCCAATAAATAGTTTTTTGACCACCACCCAGACCATCTTCTGTCTGTTTTTAACAAAAATATGAGAATGATGCGATGGAGAAAAACATGAAAAATAATAATAAGTAAACTATTAACCTTTGAGCTAAATCTGGTACTGAAGTACTGGGTGTGTACTTTCCTTCGTGTCCTAATAAAGCAGTTGACTGTAAGCCCCTATTAATTCCAAATTTCTGATAAATTCCAGATGATTGAGACTGAAAATGAAATTAATAATTAGTGAACAGAGCATAACATCAAATTAATTATTGTATGATGATAGAATAATTAATTACATACACTTAGCCAATCAACAAATAATGACAAAAATTCATTTTCTCAATTAATAAAGTGAAAAACTGCTATGTATAATGCTATCACCCATCTGCTCTGGTTTGAAACTAAAAGGAAATGATATTAGACTGTAGATTTCTACCTCATATGCAGTAAAACAATTTGGTGAAGTAATTCTGATGATCACTTAGTGTCTCAGCAAGAGAATGAGGAATTCTGAAATCGGTCATTTTCCTTCTGTACTTGGGACAGTCTTCGATTTATGCCCTTAACTGTTTGGTAATACTTACACTTAGTTGAGCATTCTTTTGCGGTCACATTGCCATGTGCCAAGGCAGAATGTTAAAATCAGAATCAAGTGAATATCATTTTCTCTAGTGTCAATCGTTCAGAGGATGAAGCTCCCTTCTTACCAATTTTGTAAACCAATTAAAGTTTAATCTACATCTGTTTGTTTCATGAAATTTGGCATTTAGTCTATTTAATTTTTCCAAGGAAATAAAATTCCACTTTATATTGGGTTGTGTCACATGAAATGTCCGTTTTCAAGGTAAAGGATTTTTATTAAAAATACCATATGAAAACAAGATAATTTTATTCGAAGTATTTACCTTCTTTTTCTACACATTTTTCTCAACGTGACACCAACTTTTTTATCCCCAAACTGAAAAAATCTGGGCTTTGAAGTGAAACAAAATCTGAAAACGCACTTTTCACTTGATCATCATTTTCAAAAAGTTTTCCTTTGACAAAGTTGTCTAAATTCCTGAACAGGTGGTAATTTGTTGGAGACAAGTCGGGAGAATATGGTGGGTGCGGAAGAACTTCGTAGCCCAGTTCTTTCAATTTTAGCACGGTATGTTTTGAAACACGGGGTCTTGCTGCCGCTCAGTGAGATCATGAGGTACCCATGCATCGAGCTTTTTTACTTGCCCAATACACTTTAAATGCCTGGAAACGGTAGATGCACTTGCACTTAGTTGTGCTGAGAGTCCTTTATCTGTTTGGTAGGGGTTTCCTTCTACTGTATGTTTGAGGACATCGTTGTCTATTATGGACAGAGGTCTTCCTTGGGGCAACTTTGTAGGTATCCCCAGCTGAAAAATTAGCAAACCAAAGGCGAATGATCCGTTCATTAACACTCCCTTCCCCAAACGCCTTGCAAATATTTCTAGCGACCTCAGCTGCTGAATGGCCGAGTTTAAACTCATACAAAAATATTACTCGAAAATCGCGTGTTTCCATGTTCTTATTTGGAGGTATACTAAAGAGTGGGTAATTGATTGAGAAGCTAATGTTTATAATACAAAGGTAGAGGATTAGTAACTGTTTACTTTAAATATGTAAACATTCGGAAGAAAATAACAGAGGCCTGCAAAATCCTTTATGTATTTCAGAAACTATAAAAACGGACATCTCATGTGAAACAACCCAATACTATGTATTTTACAGCTTTTTAAAACTTTGATGAAACTCACTTTATTGATGTAACATTAAATAGACTTATAAGTGACGTAGTTGTTATTTACATTAAAATATTCTGACATGCTTAAGTACCGAACTATCAACATTTTTTCCTCTTTTAAAAATATTCAATTTCATGTTGATTTTAAATAACTGACTATTTCTCCTTGTTGAATTTTGAATATAATTTTTTTTTAATTAATTGAAAAAGAAAAAAGTCAAGTCATTATTTAAAAACATGAAAAAAAATTGAAATGTTTGCTGTTTTTTTTACACAGTTACATATAAGCTTAACTATAGAAAGGTAAATAAATAACATCTACTTACAGGAGGAGTTTCAGGTCTAAATCCTGCCCTTCTAGGAGGCTTTCTTAATGGCTCTGTAGTCCAAACATTTATTACTGTAAAGAATAGCTTTGTTAAATAATCTCAGAACTGGGGAGGGTAGGTAAATATATTTCTGTCATCCAATGAGTGAACATTATAAAACAGAAAAATCAACCAATGTCAGGTTACCTAAATAATACATTAGAAATTAAAGTTTTCCAGATAACACACACAGACCAGTTTTAACCAGTATCTTTATTATTAAAATTCCATTAATAACATCAGAGCCTTTAAGCCAGTTTTAATTTACATTTGGCAATTTTAAAAATCTTTTGTTAGCTTCAGATTAAAATAAATATGTAAGTAAAGCCATGTTGATATTAGATGAGCCTTTTCAAACTAATAAATTAAACCTCAAACTCTTCAGATTTATTTTGAAGGATAATTTCATTCAATAAATGAATCAAGTGATAAACATAGAATTTTATATATATAGGCAGAATATTTTGCTCCTTCCTTTGGTTATTGGTATCTACAGAGCAATCATACAGTCAACAGTGACCAGGAAGAATTATTTTGCAAAATTAAAGTAAGAGTTTTTCGACTTCTGCTAGAGTCTGAAGTCCTAATTATATTTGGATTTGAGAGAATAGTGTACCAGTGCCACACAACATTTTTAAGTTCTTAAAGTGGAGAGATCATATTAATTGAAGCTAGAGGGGTTCCTTCTTGTTGAGACCAAGAACTGTTAAGATAATCTATCGCTTAGAAAGGGTATCAATGAGGATGATTTGTTTAATATTTAAGCAGTTTAAGATTTAAAGAGGTAAGATTTCAAGGTAACATAATAATACATAGCTCCAATAATTTACTAAAAGAATATTAATTGAAATAATTAATTAATCAATCTCATTTTAATTAGAAAAATGTATGTGGTAAAACCATAGAGAAAATGAAGATACAAATTCAAACACAAAGAAATTATTCTATCACTAAAGCCAAAAGCTCAGAAGATCAACATAGGTCAATGTATTTTTTAAGCGGTGCCTCATTTCTCCTGGGACCTGTGGATGAAATATAAGGCAGAAAAAAACAAATCCGTCTTAAGAAATAAGCATCTAAGAACGGTTAAGAGAAACACGCTGCCTTTGTACCAGTAAAATATAATATATAAATAAACATTATTATATGTATGTATATGTGTATATATATATATATATATATATATATATATATATATATATATATAAAATAGAACAGGTTAATAAAAAGGATTTTCTCAAAGTGAGGGCATGAGACAGTTTGATTTTTTACCAAGTGCTCTAAACCAGCAATATGAAAAAGGAAACCTGATAACTTACACTATTGATCTCACGGATCCAAAAGATGTATATAAGCATGATCGTCCTTGATAATAACCTGTGATGCTCCCAAGAAAACTAAATTATAACATTACAGCTAAAAGAACTAAGGCAACCTGCGTGAACTATTTTAAACAATCATTTCATTTAATTAAAGATACAATGAATATTTCATTTAACTTGCTTCCCTTATTATATAATCAAAATCTACTCTTCTACTAATAACAAAGATTTTGTCAAGTATTATTAATTAATAAAAAAAAAAATTACTGACAGATGATTTTTACCCCATTAATTAAGTAAATTACCTTAAAAACTTTTTCATGTCAGAAATCACACATCTGAGCTGAAATATCGGATAACTATTAGCTAAGTCAAAAATTTCTTAACAATCAAGTATTAATGATACTTTGTTAATTATGAAATACCATTTCTCCATACAACTTTAAACCAAAAAAGTCATAAGTCTGTTCATTCAGTAAATGTAAAAAATACATGAAGAATAAGAATAAATATTGCATGAAGATGGCATTGCAGGGACAATTACTTTTTATAAAAAATAAGAATATGTGAAATATAGCTTTGTTATATATTTACAGTTTAAATATCTTCTATATTTACAATAGTATTCTCGGATGCAAACAACAAAATTATTAATCCATTAAGTCTCTAAATAGAAAGTCATAGGGTATGACAGTCAAAACAAGCTTTTAAAGAAAAAATAAAGTTTTGATTGCTGGCACACTAGGTATTAAAAGGAAGATATGAGGAAAATTTTACATTAAAACATAATTTATTTCTCTAAAACGTTCTTAAATCAACAATTATTTACTTGGAATTTCAGGAGGGTTTTCTTTTTTTACATATTTTCCCACAATCCCCTCTTTGGCAGATCTGGATTCTTTTTTCCTCGATAACATATCAAAACAACTAGTTTTAAAATCTCATATAATCTTCTCTATTTCTTTAATTTTAACACCATTCCAATACACATATTTCGTATAACGTCAAATTTCATTATTAAATACATGGAAACAACCTATTCAAAATAAGAGGGTTTCAAGCAAACCAAAGAAGTTAAAGTTTAACTAAAAATAAAAATAAGTTAAAATTGTTTTATGTGAGGGATGACGTCTTGTAATTTTAAAGCTGAAAGATAAAGAATAAATTATTTTCGTTCATAATTGTATTAATTTTCTTTATTAGTTTTCTTTTCATAAATAATAATAGAAACGCAATAATGATAAATCACCAATCCATTTTAGTGTAAACTAAATTCCATACTTTTCTAATATATATTATAGTTAACAAAATTTCTAACGATTTATTTTTACTTACCTATAAAACACGAAAATAAAATCTTATATATCAGGTTGATGTTGAATGTAAATCTTATATAAAAGATTTTTTTCCACACGCCTCATAAATATGCCAGGACTAGAAACACAGTGAGTCATAATGAAAATGATGCAAAAGGCTTCTGATTTATTGATAACGAATTTGACTAATAAATTGTTTTAAATTACCATAGAAACTTTTCAATAGTTTACATCTAACTATATATTAATTAAAATAGTATTCGAATTTAAATATGAATTATTGAATCTAGATAAATATTAAATAATAAGAATAAAGTGTAAATAAACAACTCACAATAGAAATGATGCAATGTTTATTTTTAAAGTTTCTGATCTTTGTTCTTTAATTTGTTATTGCCTAATCTGATTCTATTACTTGAAATATAAATAAGTGTGATTTAGTTTTCCATAAAACGGAAGTATGTTATAATCATGGATATATTGCATTGCGGGACAGAGAAATCTTCATTGCGATTATGAAAAAGGGGGAATACACAATGAGAAATTGCCTTTATTATTGGGTGGAGCCATGCAACAGTTTAACGTATTATTGAACGCTAAAAACGGGGGCATCAACTCATAAGTAAAGCCAGAGTAAGTTATAAAAAATGTTTGAAAGATATACTCTACGTCAAGTTAAAATAAATCCCAAACTAAGTGCTCCGAAATTAGGAGTATTGGTTGTAAAATGTTTAAGTTAAAAAAAGTGTGCTGATACTATTCAAAGAGAAAATCTATTCATTCAGCAATTTCATACAATAGTAGCAAGAAAGAAGCCTTACATTGGTAAAGACAACAAAAGATCAGAGTCGAATTTTTAAAGGAGTATTTGAAAAAATATATGGACTTTTGTAAACGCGTTATATTTTCAGACGAATCAAAATTTAATATATTTGGATCTGATGGAAGAGGTTTTGTGTGGAGAGGGCCAATAAAGAGCTTAGAGAAACAAATCTTGGATCTAGAGTAAAGTATCGAGGTGGTCATGTCATAGTTTGGGGGTGCATGACTGTGGTCTAAATAAAATCTGGTGTAAGAAATTCAATTTTATTGAAGGTGTAATGGACAAATTTGAGTTTTGTGTCGTCCTGAAAAAGAATTTGAAAGAAAGTGTTATCAAACTGGGGCTTAACAACAATTTTGTATTTTATCTAGACAACTATCCAGAGCATTATTTATATTTAGGAAAAGAATGGTGCTTGTGTAATTGTCCTAAAACACCTCGTCAGTCTCTCGATTTGAATGTTACAGAAAATATATGGATTTATGGAAATTTAAGGGCGAAACCACGAAATAAAAAACAAGGAAGGGTTGAAAAAAGCTCTTAAGGATTTATTCCACCAGAAAAAAAATCCGAATCCCTGGACTCAATGAAATCACGAAAAGAATTTTCAATGTCGTCCTGGTTTTGAAAATTTTTCTCCCTCAAAAAGTTGTCCAGATGCCTGAAAAAGTGGAAGTCTGTAGGAGAGAGGTCAGGTGAATAAGGCGGATGTTGGAGAACTTCGTAGCCCAACTCGTGCAGTCGTCGAAGCGTTGGTTGTGCAACGTGTGGTCTGGCGTTATCGTGGAGCAGGATCGGCCCCTTCCGATTCATCAATGCTGGGCAAAGACGTTGCAATTTTTGAGTTCCGAGTTCCGCCGCCATTTCTCGTGTGGTTTTGGTTGGGTCTTCTTCCACTTTTGACCTCAGCTGGTCGTTGTCCAGAGCAAGATGACGGCCCCGACCTTCCTTGTCTTCGAGGTCGAAATCTCCTCTGCGAAACTTCTGGAACCAACGCTGCACCGTGCACTCATTAATAGCCCCCTGACCCCACACTTCATTAATATTACGAGCCGTTTGCGCAGCGCTGCGCCCTAATTTGAAAATTAGAGATCTAACAATAGGGACGTGGAACGTTAGAAGTTTAAATACGGCAGGTGGATTTAAGTCGATCGCGAATGAAGTTAAGGGGTACCATTTAGATATCGTTGCATTACAAGAGGTTCGCTGGCCAGGGGAGGGTTCGTTAACAGAAGGAAAGAATACTATTTGGCACAGGGGAGCGTTAATTATTGTTAAGGTACCGGGTTTCTAATTAGGAATAGATTTTGTTCCGCATTACGGGACGTACAGTTCTTTAGTGAAAGAATATCGGTTGCTATATTTCAAGGTCGTTGGTTTAAAATCGCGTTTATAAACATTCATTCTCTCACCGAAGACAATGATGATGAAGTAAAATGCGAATTTTATGATAAACTAGAGTCGGTTTACGATAAGTTACCGCGAAATTACATTAAGATAATACTAGGCGACGCGAACGCAAAGGTTGGAAGGGAAGAAGTATATCGTCTTACAATCGGTAAAGAAAGTTTGCACGAATATAGTAATGATAATGGGACCCGACTAATAAACTTTGCCATTTCGAAAAACCTAGTAATCAAAAGTACTACGTTTAAACATAAGGATATTCATAAGTATACGTGGACATCGCCGGATGGACAAACACGAAATCAAATCGACCATGTTTTAGTACAAAACAGATGGCAAAGTAGCATAATTAACGTGAGATCGTATCGTGGTGCAGAATACGGTTCTGATCATGAATTAGTAATCGCAAAACTTAGACAAAAACTAAATACAAAAAAGAGAACACCGAACTATATTCACCCCGAGAATTTTGATGTTGTTAAATTGAACAACCCCGAAATTAGAAAACAATGCGCGATGGAAGTAAAAAATAGGTTCGATGCTTTGGAATCATCAGACGAGGAACACGAAGATGTAAACAAATTATGGGAAGGGATCAGGGATAATATTAAAGAGGTCGGTAACTTATGTCTTGGGAAAATCGAAAATAAAAAGAACAAACCTTGGTTCGACAGGGATTGTAAAATATGTGTGAAAAAAGAAAAACCGCTAAACTGAATTCCTTAAATAATCCAAGCGATAATAACGTGACTTACTTTCGGGTAGTGAAAAAAGATACTTCAAAATTCCTAAAAAATAAGAAAAGAGAGTATCTTAAAGGCAAAATAATAGAAATAGAAAAACACAGACGCGAAAATAACGTAAGAGAGATGTACAGAGGTATAAACAAATCACTTAAAAGATTTAAATCCCTATTGAATGCGGTTAAAGATGCAAATAACAATATAATTGCGGATCCGACTGAGATATTAAATAAATTTAAACAACACTTTGATGGCATTCTAAATATGGAAAATAATAATCAATCTTCTCACTCTGAATATCAGAGCGCTGTACCATGGATAGACGCACCGAGTAAACAGAAAGTCGAAATGGCGATAGGAAAATTAAAACGTTATAAAGCTGCAGGAAATGATAATATCACGAGTGAATTAATCAAGGTGTGTGGATAAGCGGGAGTTTCCAAATTACAGGTTTTAGCTAAAAAGATCTGGGAAAATTAAAAAATACCCGAAGAATGGAAAGAATCAATATTCAACGGCTTAAGGTTTTCGAAAATGAGGTACTGCGTAAAATATTTGGTCCGAAGAGAGATGAGGTTGATAATTGAGTTGATAGTATCGCGGAGACTCAAATGGGCGAGTAAAGTTATTGATCGGATTCCGAGAAAGTTGGTATTCTCTAATCCGATTGGTAGGCGTCCGAAAGGTAGGCCGAAACGTCGATGGGAGGATTGCGTTAAGGCTGATCTCGGGGGCTTGGGCTTGAACGGTGAACATTTGACGAGTCTGTGTAAGCGGAATTTGGTGGTATCGGCGTCGAACCTTCGTGTTCGGTAAGCCTATTATTATTAGTAATTCTCAACGGTCAACTAATTATATCCACAATACTTATGAAATCGTTATTAAATAATTTATTTTTCGTTTACATCGAATACTTCTGTGGGCCAGATTTATTGAAAATTAAAATTTACATATTTATATTTATTGTTTTCTTAGTAGTATTGTATGTTCACTAAAAATCCGGACAGAGCTTAAGAAAACGTCTTAATGCTTGTCTAGCGGATTAAAAAAAAAAAAACTCTTTATTCACACCAGTCAATAATATTATTAATAATCAGTGAAAGGGTTAATATTCAACAAAGGTTGCGTGATAAGCATGAGGGAGAGTAGCACCCAACCTCACATACTCCTGGTATGATATCAGCATGAATTACTGAAGGACTCTCATCCTACTCCGTTTCAGCCTTCTGTGGGAATTTCCTGGCATAAGTGTTGTCGCCATGTCAATAATTATAAAATGATAATCAGGATATCCTTGTAGTTTGTCGTTGAAACGTTTGTCGTAGCTCCGTATGTATTCATCAATTGTTGACATATAAGGCTCAATATGTAAAGTTATGTTCCTAACAAACCAAGGTGCTTTTGTAATTGTTCTAAAAGTTTTAGCCTGAAAGATTTTTAGCCTGTTTAACGTGAGTCTTTTTAGCTCTCCCATATGTCTGTGATGCGTAGGTACAAAAAAATTTCAATAAATAAGTGTATATATTTTATTTCTGTCGAAGTTTTAGTTTTGAAAAGAGCGAGTAAAGAAGTCTCAGTCTTTGGTTAAGGACTATTATTTTTTTTTATATGTGAACTTCATCCCATGTCATTCTTCAAACGTTAATCCAAAGTAGTGTACTGTGTCTATCTGTGGAATTAGTGTGTTGTATATGAAAACTGGAGAACACGAGTCATGTCGAAGAATAAAGGTGATGTGGTGTTATTTGACACGATTCAGTCGTATTTTTTAGAGCTTGAACCAGTCATGTAATATTATTATATGCTGTTGTAGGGTCTCTGAGGCATGTTTTGCATTTTAATATCGTGTTAAGATTAATGTTTCGTCCGCATATATCGCTGTTATAATGTTAGAGCGGCAATGTATGCCATGAGTGTAAATAATACAGAGTAGTGGAGTGACCACTACACCTTGGGTTACTCCTACTACGATAGATTTAGTGGGAGATAGCTCTCATCCCTGTCGGACGGAGAAAAATCTGTGAGAAAAGAATGAATGAATAATGAGGTAGTAAGTAGGAGGAAGTGTAGTATTGAGTTTGAAGAGAAGCCCTTGTACAAAATTCAGTCGAAGGCTTACACGTCGAGAAATACACCAGTAGTATATAATTTCTGCTCGGTGCGTAAGTCGTTCTTTTAAATTTTACAATTTGTCGTTTGAATTAATAGTTGATTTTGTTGTACGTTCGTTTACCTGATGGAAGTCTGCCTGTCTGCCATACTCTCCCGGCTCTTCTTTTAACTCTGATTAAATTCCTTACATACTGCGGATAAATTGGTAGCTTTTTGAGGACTTCATCTTTTCGTTTAGCTTTTAGATGATTTTTTTTTTTTTTTACAAAACAATAAAATGGAAATTTTGTTAGGGATAGTTGTTACCTAAGAAAAATGTACCTCTTTGATTATTTGTTTCTTTTCATTCCTCTCTGGTATATTTACGCTCTATATTTAGGTTTGAAATAATAACAAGAAATAATCTGCTGGTTCAGATTAGTGATTCATTGTTTAATCTTTTCGATAAAGTCGGGAGTGTTTTTTATCTACTGTAGCTAGATTCGTGGCATTGGACTATTTTTAAGAGCTTTGGATAAACTTAGTACATGTTTATTGTCTTGAGGTATCAAGTTATCTTTAATTATTTTATATTTGTTTACTTGTATTTCAATTACTAAAGTTGCTCTTATTTGTTATCTCTAATAAATAAATTTAATGATTTCAATATGAGTGATTTTAGTAATTTTGGTAATAACATACTTCCATTGGATATCAATTTCTATACATTTTTATTTAATTATCTTGACTAGTGAAAAATTATAGAATTTGTTATTTAAACTGTTTTATTCCATGCAACTATTGATTTGACAGTATTCCTTTGAATAGATTCAATGATAGTTAAAAGTATTTGGAATTAGTATTTCTTTTCATTTATTAAACATTTTTCACTATGATTACTTTATATAATTATTTTTAACTAATAAATCATTTAAAAGGAACTATATAAAGCTAAATCATTAGCCAGGTATTTGAATAGTATAATATTGTATAAAGCATAAGTACAAGATCTTTCACTCATGAAAGTATTTGTTACAAATAATATCCTATTGTTTACTAACTGAACAGTTTTCCTGCATATAACTGATATCTAATCTAGGATAATAAAGTTAACACTTATCTAGTGTTCAATTTAAAACCATGTAGAGATACACCAAACAGGTAGAGGAAGAAATAAAAGTCGGTAATAAACAATAACTTTACTTTTATTGTTGTGGTAATAACAAAAATGAAATAATTATATTATGAATATGATTGACAACTATTTCGGAACATGTAAATACCTCGTAACATGTAAATACCCCTGGAGTAATAGTAACGGGTTGCTTCATTTTCTTTAAAAGTTAAGGTTGGTTTGACACTCATTTAACAGTTGCATGCCAGAGTAAGTTCTTTCCTAACATTAAAACATCTTCAATCACAGTAAAACCAGATTCACAATGATCTTAGCCATCAATCTCATTATCAAAGCCATGTTGCTGTATGTATATATCAAAATGCAATCCCTAAAAGTATTATTTAACAAAAAAAAAATTATACATTCATATATATTATAATTATTATTAAGGTTGATGAGGGGCTGAATAAATCTTCCATTAATACTGATCATTTATTTCTTGACGTTTCGGGATATTCTCCCATCTTCAGAAGTCTACAAAAAAAATTTTTTTAAAGCAATTTACCATCACATTAAAGATCACTATAATGAAGTGAATGGTTTAAACAATTTTTAAATTAGGAGTCAATTGATAACAATATTTTAAAACTATTAATTAACAAATTTTAAAATCATATGGAGGCAATGAAAGCAAAAATTTAATAATGTTGCACAGTACTTAATTAAATAAATAAATAAATATTATAAAAATTACCTCGTTATAAATTCTGTAATCCAACATTTTACTAGTACCACCTTCAACCAGGTAAAAAGTAAATAAAAATGAAGTCAAATTCTAAAAACTTCAGATCTGAGCAAGAGTATTGCTCAGATCTTTGTCCTCAACTGGATTAAGGATTAGACCAATTTTTAACTTGTATATAGTTATTATTATTTCATATTGTGAAATTCTTTAAAATTTATTATTAATTATTTATATTATATTTTTAATTTATTAATTAAATCGGAATAGTGGTAACTTAAATGTCTTGAGTCAGTTTTAAAATTCACGGTTTTATCTATATTTTTATTGATATATATAGCCTCTATGGTTTTTCTATTTTGTTTATTTTTGACTATTTCCAAAATTTGTGGTCTATTGAAATCAAACTTATGTTTCAAATGTATGCTATGTTGTGATAAAGCAGTTGTATTTATATTTTTACTGTTGTTACAATTACTTTTGTGCTGTTTAGTTCTAGTACTAACTTTTTTGGACGTTTCCCCTATGTAACATTTTTCACAGTCTAGACAATTTATTTTGTATACAACATTTAATTTTTCTTCATTACTTATAGGGTCTTTTGTACTAGTGAGGAATTTTTGTAATTTATTATGGTTATAAAGGCCTAATTTGATGTTGGGTAAATCATAAGCTAATAATGTTTTATTTATTTCACTAGTAAGATGTGGTATATATTGCATTTTGAAAAATTGTTTGATGTTTAAGCTCTTATTTATTTCAGCATCTTTAATATTTTGATTATTAACATCTGTTGTTTTTTCATCTGTAGCGCTTCTATAAAAATCTGTAATGGTTTTCTGTTTATTATTTTTCTCACTCATTCTACCAATATCTTTAATTATTCTAACTGTTTGCTGTATTTTGTTACCAATACTATTGTCAGGGTTCTTATCAGGAGATTTATATTTAACCTCAGAATACCAGATATTATTTATTAATTTTCTTGGGTAGAAATTTTCTAAAAGTATTTTATAAGTGGTGGTTTTTTTTTAAAATAAATTTATATGTTACTAAATTATTTAAAAATGGCTATATAGACAAAATAACTAAAAATAAACTACAAGTTACTGATTTTTGTATCCCTAGAATACATGGCCTAATTAAAACCCACAAAGATAAACAAAATCTCAGACCTATCATCAATAATATTGATGGTCCTACAGAGGCTTTATCAAAATTTTTAAACCCATCTTTAAATTCTTTAAATAATGATAATAATTACGATATCAAAAATTCATTGGCACTGAAAAAGATACTTAACAACATACAAATACCTGATGAGAATACCGAAATCATCAGTTTAGACGTTAAATCACTATTCACAAACATTCCAATAGACGATATCCTTAAATTAATTGACGAAAACTGGCACAAAATAATAGATTATACAACAATTAAAGATAAAAAAATGTTTATAGAAGGTTTAAACTTATGCCTTAAATATAATTTTTTCAAATACAATGGAGAAATTTACAAACAATTATTTGGACTACCAATGGGTGGAGCCATGTCAGTTAATCTCAGTGGTATTTATTTAAATGACCTAATTAATAAAAATCTAATAAAATCAGATGTAAGACCAATGTTGTTGAAAAAATACATAGACGATATGTTAATAATAATAGACAAAAACCAACAAAATAACCTCCTTGAAACCTTTAACAATCACCATAGAAGAATGATTTTTACCATTGAAAAACCTAATAACAATACAATTAGATTTTTAGATATGGATATAATTCTTAAAAACAAAATAATTAAAACAAGATGGACTAAAAAAGATATAACTAGTAATGTGCTACTAAATTACCATTCTAATCACCCATATATACAGAAAATAAATGTTATTAAAAACTTCATTAGAAAAGCAATAGCGCTTACAGATACGGAATACATAAAAGAAATAAAAACCACCACTTATAAAATACTTTTAGAAAATTTCTACCCAAGAAAATTAATAAATAATATCTGGTATTCTGAGGTTAAATATAAATCTCCTGATAAGAACCCTGACAATAGTATTGGTAACAAAATACAGCAAACAGTTAGAATAATTAAAGATATTGGTAGAATGAGTGAGAAAAATAATAAACAGAAAACCATTACAGATTTTTATAGAAGCGCTACAGATGAAAAAACAACAGATGTTAATAATCAAAATATTAAAGATGCTGAAATAAATAAGAGCTTAAACATCAAACAATTTTTCAAAATGCAATATATACCACATCTTACTAGTGAAATAAATAAAACATTATTAGCTTATGATTTACCCAACATCAAATTAGGCCTTTATAACCATAATAAATTACAAAAATTCCTCACTAGTACAAAAGACCCTATAAGTAATGAAGAAAAATTAAATGTTGTATACAAAATAAATTGTCTAGACTGTGAAAAATGTTACATAGGGGAAACGTCCATAAAAGTTAGTACTAGAACTAAACAGCACAAAAGTAATTGTAACAACAGTAAAAATATAAATACAACTGCTTTATCACAACATAGCATACATTTGAAACATAAGTTTGATTTCAATAGACCACAAATTTTGGAAATAGTCAAAAATAAACAAAATAGAAAAACCATAGAGGCTATATATATCAATAAAAATATAGATAAAACCGTGAATTTTAAAACTGACTCAAGACATTTAAGTTACCACTATTCCGATTTAATTAATAAATTAAAAATATAATATAAATAATTAATAATAAATTTTAAAGAATTTCACAATATGAAATAATAATAACTATATACAAGTTAAAAATTGGTCTAATCCTTAATCCAGTTGAGGACAAAGATCTGAGCAATACTCTTGCTCAGATCTGAAGTTTTTAGAATTTGACTTCATTTTTATTTACTTTTTACCTGGTTGAAGGTGGTACTAGTAAAATGTTGGATTACAGAATTTATAACGAGGTAATTTTTATAATATTTATTTATTTATTTAATTAAGTACTGTGCAACATTATTAAATTTTTGCTTTCATTGCCTCCATATGATTTTAAAATTTGTTAATTAATAGTTTTAAAATATTGTTATCAATTGACTCCTAATTTAAAAATTGTTTAAACCATTCACTTCATTATAGTGATCTTTAATGTGATGGTAAATTGCTTTAAAAAAATTTTTTTTTGTAGACTTCTGAAGATGGGAGAATATCCCGAAACGTCAAGAAATAAATGATCAGTATTAATGGAAGATTTATTCAGCCCCTCATCAACCTTAATAATTAAATGAGATCTTCCGTGTTTAGAACATATTGATATAAAAAAATTATAATTATATACATCTCCACCCTCTCCTCCCTTCTCCCACTAATTTCTGTATATTTTTCTTTGTTCATCAATAGATTAGATAAATTTTTGTTTATCTATCGTTTGTTAAAAAAATGTGTTGATGTTCTTCTTTGGCAAAATAAGTATTGTTGAGTGGTCAAACTTATAATTTTTCCCAAAACGTCTATGTATTTATGTCTTCATAAAGTAGGATTTTCCATCTCTCAGTATAATAGTAATAGTCATTCCAAATAATTCATGAAACCTTATACTCTTAAATTAAAATAAACTTTATGCCTTTAAACAAACAATTTATATTTCATCTTTAATCATTGAAAGGCTCATTTGCCAACCTACTGTATTCCAAATTAAGCCTATTTTAATGTTAAAACCACTGATAAAAAGATAATTAAGAGATTTTTTTATTTGTTACAGGTAGTAATGAATTCTATTCAGAGGAGCAGAGAAGGTGATTCTGAAATACCCTTGGAACCACGGGAGTCAGTTAGTAGTCTTAATTAAATTTCTATAACCTTATAGTATAAATACCATATATTCCCAAATGTAGGTGGAGGTTTTTTTTTTTCTCCCATAAAATGAGGTTATGACCTATAATTGAGGTGTTCTCATCTGATCTTGAAAACTGTGTTTGACCAAATTTAATTCTTTTTATTTAGTAGCTTATTTTAATTTATACTTATGTTATGTGAGATTTAATACAGTTTATGTTTATAATAAATAATTTCTTATTAACTGTGATTTCTCGTTATCACACATTTTTGATTGAGAAAATGCCTGAAAAGTATTTTGCCTAATAAGATCTGGGATTATACATATGCTCAAGGCAAGTGTAATGTTTAAACTGGGAATTTAAAATAAAAATGAAGATTATATAAAACCAAAATAGAAGAATAGCTAATGTAAATGCTGTTTTCTTTAAAATTCAATTCCTGAAATTCAGTTCATTATGATCAATTTAAAACTTCACCATGATATTTTCAATGTGATGCTATTTATCTTCATAGTACATAATTAGAATCTGATTTCTTTATGGACAGTTTCATTTTTTCTGAAAAATTAGGTTAAAATATTGGGTTGAATTATATTGAGAGTTTGGCTATATTCAAGGCAATGCGGTGAGTAAAATTTGAAAAATGATTAATTAAGATAGATAGATAAGATGTATCTATATATATATTTATTGTATGTTTATATATTTTTTTCTGTATTTTGTTTCAGAAACTGCGGGACATATTTTCAAAGGTAATGTTATATAAACTGTATTGTATTTGTAATTATTTTATCAAATCTTAAGTGTTCAACACTTTCATACAAGAGCTGAAATTACTATTTTTATTTCTTTGGTGATCACCTTCCAAGCTCTTAGATCTAGAAGGCAGGAATATTATGAATTTAAATCTTTAAAAAGGGGTGGTTATGCTATGAAAAGAACTAGGAAAGTAACAATATATTGCAGTTGTGATCATGGCATCAAGTTATTAATGTAATGTAATTATATAGCTTGTCACTTGAATTTCATATTGTGGGAGCAGATACTAGATTTCGAGAGGAAGATAAAAGTTCATATGACTCATAGTCCAATTCTCAATGGTTAAGCAGGAAATTCAAATTTTGAGTTTTTTTCTGTTACTCCTAGTTTTTTTCAGATAAATTCAAATTTATCTTCTTGATGTGCATGCACAGAGAAATAAATGGTACCATATTAAAGAAGAAAAAAATTCTCAGAAGGTAAAAATGTTGAACACATATAGGACGTAGTAGACACATATAGGAAAGTATCATATTGTCATGCAGAAAATTAACTTTAATATTCAGACATTTCAAGCAACTATTACTGTTCTATTGTTAGGTTGTAAATTTCCCGGATCTCAAAAAAACGTCTTCATTTAACTAGCTTTAAAATGGTGCAAATTTGTTTCATGGGAATTCCGATCTTTATGGTGAGATGTGTAGTTGATTATGTTGAATAAACCCATATTTGAGCGAGCGCGATTGAAATTAATAGTATAATCGGTAACGAACCTTTGGGAACGCAGCTACTGAGTCTAGTATCCAATAAATACAAGAAAGTTATAATAAACCCATATTTGAGCGAGCACAATTGAAATTAATAGTATAATCGGTAACAAACCTTTGGGAACGCAGCTACTGAGCCTAGTATCCAATAAATACAAGAAAGTTATAATAAACCCATATTTGAGCGAGCACAATTGAAATTAATAGTATAATCGATAACAAACCATTGGGAATGCAGCTACTGAGCCTAGTATCCAATAAATACAAAAAAGTTATAATAAACCCATATTTGAGCAAGCGCGAATGAAATTAATAGTATAATCAGTAACGAACCTTTGGGAACGCAGCTACTGAGCCTAGTATCCAATAAATACAAGAAAGTTATAATAAACCCATATTTGAGCGAGCGCGATTGAAATTAATAGTATAATTGGTAACAAACCTTCGGGAACGCAGCTACAGAGCCTTGTATCCAATAAATACGAAAAATTTAAAATAAACCTCTACTTGAGCGAGCGTGATTAAAATTATTAGTATAATCGGTAACGAACCTTTGAGAATGCAGCTACTGAGCCTAGTATCCAATAAATATACGAAAAAGTTTAAACAAACCTCTATTAATAATATTCTCGCCCGCGATTCTAATACTAAAATAAAACGAACCCCCGCTAATCCGAATACCAGTCCTTGTATAGAAAATGTCTGAAAATTAAAGTATTGGTTATACTTATTATTATAATTGTGACTTATTATATGTAAAAAGGCCCCTGGGAATAGTTAACAAGCCACAAGAGTTTAAAACATAATGTATAATTAAAATAACCATAAAAACATATAATTATGTTAATTTGTTTTTATTATTTTATTGAAATCGAAAAAGGTTGAATTTTGAAATGGAAAAAGGTTGAATTTGACTTGGAAATGCTATAAATGTATTAGATCTATATAGTGGGTTGATTTAAATTTGGTAATCTTAAAACTATCATTTCCTTTTTCTCTTTGAAAAAAATTGAAATTTTTTATAATTAGTGTAGTTGCATTATTTGTTTTCAATGATATTTTTTTTATAATAGAATAATTCAAAAACTGAATTGAATTATTACAAAACAATTTTAGTGATTCAAATAATAAACCTTAATTTGTACTTCAAGTTTGAAATTCCACTTTCAAGCTTTTCAAATAAACTACTAATTTTAATATTAATTAAATATTAAAATATTACAAATTTAAATTAAATATAAAAATTCAATGATTAAATATTAATGATTTAAATACATACATACATACATACATATTCGGCGCAACAACCCGTTATCGAGTCTAGGCCTCCCCTAGCAGCCTCCGCCAGACGGCTCTATCTTGTGCTGCAGCAGTCCAGTTCCTGATGTTGAGCAGGCTCCTTGCATCCATCCCTACACCATCCAGCCATCTTGTTTTGGGTTGCCCCACTCTCCTTGCTCGGTGCACATTTTCTGTCAGTATCTTCTTTGGAATCTCAGAATCACTCATTCGAGCCACATGGCCGGCCCATCGGTGTCGTCCTAGCTTTATAATCTTAACGACATCAGCATCCTTAAAGATGTTGTAGAGCTCCCTGTTTTTTCTTTTCCTCCAGACTTCTCCTTCTCTTACTGCTCCGAATATTCTTCTGAGCACCTGTCTTTTGAATATTAATAGCCTGTTCTCGTCCACCTTAGTAGTTGCCCATGCCTCTGATCCATAGGTGAGCACTGGACGTACCAGGGTCTTGTAAAGATTAATTTTTGTACTGGAGGAACGGTTTTTGCTCCTAAAATGCTTGGATAGGCCGTGGAAGCATCTGTTTGCACTATTTATTCGTCTGCTGATATCCTGAGATACATCGTTCCTGGAATTAATTTCGGATCCTAGGTATACAAAAGTCTCCACTCTGTGGAACTTATAGGGGCCAATGTTCAGGAATGCAATATGGTCTCCACCACCACCCCCTACTCGCATATATTTAGTTTTATGCTCATTAACTGTGAGACCAAATTCTGCGGCAGCTGTTTCAAAAGCAATGAATGCCTCCTTCAATGCCTTTTCTGAATGATTTAAATAATCAAGAATACTAAAAATGATCGATGTTCAGTTATCTTTTACACTTTGTAATAACTTCATCTGTGTATGTATGAAGTTCAGAACTACTTTGAAAATGCAATATTGCGACTTGACCCCTTTGATGGTGTGCCCCAGGTGATGGAATAGTTGTTTGATATAGTTGGTAAGAAGCTAATGCGAAAAATGATTTCGGTGGACCAAACATGGTTCAAGATGATGAACTCCAAAAGAAATTCTACCTTGGAGTTTAGTTTCATGGGGATTAGGAAGAGTAGGTATATCTAATTTCTATAGTTTGTGGAGCAATAAGTTTTCTCTTCATGTTATGTTACCTAAAAATAAACATAAGTTAGTTTATTTTAAATATGCTATTATTTCTTTTCATTATATATTTTCAGCTTGACCATAATGAAGATGGAAAAATAGATATTGATGAATTATCAGAAGAATTAAAGAGACACCATGTGCATGTTCCTGTTTCAAAAATTCAGAAAGTTAAAAGTTCAGGGAATTCCTTTATTACTTATGATGAATTTTTAAAACTGGTGAGACTTATTAATATTATTAACTTATTTCTTTAAAATATGTTGTTTTATTTTACAGTGTATTATTTGAAAATAAAATATCCAAATATACTACTTTTTCTTCATTAGATACTGTTATTTGTTTCAATTTCAACTTTGGTTATTTAGACTGTGGTCCTGAATGATAAATATAGATATGGTTGCAATAAAGAATTACAGTCCGAATGACACAATTTAATCCCAGTTTATATTGAGCCACCAGGGCCCAGTTGCACTAACATCGCTTAAGCTGAATTCGGGTTGAAATTGCCTATTGCCTGATAACCAACTTGGTTCAAATTCTTATCAAAGGTTAGTCTATCCTGGTCCCTGGTGACCGGTTAAGAATAACCTATACTAAGAAAATTCAAGCTGTAGTCTTTGTTGTTTTTGTTGTCTATTCAAAGAAATAGATTATATTTACACTGTAATTATAACTTTAGATCCCCATTGAAATATTAATTTTAATTTAACAAAAAACATGAAATACTCTCTAAACATTCCATTTTCACCAAACAAAAATAGATTATTGATTTTATTTCATTTCTTTTCTAGTTAATTTTTAATATTGGTTTAATAATAATACGATTTTATATGTAAACTCAGTTAGATTTGCAACACTCTATTCATATTATACATGTAGTTTTGAGATTGTATATGTAATTAATTTTATTTATTTTTCTTTATAAAACATTAAATTTACTTTCTAGATCTACTATTCTGTACTGATTGAAAAAAAAACCAACAAAAAAAAAAGTTCCATTAGGGTTTAATTATAGACACTATTTAAATTATGTAATTTATTATAACAAATATGAGGTTTGTTATCAATTTTATTCTCAGGTTTTGATTAAAAATAATAACAGAATGAAGCTGAAATGGAAAATGTAGCAGTTATACTGTTATAAATCTACATTAGACAAGTTAGTCAGTGTGGAATTCACATGTAAAGCTCAGTTAAATAATGAAGAATACCTAAAACCTAGCATATCTATAAATATATGTATTATAAACGTAAAATAATCATAAGCTGAATAGGATGGACACCTAGCAAAACCTTCCTTAAAAAATTAAAGGTACTTTAGACCAAGGTAATCAACACTCACCTCTGGAATCATGGATTTCCTGGCTACTGGAATTTCAACTGAGATGTAGGAATCATTGTTTGATCTGGCACTTTTGCAACTGGGTCTGGGATCAGACTACCATTTCTGATTGGTCAGGCAGGCTTAAAAGAAATAACTTGTTATGACAAAAATGTGTCGTATCTATATGAATGTTAACTAATTTTTAATATCCCCTTGTGATGTTGAACATTCAGATGTAGATATTCTAGCATAAAGTTATTCATTCTGTTAAAAAGATATCAAGTTTATTTCTGGGCAATGAATTCTGCTTTAGGCATGGGTATTGGTTGTTGTCTGTATTGCTTTTAAAGAGTATACAACTTAATAGTATTGTTTTTTATTGCTTATTCTTTTTATTTTGTATGATTATAAAATAAGTCTAATTAGTATCATTGTTAATGTAATCATTTTTAACATCGGATAATTTTTCAAGTACTGTTATTTTTTTTAATGCTTTGTTTATTTGGTAATGTATTTTTTTTTTTTTTTTTCAGATGGCTGGTGGAAGGTCAAAGAATTACTTTCAAAAAGTATTGTTACAATATACAAGGCATGTCATTCCACCATCTAGTCGAAAATCTCTTGATCGTACCGATGGAGAGTATGAAGATGAATATACATGCGAACCACCAGCAATATGCATGTTACTAGTGAGCATAGTTGAGGTATAGTTCATTTTTTTTATTGCTTATCACATTTTTAGGGTTTATAATCGTCCAATAATTATAATTCATAAAATAATTTATTTATTTTTATTCGATGATTTATAATAATGAAAGTTTGATGTAATTAACAAAAAAACTAAAACTAAGTTGATAATCCTCTATTGTTTTGTATCCCTAGTTTTTACTAGAATATCTTCAATTAATCGAAGGGATTTAGTGATGACAAGTTAATTACTTGACTAGTCCAGACTTGCCACATTCTTAATATAAATCATTTTATTTAAATTGTATCAATATTTTAATTCAATTGGGTTTTCCTTTAATTTATCTGTTGTTTTTTTTCTTTTTCAGATATGTATATTTTGCTATGATTTATTACTTCGAGGATATTCTTTCAATGGGCCTACTGCCATGTTGCTCATTTATAATCCTTACAGAAGAGTTGAAATATGGCGATTTTTTAGTTACATGTTTGTTCATGTTGGGTGAGTATAAAGAACTTAATTTTCTTCTATTAATGATAGTGTTTTTTAATCCTTGGTAATTAAAAAGGATGTTAGTATAATTCTTCTTCTTCTAGCACTAAAACCCGAAGTGGTCCTCAGCCTGCTTCAACATCTGCTCCCATAGGGCTCTGTCCTCCACCAAATGAATGCCTGCCTACCGCATATGTTCTCTTCCACCTTAAGGAAGATGGAAGGAGAAGTCCTTCCATCTTCCTCAAGGTAAAGAATAGTAAATATTTTTTTTAATTTTTACTAGTTGTCGATATCTTCAGCTTCTCCATCTGTAATAGTTGCTGAGAAAAGTGTCGAGGGGTCTCATTTCTAGATTGACATCTACATCTTCATCATTTGTTGATTCTGCGTTTAAGCATGACTGGCCACAGCAATGTCCACCAACTTTTGAACATTTCAATCCAATTTTACTGCATCCACATTTGCTGCCACAACCTTTCGTTCAATCACAAAAGATGATGTTTAGTAGATCATCGGGTATTGCTTGTGATAAAGTTGTTATTGGCTGTAGTATATTATTTTTTAACTCCTAACCCCACTGCTCTGGATCAATTTCTCTTCCTAGCCAGGTTTATATTTGATAATATACTCAATAAATATGCAGTTGAGCTGCTGAAGAAGGAGGTGGTGATAAGGGAAATTTCACTGCTGTATTTAGTCTTGTTAGTTTAGCAAAGCTACAGTATCTGTAATTATTATCTATCGATTGTTCTGAATTTGGAGCACCGTATATTGCTAGTAGAAAATGTATTCCAGCATTGACAATGACATCCCGAGAGCAATTTTCTTGTTGAAATATTTCTGCATAATTGTTTAAATCAGTTTTTTTTTTTTTTTAAACCTTTTCATGACTTTCCTCTCCCAAAAAGTGCTGAAGTTGTATTTACATCCGGTCATGTAGAAACAGATTATTTTTCTTGCAATGTGGATACTTGTTGAGGCCTATCAGTTGAATATATTTTTGTTTCAACATTGTATTTGTGTGTGTGCTATGAAAATTACCAATAGATCTATGTCTTCGCCAACGATAAATTCAAAATTACCATCACCTCTAGAGATAATAGCATTTTTTAATTTTTAATGTTTGTAGACCATGCCTAACTTCTCTAACATCACCATCCAATTATAATTTATTACATATAAAACATGTATCACTCATTATGAAAACTGTTTAAGAGCAGAAAACAACTAAAATAATGTAACGTGTTTAACACTCAAGAAATAATTTTCAACTCCGTGACAGGCAGTAGGCAGTAAGGCGGGTCTCGCCACAATATAATATGGAAAATCTGCCAGTCAAGGTCATTTGTATAAGTTATAGTAGACTTTACTGAATTCTTAAACCTTTATAAGATAAGTAATTAAAAAACAATAGAGTTTACGCCTTGGTATACTGTATACAATACCGTATGTGAGTGCATTCTAGTCGCTTTCTCAGCACTCTGTTCTGAAAACGGTTAATTTTACAGAAAAAAACGCGACATTTTTTTTAGATAATTTTACTAGGAACAATTTTTATAATAACCGCTATTGACCTCCGAGCAATAAGTTGAAAGGCATTTCCGAAAAACTGATTTTCATGACCTTTTGATCTTTATAGCTTTTTTAGCCGGCACGATATCGATGTAGATTTTTTCACATCTTCATTACATCTTAGTAAAAGTGTATACAAAAATCCAGCCCTCTAGGAATTTTGCCACAAATTGGTGTTTAAAATGATTGGAATATATTCAATAATTCTTGGAAGTATAGGAAGTATACCCACAAAATAAGATAAGCTAACTCCTGAACACTTTCTAGCTTCTGTACTTTTTGATATAAATCTACAAGAAGTCTTTCAATAAATTTCCATCAGCCAAGACTTGGCTATATCTTAGATTGTTTAAAAGTTACAAAGTTACTAAATTTTTCTGAGTTGATTAAAAAATAAGAATAAAGATTATTTCATTTCTTTGATAACTAATTGTTTAGAGTATTCGGTAAAGTATTTTTATAAAAGTGATTGTTTTTGGTAAAAACTTCTTTTTCTTCTATTGGCTCAACAGGCGTATAAGGCTGCCCTTGGCCTGCTTAACAGTCGCCAACCATTCTTCTCGATCTGTAGCCCCTCTCAGAGAGATCCCTAGTTCCCTAAGATCCTTCCCTACACCATCCTTCCATCGGCCTACCACGCTGGTGCCGGCCATCCGGAACAATCCTGTACACCCTACTTGGCACTCTGTCATTCACTGCTCATCTTCATCACGTGTCCAATCCATTTTAGCCTCTATATCTTGATGTGTCATCATTGATAATAGAGCCAAGATATTGAAAGCTCCTTACCACCTTGAACTTAATAAAGAGCCCCATTTCATAATGAATCTGCTTCTGGTTCAGACGTTAGCCCAGTACCATAATCTTGGTCTTCTGCTCGTTGATTTATATCCATTGCTTCAAAGGCCGCTGCCAACATCATCCGCATATGCAAGAATTTGAGTCATCCTTGTAAATATTGTCCCTTGCTGTTCTGATTTCGCCCTATTGATGATAACTTGCTGTTGAAGTTTATTGAACAGGAGAGGAGCTATTGAATCTCCGCAGCATTTCACTTGGAAGATTGTTTTGCCATTGTGCTTTTTACTAAATGAATTATTTTACATGGTAATCCCAGTCCATGCATTGGTAAAAATTTATACATGAAAATTGTCATAATTTTATCTTAGTATTTGTTTTCTATAATGTAAGTTAAATTAATGAATCTATTTTTTCTGTTTTAGGACTTTTCATTTGGTTGTTAATGTAGTCGTGCAGATTTTACTGGGTGTTCCTCTTGAAATGGTTCATGGTTGGTGGCGTGTCCTTATAGTTTATTTATCTGGAGTAGTGGCTGGATCTCTTAGTACCTCAATCACTGATCCTACAGTGTACTTAGCAGGAGCATCTGGTGGTGTTTATGCAATAATTACTGCTCATGTTGCATCAATAATTATGGTTTGTTCTTAATGGTATGAAGTTATGACTTTCGGTTTTAGCTTCATGTTATCCTATTTTCTTTATGAATAACATTTTATAAAAAAAAAAAAAAATAAAGAAATTGATCTAATATAAATGATGATGATTGATTTAATGTAATTGTTATGTGTGTAATTCTTAGGTTTAGAATAAGTGTTAAGATGTCGAATGGGGTCCTTTCAGCTTTGAATTAATGTATAGCTATGTGAATAAACAAATAGTGGCCCAGTATTGAATCTGAAATTAGGTTAATAGACTGAAGTACTACAAAAACCTGTGTGCCAACAACCACCATGTCAGCACTAGTTTGGTATGCTTTGTCTCTTTTAAATCTAATAAACCACAGATATGTCTTCAAATGTAAATATTAATAACACACTATTTGAAGTTAGTTGAAAAAGGACCTAACATTCTTAATATATTGTAATTAACTAACCATTTGCACTTGGATATTACTAACATAACAATATCGTAACATTTAATAAAATACACACTTGGTTTCACTGAGTCAATGATCTTTAATCTAAGGTTTATTATTTCTAAATAGGAAAAAAAAAAAAAAAAAATGAAAAGTTATTGAGATTGTATTTAGTTGGTTTTTTGGAAACAGAACATTCCATATTAAATATTGAACCCAAGGCCCTTTAAGATATTTTTTCAGGAAGATATTTCCTGTATCTTCAAGAATACCCACATAAGTTTTATGAAACCTCTAATTGGATGTCTCTTTGTTTGAAAATAGCAGATGAAGTAATCTCAGATTCTTGTGGTATATCACAAATAAGTTGACCCAGATATCTCAAAGAAAAGTATTGCACTGAGAGATTTTTTTTTTATTTATTCTATTTTTCGATTCTGCTTATTTAATTAAAAGATATCTTTTTTTTTTTTAATATTTATTCGGATATATTACAATTTGTCACAATGTACAATAATAATATTGCTACAAGATCACATTCATACAATATTTACAAAAGGAAAGTCAAATTACATAAAATAAAACTAAAATAAATAAAGGTATATAATAACAAAATTATAAATTAAATAAATACTAGGTTAACAAATAAATTAACACCCTTATACAATATTTACAATCTGCTAGGGAACCCCAGATGGGGCCTGTCCCCCCATTTGTGGAAGGACAAGCAGAATCCGATGGATCCCAGCCCCTCCCTCTCAGCAGTGTCACTGCTGAGAGCCAGTGGAAGCTGAGTGAGGGCGCCATAGCCACAATCACACCGCTCATGAGAGGAGAATCTGACCAGTGTCAGAACTCCAGAATAGGTATTTACAAAATGTCTGAGGGCCACTGACGTTTCAACCTTCTAGGAGGGTTGTATGGATGAGTGGAGCTGGATAGGGATTGTGCTAGAGGATTGGGATTATGAATGAGGTTCTGATGGAATTTGGAAAATTTGGATGGAATCGGGTCTAAAATAAATGGAATATTAAGGTCGTGGTGCAAGGTAATATGGAGCATTTACTATTGTTCGGAGGACTTTGGATTGAAAAGATTGAATGCATTTGATGTTATTACGTTTAGCTGTTCCCCCCAGTTCAAGTCCATAGGTCCAGATAGGCTTCAGTATTGTGTTGTAGATTAATAATTTGTTGTCAACCGTAAGTTCAGATTGTCTGTTGAGTAGTCAGTATAACTGTCCGAATTGTCGGTTTAATTCTTGTCTTTTAAGTCTTGTTTGTGGGTTTCATGTCAATCTTTTGTCTAGTAGTAAGCCAAGATACTGGTCTGAGTCTAAAATAGGAATTGGTATTGAGTTGAAATAAACTGGCGGTGAAATCGGAAGGAGCGGTAAAATGAGGTGTAGGGACTGAGGTTAATGGTTAAAGGTTAATTCAAAAGGATGTAGAGGACGGGTCCCAAGACGCTGCCTTGAGGAACACCGGCCTCAACGGGATAAAGGTTAGAAAATTCTACACCACAGCGAACGCGGAAGGAACGGTTTGAGAGATAGGATCGGAGAATGAGGTATAGAGACTGGGGTAAATGGGTTTTCAGCTTGAAGAGTAATCCAGGGTGCCATACCCGGTCAAAAGCTTGCACTATGTCCAGAAATGCACCAGAACAATACTCTTTGCATTCTAAAGCTGAGGGAATATGGTCTACAACTTGGAGTCCTTGTAGAACTGAACAGAATCCAAACTGATGGGAAGGAAGATTTTGAGATTTTAATGTGGGTACCATTCATTAAAGGAGCTTTTCGAAGATTTTTGAGATGATGGGGAGTAGACTAATAGGTCAGTAAGATGAAGTGCTGTTGGAAGGTTTGCCTGGTTTTAAGAAAAGAATGATAGTGGAATGTTTCCATAAGAGAGGGAAATAGGTGGTGTGTAGGATGCAGTTGTAGATTTATGTAAGGAATATAATAGCTTTCTGTGGAAGTTGTCGGAGGATCTGGGAGATGACCTCAGAGGGGTTAATAGCGTTAGGAGGTAGGGAAAGTGGGATTGGTGACATAAGTAAGTCCGGCACTATTGTGTTATGGTTGATATGGTATTCTGGGTAGAGGAGTAGACGGAATTGTCAAGGTCATCTTGGGTTTTGAGGGTCACTCTGAGATCAATATTATTGGTCAGGATTTGGCGGAAAAGGTTCCTGTTGATAGGGCCTCTGAATGACAGTGGGATGGGTTTCGGAATAGGAGTTAGGGATACGTTTAGGATCAGTGGACTATGGTCGGAGGATAGTTTATCAAGTCGAGTTACAGACAAGTTGAGAGAGCCTATTCCACTGTGGATGTAAAAGTCAAGGATGTCAGGATTACGGTTAGGATTGGTTGGCCTGTTGGTAGGGGAGTCAGGGGTCGGAGGTTAAAATGTAGGGAGCTAAGTGCAGACAGCAAAGTTCGTCCACGAGAATTTGTGGTTCTGGAACCCCACTATTGGTGCTTGGCGTTTAAGTCTGCACCCAAATGAAATGATTTCCTAAGGAATTCAGGAAGGATACAAATTCAGTGTTGTAAATGGAATGTTTGGGAGGGCAATATGTTGATGTAAGGGTTACCGGAAAGGAAAAAGTCTTAATTACTATTGCTCTGGCTTGTAGGAAATCATAGGTAGGAAGTGGAAGTAAATGATGAGAGAGGGATTGGTGGACTGTGCTAGCAGAACCGCCATGGGCTTTGCCATCTGGGTAGTCAGTACAGTATGCCATGTATTGCAGAATTTTGAAGAACTGTCTAGTTTCAGTATCAAGTGCAATATCAACTGTTTTGTCGTTGTTTGACAACAACGCTGTTAGTTCGTCAGTATTCCCATTCCAAAGGAGAATGGATAAGGAGTTCGGTGAAGTCATTTAAGGATTTTTTAAGATAGGGATTAAATTTTATACTAGATTCGTTAGGAGTGATATTAGCGGCATAACAAGGGATTTGATTTAGGAGATGAAGGATGTCATTAGAATAGGTAATAGGTAAGGTAGGTTTGGAATTGATTGAGAATGTTGAGGTAAACGTTCCGGCAGGGCATTGGCTTCATTAATCTGGTTCCCATCTCCAAGCAAGCGGGCTAATGACACATTGGAATCAATAATTTTAAATGGTTCTCTTCTGGGTCTTGATATTCTAGCTGTTTCTGGTTCCTGAGCTTTTTGAAATCTTTCTTAGATTTTTATACATTTGGCATCCATGGCTGGATGGTCCTTGAGGCACAGAGCTCATACTGCAGATGATGACTTCTGTTTTGTGCATTCTCCAGACTTATGCTGTTCACCGTATTTCACACAGCGCATGGTATGTGGTGGCAATAGGTTTTAGTATAGCCATATGTCTGATAATTGTGTCATTGAACTATAAATTTCTTCATGTAGGGTTTTTCTACTTATACACTGGTGTAATATAGTCTTCTGAGATCATAAATTTGTTCTACTTCTGTTGATGATTCCAAATCAACAAAGAATAAGGGTAGAGGAACTTTATCTTTTAATACATTGATAACTTGGCCCAATTTATAGCCCATCTCGGTCAATTCCTCTTTAATAGCTTGCGTTGGTGTTGAGGAGTGTAGGTTTCTTATTACAATCCTTAGTGCTCTCTCCTGGAGTAACTGACCAGATGGACGAATTCTGACCGATTTAGAAGAGGAAAAGAGAAAAGGAGTTTGTTTCTCAAGGGAAAAGAAAGGAGCAAGGTGATTTATTTATTTTTTAAATAAACTTATAACCTGAGTGGTTTTGTAATGATGGAGTTTTGTTGACCGTAGAGAAATTAGATGAGGAAGATGGTTGGGGGTGCGGTCATAAATTAAAACACACAATTAAAAATAAGCGTTATTTTAATTATGTGCCGACGTTTCGGCCTACAATGTGGGCCTTCATCAGGGCTAAAAAGAAACAAGATAACAACCAATGTAATTATAGACTTAATAATGCGTTAGGTATATAATAATAATATGACAGTAATAAATTATGGGAACATAAATAATATTAAATGTGAAATGATAATAAGATGACAATTATAAAGTATGGAAATAAGGTGACAGTTATAAAGTATGGAAATAAACAAAATTAAGATGATAGTTATAAAGTATGGAAGTAAACATAATTGAGATGATAATATTGTAATGAGAATATATAAATAGAGACTAAGTAAATGAAAAAAATGATAAAGGAAAAATATGTGAACAATTAAAATTTTAAATATTAACAATTTTGAGTTGATATATGACGGCAATATATTAAAAACATAGTTAAGAGTATAGGTAATATATAAAAAATATAGTCATTACAAAAGAGAAACAGTATGATAAAAAAATAATTTAAATTTTAAAATAATGTAATATTAAACTAATAATTATATGTCAGGATAGGTAACGGAGAAAGATATGAGTATGGAAAGGGGGAGAAAGAAATGGGCGATGAAAAAAGACCCTTATCAATAAGAAAGAAACACTTACGTGACAACGTGGAAGCTTTGCCTACAGAAGTGATGTGTCTCAGTTTAAAAAAACGCTCATTGCGTGGAACGGAAAATATGAGAACTAAAATGTCCGTTAGGAAAATTCCAAGAAGTTAAGTTATGTTTACTGATTCGATTGTTAAAAAATAGCCAAAAGTTATTACTTGAGAGTACTAGAGTTATTACGTATGAGTATTTGATAAAATTGTAAGAAATAGTGACGAGGTAAAGATTAAAAGATTTTAAGTAATAACGGATGACGATGATAAATGATGAATGACGATAAGGTAATAACGAATGACGATAAGAAGCTGTCGAAGGAAATGATAAATAAACAGTAATCTAGTAGGTAAACAAATAAATAAATAAAGAAGGGGAGTACGAAAATTAAATAAATATATAAATAAAAAAAATTTGATAATAAATAAATAAAAATTATGAAGAGATGATCAGATGGTTGTTTAAAAAATGAGCTAGGGATGCTTTATTAAATTTAATATTTGAGAATAAGCTAGTGACAAGTTATGTTTGTCAGTCTTTTGATTAACAGGAAGGGGTTCTAGTTGTATGTAAATGCATTCTGTAATGAGTCGTTTGTCATGGTTGGGAACAGTGGCAAGAATGGATGTTTTATCAAAATCAAAGGAATGGTTAAGGGTTAAGGAATGTTCTGAAAGTTTTGAAGCGGTAGAATTTTTGGAGGAAATTGTATATTTGTGTCGGGTGATGCGATCTTTGAGAAGGTTTTTGGTTTCACCAATATAGGCAGAGTTGCAATTAGGAGTTCCGCAAGGGACTCTATAAACAATTTTTGAACGGTGGTCTGTTGGTATACTGTCTTTAAGTCGGCTGTAAATATTGGAGAGTTTGTAGTGGGATTTGAAAGTAAGTCTGAGGTTTGGATAGAAGGATTTTAATGATTTTTTAATTTTTTCTGAAAGAGAGGGAATGTAAGGTACGGATCTATATAATGGAGTTGGTGATGATGATGGAGTAGAAAGAGAGGTTAATTGAGGTTGAGACTGATTTCTGTAGTTATTTATAAGTTTGTTTATGATCACGGTAGGGAAGTTATTGGCCAGGAGAATTGTCTTTATGCGGTTAATGTTGATGTCGTGAAAACGGGGATCGGAAAGGAAAAGGCTTCGGTGTATAAGATTTTTAGCAACGTTAATTTTTTGATGATGGGGATGTTGGGAATAAAAGTTTAATAGTCTGCCAGAGTAAGTCGGTTTTGTGTACCAGTCAGTGGATATTGTGTTATTAGGGTTTCTAATGATGAGGAGGTCAAGAAATGGAAGGGAATTGTTAGTTTCGGATTCAGCTGTAAAATGTAGGCGGGGGTGGTAAGAGTTAAAGGCTAAAAGTATGTCAGTAATTTTGTCGGGGTTAAGAACAAGGAGGAGGTCGTCTACGTATTTTTTAATAAGAATAATATCCTCAGGAAACTGAGGGATTATCAAATTTAGTAAATCGTTAAGGACAATATTGGCGAGGTCAGGGGCGAGAGGATTTCCCATAGCCAGTCCTGAAATTTGATTAAAGAACTGTCCATTGAATGTAAGGTATCCAGAATTGCAACAAAGGTTGAGGGATTCTAGGTATGAAAGGCAGTTGAGTGAGGTATGGGGTTCAATAGAAGACCAGTTATCTTCGATGATACATAGGGCTTTATCTATAGGAATATTGGTAAACAAGCTTTTTACATCAAAGGAAACAAGGATGTAATGTTCCGGAATAATGAAGGATATTAATTGTTCGCGAAGAAGAAAAGAATTTTTGATATCGTAAGGATTGTTGTGACTAAGTTGTTGTAAAGAGGGTAGTAAGAATTTACTGAGGTTAACAGAGGGTGAGTTGATATTCGATGTGATAGGGCGGAGGGGGATACCTGGTTTATGAATTTTTGGGAGTCCATAGAAGCGAGGAGCAACGGAATTATAGGAAATAAGGTTTCTATAGCTGGGATAGTTTATAAATTTTGAATCTAAAAGAGATTTCAGGTGTTTATTGAATTTAGTTTTAAGTGAAGGGGTGGGATCGCGGGATATGGGAACATAAGTGGATCTATCGGAAAGGAGAATGTTCATTTTGTCATTATATTCGGAACGGTCCATGATTACAGTCTTGTTTCCTTTGTCAGTTCTGGTTACTATGATGTCGTCATGGGATTTTAGGAAAGCTCGGGTAAGAGACAAGTCTTTAAAGAATTTTGGTGAAAAATTTGATGGTGAGGAAGGTGGATGTTGGAGATGATTGGATATGATATTGCAAACAGAAATCCGTGACAACTCCTTATCGTCATTAGAATTGGATATTACATCGTCATTAAAGATAAATTCCAAATCAGTATGTTCCCATATCCCGCGATCCCACCCCTTCACTTAAAACTAAATTCAATAAACACCTGAAATCTCTTTTAGATTCAAAATTTATAAACTATCCCAGCTATAGAAACCTTATTTCCTATAATTCCGTTGCTCCTCGCTTCTATGGACTCCCAAAAATTCATAAACCAGGTATCCCCCTCCGCCCTATCACATCGAATATCAACTCACCCTCTGTTAACCTCAGTAAATTCTTACTACCCTCTTTACAACAACTTAGTCACAACAATCCTTACGATATCAAAAATTCTTTTCTTCTTCGCGAACAATTAATATCCTTCATTATTCCGGAACATTACATCCTTGTTTCCTTTGATGTAAAAAGCTTGTTTACCAATATTCCTATAGATAAAGCCCTATGTATCATCGAAGATAACTGGTCTTCTATTGAACCCCATACCTCACTCAACTGCCTTTCATACCTAGAATCCCTCAACCTTTGTTGCAATTCTGGATACCTTACATTCAATGGACAGTTCTTTAATCAAATTTCAGGACTGGCTATGGGAAATCCTCTCGCCCCTGACCTCGCCAATATTGTCCTTAACGATTTACTAAATTTGATAATCCCTCAGTTTCCTGAGGATATTATTCTTATTAAAAAATACGTAGACGACCTCCTCCTTGTTCTTAACCCCGACAAAATTACTGACATACTTTTAGCCTTTAACTCTTACCACCCCCGCCTACATTTTACAGCTGAATCCGAAACTAACAATTCCCTTCCATTTCTTGACCTCCTCATCATTAGAAACCCTAATAACACAATATCCACTGACTGGTACACAAAACCGACTTACTCTGGCAGACTATTAAACTTTTATTCCCAACATCCCCATCATCAAAAAATTAACGTTGCTAAAAATCTTATACACCGAAGCCTTTTCCTTTCCGATCCCCGTTTTCACGACATCAACATTAACCGCATAAAGACAATTCTCCTGGCCAATAACTTCCCTACCGTGATCATAAACAAACTTATAAATAACTACAGAAATCAGTCTCAACCTCAATTAACCTCTCTTTCTACTCCATCATCATCACCAACTCCATTATATAGATCCGTACCTTACATTCCCTCTCTTTCAGAAAAAATTAAAAAATCATTAAAATCCTTCTATCCAAACCTCAGACTTACTTTCAAATCCCACTACAAACTCTCCAATATTTACAGCCGACTTAAAGACAGTATACCAACAGACCACCGTTCAAAAATTGTTTATAGAGTCCCTTGCGGAACTCCTAATTGCAACTCTGCCTATATTGGTGAAACCAAAAACCTTCTCAAAGATCGCATCACCCGACACAAATATACAATTTCCTCCAAAAATTCTACCGCTTCAAAACTTTCAGAACATTCCTTAACCCTTAACCATTCCTTTGATTTTGATAAAACATCCATTCTTGCCACTGTTCCCAACCATGACAAACGACTCATTACAGAATGCATTTACATACAACTAGAACCCCTTCCTGTTAATCAAAAGACTGACAAACATAACTTGTCACTAGCTTATTCTCAAATATTAAATTTAATAAAGCATCCCTAGCTCATTTTTTAAACAACCATCTGATCATCTCTTCATAATTTTTATTTATTTATTATCAAATTTTTTTTATTTATATATTTATTTAATTTTCGTACTCCCCTTCTTTATTTATTTATTTGTTTACCTACTAGATTACTGTTTATTTATCATTTCCTTCGACAGCTTCTTATCGTCATTCGTTATTACCTTATCGTCATTCATCATTTATCATCGTCATCCGTTATTACTTAAAATCTTTTAATCTTTACCTCGTCACTATTTCTTACAATTTTATCAAATACTCATACGTAATAACTCTAGTACTCTCAAGTAATAACTTTTGGCTATTTTTTAACAATCGAATCAGTAAACATAACTTAACTTCTTGGAATTTTCCTAACGGACATTTTAGTTCTCATATTTTCCGTTCCACGCAATGAGCGTTTTTTTAAACTGAGACACATCACTTCTGTAGGCAAAGCTTCCACGTTGTCACGTAAGTGTTTCTTTCTTATTGATAAGGGTCTTTTTTCATCGCCCATTTCTTTCTCCCCCTTTCCATACTCATATCTTTCTCCGTTACCTATCCTGACATATAATTATTAGTTTAATATTACATTATTTTAAAATTTAAATTATTTTTTATTCATACTGTTTCTCTTTTGTAATGACTATATTTTTTATATATTACCTATACTCTTAACTATGTTTTTAATATATTGCCGTCATATATCAACTCAAAATTGTTAATATTTAAAATTTTAATTGTTCACATATTTTTCCTTTATCATTTTTTTCATTTACTTAGTCTCTATTTATATATTCTCATTACAATATTATCATCTCAATTATGTTTACTTCCATACTTTATAACTATCATCTTAATTTTGTTTATTTCCATACTTTATAACTGTCACCTTATTTCCATACTTTATAATTGTCATCTTATTATCATTTCACATTTAATATTATTTATGTTCCCATAATTTATTACTGTCATATTATTATTATATACCTAACGCATTATTAAGTCTATAATTACATTGGTTGTTATCTTGTTTCTTTTTAGCCCTGATGAAGGCCCACATTGTAGGCCGAAACGTCGGCACATAATTAAAATAACGCTTATTTTTAATTGTGTGTTTTAATTTATGACCGCACCCCCAACCATCTTCCTCATCTGAGTGGTTTTGGTTCTAAAAGGTAAAGGACAAATATATATTTTTTTAAGACAATCAAAACACTTATTACTACTTATATCCTAACTTTTTTTTTGTTTGTCATAAAAAAAAAATGCATTTGTCCTTTACCTTTCAGAACCGAAACCACTCAGGTTATAAGTTTATTTAAAAAAAAAAAATCACCTTGCTCTTTTTTTTCCACCTCGAGAAACAAACTCCTTTTCTCTTTTCCTCTTCTAAATCGGTCAGAATTTGTCCATCTGGTTAGTCGAGTGTCACTCGCCTCACTGTTACTCTTTGCACTTTCACTCACGATGGGGCGTCCCTCTGGGGGTCCCCAAACAGTTAAACATACTACACATCAATAACCTCCCATTCTCCTTTTGAATTTATCAGTCTACTTATAGCTAAAAAACGAAAGTCTATATACATGTGTGCTTTTTTTTTTTTTTTTTTTTTTTTAAAGCATTTTTATGTTTTGAATAACCCTCTTCGAGGCAATGAGAGAAAAAAATACCTTAATTATTATTTAACTCAAATTCATAATTTTTTTTCTTATTCCAACATAACAACATTGATAACTTGGCGCACTTTATAGCCCATCTCTGTCAATTCCTCTTTAATAGCTTCCATTGGTGTTGAGGAGTGTAGGTTTCTTATTACAATCCTTAGTGCTCTCTCCTGGAGTAACTGATAAGTATGAAAAACCAGCTTTGATGTCAGTAAGATATTTAACAATTTTTCTTTAGGTTTAAGCAGTTTCTGGGTATATATTTGTGTCATTTGTTCTACTTATGCACGAGTAGCTTCTATGGTTTGTTAATTTATTTAGTTATGCCCATGGCAGTTGAAAATTGTTGATATTTTTGACAAATATAATGGGGCAGATTCCCATGTCTTCTTTTTCATTATGGAGGATTTGAAACTATCTTTTTTTCATATAAAAAAGGTAGTTAAATAAGAATGGGAATACGTAAAAATAAAAAATACCGATTCCAGCAATCAGCTGATATAAGGAAATATGGCGACCCTTTGTGTCAAGCCTATTAACCCTGCATTCAATTTTTACGACAAAAAAAATAACACTGCTTACCAAAATAATACTCCAAACTTTACTGCTGTTGATCTCTAAAAAACTGGTGAAGTTTTCAAGACTGTACTGCATTGAAATTCTTCTGAAAAACCAAAAATCTCAGAGACGAATTGAAGTGTGACTGTTATCATCTGGTGCATCAGCTGGTCTTGAAAGATAATATTTAGACATTCTGTTTAGGAATCTGTTGCTTATAGCCAATAAGGATATTGATCAATACCTTGGGTTTACAAATAAATTTAACAGTTCTATTAATATAAAGTCAATGTGGACATTTCGTTAGTGAGAACAGAACCTGTAATGTTAAAGATATGATGGAAATTAAATGGAAGAGGCCATTGTGACCGAGTGTTGAGGCTTTGTTGTCTTAGCAACCTTATGGTATTGGTTTGAATTTGCCCTAGGCTGGTTGAAATTTTTTTTTTTTTGGCTGTCCCATAGAATAGATCTTGACCTTGTTGAACCTGAAATTTTAGTGTCCAGAATATCCATATTGCAATAGTTGTATATTTTCATTGAACTTTTTTGATAGAACCCATGAAGCTAAAAGTAGTTTAAGTATTGTTATTCAAAATTCCTTTGGAATATATATATATCACATTGTTACATTGTTTATCTAAGTTTCAGGGTTTTGTCCCTATTGTCAAGGCTTTTATTATCACTTCCGAAACACACAAACTTTTTGTGCACTATGTGTGGTGTGTAGAAAGTGAAATTAAAAGCCTTGACAATGGGGACAAAACCCCAAAGCCTAGAAAAACAGATATTGAAGAAAAATAAATTTTTAAGTAAAGAAAGTTATTGAGTGCTTATCTAAATATGAAATATTGAATGAAGCTTCCTAAAAAATTATAAAAAGAATTTCTAAGTCAATTGTAACCTTTTCCAAGTCAAATGTAACTTTTTCCATTTCAAATGTAACCTTTTCCATTTCTAATGTAACCCTTTCCAATTCAAATGTCACCATTTCCATTTCAAATGTAATCCTTTCCATTTCAAATGTAACTCTTTCCATTTCTAATGTAACCCTTTCCATTTCAAATGTAACCCTTTCCAAAGCAAATGTAACCATTTCCATTTCAAATATCACCTTTTCCAAAGCAATTGTAACCTTTTTCTTCACTTCTAGCTTTAAATATTCCATTTTATTTATAGAAAAATAATTCGTTTAATCACAATTATGACTTTTATAATAATTTTGGCCTATCCTATTGACATTTTTTTTGTTTTTTAGATATTTGATATCAACTGCTGTTTTTTTTTTTTGTTTTTTTTACAAGTAAATAATTTTAAAAATGAATTATTGTCTATTTAATCTTAAGATAGTTATTCATAGTTGAAGTGTCATGGCGACAAGACACTATAATCCTTCACCCAACCAAGCCTCCGTCTATTCGTATCCTTCACAAAATACATCCGACATTACATCAGTCCTGTCATCCTTCCTTTTGGATCTTCAAAATACCATAAGACCTCTCATCACACTCCTTACCAGACTCCTATCCAAAGTTCCTTTCCATATCCCACAATGAATAAAAGCTCCCTAGCCATTCTTTTGTGGAATGCAAATGGTTTACTGAATCACTGTGATGAACTGGACATATTCCTACATGACAATACCATAGACATTGCCCTTGTGACTGAAACCTATTTCACTACACGCTCGCACTTTTACATACGTGACTACATCACGTACCGATCAGATCACCCAGACAACACATATCACGCTGACTCATGTATCCTCATCCATAAATCCATTCCTCATTCCATGCTTCCTTCTCCATCTGACACCTTATTTTCCCACCCATTTAATATGACAATCTCAGCTGTATACTGCCCTCCCGGTAATTCACTCTCCATTCACCACCTTGAATCCTTATCCCGATCTCTTGATCCGCGCTTCATTGCTGGTGGAGATTACAATGCCAAAGACCAACGATGGGGATGCCGAACGTCCACTACTCGTGGCAGGATCCTTTCCAGAGTCACAACCTCCAATAGTTATTCCATTTTGTCACCCCAGAACCCTACGCACTGGCCTACATCCCATAAAAAACGTCCTGACATCCTTGATATTTTCATAACTTCCCAAATCTCCTCCACCCAATCTACAATCAAATCCTTAGATGACCTCTCCTCTGATCATAGCCCGGTTCTGCTTCTACTGCATTCCAATCCTAATAATACAAATAGGAAGGCACATGAAACCAACCTGCCATATTATATTCGACTATTACTAACTGAAAGACGCTGAGCAAGAACGAAGTGGCATCGAACACGATACCCTTCGGATAAAACCATTTACAATAAACTGACTAACAAACTCAAGACAGAAATAAAAAAACTCAAAATTCAAAACTTCACAGAAAACTTAAGCACATGAGACAAATCATTATGAATAACAACTGCAAAACTGATGAAATAAAAACCTTTAATCATTCACTCCTCACCGACTCAAAATCCTGGACAAGATCCGATGATGAAAAATCTCAGCTGTTCGGAGAACATCTTTCCAAAACGTTTATCCCACATCCTGACATCCTTAATACAATCCATATCGACCGTGTTGAAGCAGAACTCACTGTTCCTCTCCAAACGTCTCTTCCTCCTAAGGCCTTTCATCCATCAGAAGTCATCAACATAATTCAAAATTTACCTTCCAAAAATTTCCTGGCCATGATCTCATTACATCCCACATCCTAAAACAGCTCCCCAGAAAAGCCATATTATTCCTCAGCTATATATATAATGCCACTCTCCGTTCTATCTATTTTCCAGACCACTGGAAATTATCCAATATCAAAATGATACCTAAACCAAAAAAGCCTCTTGAATATCCATTCTCTTACCGTCCTATCTCCCTCTTGCCCATTCTGGGCAAAATTCTCCAAAAACTTCTCCTCAAACGTTTATACCCAATCCTCGAATCCAACCACGTGATTCCTGACCACCAGTTTGGATTTCGGACATCCCATTCCACTATACAACAGTGTCACCGTGTAGTGGATGTCATATCTTCCACATTGGAGTGTGGAAAGTATTGCACTGGAGCCTTTCTCAACGTGGAACAAACTTTTGATCGAGTTTGGCATCCAGGTCTGCTATACAAGCTCCGTCAATTCCTCTCTCCTGCGTACTTCATATTAATTTGTTCCTATCTCTCTGATAGAACCTTCAAAGTTAACCATAACCTTTCTTACTCATCCGTATTCACTCAGTCAGGCGGTGTACCGCAAGGTAGTATCCTGGGTCCAATCCTTTACATGGTGTATACAGCTGATATTCCCTTCCATCCAAGCACTATCCTTACTTCCTACGCTGATGACACATGTGTGTTATCTATGAATAATGATCCTGTTACTGCATCACAAATCCTACAGAACCATCTATCAGCCATTGAAGAATGGTGTCAAAACTGGAGAATTAAAATAAATCCTAACAAATCCATCAAATCACCTTCACTCTACGTCGTAAACCTATGACTTCCTGCCCCACCGTATCCTTTAACAATATCCTACTTACTTCTGTTGAACAGATTTGGTACTTAGGACTCCACCTCGACAAACGCCTAACATGGAATCCTCATACTAGACTGAAACGACAGGAAACTGCTCGTAGATACAGATTACTATAACACTTACTCGACAAATGCTCAAAACTTCCTACTTAGTACAAAAAACTCTTTTTTATAACAATTATCAGGCCTATTTGGACCTATGGAATTGAGCTATGGGGGTCTACTAAACCATCAAATTCCTCTCGCATCCAATCCTTGCAGTCCAAAATCCTTCGTAAAATCCTCAATTCCTTAGTTTGTTACTAATAAAATCATCCATAAAGACCTAAATATCCCATTTGTTGAAGACTTGGCCCGTTAAAGATATACCTCTTTTCATTCCAAACTCCCTGCCCTCTCAAACCCGCTTATCCGTGACCTCTCCTCCATATCTACTCCCGACAACCCACCGAGGCGCCTTAAAAGAAGATGGCCAAGAGACCTCCTAACATAAATTAGACATTGGAGTGCTACCAATGGGTATTTTCTTCACAGGACTACCATGTGTTCTAATCATATATAAAGCCTATTTACTTGTTGTATTTATTTAATACAGTTGTAAATTTCTTTAAATAAATAAAAATATAAAATAAATAAAGATAGTTATAGATTTTGATTTTTTAGAGGGGAGGGGTGATTATTGGGATTAATTAATGTGTTTTTGTTTATTATAATCGTGTATTTCGAGCTGTATTTTTTTATTGATATAGGGGTTGATAATTGTGTTTTCGGGTCCTATAATTACGTTTCTAGAGTTTTCTTTTTTCATTGCTCCCGCCCATTTTCACTCGAATTTACTTTTCATATTTTTTATTGTTATAGGGATTGATAATTGTGTTTTCAGGTCTTGTGATTAAGTTTTTTAACTGTATTTTTTAATAAAAAATACATTTGCATTTTCACTCGAATTTACTATTAATATTTTTTATTGTTATAGGGATTGATAATTGTGTTTTCGGGTCTTATATTTACGTTTTTTGAGTTATATTTTTTTGGATTGTTTATAGTGTTTTCGGGAATACCAATAGCGTTTATGATATTTTTTGTAGCTAGTGCGCGTTTTAAATTAAATAGAAAGAGATCTCGAAGAATGCGCAACCGCGATGTAACATGCTGTTTAAAAACGAAATCAGAACCTGCAAAAACACAATAAAGGATTTTTACATCAAATTATAAAATAATATCTACGGTAAGTAGAAAAACCTAAGCACATAAAAGAATAATGTTCAAAACATGTAATCAGAACTCACTAAAACAAAAACAAAAAAAGATCACTCTATCAAATTATAGAATAATATTAACACTAAGTTGAAATGTGCACATGCTATAAAATAATCGGTCCAAAAAAAGTGTTTTTATAACCCACCGAAAACACAAGTATAGATCCCTATAACAATAAAAATTTTAAAAGTAAATTCCAGTTAAACAGCAATAAAACTCAAAAAACGTAATTATAAGACCTGAAAACACAATTATCCAGTAAATTTAACTAATTAACCACAATTAAAAAGGTTATCTAAAAAATCAAAATCAATACCTTTATTAAAACTAAATAGACGATAATTAATTTTTAAAAATATTAGCTTGTATAAAACAGCAGTTGATATCTAATATCTAAAAAAACAAAAAAAATGTCGATGGGATAGGCCAAAATTATTTGGTTTTTGTTACATTTGCTTTGGAAAGGGTTACATTTGAAATGAAAAGGGTTACATTTGAAATGGAAAAAGTTACATTTGATTTTGAAATGCTATCTCTCTCTCTCTCTCTCTCTCTCTCTCTCTCTATATATATATATATATATATATATATATATATATATATATATATATATATATATATATGTGTGTATGTATGTATATTACACTTACCACCCCATAATATATATGTACATCTATATTATGGGTTGGTAAGTGGAAGGGATGTTTGCCTGATTTATTTTAATTTTATATATTATGAGTAATAGGTGTTTGATTTATTATTTACAGAATTGGTCTGAAATGCAGTTTGCCTTTTTTCAATTAATGGTTTTTCTTTTGCTTACAATTACTGATGTTGGTTCAGCTATATACAATCGATATATGAATGTTGATGACAAGGTAATATTTAATAATTTTATTTCTATAATTATCTGTTATTTTTGTTTTATTGTAAAGGGCTAATCCTTTGTTATCTAATATCCAGTTTGAACATATGCTTCTTACGAAGAAGCCTACCTTGGTGTCCCTTAGGTATATATCTAATAGTATCTCCAGATGTAATTATCTCCTGTTTTAAATTCTGCATTTTGTAAAAGTTAAGGGCTTCTCATTTGCACCAAATGAATCACAAAAGAAGATAACCCAGGATGATATAGTATCAGACATTAAAAAGAGAAAAAATATATTCCCATTGGTACATTGCCACATATGGAATAAAACTTTAAAATTAAAAGCAGATGGCAGATGAAATATTCCGCTAATGAATGAATGAATAATGCTTTATTTTACTGATAACTTATGAAAATAAAATAATAATATTAATTTTTTTACAATAAAAGCATACATAGACAATGGCAAAAAAACCATCTGTCAAGTGTTTCCACTAATTTCATCACCTTGAGATGTTATTTGAGTGATAAGATGGTCCATAAGATCTGTTCTTAATTCTCAACTTATTCTTTGTCAAACCTAGGTCCAGCATAATCCCTCACTATCTACTCTAGCCTACCTTAATGAGTTGTAGGGGTAGGGGAATTTATATTTTATTTATTTATTTATTTTTTTGTTAGTCTCTTTGACCATTAATGTTGAGTTGGGAATTTTCATGCTAGGTTTCAAAAACAGGTTTACAGTGTACTATACTGTAAATGATAGAATATATACTTCCAGTGATCCTTGCTATCCTTTTACACCTCGTATTAGAACAAGCTCCTTATGATCGTGTTTTATCATAAACAGAAGTACACTGTTCAAATGGCATGGAAACTGCCTTCCAGAGTTTCTGATTTTAGACCCATCTCTGTCCTATGAAATTTATCAAAGTCTTAATTACCTAGTTCTGCCTTAAATAATGTGGTATTATTTAGGTAATCCTCACCTCTATCAGATTACTTTCTTTACATATCAGGGCAATAATCCCAAATAGTTTGTATATTTGTTTTGCTAAGCTTACATGGAATGGGGTGATAAAGAAAGCCGAATAGCTGTGGTCGCCTTACACAAAGTTGAAAAATTTAGGCTAGAGATTTTCAACACTTTGAATCTTTGGGTATTAACCTCATGTTTGTATACTGTACTATAAATGGATATAATGAGACCCTACCTGTATGTGACAGACCTCAACCGGGTCTGTGAAAAAGACAAATCCAGTAAGAGCAGTGGCTTCTCAAATCAGAAGTCCTATTGGAAAACAACAAATCATTGGGTTTTTCCATTAAGATTCGCTAGGAGAGGTCAACTCAGCAATAGCTGCAAAAGAACATTCCAGTGTTCACCTCTGCCTCGGATTGGCCCTCAGGAAACTCTGATCTCAACCCACTAGATTACCGGGTTTGGTCCTAACTGGAGAGAAAGGCATGCCACAAAGCACACGATAACTTGGAAAGCCTCAAACAACCTCTGGCCCGAGCAATGAGCACTTTCCTCAAGAAGTGCTGCTATTTATGACTGGCCACAGAGATTAAATGCCTGTGGCAAGGCTAACGAAGAAATTTCGAGTAATTTCTTTTTTGTAATTTTATTTTTATATTAAAAATTGTCCATTAAGGAAAAAATAGTATGCTGTGTAAATAGCAACCCAACTAAGTTGGGCAGAATCGCTTGTACAATAAAGTGCATCTTTCTCTCTATTGATATACAGTTTATTTTAATAATGATTTTGAAAAAAATTATTTTCTGTTAAAATCTGTAAATATTCCTTGTAACAATATTTATGGCAGGACTAGGTGTGTATATGTATATATATATATATATATATATATATATATATATATATATATATATATATATATATATGTATATATTTTTTTCTTTTTTTCCTTACATGGTAACCCCACATAAGGACCGTTTATTATAACATCATGTTCCATATCTTAATGGTATACTACATGAATGATAATATGATTACATTAATTTACATATGAAAATAGTATTACATTTAAGAATTATTACAGAATAATGTTTCAAATGATAGAACAAAATAAATAAAGTAACTAACATTAAATATAATAAAATTTTAGTCAACAGAAGAGAATTACCTACGCTGCCCATCTTTAGTCAGTGATTCGAAATCAATGTCTTTAATGAATTTAAGTAAGTCTGTCTTGAATTTAGAGAACAAATTTTGTTCCGTCTCTGGCAAGTTTCCGTTTTTAAGTATTATATTTTTAATTAAATGAAATCTTTGTCTGTCAAATATTTTGCAGTCATAAAGTATATGTTTAAAATTTTGAATTTGTCCGTCTTCGTCACATAAGTCTGTTTGTATAATGTTAAATCGTTTGAGATAATGTTTTGTGTTTCCTTGTTCTGTGATTAGTTGTGTTAGTTTATAATTATTACTGTGTACAGATGCATAGTCGTGTAATGTTATGTTTGGTATAAATCTATGTAAACTTGAAGACTTGGTGGAGGTCACCCCCATCTGGTCCCATCTTGCAACAAAATCAGATGTCATGTCCCTCCTGACATAGGACAGAGGTGCTGTATCGTAGGAAGGCTACATATTACTGGAAGCATCTTCTTTGGCTAGTTGATCTGCCCGTTCCTTACCCTCCATCCCGGCGTGTGCCTTTACCCACTTAAAAGAGTTACTCTTTTCCCCATCTGTTTAAGATGTAATATGTTTTGTCTAATTTGGTCTGTCAAATGGTCATGTATGTGTACATTGTTGATAGAGTCAATTAAAGTTTTGTTGTCTGTATGTATAGTGATACGTGCGTTGGTTTGCCTAGGTTCATTTGTCATGTACTCAGTCACTTTCAGTACAGTGAATTTTTCAGCTTGGTTGTTAGAACAATACGATTCTAACTTGTATTGATGTTGGACATTGATACCAGCTGTAGTTTGGAACCACCACGCACAACCAACATTATCGCTGTAGTTACTTCCATCAGTATTGTCCATGAAGTAGTTGCTGGGTGTAGCCAGTACCTGCAGTCTGTTAATCTTTCAATTTTATCCAGTGGTATGTCTTTGTAGCCTGTCTTATGTCTAATAATATTGAATAAAATTGTCTGTTCTTCAATTTTCAGTTGGATGGGTAACAGTCCTGCTAATAGTATCGCGACTTCATATGATAGCATACGGTAGCCCTTGCATATTTTGATCGAAATCAACCTTTGAAGCCTCTTTAACTTCATCAGATTTTTCTTACGTTGTACAGCTGGGTGCCAGACGTGTACCGCATAGAGCATCTTATGAAGTACAGCGCCTTCATAAATGACTTTTAATATTTCTGATCTAAGACCCCATGTAGCTCTAGCGGCTATTGACAGTCCATTTATAATACGTAGATTGTCCTCATTAGGCCTAGGGGGTGATGACCCTACACTACGAATCTCATCGTGAAACGCGAGTGTAATCTCTCAGGAGATCACACCGCGAGGCCCAGGGCCTGCACGGCCTGTCGCGCCACTGAAAAAAAAAAATAAATAAAAAAGATTGTCCTCATAAAGTTTGTCCACATGTCTGTTCCAATTCAGTTTTCTGTCAAAAAGTAGGCCTAAGTATTGTAAACTGTCACATTGGATTATTCTTACTGAATTGAGTCGAATATATAAATCTGGGACTGTTATTTTTTTGGGAAAAAATATGTCTTTAAATATATGTATCTTCTGTTGACTAAAATTTTATTTTAAATTTGTTATATTTAATGTTAGTTACTTTATTTATTTTGTTTGAAACACTATTCTGTAATAATTGTTAAATGTAATACTACTTTCATTTGTAAATTAATGTAATCATATTATCATTCATGTAGTATACCATTAAGTTATGGATGTTATAATAAACAGTCCTTATGTGGGGTTACCATGTAAGGAAAAAAAAGAAAGAAAAAAAGAAAAGGATATAATATATATATAATTATATATATATATATATATATATATATATATATATTAAATAATAAATATAAAAATATAAATAAAGAAAACCCTATTGGTGATAGGGATATACATTAAATGCCTGTGTCATGGCAAAATGGGGTTATTTTGAATAATTTCTTTTTATATTTAGTTTTTATAGATATAAATTTTATTTTCTAATAAAATTTTTAAAAATGTTTATTTTTCTGTTGAAATTTGTATAGATTTCCTTGTAACATTATTTATAATCAGATTTAGTTATTATTTTACTATTTAATATTCATAAATGAATGTATTGTTTTGTAGATTGGATATACTGCCCATTTAGCTGGGGGTCTTTCAGGACTACTTGTTGGACTATATATCCTCCGTAATTTGGAGGTTCATTCATGGGAGAAAAAAATATCCATAATTGCTGTAATTGTGTTTGTGCTTATTATTATTTCATGTATTGCATTCAATATATTTTATCCTGGTTATTTTCCAAAGCAAGAATTATAATATTGTTTACGTTTGTTGTCAAGCAGATACAGAATTTCAATAATAATGCAATACACACACAAACCCACACGCATACATCCTCTTAATCGTTGTATAGTATTTTACAGTGAGCAACGCTTAACTAATATATTTATTTTTTTAAATGTTATATTACTATTCATACCGTAGACTTTTATATTTAACAAAACAATACTCATGGTATAAACCTTAATAGCTAAAATTAAGAATTTATTTTTTTATTCGCCTTTGAAATTTATACCATTTCTGTTATACAGGAATCAAATTTATTTTTTTGATGAACAATTTAGCCTAAGACCTCAAATTTTTAATATTTAATTAAATTATATTTATTTTCCTTTATTCATATTTTTTATTTATTCATACTTTATGTGTTAGAATTAAGCTCCCATTTTGAACTAGTTACAATTATTATTATTAAAGGTCAAAATTTAAATTATATTGTATAATTACATAAAGATACTCACCCATACTGCTCTACTATTTCTTTACTTATCTATTTTTCGATAATAATCACTATTTCCTAATATTTGTGCTCCAGAGTTTATATGTTAACTAGAATTACAAAATATGGTCTTATGGTTTTATAATGAAGGTATGTTTCTAGTCTAGTGATGGCTAGAAAATTGAATTTTGGTACTTAAATGAATTTTCTTTCATATTTTTTTTTTGTTATTGTTTATAAAAAATTACAATTTTAATTTATTCCAAGTTCTAATCATTGATCTGTCTTTATATTTACTTCCATTAATTTACTTTTAGTTCACAATACAAAGAGAATTTAACCTTGTTGGATGAATATTGTCATTGGCCAAACCTGGTGTTGGTATGAATCTGAACAACCAATACATTTTGGGAATAATTAAATACTGAAAATAGGGAATAAGTCCCACAAGCATCCATAAGAAACTGAAAAGTTATTAAAAGTATAAATTTCCTTTAATGTTTTTACCTCAAGGCAAATTAATGGAAGAATTTTTTTTAATGTAAAGCAATTAACAGTCATGAGAGGTGCTCTTGGTTTTTTTTTTTTTTTTTTTTTTAATGTATCATAGAATTATTTATCAGATTTGTGTAAGTATAGAAAATTAATTAAGTATTTTTAAACATTTTGTATTTATTTTTTTATGAATGAAAACAAGTACCTTATAATTCTGGAACTTATTTTATATTTTAATTATTTATTGATATTTACAACTGTATTGTACAACACATCTAGTGAATAGGCTAAAAGAAAACAAACATGAACAAGACATCTATGAATTGATTTAAATGTGATGAAATCCTCTTTTTGATGCATGTATTATTTATTTTTATGTATGATTATGTTAAAGGTGGTAGTTATATTTTATGACAATACTCATAGACTAAAAGGCTCTTACTCATTATGAATATACCTTATAATTCTGGAACGTATTTTATATTTTAATTATTTATTGATATTTACAACTGTATTGTACAACACATCTAGTGAATAGGCTAAAAGAAAACAAACATGAACAAGACATCTATGAATTGATTTAAATGTGATGAAATCCTCTTTTTGATGCATGTATTATTTATGTTTGTGTATGATTATGTTAAAGGTGGTAGTTATATTTTATGACAATACTCAGACTATAAGGCTCTTACTCATTATGAATATACTCAGTTCAATATTTCAATAATTTGTTATGTGTTATATCGTTATTTCTAAACATCAATATTGTTTTGTTTTTTTAATTGATGTTTGACTCAGTCCTGAACAATGTAGTTATCATTAGTATTAAAATAAGAAGAGTTTTATATATTTTAATATTTTTATTGTCGAAAATAAATTATTTTTTTTATAATAAATATTGTTATCATTTATCGCCTAGCACCTGTTTGTTTCTGAATTAATAGGATTTGGCCTCAGTTTCATTTATATTATCTAAATATTTCTTTTACTTGGTATTATATTAAATTTGCTACTCTGGTCAATATTTGTTTTTGGTTTCTATTTACTATTCTTCTCAGTATTTTTAAGATTCCAATTAATATTAGTTCTTTCTCTGCAGTATGATATGACATAGCAACTGATAATATCGTATAATTACACAAATGAGATTATGCTATGTTTTGAGGCTTGCACAGATCTTTTACTTAATGGATGCATTCTTGCAAGTTTCTCCAGAAATTGGCAAATTCTAAAACATGGGTTATGTATTATAGCTTAATTTTTTTATTTAAAAAAAATACTAAAAAGTGAATATTGCATATTAACAAAGTGATATTTACCTTTCAGTTTGTTGTTTCCTTATGTTGGTGCAAGGTATAACATCTTTGCCTTTCCTTATTGATCTCAAAACCTGTAAGATGCCATAAACTATATTTTTATGTGTTAGCCAGGTTTATATTATATTATAGATGCAACGCTTATTTAAAAAAAAAATAAAGTATAATGTGTTATGTAAATGTTCATTTATAGCTTTCAATATCTTCTTTCATTTTGGGATTTGTTTATAGAATTGGTTAAGACAGGACAGGAATTGTAAATTTTAAATAGATGTTGAGCAAAATTATGGAATTTTTCTTTTGTCAGATCTTGTACAGGTTTGAGTTTCATTAAAGAGTGGATGACTAAAATCTTTTAACATAAGGAGGTTTTTAATAATCTATGTAGGAGGTAAGGGTCTAGGAACAAGGTTTGAATGCAAGGGAAGCAGAACTTTACTATTTGATTTTGACAGGAAAGGTGGAAATCAGAGATGTGACATATATATTCAGGAAACTAGGACGTTTTCTGAGAGATGTAGGCTGGTGTGTGGAAGTTGTGGGAGAAATTAAGATTCTATTGAATATATTAACATGAGTATTAGACGTAATAAGGGTTAAGGATTTATGGATAAGAATGCAAGAATCAGCATGGACAATGTTTTAAGGGTGGTCTGTTCTATTTGTGATGTCACGTTTGTAAAAATGTGACTCTTGAGAGAAATTTTTAATCAGTAGAGCAATATGCTATTGCTATTTAATCAATAATTGTCATGGAGGAATATGCCTAGTTTGACCGACCGTTCATGTTTCTTAGAAGGACCTTTAGCAGATTAAATTCATTATGAGAGATTAAATGGCATTGTGGTAAGAACTCTTTTTAGAAGGGTGATAAGTGGTTTGATGGTTTCTTTAAGATTTATAAGAAATGAATTCAGAATGTTATAGGAGTTGATGATTGGGGGTAACTAGGTTAATGTATGTCAGTGTGTTGGGAAAGATAAGGAAAAATAATAACTACCTTAACAGAAACGTTGACTAGTCGTCGAGGATATTCATTCTGTGGATATCCCCAACATTTTGTTCAGATAATTTTTAAAAATTTGTGCATCAACAATCGCAGTTTTACCTTTCCGACAATTTGGGATTTCAAAGGACGACGGACTAATAATTCGATTCTAATTTTTAATATAATCCAACTTCAAGTCATTAATTTGACCAGCAATTCGATTTTCCTGATTTCGTAAATAGCTGGCATAATTAATTCGTTCATGTAGTATTTTTTTTTATTTATCAATATTTTTATTTTTGTTAATAAAATTGGGTAGAGGAAGACAAAATGATACCTTTTATTATAGAGAACGTCTATCATTGAGGGGAGTCCGTGGCTGAGTGGCTAGCGCGCTAGTCTCTCATGCTACAGGTTCGGAGTGTTCATGAGTTCGAATCCCAGTCCCGGCGGGGCTTTGAGGATGTAAAAAAAATGGGGATTCACTCACAACCTCTCCCCCGGGTATGTGAGACCCGTCAGCCAAAGGGTGGCCACTCACAAAATTAGGCGTAGGGAGTGATGACCCTACACTAAAAATTGTATCGTGAAACGTGAGTTTAAACTCGTAAGAGTTTGCACCGCGAGGCCTAGGGCCTACAAGGCCTGTCGCGCCACTGGAAGAAGAAGATCATTGAGGTAGCCTGCAGGTATAGACTATAGGCAAAAATAACACGAAGAAACCGGAGTGTTAAGGAATAACAGGCCATCTACGAATTTAAAATGAAAAAAAAAATTTGAACACCTTTTAACAAATTCTATTGATACATATTCGGAGCATTGTATACCATTAACTCATAAAACTTTTTCTAATTTTGTTTTAATATTTACATTTTCAAGATAGATGCAAATAAATGTTTCATTTTCTGTTAAAATACAAAAAGTTGAACTCCTGCATTTCAGTTGGAGAGGGGACGTGTTTAGAGTTCCATGTTGCTACTTATGGTTCGTCTTTTTCTCATAATCTGATTAAATATGTTTGTTTTTTTAAATTCAGTGTTATTTTTGCTTTAATAACCTCCATTATAGATCCATATTTGAAAATTGAAAAAATGGACGTATTCCGTTTCCTTACTAAATTATCCATGTTCTAAGAATTTACCTCTTTTGCAGCCAGAGCAATGTTGTCAGGAACATCCAGAGGAAACAGGCTCATGTCTTTATCGTGTGATGTAACTCCACCTGGCTTTACAGTGTAAAGAAAAGAAAAATCTACACCATCCAAAACGTAGTCCATTTCCTGTGATAAAAAAGAAGCATCAAATAGTGAAAAGTCTATTCACATTATAACGCTTGATTCAGTGACGATCTATAATTATAGCTTTTTTCAGTCAAATTCATAATTTTTTCAGTCAAATTCATAATTTTTTCAATCGAATTCATAATTTTTTCAGTCAAATTCATAATTTTTTCAGTCAAATTCATAATTTTTTCAGTCAAATTCATAATTTTTTCAATCAAATTCATAATTTTTTCAGTCAATTTCATAATTTCTTGTACCCATTTTATACAGTCAATTGAATGAGGTTTTGCTACCAAGAACTTAACATTTTTATTAAATCTTGTTGTTGTTTATCTATTTAACGTCACTTTATGTTACTGTGCTTAATCCGACGGTGCAGCGGGAGTCCTAAGTTGTGCCTACCCAGGTTTACTTAAGATAAGGATCTTTTACAAGTTTCATTTTTTAAATCTTTTAAGAGTCACCAGTGGTGCACAAATATAGGGCGATCTGCTGGTTTTGGACTTGCGACCTTAAGCATAGAAGGCTGTTATGCTAGCCACTACTCCACAGGTGACCCTCAATGTTCCAAAAATCAACAGGTGTTTGAATCTGCCGGGTTTAAACACGTGATCTTGGGCGTATTGATCTTTAACACCTTGCTGAATGCATCGAGGGTCATCTGTGGAGTAGTGGCTAGCATAACAGCCTCTTTTAAAGGACGAAATAACCAAGGATTGTTACTCCCTAAAAGCAAATATAGGGCCATCTGCCAGGTATGAACCTTAATCATAGAGAGCTGTTATGGCTAGCCACTACTCCACAGATGAACCTTTATGCATTCTAAAAGGTGTTAAGGACTGATATGTCCAAGGTCAGGGGTTCAAACCCGGCAGATTCAAACACCTTGTTGAGTGCATCGAGGGTCACCTGTGGTGCAGTGGCTTGCATAACATCCTTCTATCCACTAAATAGCGAGTTCATACCTGGCAGATGGCCCTATATTTGCTTTTAGGGAATAAAAATCCTTGGTTATTTCGTCCTTTAAAAGAGGCTGTTATGCTAGCCACTACTCCACAGGCGACCCTGGATGCATTCAGCAAGGAGTTAAAGATCAATATGCCCAAGGTCACGTGTTTGAACCCGGCAGATTGAGGGTCACCTGTGGAGTAGTGGCTAGCATAACAGCCTTATATGCTTAGGGTCGCAAGTCCTAGTGGATAGAAGGATGTTATGCTAGCCACTGCACCACAGGTGACCCTCGATGCACTAAACAAGGTGTTTGAATCTGCCGGGTTTGAACCCCTGACCTTGGACATATTAGTCCTTAACACCTTTTAGAATGCATAAAGGTTCGCCTGTGGAGTAGTGGCTAGTCATAACAGCTCTCTTTGATTGAGGTCGCAAGTTCAAAACCAGCAGATGGCCCTATATTTGCTTTTAGGGAGTAACAATCCTTGGTTATTTCGTCCTTTAAAAGAGGCTGTTATGCTAGCCACTACTCCACAGATGACCCTCGATGCATTCAGCAAGGTGTTAAAGATCAATACGCCCAAGATCACGTGTTTAAACCCGGCAGATTCAAACACCTGTGGATTTTTGGAACATTGAGGGTCACCTGTGGAGTAGTGGCTAGCATAACAGCCTTCTATGCTTGAGGTCGCAAGTCCAAAACCAGCAGATCGCCCTATATTTGTGCACCATAGGTGACTCTTAAAAGATTTAAAAAATGAAACTCGTAAAAGATCCCTATCTTAAGTAAACCGGGATAGGCAAAACTTAAGACTCCCGCGGCACCGTCGGATTAAGCACAGTAACATAAAGTGACGTTAAATAGATAAACAACAACAAGATTTAATAAAAATGTTAAGTTCTTGGTAGCAAAACCTCATTCAATTGACTGTATAAAATGGGTACAAGAAATTATGAAATTGACTGAAAAAATTATGAATTTGATTGAAAAAATTATGAATTTGACTGAAAAAATTATGAATTTGACTGAAAAAAATATGAATTTGACTGAAAAAATTATGAATTCGATTGAAAAAATTATGAATTTGACTGAAAAAATTATGAATTTGACTGAAAAAAGCTATATAAGGAAATATAAATATATTTAAGGTTTATATACGTATATAAAGTGAATAATGGCAACTATTGGGTTGTGTCACATGAAATGTCCGTTTTCAAAGTAAAGGATTTTTATTAAATCCATTTTTCCCAACGTGACATCAACTTTTTTATCCCCGAACTGAAAAACTCTGAGCTTTGAAGAGAAACAAAATCTGAAAACGCACTTTTCACTTGATCATTTTCAAAAAGTTTTCCTTTGACGAAGTTGTCTAAATTCCTGAACAGGTGGTAATCTGTTGGAGACAAGTCGAGAGAATATGGTGGGTGCGGAAGAACTTCGTAGTCCAGTTCTTTCAATTTTTGCACGGTATGTTTTGAAACATGGGGTCTTGCTGCCGCTCAGTGAGATCATGAGGTACCCATGTATCGAGCTTTTTTACTTTCCCAATACACTTTAAATGTTTGGAAACGGTAGATGCACTTGCATTCAGTTGTACTGAGAGTCCTTTAACTGTTTGCTAGGGGTTTCCTTCTACTGTATGTTTGAGGACATCGTTGTCTATTACGGACGGAGGTCTTCCTCGGGGCAAGTTTTCCAAGTCGGTATCCACAGCTGAATACTTACGGCTAATGGTCCGTTCATTAACACTCCCTTCCCCAAACGCCTTGCAAATATTTTTAGCGGCCTCAGCTGCTGAATGGCCGAGTTTAAACTCGTACAAAAATATTACTTGAAAATCGCCTGTTTACATGTTCATATTTGGAGGTATACTAATAAGTGGGTAATTGATTGGGAACCTAATGTTTATAATACAAAGGTAGAGGATTAGTAATTGTTTACTTTAAATATGTAAACATTTGGAAGAAAACAACAGAGACCTGCAAAATCCTTTATGTATTTCAGAAACAATAAAAACGGACATTTCATGTGCAACAACCCATATATTATTTTATTTTTTTAATAGCAAGATAAATGTCCGTAACTATATCTTCGCTTTTATAATAGAAGTATATCTCTTGCTTTTACAACTTATACCATTATGTTTACGTTTAAAAACTATGACAGTAATGTATTAGTGGGATTATTAAGCTTTTAATAAAAGTTTTTGACAGAAAACATGTGATGCATTCCTAAATAAAACTATGAAATTCAGTTATGAATAATGACCATTTTCATATGCCCTTTAATTTTACTTTCACTTACTTATATATGAAATATATAGCGAGGGAAGGTACTGCAATAGCAAAAATGTAAGAATTCCAGTTTTCACCAGAAATACACGTTTTATTCTCCCCCGAGTCCAAATTACCAAGCCCCGGAAAAACATCAGTGTTTGAATATTAAGTCTACCTCGAAAACGAAAAATAGTATAAAACTACAATTTCATATTTTAGAAGCGTATATGCCTGAGATGTTACAGCGACTTTTTCAACAAAATCAGCGAAACATAAGAACTACTTTATACCGTGCATTTCTAAAATTTTTACGACAATCTCAAAACCGGCACTGAAGATTTTGATTTGATACTCGCTCTATCGATGTAAAATTTAATGAGCTTTAACATCATGTAGGTTTCATTCTAATTGAAATAGTCTGACGGGGCTTAAATGACGATATTTTGAATTTTCTTCGTCTGAAGTACCTTTAATTTTGTAGATTCGAAAGAATTAACCATTCCATCTTGTTAAAATTGACTGGAAAAATGGGTGAATATAAAATTTGAACTATTATATGAAATCCAATTTAATCTATTATATGCGTTTTATAGTCACTACTCATAAACGCATTTATGCAAATTTAAATAAAGACAAAATAAAATATTCGCGAGCAAAGCTGCGGGTTACAGCTAGTATATATATATATATATATATATATATATATATTAAAATTATATTACTAGCTTCGCACGGGTGCAATTAGAATAAGTCACCTATGTTAAAAAAAGCTCAATGTAATTTGTTAAGTTTATTTGTTTGTCAGTGTTTTTTTTTTTTTTTTGGTAAATGTTTCTTTTCCGTACATAAGTATGGTAATATAGATAATTTAATTTTAAATAAATGTTTACATTGAAACTCAATCTAATGCTTTTTTTTTTTTTTTTTTTTTTTTTTTTTTTTTTTTTTTTTTTTTTTTTTTGGTTTCTCAACAATTTATAAAAGCATCTTGTCCACTGTTGCTTTTAACACTTTTATTACTTTTCTGCATGTTTCATGTTTATTTCAGTGTATAAATTTGATATATAACAATGGAACATGATGCACACTTACAATTAACATTTAGATTTTAATAAATTGCTAATAGTTGGCTACAAAATTATAAAAGTTACATTTTACTGACTGTGGGTCACTTCATATTAAAATTTAAACAGAATGATCATTCCTGTTGAGTCCATTAATGTAAATGCATATTGTTGGGTTATATTCAACCAACTACAGGGTGTGGTAGGGCGAAAATCCTTCGGTTCTTTTATTTATTAAAGAATGGATAATTAAGATAATTTTTAATAATTTTATATAATAATCTATAAAATACTTACATGAGTTGCCAAAAATAAGTCATTATTTAAGTAATCCTTTATGGAATCTAGGTGCGTTGAAATAATAATATGGGGAGAACTTTCACCTTGAGAAAAAAAATAATTTAAACATCCTGCTAATATTGCCACTCCTTCTGATTCTGTCGTCCCTTTCCCAACTTCATCTAATATTATTAGTGAATCCGTAGAGGGGTTGCTAACTAGTGTGACTAACTGAAACAGTAAGGTCATAAATTGTTTTAAAACCATTTCGAAATGGCAACTATCTAAATAATAAAAGTTAATTTTAACAAATCCCACCAAATAACCTTTACCCTTTGTCGTAAACCTACGACTCTCTGCCCTACAGTATCCTTTAACAATACTCCTCTCGTCCTTGATAAGCAGATCCAATAACTAGAACTACATTTTGACAAACGTTTAACTTGAAATTCTCATAGAAGACTAAAACGACAAGAAACTGCTCGCTGTTTTTGGCTGCTTCAACATTTAAAAGACAAACTGTCAAACCTCCCTCATACCTACACTCATCAACTTGACTACCATAAGGCCATTCTGGTCTTACGGAATGGGCTTTGGGGCTCTACTAAATCATCGAATTCCTCTAGTATCCAGTTCGAAATCCTTCGTAAAATCCTCAAGTTGTGGGTTCAAATTTGTCCTGGTCTATTATTCAGGGCGCCACGTTATTTTCTAATGTAAATAACGAAAACATTAAACTTAAACTTTAAAATAAAATTAGTCATTAGTTTAGGTTATAGAAAAGTAAATAAATTAAATCCTGGCTGTACCTTTACACATACCATAAATAAACAAACATAAAATTTCCCGTATAATAAAGATATAAAAACATGTATATTTAATTAAAGGATCAAATAAAATAAATAAAAAAAAATGCACACATACAAAATATATTTACATTAACAAATTAAAAAAAAAAATCCTACTCTGGTATATTATAAAAACAAAACTATTTATACTTAATTAAAGAAAACCCTGTAAATTAAACTCAACATTGTATTGAGGATGTATAGTCGACTGTAGAAACTATTATAGGTGGAATAGTCAGGAATCAGTCATTTTTTGAAAAAAAATGTTCTGATGTTTGCAGCCCTGATGATGGCTCACAAGCTTGAGCCGAAACGTTGGCAAAATTAAAATTGTTTTCAAAAAATGACTGATTCCTGACTATTCCACCTATTATTAAACTCAACATTACATATACAAATTATATTTTTATAGACAAATTAAAAATAAAAATACCCATAATATATCCTCTATTAAATCTATATACATTGCTTAGTTACTTATACAGTCCTTATTTCCCTGGCCAGTAGGATTATTTACAACACAACACAGGAAGGCGGGTTAATAGCGCTCTCCCAATTACCCTAAGTCCTCGTGTGACAGTTCTCCTTCCTCCGATCTCCTTTCTGGAAAAATCTACCGGCTTCCTCACGAAGCCCTCGGGACGTGTAGTGGAGGAGAACAAATCCAGCGTTGCTGCCTGTCACTGGGGTGTCTTTCTACTGCAACTCCATGCGCCTCTCTGTCTTATCGCATGTGAGATGCGCATGCAACTTCTGCGTCTCCCCACCACTAATTACTTGCGTATATTAGGTACGGCCAGAATATATTACTAATATTATTTAAATATAACGGTGCTATTAATATTACAACCGTAACAAAGTTCTCTTTACTTTGTCACGATTACACCCATCCATAATGTTCCATATGTCGCTGATTAGGCCCGAACCAGGTACCATTCCATTCATGAAAAACTCCATTCCCATTCTAACCATTCGAGTTCATCCAAGCATCCTCTTCGATTTCTAATAATCCCACTAGGCGTATGAAAAGATGGCTCCGAGACCTTCTCGTTTAGTATATTTTTTGAGCGATGCCAATGGGTAGTTTCTCTACAAGTGTATCATGTCATCGATGTATTCAAGTAAAGAAAAATCGAATTATTTAACAAGAATTTTACAGGCTAATTATTGTCTAGAGTAATTATTTTGATTAAAATACTTACTCTTCTTAATTCATTCATAAATGAAGAAGAGTTTGCGACTATAGACTCTGTTGATGAAATTCGTGTGTAGATATGGTTCAATATTCCAATTTGTGCTTTTACAGCAGGAAGAAAACTACCAATATGACACAAATAAGCATGAACTGCAATCTAAAAAGACAAAATCATTAAGGGAAAAATGAATACATTTTAGGAAATAATCATCAATGATGAAAATTTGTATTGAATGTGAGTATTTGCTGCTGAAAATATTTTATGTTAATCTGACATGTCTTTATTTCTTCTTTTTAGTCCATTAACAGTGATAATTATATTTTGTTTTTCTTTAATAAAGCAGTAAAACGTTTAAATTGTTTCTATAAGAAGATTCCATTAATCAAGTTTGGAAATAATTGTTTAAGATGTTTCTAGGACTTTTTAAGAGTTTCTTTCGGAATCAGATTTTCAGTTTTAGAATTCATTTATACTATACTAAGGGAGCGGCGTGGTCTAGTGGATAGAGCGCTAGTCTACTGTGCTCCGGGTCCTGGGTTCGAATCCCAGCTGTGGAGGAATATTATTTATTCTGTTAATTCAGTCGGGGGGGCGACCCTTGGGTATGGAGACCCTCCTGGGGTAGATCCAGCCTCTATAAAGTGGGTACCCAAATTAATTGGGGAAAAACCTGGCGGCTGAGCGCGATTAAGGCCTAATCACCTCATTGCACTGCCGTTGGCCTTGAAACAGTACGAATCTCTATATGTACTGAGCCCAAGACCCTCCATGGGTTGTAGTAGTACAGGTTTAGGTTTTTTAAGGTAAATGAAAGTAAAAAAAAATTGTGATAAAGCATAAACAGTACAATTTAATGCTGTTACACTTGATGTAAGTAACTAAATAATTCAGTTAAAAGAAGTGGACAGAGCACTCACTATCCCACTGTTTGCTAGGTACCGGCTGCGGCAGAAGTATTTATTCTGTTATTTCAGCCATGGAGCGACCCAGTATTATCCTGGACACACTTATACTTTATAAAGTGGGTACCCAAAATTGATGAAAAAAGGCTGGTTGCTGAGCGTGATCTAGGCTTAATCACCTTTTTGCACAACTCTTCATAGAGTCACAAGAGTAGAGGCACAGGTTTATTTTTTTAAGAAAACGATGACCGTGAAACAGAACAAATATGAAAGTACTGAACGCAAGACCCTACATGGGTTATAGAGATACATATTTGTTTCCTTATTAATGACATAAATGTTAATCGATGAATTAATATGGAATTAAATATGCTAATCTTACCTGTTTTAAGTACACTGTTTTCCCGCTTGAATTCGGTCCAAAGAGAACATTAATTAAACCTCCTTCTTTCGAGGAAGATGAAATACTGTTGGGAATGACAGGGCTATCGAATCTGCTGAGCAAGGGATGCAGACCGTTTTCAATATTTATTATTTTTTCCTCGAGTATAAGCGGTTCAGCGTAATTGTATTCCTTAGCTAATGCTGCCATAGCAAATATACTGTAAAAATAGATATCAGAACCTCGATTCAAACATTTATCGTCTTCATTTATATTAATGAAATATATAAAACTATAAGAATAGATCACCATTAGAAAGATGATTTTACAAAACCAGATTCTTTAGCTAATCCCGTCCTACTGAACTATTTCGGTCAAACGACACAAGTTACTTCCTCAGGCTACAACAGCTATTACTCTGAATAGTTTAGTGACCTTAAGGATTTGCCAGGAATATAATTTTTTGGTCCAACGTATTAGGTTGTGTCACATGAAATGTCCGTTTTCAAGGTAAGGGATTTTTATTAAAAATGCGATATGAAAACAAGATAATTTTATTCAAAGTATTTACCTTCTTTTTCTGCACATTTTTCCTGTTGGAGACAAGTCGGGAGAATATGGTGGGTGCGGAAGAACTTCGTAGCCCAGTTCTTTCAATTTCAATTCATTGCTCGGTATGCTTTGAAACATGGGGTCTTGCTGCCGCTCAGTGAGATCATGAGGTACCCATGTATCGAGCTTTTCTACTTTCCCAATACACTTTAAACGTCTGGAAACGGTAGATGCACCTGCATTTAGTTGTGCTGAGAGTCCTTTAACTGTTTGGTAGGGGTTTCCTCCTACTGTATGTTTGAGGACATCGTTTTATATTACGGACGGAGGTCTTCCTCGGAGCAAGTTTTCCAAGTCGGTATCCCCAGCTGAAAACTTAGCAAACCAACGGCGAATGGTCCATTCAGTAACACTCTCTTCCCAGAACGCCTTGCAAATATTTCCAGAGGTCTCAGCTGCTGAATGGCCGAGTTTAAACTCGTACAAAAATATTACTCGAAAATCGCGTGTTTCCATGTTCATATTTGGAGGTATCCTAAAGAGTGGGTAATTGATTGGGAAGCTAATGTTTATAATACAAAGGTAGAGGGTTAGTAACTGTTTACTTTAAATATGTAAACATTCGGAAAAAAACAACAGAGACCTGCAAAATCCTTTATGTATTTCAGAAACTATAAAAACGGACATTTCGTGTGAAACAACCCAATAATTAAAGTTATAAGATTTATGGCAATTTTTTATATTGTGAGTGAATAAAAGTTTAAATATAAAAAATAATTTGAGGGGAAAACAAGAAGGAATCGAGTGAGGAACTCTACAATAAGATCAAACCTGAATCTGGGGCCTGCTGAGGATGTTATCTAAGATAACTAACTAGCTTAGGTGGTTCGGACACATATCGCGAATGGCTGAAGACAGAATTACCAGCTCTTCTCTCGATGTTAGAGTGGAAGGGAGGATGCACTAGGGAAGAAGGAGTCCTTCAGCGAGAGAGGAATGGATTGGACGACGTGGAGGCAACTAGCACAGGATAGAGAGCTTTGTGTCAAGAAAGTACCTCACACTGCTCAGCGGTAAAATATGTCTCGATTAAGTAAGTAAAATTTCATCATCTGATAAAATTTACTGACCTTAGGACACAAGAATAAAAAATTAGAAACAAGTACGTTTTTTACTTAAATAAAAACTTTCGAGGAATGAGCAAGATAAATTTACCGCCCAACTAAGTCCCCTTGGCTTCCCCTTAGTTCTCATTTCGAGTACTTTTTTCCAGTGAAAGTACCATCACATATTTCATATTTTCCCTCAAAAATTGATAATTTTTGTATTTAATTTTTGCGCTCGAAACTTTTTAATGTATAAAGGACGGTATACAGTAGCTAAAATTTCTCGCCCGATTAACCTCAGTACCATGGAAGTGCGGTTAAATTAATAAACAAACAGTAGCTAAAAACCCGAAATTATTTAATTTTTAAAGGTTCGAATATAAATGTACGAAACAAATAAAAAAAAAAAAGTGTTATTACTGGAAATACACGATTTCTTAATTATATTAATGCAGTAACAATATATAAGCATCCAGCTGGTAAACCTTTTTGTATAACATTACGTTTAAGTTAGGTATAGATTTGATTAATTATATTATCGTTTGATGTTGAATATTGTTCCGCTCAAGAAATTATTTTTTCTTCTCCTTGTTTTCATTTTAAATATTGTATTTCTTAATTTCTTTTTTTTTTTTTTTTTTTTTTGCCTCGAAAATAATAAATTAAATTCAGAAGGGATAGTTGAGTAAGGGTTTCCAAAACTTTTAGATAATTGTACACCCATTAGGACTGAAAGTATAACACTGTATGCCCACAGTTTTCTCATTTTGATTCTAGCTTTTCATAATGTAAAAATACATGAATCTATCAATAATTCCAAACATGAATCTGACATTATCAACCTCCTTAAAAAAGGGACAGCACGAAACACCCTCGAGTTGCTGGTCCGTTCGAGAGAAAAATACTTCAAGAGCATCAAGGTTTAACGGCAATGACAGGATATGTTACAATACATTACAAACGGTCTGTCACCACTTAATATTTTTAGAGATCTTAAGTAAAACTTTTTTTTCTCTCTCTTTGGACAGAGACCTGTTGGAACGGGAAAAAAAATATTATCTGCTTGATCTCTAAGCAGTGAAGAAAATTTTTTTATAAATAAGGAGAGAACTAAAATTCTTCCACACTTAGTTTAAAACCTGTATATTTATCTATACTTTGTTTATTCATTTTACGTCACTTTATGCTACTATGGCTAATCTATGACGAATCTATATTTTAAACTATTCTTATCAAATATTGTTTCTAAAATAAACATGTTGCGTTTTGAATATTATTCTTAGATTGACAATGTTTAACATATCTTTGTCTAAATTTCTTCCAATGCCTGTTGGAACAAGTGAGGGTATGAATGCTGAGGTTCCTTCTATGTGAAATTAGGGGGAAAGTAAATATGAATTTGTCTTTTACAGTTAGTATTTTACAGCAAAACTTTAAAAAAATATATGTGCTTCACATTCACATGCTCCAAAGTAATATCGCATTATTATATAGTGGTTTTTTAAGAACAACGATACTCCACTTGTACGATTGTGAAGAGCTTAATGTGTGTGATGAAATTAGGTTACAAACACACAGCTGGTGGGAGCGATGAGCTTACGTGTAACGGATATTTATATAACCTCTGTTTTTGCAAACAAATAAAATATTTCATTATAACTGAATTCACTTTAGTAACATACCAATCTAGGTCTCCAATCATTTCTATTAAATTCACGGTGAAATGAATATTTTGTTTTATGTAATGTGCCAATGCTCTTATGATACTGGATTCTTCTGTGATCAGTCTTGTTTGAGGGTCACCAACTAGTTCATCCAGTTCTACAAAACGAAATAAAGATATTTTCGAAATGTAATAATGTTGTTGTAATAAAGTTATTAATAATAAACAATATCAAACAAAGAGAATAGTAAAATATGTAGCATCTCTCGTTCATGGAGGATAATGGATCCAGAATGTTAAAAAAGACTTGGAATTAGTCAAAATTAGGGGTGGGCATAATCGAATGATCGTCATAATAGGATGATCGGACTTCGATGATTTAAATAATCGAATAATTTCATAATCGATTGATCGAATGATTAGTATGCATTGTGAGAGACGATATGTCACAATTCCTGTCTCTATAGTGGCTGAGCCGGCTGAGCATAGGTGCAAATATGCAAAAAAAAGGTAGTTCGATTATCGGAGCTCCTTATAATCCATCCATTAGTTTAGTTCGAATGATCATTCACTTATCCAAACCGATTAATTCGAATGATTGAAATAATCGAATGATCCGATAGTCGTCATTCGATTATGCCCACCCCTAGTCAAAATTACTAAAAAAGAAAAGGAGACGAGAATCAATTTTAGAAAATTATTTGGACAGTTGGAAGTCAAACCAGAGACAAAAGCAAAATGTAGCGAAAAAAGAAAAGCTGAAAGAGGCTCCAAAAATGAACCATCTTTATTTAGCGTCCTCCAGTTTGGGAGCTTTACGACTAATAATAATTTATAGTTTAATTTGTAAATGCAAAAATAATATCCATGTTTACGAAAATTCTTTTTTTATTCAAGCATATGCACCCATTATTTAACTGTGGAGTATTTTAATCTTAGTAGCTTTAATGGTTAAGACGTGTTTGAAAATAGAGATATTTCCAAATTAGGCAGATAATATGTCTGATGGCCACATTCAAGAATGGCCTCAATACGCGATCCATCTGATGCTGCCAGGAATGGTCATCTCCTGAAAATTTTAAGCTCTCAGCATAAATTTATCCTAAGATGAGATATGACATTAAATACATGCAAATACAAGTTAATATTCTAAAACTGTATGATGATCTCAGTTAGTTTATTGATCATACACTTTGTATTTTATACCTCCTCCCTCCCCCCTCTAGAGCACAAAGGAACTGAAATGGGAGATATTGAGTAAGGACGAGAGTTATTTTAGATCAAATTCAACTGACTCATGGAGTATTGGATGCTCATAGATAGACCATCGGGTATCGATGATTAAACTACAGAGATATCAAGACATACATAAAATGCATCAAGGACGAATCCAGGCTATGAATGTGCGACTTATTAGAAAAGGTGGAAAAGCAGAATCAGGAGGGAGCGGATTAGGAATACTGCACTAAGCTCCAGCCTCGGTGTAAATCCTATACAATTTATAATGTTTTAATTATTAATGCTCGATCCATAATGACATTAATTATGACGAAGTTCGTTGGTTGATACCTTGCAAGGTTAGAAAGCACGGTTTTAGATATTTAGGTAAGCGTGATTTGTCATCGTCATTGTATTCCAGTGTACTCAAGTAAGTCCTGCTGAGTGAGATAGTCTGTAATACGGAACAATATTCATCCACGAATAGCACAAAAGGACTTACCATAACATCTTTTTGATTTGTAATATGCAATGCCATTAGCGCTGAACTGCAACACACATTAAAACAAACCCAATCAACATATTTCAAAAACAAATACTTGAAATAAAATATAACAATTGATATACGTACTGAATAATCTAAACCTGGCAAAGAAAGTTCTTCTTTTGTAAGAAATTTTTTCCAATATGGAATACCGAGGAAAAATTTAGTTTCAGGTATATGTATCATGTGAATCTCTTTTACATGATTAGGTACACAATCGAATTCAAAAGGGGTTACTTTATTCAGCTGCTTCATCAAGGAATGAAATCTCTTCTTGGCTAGAACATTGTTAAAAACATAGTGTATTCTAACAGGGGAAAAAATAATAAATAAACATTTATAAAAGACTGGCTCCTTGGCTGTCATAATACTTGTATACATTTTATTATTTACACGATTACATCACATCAATGAGATGTAATATAATTATGAACACACTTAATTTCCGATGTATGATAGTAATGAAATTCCATTCACCCCGGTTGTAAGAAACTATCACTTCTCTAGATGAGGAAGATGGTTGGGGGTGCGACATAAATTAGAAACACACATTTAAAACAAGTGATATTTTAATTATGTGCCGACCTTTCGGCCTACAATGTGGGCCTTCATCAGGGCTAAAAGAAACAAGATAACAACCAATGTAATTATAGACTTAATAATGTGTTAGGTATATAATAATAATATGACAGTAATATAATATGGGAACATAAATAAAATAAAATGTAAAATGATAATAAAATGACAGTTATAAAGTATGGAAATAAACAAAATTAAGATGATAGTTATAAAGTATGGAAGTAAACAGAATTGAGATGATAATATTGTAATAAGAATACATAAAGAGAGACTAAGCAAATGACAAAGGAAAAATATGTGAACAATTAAAATTTTAAATATGAACAATTTCGAAGTGATATATGATGGTAATATATTAAAAACATAGTTAAGAGTATAGGTAATATATAAAAAAAACATAGTCAGTAAAAAAGAGAAACAGTATGAATAAAAAATAATTTTAAATTTTAAAATAATGTAATATTAAACTAACAATTATATGTCAGGATATGTAACGGAGAAAGAATATGAGTATGGAAAGAGGGAGAAAGAAATAGGCGATGAAAAAGAGATCCTAATCAATAAGAAAAAAGATACATACTTGACTCTGAGAAGGTGTCTAAAGAAGTGATGTTTTTCTGTTTAAAAAACGCTCATCGCGTGGAACGGAAAATATGGGAACTAGAATGTTCGTTAGAGCTTTTCCAAGAAGCTATGTTATGTTTACTGATTCGATTGTTTGTTGAAGAAAAAAAACTAAAGGATTGGCTAATGATCTTTTTTTAAATACATATTAATAATATAAAATAGCGGACTGAGATTTAAAAAATGTAGAATTAGTGAAAAAAAGAGAAAATTAGGAAGCGAAAAATATTTAAGTATGACTATAAAGGGGAAGATGTAAGTAATAGTGACGAGGTAAAGATTGAAAGATGTAAATTAATAACGAATGACGATGATTAATAACGATTAGGTAATAACGAATTTATGTTCCCATATTATATTACTGTTATATTATTATTATATACCTAACACATTATTAAGTCTATAATTACATTGGTTGTTATCTTGTTTCTTTTAGCCCTGATGAAGGCCCACATTGTAGACCGAAACGTTGGCACATAATTACAATAGCACTTGTTTTAAATGTGTGTTTCTAATTTATGACCGCACCCCCAACCATCTTTCTCATTTAATTTCTCAACGGTCAACAAAAACTCCATTATCACTTCTCTAGGTCACGGACCCTTGTGATAGTAAGGAAAAAAATATTCACCTTTTTCAAGCGAATCACAGACGCCAGGCTTGATGATAAATACGTCATTTGACTCCATCTTTTCAAAATCTATTATACGATCCAGATTATAGGTCATTTCATACATTTCATCTGTTATACTGTTTTTTATCTGAAAATGAAATGCACTACGATTAACTATTTGATGAATAATAATTTTAAAAAATCAACCGTTCAAATGAATTTAGTTAAGATTAACTTTCAATTGACAAATATACTGACGCCGTTCTGAAAATAGCACAAGCTATTTACCGGGGATGGTACAATGGCATGTTTTTGTAACTAAAATTCCGCTTAACCCAATACTTAAATCTAATCCTTTGGTTCTGCATCTCTAGCCATTCCTTCAGAGTTTGTTGTGGTACAGAATTTTCAAATAGCTCTCCGGTTGAGGTCGGCGTTCCACAAGGCAGCATTTTATCCTTTATTTTCATCCCTCGCTGACATTCTTCCATATCTTTCAGAAAAAATATGCCGATGACACGGATTCATTTCCTTCAGACCCTCAAACCTTCAATCGCAGTTGTGCAATCATTGGCGGATCAAAGTCACAATTTATGCATGTCGTCTTTATCCTCTGACGAAGATCCTACTGACCAGTCTATTTTACCATCATATAGCTCCTCTTTATGAGAACATGTATTTTGGTTTCCTCTGAGACAAAAGACTAACTTGAAAACCACATAATACTGTTGTCGATGTTTCATAATATGTTACAACGAAAGATTACATTATGATCTCAGTATCCCTATTTCTTTGATTTTATTATATAGAATTTTAAATGGTCCACAGTAAGCTAACTCTTATAGTTAATTTCCTATCACAACATCTATCTACTTCTAAACGTCTCTGTAACCCTTGTAGAAAGTTGAAACGGCAGTGGTCCAGATGTTTTTCGTAAATATGCAATTTGATACAATGGATCAACTTGACAACTCAAGAGACCCGCGGCTCTAAGCGAAATAATCTATCGATAGGGTTTATGATTTTAGTAGAATACTTTATTCATCTTCTTTTTCGGTGTTACGGTCCTAGCAGGAGCTTGTCCTTCCCACTTTTCGCCTCCTTCCCAGCTCTCCTCCAGCTGCTTAAACGTAGTGACTTTCAGGTCAGCCTCCTTGTCGTTTGTCCATCGCAGTTTTGGCCTGCTTCTTAATCATCCTCCATCTGCCAGTCCATTATTCATTAAGATTTTTCTCCATATTGTGGGTACCCACTTTATAGAGGTTGGGTAAACCCCGGGAAGGAGGCTAAAATAACATAATTAATCCTGCCTATTTTGAACATAAGACTCGGAGATCTATAGCATTAATGACCCATTAAGTTATAACATATAACAAATAATGAATCAAAGCAAATTTTTTTTTTAATGAATGCCTGTATTTTTCTTTAAACGAAGTAAGCTCAATTCTGCTAAAATCAAGCATTACTCCTTAGAATTGGCTCTTGAAAATACCTCAAAACTCGAAAAGTTGTTGACGTATCCAATCAATATATGAGGGTCGGAGACTTGGGCCTTCACTCCGTATGTATTCAACAAAGCCTTTTGTTTTTTTAAAGTTCATATTAATAACAATTTACGGTCCAATAGAAAAAAGTTTAAATGGAAAAAGGAAGGACACGAGTGTCCTTTTGGGTACCTGTAACTGCGACAGAATCAGATGAAGAAAGATGAAAATAATACTAAAAAATGCTCACTTATAGAATTCAAATCTGTCTTTACACATACCTTAACTACATTGTCAAATGACCTATTGTTGATACATAAATCTGTTTATAAAGGTATCCTGCTTGTAAGGAGAATGGCCTACGTAAATTTGTTTATCGAATGGTCGTAGATAACACTAAGAAACAATAAATAAAGTGTTGTATATAATAGTAATCAGTTAATTAATACCTTCAATAAGCATATTATCTTACATGAGAAAACATTCGTACCCCTTCATGATTTTCTGAACACGTTTCAGCAAATAATACACTGTAGTAAATATTCTGAAAAAATGAAAAAAAATCAATAAATAACAAAAATTTCATATTATCGTAGATATATAAAATAATAAACTCAATATCACGTTGTAAGTATGCAAAAAAATGAAGAAATGATAAAAACTTGGCGTATATGACGCAACTCCACATCTTGTGCGGAGAGCTTGAAACAGTCAAAGAACACCTCTTTTACACTGAGTAAATACTACGCATATATACTATTGGTTTTTTCACATGAAATGTCCGTTTTTATAGTTTCTGAAATTCATAAAGGATTTTGCAGGTCTCTGTTGTTTTCTTCCGAATGTTTACATATTTAAAGTAAACAGTTACTAATCCTCTACCTTTGTATTATAAACATTAGCTTCCCAATCAATTACCCACTTTTTAGGATACCTCCAAATATGAACATGGAAACAAGCGATTTTCGTGTAATATTTTCGTACGAGTTTAAACTCGGCCATTCAGCAGCTGAGGCCGCTAGAAATATTTGCAAGGCGTTTGGGGGAGGGAGTGTTAATGAACGGACCATTCGCCGTTGGTTCGCTAAGTTTTCAGCTGGGGATACCGACTTGGAAAACTTGCCCCGAGAAAGACCTCCGTCCGTAATATAAAACGATGTCCTCAAACATACAATAGAAGGAAACCCCTACCAAACAGTTAAAGGACCCTCAGCACAACTAAATGCAAGTGCATCTACCGTTTCTATACATTTAAAGTGTATTGGGAAAGTAAAAAAGCTCGATACATGGGTACCTCATGATCTCACTGAGCGGCAGCAAGACCCCATGTTTCAAAACATACCGTGCAAAAATTGAAAGAACTGGGGCTACGAAGTTGTTGGGTTCGGTGAGGATCGGATTAAAGTTGGTATTCGCTGATAGGACTAACACTAGTACTAGTCTTTATTAGGACAGATTGTTATATATATTTTATTGGCACAAAACATCTCGGTCATCAGTGAGGACAGATTGTAATATTACACAATAAAAATTGTTCTGGAAAAAAAAAATAATGTAAAAGAAGTGAATATTACCTGGTATATCTTCTTCCAGTGTTTACCTCGTATAGCTGTATACCTGACATTGGCCATTAACATCTATAATAAAAACATTTATCAGTTTTGAGAGGAAATTATAAATGTTTTTCTATCGGGGTTGGTATTGTGGAGCAGGGTACATAATACAAATTTAAAAAACAAAAGATGAACTAATAAATTGAGATGTTGCATGGTGAAAGCAATTTGATCCGGTATATTGCTTTGGGTTTTTTAATTACAGAAATATTATTTATGTATTTATGATGATTTATTCTTCCTATTAGAAATATTATATTATATTATCCCTAAAAAGATAATAGAAATATTAAATTATATCATGCCAAACTTTAGGCCATATGACATTTACGAAATAAGGAAGATTAACCCCAGAAATAGAAAAGGTCCCGTAATAATTAAACTTAATTCGATATTTAAAAAAAAAGATATTTTGAAAAATAAATTCAAATTGGCCAAGTCAAAATTTCAAAACAATAAAAAATCAAAGATGACCATGAAAAGCCAAAATCTGTAAGAGAAATCCGAAAAGAATTGTTTCTATTCATAAGAGCTCATTGGGAGAAAGGCGATAGGGCGACTTTGAGATGTGACAAGCTTCTTACTAATGATAAACTATACACATTTGAAGATCTACAATCTCAAGAAACTATTAGGGAAAAAAAGAAGGGAAATAAGTGAAGATAAAGAGAGGTAAGATACTAACAAAAATGCTCAAAATAAATTTGAATCAAAGCATAAAGGAAAAAGAAAGATGTCAAAACCGATTTCAGATTTATGAGTTTGAAAAAATCATTTGTGCCTCATGGAGAATGTGAAATAAAATAAAAACAAAAAAATGTAAAATAGAAATTAATAAAAATGAAACTCCTGGCACTAGTTCATAGCCAATAGAAGACTCGATATGTCATGGCGATAACATAGGTACTCCCAAGGTTAGTGCTAGGTTAGGGAATTTTTTTTCTACCATTTATACTAATGGGGATTCACTCACAGCCTCACCCTCGGGTGGGGGGTATGTGAGACCCGTCAAACAACTGGTGGCCACTCACGAAATCAGGCGTAGGGAGTGATAACCCTACCCTAAAATATTCATCGCGTAACGAGAGTGTAATCTCCGAGTAGAAACACCCAGCGAGGCCTGGTCGCGCCACCGGGAGAAGAAGAAGAAGACATCGAGGGATGGGCTATTCAAAATAACATAAGCGTTTATAGTACTTTACAAGGAATGAAATGTTGTGTAATAAGATGGCACTGAAAACGTAATAGAAGACAAAAACGTGCTACTATAATTTGAACCAGTATATAGTGAAGCGATATTCGTTAGGCCAAATCTAAATAAACACTGTTATCATAAGATTTGCCGCCGAGTTGTTGCATCATCCCCAATGGTGCGTGAGAGATGAGCAAAGGGATATAAAAATTAAATCAGGATAATAGAATGTTTTAAGAGCCATCGATTTTTTAGTAGATTGATATAAAAATCACAAATACATAACCTTATAATTAATTACTCTTAATGAAAAAATAATATATATATTATATATATATATTATATATTACATACATACATATATACACATAAATAGACAATCGATATGCTAGGTACTTACCGAAACTGGTGATAATCGATCAATGCAAGCCTTCATAAATTTAACAGTTTCAGCATTATCTGGCTGTAGGTAAAAATTTATTACTTCATGTCTCATATTTAGTATATTTTTATCCATAGTAGGGGTTGCCATAAAATGCCTAAAAGAAATCACATGTAAGCATCATACTTGTATTACTCTGACTTGAGATGGGGTCACCTTGTAGGTGTAGTGGCTAGCATAACAGTCTTGTATGTTCGGATCCGGCAGGTGGCCCAAGGATTTTTAAAATGGAGTAAACAATCCTCGGTTATGCCGTCCTTCGGAGGGGACGTAAAATGGTGGTCCCAAGCGATATCAGGATCCTATTCCAAGATCCATATCCTGATTAAATCTGGATAGTAAAAATTAAGCACTCCTACTGTACCATCGCCCGATTAGCCACAACAGCACAAAGTGACGTAAAATGAATAAACAAACATAATCTGGCTAGAGGAAAGAATCTCAACTACATTAGCATTTTAAGATTGGTTATTTTACAATTCAGGTTTAGTGGAAATACAAGAAGGTGTCTGGGCAAAAATAGTGAGGAAAGGTTGGTCTGTTTCTTACTCTTAACTGTTTCATTAGAGTTTTATCATTTCATTATGTTCAAACATTTATAGACTATCGTGATTTGTGAATTTTGGTAAATATTTATTCTGTATTCGAAATAAGCTTAATGATATGAATAGCCAAGTTTGGGATGTCCGGATTGGTAGCCATGTTTTACTGAGAGTAGATTTTTTTATCTCTCGGGCTATAGTCAGTTATTTCCTGGTTCCTAACACCTTCCTTGGTTACATTAGAGAGACCACAATTTATTGTGTTGACAAGTTATAAAATAAATCCTGAATGATTCACCAGAATCAAAACAAAGTAATCTAACATAAAATTCGAACTTTTATGTTTCTGTATTCATTAATTTTTACGTTTTATGTATATTTCTATATTTTTACCTTAGTTTAGCTGATCCCAACAGTGAACAATTTTTTTCTATCAATGAATATAGACTGAAAGCTTCAATATCATCATGAACAGAAGAACGAAAATAAGATGGGCTTAGCAATGCATCAAAGATATTTAAACATTTGTAAGTCTCACCGTCCATCCATAAATTATTTTTACTGGAAAAACAAAACAAAAAAACTTCATTTAAAAAGTATTTCATCATTGATATATCGACTATTCGCTAATACAATATTATATAAATATAATAAGGCGGATCTACTATAAACTATTTTTCTATTATTCTACTATTATTATTCCATTATCATTTATCTACTAATTTTATAAAACATGATATTTTTACATGCCACCTCGGAAAATTTGTCTCCATTTTAAGAAACTTGATATTCAAACACATTACTAATAATCTTAAGTTCTAATATTTAAAAAACCAAACAGATTCCTGTATAATTAACTTCATAAATTATATTATTCATTAGAAGATACACTTTTTTGTCATTAGGTTGCTAAGATATTAGTGGAATAATCCCGTGATTTCGATTTAAATGATTTAAGAATAATAACGTCCTAAGAAAGTTTAATTCGTATGAATAATAATTAGATTTAATACTAAAATTGGTTTTCTTTACAATGTCGTTTTTTTCTTCTTTTTTTATCTACTTTATAAATTAGATTAAAAAAACGACAGAGAATAATAACCAAATTTAGAGAAATTCACGATTATATAAATTTAAAAAAAAGAGTTTTTTTTTTTTTTTGTATATGATTGTTTCATATTTTTAAGTTTTTTGCCTCTCATTATAATAAATGAAAATTCATGGGTTTGATTTTATCTGAACACACATTAAAAGAAACTATTTTTAAAAAACAAGAGTTGATTTCCAAAAGGTACTATATCCATTCTCGGAAATTTTACAGGAAGCGCCAAACTCTCTCATTACTATATTATTAAACCAACTGATTTAATTATTATCTCATTAAAATCTAGAATTATATTTTTACTTTATTAATAACAATAAATTCCAGTTATGGATTGAAATGTTTCAGTATGATTTAGATCGAAATTGAATGCGTAATTAGCATCTTTAGAAAATAACCGCATTTCTAAAGGACTTGAGAGTTCATTAGATAAAATCAAATAAGAGATTAAGCTAAAACTAAATGATGGAAATACAAATATGTCAAAACATCAATTTCGTTAAAAATGTCCTTTAGTATCTTTTGGAAATCAACGTCTCAATTTTTCTCAACAGGTACAAATATTAAAATGCTGAAGGACGATTACAGAAATGTTTAAAGTGCTATCTTTTAACATAATACATTCTGATTATCATATATAAAGTTACTTGTGCCTAAGTGCAGAAGACTGGTATGACAAATAATATTAGAAAGATAAAAAACTGAAATAAGGTATTAGCATAAAATAATGGTTAGAGACTGCTTTTACTTCCGAGCACGTACATTATTTTCAAATTTATATGCGTATAACAGGGTTAGGAAAACTCTAACGAAAATCCGGTATACACCCTTGCCTAAATGGATTGCATTCATTACAAAAAGTATTTCAGAATCTTTTACGAATTAAAGGATTGAATAAGATACATGATGATTCATTTAAACATCAACTAAATAATTCAACATCAGTAGATCAGAATAAAACAAAAATCAATAAAAAAAAAGTCATACTTACGAAAGAATGTTGGTTATATTATTTACTACCATCTTATCTGATCCTGTATTAAGTTCTCGATTCAGAAACAAAAACAAACCTCCGGTAGCACATACTAATCTTTCATCAGCAATATTAAATGCAGAGGCAAGGTAGTAATTTCCCGTGCTACTATGGTTGGAGAACTTCGTGTTAGCAATAACATTTTTTAAATCATAGTAATCTGTAATGATAATGAATCAATTAAACTTAACTATAGTTTTTCATTTATACATTAGCACAAAGACATGTTATTTTAACCATTCCTAGACTAAATTTGTTATCGCATCGATCACAAAACATGTTTAATATTAGGTTGGCAAATAAGTTCTTTCGGTTTTCAGTTTATTTTGATGTCTCTATGATACACTTCCAATCCAAGAAATTAATCCCTAAGGTAGATTGTTCATCCTGTTTGCAATGTGGAAACTAATATAGCTGTTGAATCTTGTTAAAACTAGCATATTATTGTGTTTGCTATTACTCAGTGAATAAGAGAGAAAATATCATTCATTATCAGCATATTTTGCTATATTATTTTTAAAAAGGTAAGCGTGCTGCAGAATTCTAAATGATACCTAACTTTTTCCCCTTCCCTTCTACCTAAATATATCTATTCTTTCTTGTACTGTTTTAACACCCTACAGAGCTTAACTGACTTCCTAAATTTCTTACTTTAATAATTTTACGAGTAATCCACAATATCTTAAAATTAGTCCGAAAATAACAGAATAATAAATAAATTCTTTATTATTCTGGGACAAGTCCCTTTAGAATAACATTGACATAATATATAAATTGGGGTTCAGAGTCTTAGAGCAATTAATTATTTATTAACAATTTAACTAAAACTAATCGAATACAGTCATACGCAAGTATGTAGAAAATAAAATGAAATAGAGTCATTTACAATTTTGTTCTGACTGGATAGTCATGAGATGAATGAATAAGCGGGATTTGAATGTAGGAAGAAAGTTGGAGTGACGGATAGAAAGAGGAATAGAATTCCACAGGATTGAGGATCGGATAAGGAACGATCTGTCAAAATGTGCAGATTGGTGGGCCGTTGTGTATAAATCTAAAGACCTAGAGCGTGTACAGCGGGAATGGACAGAGGATTTGAATTGTAAAAGGTCAAAAATGTATGATGGACGGCGGGAATGGATAACTTGGTACAGGAATGATGCAAGGAAATACTTGCGACGATTGGAAGGATAAAGCCATTTCAACTCGCTATAAAATTCGGAGACAGAGGTGTACCTCAGGACCCCGAAGATAAATCGAACAAAGCAATTAATTAGGCGTTTTATTTTTACTTCGAGATCCCCAGAACACAGCCGTATACGGTACAGCAGTAGTCGAAGTAGGGGAATATTAGAGAGGTAACGAGGAGCTTCCGGTTTTCATACGGGAATAGGTGAAGAAGGGAATTAAGTCGCTTTAAGGTGAAAAAGGTGCGGCGGGAAATTTCGGAAACATGGTTCTTGAAAGAGAGGGTTTGATCAAAGGTTACTCCCAGATTCCTGACGGTCGGGTAAAACTTTATAGGGTTACCATTTAGGAAGAGGGTCAGGATATGTGGAACAGTTTTCAAGAAGTAATGGGATCCTATTACAATGGCTTTTGTTTTTTCAACATTTAGTTTCAGTTTATTGAATACAGCCCAGTGACTTATTCGATTTAAGTCCTCTTGTAGTATTTTTGTTGCTGGTAAATGGTCGGAAGGTAGAAAGGAAAAGTAAATTTGAAAATCGTCAGCATAGAGGTGGTATTTAGAGTGATTAATATGGAGAGGCAGGTCATTAATATAACTAGTGAATAGGGTAGGAGATAGAGACGACATTTTTTATCCACACTTAAGGCTCTAAAATGCACACAACAAGGAATATACTTACTGAATAGTTTAGAAGAAAGCTTTTGTAGAGAAAACTCAGATTGATTATTTTCATCAGCTGCCTTCATCAATTCGAATAAGTCATTTGGTATATTGGCATTTACAACAACCTGCCTAAAAAGAAACTTTTAGTAATCGAATGTTCAAAAAAATATAATGAAAATAAGTTAATACATTGAAGTATAAACTAGGTGAACAGAAAAACACGAGCCCTTCTTCTTCCATTCCAAACCTCTAAATATTTCTCTAAAAGTAAGTTATAAACATTCGAGCGCATTAAGTTACGCCGAAACGTATTAACACCATGTCTGTTCACGATGTAACATTCCTTAGCCCTCTCGGCTGCATTTGCTTTTCTTTGATGAATAGTTTTTTCTTTGACTTTACGACTATTACTACGTAAACTTATATGTCGTCACCAAAAATAAGTCTTTACCATTTTGTTCTATCCTGGCAGTCACCTCCACACTATCATGGAGGTCACCTCCACACTATCCTGGCAGTCACCTCCACACTATCATGGAGGTCACCTCCACACTATCCTGGCAGTCACCTCCACACTATCATGGAGGTCACCTCCACACTATCCTGGCAGTCACCTCCACACTATCATGGAGGTCACCTCCACACTATCCTGGCAGTCACCTCCACACTATCCTGGCAGTCACCTCCACACTATCCTGGCAGTCACCTCCACACTATCCAGGCAGTCACCTCCACACTATCCAGGCAGTCACCTCCACAATATCCTGGCAGTCACCTCCACACTATTCTGGCAGTCACCTCTACACTATCCTGGCAGTCACCTCCACACTATACCCCTATTCATCATACCACCTTTTTCACCCTTCTAGCTGCGTCTACTTTAAGGACACTTCTTTCAACTTCTCTCCAGCATCCAATCAAAAATCTTCTTAGGCCCCTTCTTAAATATTCACTTCAATGTCTTAAAGCGTCTTTGTACCTCGAAAAGCCCTTTTTCACAGTAAAATCCATTTAGGTTAAATTGTTTTTTGTAAAGTATTGAAGAATAGGAAGATTATTATTAAAGAATAGAAATGATTTTTATAGTCCTGAGAACGAAGAGAGGTAAAATAGAGATTTGTTAAGTTTTCTTCTCATCCTGATGAACAGTTATTCTATTGGTATGTCAATTTGAAAATTTCTTCTGCATCAGTATCCAAAAATACCAACAAAACTACACCCCACTGGACTAGGTACCTAATTCATGTTTCCATATAAGCCCCCCTTCCTCGACTAAACAACCCTAAAAAGAGTGAACCGTCCAAAAATAGAGTCGTGTACTTTTCTATCACTATTTAGAATGACATAAGAAAGCTTCGTATAAAAAAATAATAAGAAAAAAAAACAACATCATTTTAATTATTTCAAAGAAAAATGATAAACTTACTGGACTAATTAGGAACTACATAAAACAGTTATATTTTATATGTTATGTTATAGATTAATTTCTCAATTTAAAGGTATATTACATACAGCGTTTAGGAGAAATATCTCATATTTTCAACTCAGTTGTCCCCCTCACTGACTATTTTTAAGCTGCTTTGCCCTCCCCTCCCCCCTTTTCCCTAACGTAAATCCTGTTTACGCCTTATTATTAATTTTATTACCTGTAACACTGATTTCTCAAAATAGTTTGTACAATTATATAATCTGGACGAGAGTTGTCAGACGTTCCAACAATTTTCAACTGCAACAAACAAAGAAATAATATTAAAAGCTAAATATGAGGGGGAGGGAAGGAGGTAGTATGGCTTCAGCTACACTATAATTTTTTATGTTTCACGAACTTTTCCTAAGAAAAAGTTCTAATCACTATAGGTACTATGGTCTTAGGTAGCTCTGGAATGGGTAAACATTGTTACTACAGTAAAATAATGACAACTCAAACGGTATAAATACACAATTTTATACTTATATACTTTTTTGTTCATAGCCTTATGAACAAATGATGTTCTTAAATAAAATGAAATACGACACCAGTTTCAGAACTCTCTATGAAATAAATAATAAACATTATGTTATCTTCAAATAATATGAATGTATAGACTCACTTCTTGGGTCAAAATGTTGAATGAAGCGGCGGCAACTTTATTACATCTGTGGAAGAAACATATTATCTCCTGAAATAAAAAAAAAATATATATATATATGTAACCTGCATTATTTGGCAACAATATTAGGCAAAGAAAATTACCTCTTTTTCACTTCGGGGTACATTTGGGTTATCCGAGACAGCAATGCTAATATTCTCTTCCATTTGTCTTTTCTTTTCTAATTCGTACCTGAAATGCACAAAGTATGTATGGTTCAATCGAAGTTTAGAATGGTGCTGAAAGAACCGAATCGGAAATAGGTCATCAGGAGGTTAAGGCTTATTATCGAAATTGAGTTCGAGAAATAGAAATTGGCGAGGAAATGAGAATAGGTCTATAAGACATAGGGCTGGAAAAATAGGAGTTTAGTACATCAGTAGAATCAGGAGAGCAATTACTAGATTGGTATCTTAGTTTACTAAAGATGGGGAGCTGCGAATCTTCGGAATGGAGCAATTTAGAGAGAAGGTCTAGTGGGTTTGACGATAGACATTTAACCATTTTATCAATAGAATAATAAGTGTATATGTGTTATAAAGAATAGGACAATGACTAAAGAAAAATGATTAATATTCGGCGCCTAATGCTTTGAAGGTTGCTAAGGTGAGACGTCGTCGGAGTTCTTTTTCAACTGGGGTCACTGAAAACTAGCTCAACACTGCGTGAGAACAACTAAGCCTTAGAGAGGATGAAGATTTACTTATAATCTTATAACCGCGCCCCCCAACTTTTCCATAATTTTAATTTGCTTACATTCTCTATTTTTACTTTCCTCATAGACTTCAACTCGGGCGTCTTCGTGGTTGCAATGGATTTGGATTAGATATGATACCCACACAACACAAGGTCATATACTGTTTAATTTTCGCAGCCATTTCTCTCTGTACTGACCATTTTTCTCCCCAAGCACTCTAGCTGCCATAGCCTCATGTAACCCTTCCATCCATCTAAAAACCAAGTTCAACCGACCCCAAGAACAAACCTGACCAAAATCTAGCTCTTTAATCTTCGAGGCTGGGCATTGCGTTTGATGCCCATTGTCAGGCAATAATAAATTACTATTCAAAATTAACAGAACAGTCTAGAAAGAAAAATAATAATAAAAAAATGAATACATACATACTCATACTTTCATATAATACTATTGGAGGTGCCTTTATGAATAAATAATACAAGGATTTAAGTGTTATGCACTTATTCATCAGATAGATGATCCAAAATATTTTTCCATGTTTTCATAAAAAATCTTTTTTTCAAATAGATTGTTATTGATACAGATTTATTTTTGATCTAATTAAATATTTACAAAGATCAAGAGTCATTATTAACTTTTTATATAATATGAAAAGCCTATTATCTATAAATAATTATAGAACTAGTGGAAAATGTTTTGTATAACAAATACAAACTATTTTAAAATTAACAAATTCATAAAATTTATATATAATAAAGTTGACTAATAATAATTTCATATAAATTAATACTAAAAATAATATTTATATACAGATTTACACTTGTTTGTTCTATTAAATATTCTTACAGTTATATTTCATTTTATTATTATTTACATAATTTGGTCAACTCTTCAAATCGTTTGCTGTCTTCTCTCTCATAAATAAGTAAATTTTCACTATCCCATGTTAAACTTTAACATTTACACTTTAAAAAAAAATTTAGACAAGACATGTTCTATGATTATGTAAATAAAGAGTCATTATATTTTTATTTTAATATAAAAACAGTAAAAAATATTATATTACATCCATTAGTAACAAGAATTTCTTTTAAAGCAATTGTACTAGTCGTTACCATTAAATGCTCAAAAAAATTACTATAGAATTAATTTATAAGAATAACAGAACCTTTAAATATTTATTAATTTAATGAAAAAACAAAACAAAGTTGCCACGGACAACTCCTTTCCCATATTTTGAAGATTATTAAGAAGTCAATGCTAAATGTTTAGTAAGACCATTGTGACTACTTCAAATAATTTTTGTTATTTATTGGCATCCTAATGAAACAATTAATATTTCAACCATTAACTTATAAAAAATAGACTAATTAATAAAAATATTAATTAGTAAATGTTATAATCAATTATAACAAGTTCAATTATAATATCTGTGTTATTATTATGAAATGTTTTGTAACTTTTGTATCAGTTGTTGTATTTTGCACCATTAAATAAAAGTGAAAACACTCTTCATTTTTCGAATATCTTTTATCCTGCTAAAGATACAACAGTAAAGTAATCATTATATTACTTAAAATACTGACAACTCTAAACAAACTAAATGTTGGTTTTAGAATCTAATACTTATGGGATTATTAATTATATATTTTTTATAGTATGAGCAACGCCAATTCAAAGGTATACTTTTAGCATCACATTCATACTAACACATACACGTATCAGTTTTTTCACTAACTTAAGAGTTGAAAAAAACAAATCAGAAAAATTAACTGCTTAAAAATTTGTCTCAATCCTATAATCATTGTATTTTGATATTTTTAGCATACAATTTTATGTGGATACAAATACATACAAATTCAATTTGTTAATTATTTCAGGAAAACTCTGTTATATCTATACTAATTAGCTACTTTTTTGAAAAATATTAAACATGCTTAGATTTGTATGTTTATAAATAGTTGAAGGTTATAAAAATGCATTACTTATATCTGAAGGTTTAAAAAGACTTCAAGTTATATATTGCTCAGAACTATGAAAGGGCACCATAGAGAATTATACTATACATTTAATCACTCATTTGAATGTAACATAAGCCAATCACAAGCACACCCAATTTACAATTAATGCTAAATGTATTTAATCCATTATAAACTTTTTAAAATTATGTTTACATTTAAACATAACACAACATAAATGCAATTATAAGAACAATACAAATATAATAGTCACAATTCTTGAAGTAGCATTCAGAGTACTACCTTTATAAGTTAAAAAAAACAACAAAAAAAACATCAAGGGGGTAAATTAAATTAATTAAACAAATGCATGTAAGAACTTGAAATCTTCCATTAAATGTTAACATAAAACTGTATATATAAGCAGTAACTAACCAATGTAGTTAATTCTATTTAATAAATATATAATAATTTTATGGCTTAAAGGGTGTAAAAAATATTTAAACCTATTTATGCATTATTATTCATTGAAATTAATGATTAATTATTGAAAATTGGGAGAAATGTTAATTTATACTTTTTTTTCTGTCATGTTAATTATTTTGGATGGAATTAATAGAATGGTAATTAAAAATAAAGCCATTTAATAGGGATTTTATTTTAGTGTAATATAAAAAAGTAATTAGGTCATGTTGATACTAAATTTGTTTATCTTTTAAATCCAAAAAGTGACCAAACACTGGATTAACGTAATATTTGAAAATATAACTTTTTTTAAACTGTTAACATACCTTTCTAATGAATTAAAAAAATAAATAAATAAATAAAAGAGAAATGTTTTTAAAAAACCTGTCAAAGATATTGCAGATTATCAATATTGTTAAGGCAGCTATATTGTATGACGTCACTGTTAGGGTGTCACTTCAGGTCTGTTCCCACAGGGCTATCCTGCTTCCTAAGAAGATTACATAATATGCTTTGACGAATGTCTTTATGATTTTCCGCCCAAAACCTATATGGAGCATCAAAGCTGACGAAATAGTCTTATGGAAACCGACCTTCACTTTTTTGACACTGGTACTTTATTGAGGCATTTGCTAAAATTAGTTATTTTAAAAAATAATATCAACAAAAAAATTGAATAACACTGTGTTCAAATTATCACAGTTATTGTAATATTCAATTTGTTTTAACTAGGTCAAATGAAAGAAATTAAAAATATAAGACTTAACAAAGAAAGGATTTTGGGTACTAGTCCGTTATATAGGCCACATCTGATTGGCTTATGCAAAATCGATGTATGATTGATTAACTTTTACACGTTTCCTCATTAGTATCGTGTTTACTTAACCCGTATTTATTATTATTTTTGTTTGTAAAATATTATACATTACAATATTTATACATTAAAAGATATTTTCAGACAAAATAATAGCGAAGAAAATGCAGTGAATTCCTGTAATGTAATAGCAATAATAAAATGAAGGTGTGTGGTGGAGAATGTTCTAATTGACGTTGCAATGGATGTAGAGAGAAGAAAATAAGTAAAAGTTAGGAGGATCAAGTTTGGAACGATTTTTGAATTTATTTATTGCTGGACTAAGAATTTATCAATACAAGATTTTGCTATATGACCAAAGAAACATTTGTTGACTGGAGTGGTTATTTGAGGGAAGTGTGTGATTAGAAGGTTGAGAATAATGGAGGTAAGGCTGGTGGTGAAGGTTGGTATGTCGAAATATACAAATTGTTTGTTTTTTCGCCGTAATTATAATGTTGGGAAAGTATTGTCTCAGCAATAAGTGTTTGGTGGCTTAATTCGATTAAACATGCCAGTGCTTCCTGGCGATAGTTCCTGATAGAAATAAGAGAGTCTAATGGTCATTATTTACAGAACAATAAACATTGGCAGTATTATTGTGCCCAATTGTTGGAAAGCTTACACTAATTTAAACCGTAGGGTATACATATAATTTTTTATAAAATTATCATACTTTTTATTTCATTGATCCTGAAACCTTTGCAAATACTCAAGGATAAAAAGGCCCTGGGGAAGTACAGAATGAAAGAACAAGAAAAGAACCTTCTTAGCGGAATTTATGTGGACGCATGAAAATAAAAATCATGATTTATTTATTATAATTCTAAATGATATAAGAGATTTTTTTTAATAAAATCAAATAAATATATTCTTTTTATTGTTTATTATTTGTTTTTTTTTTTTTTTTTCGTATAATCTTATTAAATCAAGTAGGTTATTCATTCATCACAATATCATTTTGCATAAACTAACTCCATGTGACCCGTATAACCAACTAGTACCGTATTTTATTTTGGGATTAGAATTTTGGAAATCATATTCATTTTTAAGTAAATTCCAGGTACATAAATGAACAACATGTGAGGAAAAGTTAACATTTTATCATAAGACTTATATTAATACCAGCCATTCAAAAGTAGTGGACAAATCTTACCTCGGCAAATCTGTGTGTAATTACATAAATTATGAAGTAAAAATGAAAAATTGCGAAATTATTTAATATTTATTGTCAATACAATTGGTTTACGTTTCCTTGCTGAATCGAGATAAGTAGTTTTCCAAGCATGACAATATCGATTCGCATGTTAAAGTGCGTCTTCGATCTTCTATTATGCTTTCCTCTTCCACTTCGAACTCTTCCATACCTTCTTCATCCAAATCGGTCTGCTCTTCCTCTTCCATTTTAATCTTCTTTAGTTCTGAAGCTAAATAAATAAAATAAAAAATAAATCAAAATTATTATTATATAATCAATTTAAATGGGTTTAGGATCGTATTAAGTATAACTATGTACCGAAACGCCTCTTTGTCCATATTGTATAATCGAACCATGTATCCTTTATTAATTCTTTACTAGTAATCCGCTTTCGAGAATGACAAAGCAATGAATCAATAACTGATTGGGCTATGTAAGTAATCATTTTTCCACTTGGGGGGCTTAACTTATATGCGCTGATATTATCCTGAAAGTGTATTTTGATGTTAATAATGTTAATACTTTTACAAGCGATATAATAAATTTTGTGTTTGTATTTTATAACTACTGGTGATGTACCTTCATTTTACTAAAATAGAAGGGTAGCGGAGTAGTGTTTTCGTTGGTGGAGACTTGAAGGTTAGAATCTTAATGCCTTATCTCGAATACCTATTAACTAAAATATCGACTCCTCCACCACACCTCTTATACGGCATCGCCTACCATCAACCACAAGTCAAATTAGATCCAACTTTTAAAACACCTCTTCTCAATTATGTTCTTTTGTATAACAACGTAATTATAACAGATAACTTAATACAAATACAATACAAATGTCATCTTAGACCTTCCGGACAAGGTGTACCTGGTTGATCTGGCATATATTCTAAACTTATTTATAAAATATCCTTCTAAAATACTCGAGGTTTCCCGTAAAATCCAATTAGATATCCATAACATTAACCTCTGATACTCCCCCACCTTGACAATGGATGCCTAGTATATGGAGAACTCGGTCGCTAAAACGATTGATCAATAACTTTATAAGATTTGTGTACGGCCTCCTCAGACAGTCACAGATTTGTCACTGGTATTCTGACCAAGGCTCTATCCTGAATCCCGAAGAAAATACATACTTGGAATCTTCTTATTACAGTCCTTAAGAGCCAGAAGTAGGGAGGTTTTCGGGGACCTTCCTATACCCTTGACTTTCTTACTCTGCGCTTTTCCGTGCATACCCAAAACTCAAGATCTCAATCTACTGTCTCTCTACCCTCTCATAGAACTGCCTCCTTTGAAAAGTCCTTCATTATCACTCTCAAATACCATTTACTTATATACCTCCTCAAAAATCAGTCTTCCACCCACATGCAATTTATCTTGACTTAATTATATGCAACTAAATTCATTCGAAGTTGTCATAATATGAAAAACATATTATGTTTTATTTGTAAAAACGTACTAAAAATTAATTTAGTAAAGTGCATTGTTTTTTCGAAAGAATGAGAAATCGAGTTTGAACAATGTTCTTGCTAATCTAGACTCGCTTACAACATTGTTTCTCTTTTCAAAAGGAATAACACACGTATGTGTAAATTATTACAATACAATGCCAAATAATTTATTAAACCATTGATATATTTTCCTATGTGCATAAATTTCTCTAAAAAAACATAAACCATATGTTTTTTATCAATTAATAACAATTATCAAAAAAATATATCATTCTGAGGAAGGTAATAGTTGGTTTACCAATGCGCCTAAAATAAATTTATAATCAGAAAAATAATAGTAAGAAAAATAATGAATAATTAAACTGAAGACAATAATTGGAAATTTGTAGGAATTAAATTTATATAAAAATCAATGCTGCATTACATTGGCAAACCAACTTTACTTAACTTCTTCGGCGTCATGTGACAATTCCAAATTTACATATATACATACGCAAAACCTCATATTCAAATTAATTAAAAAAAAAAAAAAAAAAAAAAAAAATATATATATATATATATATATATATATAATATATATATAAAATATATATATATATATATATACACATTCCTCCATCTTCTCAGCCATCAATCTTCCGAATAAAAGTAATAATGTTACTGTTCTGATTTTATTAGACCACCACAAAAATCTAAAATCAAAAATTTTATTTAAAAAAAATATAATTTTATTATTTTTGTGAGAAGTATAATTATTAATGACCGTATTTCAATGATTTTGCACATTCTATTTGCTTGCGTGTATCAGTTTCGAATCGAACAGTTATCCGATTCATCCGAAGTAGGCAGTTATATATTATAATTTTATATTGCACTAAATTGCATGTTGTGCTTTTTTGTACTTTTAATGAGAATTAGATTATCAAATTTTAATATTACAACTGATCGAACCAAATTTTCGGTAATAAAAATACAAAGATATACTATTTAATAGATATATAGATAAAAGTGTTTTAATCATAAAAACATCTTTCTTTACAATATCTACAGAACACAGAATACTGGCATAGATATACCGTCTGGCAGGAAGTTTGTCTACTTATATATTATTAAAACAAAACAAAACTTATAATCGATAAAATAAAAATTAAACATTATTTACAATAGAGAGTTGTACATAATCAACTTGTTTCCCATATAGAACAAAATATAATTATAGGTTATCGGTCACAACTTGTTCTATGTTTATTTATTTATTGTGATTAAATTATTTTACTAAAAATTCTCTATAGTTTAAAACACATTTGATAAACCTAAATAATGTGTTCCAACGTATTCCATTCAATATATAATATTTAGTTTTCGGTCAATACAATATCCCAAAAATATTTTTTTCCATAATAATTAAAAGCAGCACACTTACCTAATAGACGAGTCATGTTTTCAACCTCCTTACTTATGCAAATTGAACATGTATAAACTATATTCCGCATCCATGGTTTACAATTCAAAAATACCATTTCGGCTCTGGTTTTAAAACCCATTCGTATCAACTATATATGGTTATCATCATTTATGCGATCAACGCAATATTCTAGCTTGTTATATAAAGTAAATGGGGCCATTAATTCGTTTGTTAAATTTTCTTTGCCTAAAGCTATTAAATTACCCACCTGACTCTTCCACCTCACAGTGATTCCAAACGCACTTTTTCGGGACAAAAGTCTGCACTGGTGTTTATATTTAAGATATATCAGTCATTTTAAAGTCATTTTGTTCCTCTATAAATTCTCTTTCAATGGTATGATTGGCATATTTTTAGCTCATTTCCATACCATGAAAATATATAGGTGTTGTCGATAATTTCAGAGAAACGACTCTGTAACTAATTATTCCTACATACATCTTTATATATCTATATTTCCTGCATTTAACATTGTTTATAATCGTTATCAGATAAATTTAAGTAAACTTTGGGTTTCATATAAGGACTTGGTGATTTTTTAGGAATTTTCAAAAAATGTCAAAAAAATTAAAGTTATTTTAAATATATCAATACACACACAACATAATGAAGTGCGAATTTCTTTTAAAATTTTAGTTTAGTTTCTAGTTTTTACGGAAAAAAATTCCAAACCGTAAATTGATTTCCACGCTTTTGGTAAAGTAGAACGCATTGTTGGCTATAGAAATTTCTTCAATGAAAAGGCCAGAAAAAAATGGACATATAAAATTATTTTGATGTCCAACTTAATTTTTCCAAATCATAAACTACAGTAAAGTACTGCCCCGAAGCAAAATATAATCATAAATGTTTTTTTGTAGGGTTATTTATTCCCCTTAAATTAAATATATAAAATTTAACTATTGTAATGTGTACAATTTAAATGATAAACTAGCATTTCAGATTAGATAGAATATATAAAAAATAAAGGAAGAGAAATTCTGCTTGGAAACAATAAAATGTTGAGAAATAAAATTGGTGGGTAATGCCATGTATACAGAAGTGTCTGGTAGACACCGCTGCATCCCTGGTGTACCATTACATGTCAGTTTCACCATGTAACATTGTTTTGCGTTTCGTTTGTTATCTATTATCTATATAGATTCTATCTAATCTGAAATACTAGTTTATCATTTAAATTGTATAAATTACAATATGTATATGCGATACAATAAATTTAAGAAAAATAAATAACAAAAATATTATTCACAAACATATATATAATTATAGCTCGCTTCGGTATAGTACTTTACTATAGTTAATTTACTATAGTTTATGATTTGGAAAAATTAAGTTGGACATCAAAATAATTTTATATGTCAATTTTTTTCTGGTCTTTTCATTGAAAAAATTTCTATAGCCAACAATGCGTTCTACTTTACCAAAAGCGTGGAAATCAATTTACAGTTTTGAAATTTCGTCCGTAAAAACTAGAAAATAAACTGAAATTTTAAAAGAAATTCGCACTTCATCATGTTGTGTGTGTATTGATATATTTAAAATAATTTTAATTTTTTTGACATTTTTTTGAAAATTCCTAAAAAAATCATCAAGTCCTTATATGAAACCCAAAGTTTACTTAAACTTATCTGATAACGATTATAAACAATGTTAAATGCAGGAAATATAGATATATAAAGATGGATGTATGAATAATTAGTTACAGAGTCATTTCTCTGAAATTATCGACAAAACCAATATATTTTCATGATATGGAAATGAGCTAAAAATATGCCAATCATACCATTGAAAGTGAATTTATCGAGGAACAAAATGACGTTAAAATGATTGATATGTCTTAAATAGAACGACCAGTGCAGACTTTTGTCCCGAAAAAGTGCGTTTGGAACCACTTTTCACCGATACGAACTCCCTATCAAATGGACAGTCAAAATCATCCACTAGTTAGCTAACTACAATTTTTGTTTTTCATTCCAAGAGCTATAATTTTAGGTTAGCGTTAACCACTATAGTTTAAAATTTGTATAATACAATTTATATTTACACTTGTATTAGAACACAACATATTGTTGCCCTTTTCCAGATGCAACTTGTAGTTAGGTGTGTTCTTTGGTATGTTAAAAAGTTTTTTCAAAAATAGTCTACCCTCACACGAGACTAAAACGACAAGAAACTGCCCGTAGATACCGATTACTACAACACTTACTAGACAAACGTTCAAAACTTCCAATTCACTACAAAAAGCTCATTTATATTATTGTCATCAGACCCATCTGGAGATATGGAATCGAGCTTTAGGGCTCTACTAAGCCATCTAATTCCTCCCGCATCCAATCCAAAATCCTTCGCAAAATCCTAAATGCTCCTTATTTCGTCACAAATCAAATCATCCATAACGACCTTAATATCTCATTTGTGGCAGACCATTCTCGTACCAGATATACCACTTTTAATTCCAAACTCCCAACCCATATAAACCCTCTTGTCCGCAACCTATCAACCTCACATATTCCTGACAACCCTCCGAGGCGATTGAAAAGAAGATATCCTCGGGATCTACTTACTTAAATAATATCGAAGTACTACCGCTGGGTAGTCTCTTCACAGGCCTTTTACGCCTTATATTATAATTCATCACTTTTACTTATTGTATTTATGTAATATACAGTTTTAAAATTCAATAAAAAATAAATAAATAAAAATAGTCTATGAATAGATTCTAATTGTTGGAAATTATTGTATCACCAAAATTGCGCACCAAAGTACATTACAGATCCCTAATAAATATTTAAAAAATTACTATATCCTTTTTTTCTGAGTAAATCTAAAATTAAATAATTAGTTAAGAAGAGAAAAATTGAATGGGTATTTTTGGGAAGTCAATAGTTTTCTGTAAGAAAACACATCCCTCTAACATAAGGCGTTTCATTGTTTATATTTACTTAACGTCACTTTCGAATTAGCCCATACTCTTGCTAATTCGAAGAAGTCTGTTATTGTTATACTGAAGCCCCCCCCCCCACTCCGTACAGTACTCCCGCTGCGCGTGTAGTGTTAATGTAGATTTCAAATTCCATATTTTCTTCAGAATTTTTTGGGGCTATTGTTATAAAAGAAATTAAATATAAATTTTTAAATAATGTCGAAAGTCGGAAGTGTCTCGTTGAAAATTAAAACCTGGATATCAAATTACGCCGAGCTTAGATCTGATAGGAAACTGCGTTTTGTATTGCTTTTAAAAAAAAAAACAATCGGGTGTGAAAGAAATTTCAAAAAGAAGCTCATTGTATAACAGGTAAGAAAAAATTCTTCCTAGTTATGAATTATGGTGTAATTTATAAAAATTTGGTGCACCCAACACACGACTTTCACTTATATCAGTTAAAGATTTTTTAAAAGGATTTAGAGATAAAAATAAATTATTAAAGAATTAATTACATTTAGTTTCAATAGAAACATGTGTTTTATTAGATAATCAGTTTTATTATTATCTACGACAATCAGTTAGTTTAACGACTTTTCATTACTCTCCATTAACTTTTACAATTTTTTGTATGAGATAATATTTTTCCCAACATCTTTCTCTTTTCAGTGGTATTATTATACGCCTACATCACTGTTTTTATGTTTAAAGACACAATTGTTCGAAAAAATATGTTTGCACTTTTCTCCTTATCGAGTTCACACAACTAGTATATATTTTTTATCAATGCTCAAAGTTAATTTATTCACATCTACAAAATTGAAGGTAGTACAGAGGAAGAAAATTTAAACTATCGGCATTTAAGCCTTGTCAGACTATTTCAATCAGAATGAAACCTACTTCGTATTAAAGCCCATTAAATTTTAAAACAATATAGCGAGTTTAATCAAAATCGCTTGAGCCGTTTTTGAGAAAATCATTAAAAGGTGAAAATTACATGATATAAAGTACAATAGATCTTCCGGTCAGCCGATTATTAAGTTGCTGTAACATCTCGAGCGTATATAAAATATGAAATTTCGGTTTCGTACGACTTTTCATTTTGGCGCTAGACTTACCACAGACACAGAAACAGAAACACACCAATACCTTTTTGAGGGACTTGGTTATTTTGACCCTAAAACGTGTATATCCGTTTAAAAATGGAATTCGAAAATTTTCACGATCGCAATACATTCCCTTACTATACATTTCATATATAGGTAAGTGAAAGTAAAAATTGTTATAATTTATTTTGTTGTTAGCTGGACACGAGCAACAATTTAAGCTGACAAAAATATGTCTATACAAAAGCAGCTTCCAGAGTGTTTTAAGCGTTCTTTAGGCGAAATAAGTTTTATTTCGATTTGTGTAAGGCTTTACGGCATCGTACATTTTTTTTTTCAAACTTTAATTACCACCGCTAAGATCATTTTTGAAAAATATACTAAAACTAATATCTATGCCTGATCAGATCTATTTTTTATACTGTTTATATATATATATATATATATATATATATATATATATATATATATATATATATATAATTATTTTTACACTACAACGAAACATGTTAATTTTAATCCATGGGATGTAAAATATAGTTGCACCATATGTATCAACACTCTGAACGAAACAATACCAATGATTTTTCGTATTTTTGTTTTACTGCACGATTTGCACGTTTCGAGGTTTTTACTGCAATTCTTGCGGTTTTTTACTGTATTACTAGGATATATGACAAATTATATGACTTACCTTAGCCATTTAAGTATAACTTTATACATGTTTTTTTTTTGTGCCAAACACACACCGGTACAGTCATGGTCATAGAAATTGCATCACCTTTAATTGTTTATGGAAATGAATTTGATCCCATCGAATAGTTTTGTTTGACGACTGTATAGGTTTGTGTACAGTACTATCATTTTAAGAGACTGAAAGTTCCAGAACAAATACACTTTCTTTCTTAAATAAAAACAAACATATCTCAGTTGAATGAGTATAACAATTGGGTGTGATTGTTATTATTACAATTGTTATTGTAACAAATTGTTACAATCGACTTTCTATTACATAAGTAATATTATATATGACTGATGAAAAGTGTAAATAGCATGTCTATTTCTTTTTTTGTTATTAACATTAGTTTACTAAATGACCACCCAATCACTTTCACTTCCTCTGTCAAAAACCTGGGGATTACCATTGACCAAAACCTCTCCTGGAAACCCCACATTGCCCAAATATCCCGTAGAACAATAAGTACCCTTACATTTTTCCATCGCTCCCGCCATCTTCTACCACTATCCACCCGTAAGCTCCTTGTATCCTCACTTATTTTCCCCCACCTTGACTACTGCTGCGGGGTATATGGTGGACTCTCGATTGAGCTCGAGGACAGCCTTAAGCGAATTATAAACATATTTTTAAGATTTGTCCTTGGCACAACGAAGAGGTCTCATGTGACCCATTTATACAGGGAGTTAAAGTGGCTCCTTCCCTCTATCCGCATACAATATTTCCTAGGATCATACCTTTACCAAACCATCCACCCCCAGCTACCTCCCTATATCCACAGTCTTCTGCAATTTAAATCGTCTATCCACTCAATCGAAATAAGATCACGCCATTCTGACCTTTATATTCCTATCCATAGAACAAAAACGTTTGATCACTCCTTTCTTGTCCGCTCTACTACTCTCTGGAATTCCTTACCTACTCATATCCGCCATGCTTCATCCCTACCATCATTCTAGTCTCAGCTGTTCCAGTACATACTGCCACCCCAAACAGACGCTCAACAACAAGCCTGATATTTCAAATCAAATTTCAATTCATAGAGACAATTTATTATTTATTGTTTATATTAAACTCAGTTAATGAATATGTTATTATGAACCAGTTTCAATGTTTTATTTTATTCAACGCTTTAATCTATAAGATGTTATGTATATTAGTCTTTTATTTTTATTTACTCTTTTAAATACTTTAATCCATTTTTTTTTCTGATATCATTGTAAATAAAAATTAATTATAATCCTTTGGTCTTTTGGCCAGACACATCGTATATCTTAATTATACATATCAATTGTTCTTAAGGGACCCTGTCCCAGAATAATAAAAAAAAATTTCTATTTCTATTTCTATACTAATATACTAATGCACACTTATTATCTCCTACTGACGTTTGTTGAATTTAAAGTAGATTTTTGATTAAAATTACTCAATCAATATAATGACTGAATATAAAAATAATATATATTTTATATATATATATATTTATTTTATTTTATTTTATTTTTTCAAAATTAGTTTTTCTTAACTTCTCATCTATTTACTTACTTTATCTTATGTTTTTTGCTTTTCTTTTGTGTATATGTATATATATATATATATATATATATATATATATATATATATATATATATATATATATATATATATATATATATATATATGCACATGCATGTATATATATGGATATGTGTGAGTGTGTATATATATATATATATATATATATATATGATGTATTCTGGCCAGATGTGCTATTTTTATTTAACATTTATCTTGTTCTTAAGGGACTAAGCCCTAGAGTAAAAGTTATTATATTTAAATGTATTGATGTGTATTGTATATATTATATATGCATCTATAAATACGTACAGCAAGAGTTTTATAGCGCCTAACGCCGTAGGGGTACATTCCAATTAACATTACGTAGAGCACAACGCCCATGGACCACATATCAGCCAGAAAACTGCAGCAATATTTGCGGCTTCGAACTTCAGGGGCCGTGTAGATGTACGTGCCAAGAGGTTCCTTGATGTTTCCGGAACATTTTTTCATTAAACGAAAATTCGCTAATTTCAGATTCATATGCTCAGAAACGTATATATTATCGCATGTTATGTTCCTGAAATGAAAAATACAAGATAAAATTAGTATTTTTTTAGTTCAACGTTTAGAGCTTGATTGTAAGGAATATCACATTCCCTCTAGTTCATTTTGGCATTCTTATTAAAAGTTTTTTTAAATCCAACCTGATCAAGCTAAACGGTGTTCATCAGAAGCCCACTAAATTGTGTCTCTTTATTTTTTTTATTTTTTTTTTTTTTGTAGAAGTTTGTTATACGGGCCACATCGAATTAGATTATGAAAAATCGATCTTATGGCGAACGAATAACCATCTTGATTTAACAAGGTTATACGAAAACAAAAATTGATTTACATAATAAATAACTGCATTAATAAAATTTCTTATATCGTTAAAAAAAAAAAAAATAATGAATAAAAAAAAATAATAATAAATATAAAAAAATATATATAAAAAAAACAGCCTCCACCTCTACAATCCACTTTATAGAGACTGGGTATGCCCTTAGGAGGATCTCCATACCCTAGGATCGCACCACGGCTGAAATAACAAAATAAATAATATACTACCATAGCCGAGATTCGAACCCAGGACCCGGATAACAGTAGCCTAGTGCTCTATCCACGAGACCATGCCGCTCCCTATATCGTTTACATAGTTATAAAAATCGTCTGTCGATCCTTAAAACTACCTGACCCACGATTCCACAATGATGATATAATTTGACAAAAAAACAAACATTTATTTATTTATTTTATACATCAAATAGAAACAGCTTTAAGTTGTGAAAAAACAAGTCTGACATGAGTGGGAGGGGTGATCGTCAGTCCGCGATATAGTAACGAAATAAACTTCAGCCTGCTGATCCTGCTTTGAACTTGTGCCGCCTGACTCGAGATTGCTAAGGCGACAATACCTCAACATTCCCGGCCACCACGATCTCTAACCACTAAAGATTACAATAAGAGATAGCTCAAAAGTTACCTGTGACAAATGCTTCTCTCGTGACAAAATCGCAATCCATGGGCTAAACCTTTGAACATACCCCTAGTAATTTTTTCAGGAAGGAATTTAAGGTTGTAAATCAAATCGGACAATGTCCCGTTTTTATCGTACTCCATTATTATGTGTACCCTTTAAATTTAAACATTTTGGTTAGCAGTAGCAATGCAAGGTAAAATAATTAATTAAATAAATATCACATTCAGTATTAGTGATGTGTTAAAAACAAATATAATACATAAGCTCACTCAAAAAAGTTTCCATACAGCATGCTATTAATTTTCTGGACTGTTTATTTCCAGCTTAACAATTTCCTGATGTAAAAATTATTACTTCCAGTGGCGCGACAGGCCGTGTAGGCCCTGGGCCTCGCGGTGTAAACTGCGAATTTACACTCACGTATCACGATGCAATTTTTAGTGTAGGGTCATCACTCCCTACGACTAATTTTGTGAGTGGCCACCCTTTGGCTGACGGGTCTCACATACCCGGGGTGAGGTTGTGAGTGAATCCACATTTTTTTTACATCCTTATAAAAGCCCCACCGGGACTGGGATTCGAACTCAGAACCTGTAGCATGAGAGACTAGCGCGCTAGCGCGACTCAGCCACGGTCCCCCCCCCAAAAAAAAAAAAAAATTATTACTACTTCATCAACAATATCAAACGAGGAAGAATGTCATTTGTTAATGATGGATAAAAAAGTTTCCATGCAGTTTCAATATTAATTCTACTTGTTGTACTATTACCATCGTTCCAGAGTTATATGTATAGATCTTATCTCTAATCAACTGTTAATTCAGAAATAGCTTTACTTATGCCTGGGAAACTAATTTATTTTCAATAAGAGCGTTCCTCGTGTTATGAGAGAGCTTATGGTTCATTACAAAATGAAGGGCCTATCTCTGAGAAAAATTGTTAATAATAAAAAAATGCAATACAAATAATACTGTTGCAAATTTCTTTAATTCAAATTTTTTTTTTCCAATTATATTTGGGTATTTGGAAACGTTTTTGAGTGAGTGTGTGAAAAATAGTTTTTTTATTCCATGAGCTACGTCTACTATAAACTTAAAAAAATATATATTTTTTAATATTAAATCGTTGACCCAGTGATAAAAATGAAGGATGGGATGGTTCAGATAAAAAATAGTGTTACAAAATATTCAATTAAACAATGTTTCGACACACGTTGGGTATCTTCATTAGGGCTAAAAAATAGCAAGATACAATGTAGTTCTTTGATACAGAAAAAAAAAAAAACATGAAAAATTGATGGAGTAATAAACAACCAAAAAAGCTTAAAAAGTATTGATTTAAAAATTGAAAACAAAAGGAATAAAAAATTTAAAGCTGAAAAAGCAATGGTAAAAAATCAACGTAAGTTAATAGTAAAATTGGTGAAATCAGGAATAAATAAATATGTATGTATAAATATGTTATGTACATAAATATAGTTAAAATATTTATAAATCTATATAAAGATACATACATATATACATTTATATAAATATAGTTATATACAAAAATCAAAAAAATTATCAGCTTTTATTACTTTCCTTTCTATCACTTTTTGACTCATTACTTTCTATTTTGTATAGTTTGTTTTATTTTCTGTTAATTTTTCATGATCATTTATTTATCTAAGACCTATATCTTTTGCGCTGATGAAGACCCACACCAAACCGTCTCATTATTCATACTTTGTATGGCCCAATCCATTTCAAATCATCCAATTTGCATAACTTATACCGCTCAAGAATTTTGATTTTCGTGAGTTTTTTATCAGTTGTTCTTTATCCTTTCCTAAATAAAAAAAACGTAGGTGTTGCTGCCGTTTTAAGTCAGCTTCGCGACTGAAAACATGTGGTGGGAACATTTTTCCAATTCTTTTAATTTTGAATATATCAAATCAAAACAAGAACTAACTATAAGATGAGGATATGCTTTATATTTGTTGTGCCTGCAATTCATTTTCTTAATAGTGAAGGAAGTGGTTTGAAATTTTTTCGAAAACGTGCAAAACAACGAGACTTTTAGCGAGCTAAAAGTATATAAAGAAAAATAGACTCATTTTTGATTATTTTTTCATATATTGTTTAGTAATAGTCCTACTTGCTGTTAAAATTTCAATCTTAAGAACATAGTCCTTTTTTGTACACGATTTTCAAAAATGGCAAAAATACGTATTTCGTGATGTTTTCACATGTATATCTCAAAAGGGACTGCGTCAAACATTATAAAACTAATACAGATTACACATCTACACGATGAGTATACGTGATATAAATTTGGTTACTGAGATTAAGCTGGTTCCGGTGCTATAAAATTCTCTTCGCTGTTAAAATAACGTTTTATTTAAAAATTAGCTCCGCGTTAATAAAAATTAACTTTGAATGTTTCAGAGCGAAACGAAATCTAAAATGATGATAAGAGTAATTGATACAATTTTGGTCATTACTACGCTACCTAGCTAGCCAAGACATTGTTTAAACAAATTCACTAAAGTGTACATAAACTGAAACTTTTCCAACCCATCCTAACACATTCCTTTCTACCTATGCCGATGACACTTGCGTGCTATCAGTTCATAATGATCCTAGTATTGCCTCTCAAACTCTCCAATCCCACATCAGAGACCTTGAGGTATGGTGTCAGAATTGGAGAATTAAAATCAATTCCAATAAATCCCATCAAATTACCTTTACCCTTCGTCGAAAACCTATGACATCCTGCTCTACAGTTTCCTTTAATGATATTCCGCTTGTCCCGGTTGAACAGATCCGCTATTTAGGACTCCTGCTTGACAAACGCCTTACATGGAATCCGCATACAAGACTGGAAAGACAAGAAACTGCTCGACGTTTTCGGCTACTCCAACACTTACTAGACAGACGCTCTAACCTTTCACTTAACTACTGAAGACTCATTTACATGACAATCATAAGGCCTATCTGGACCTACGGAGTTGAACTATGGGGCTCTACTAAACCATCCAAATCTTCCCGTATCCAATCCTTACAATCCAAAATCCTTCGTAAAATCCTCAACGCTCCTTACTTTGTCAGGAACGAAATCATTCGAAGACCTCCAAGTTCCGTATGTATCCGATTTGGCCCGTACCAGGTATCATTTCTTCCATGACAAACTCCATTCCCACTCTAATCCACTAGTTTCAATCCTTGCTTCCTCTACAATCCCTGATAATCCACCGAGGCGTCTGAAGAGAAGATGGCCTCGAGACCTTCTTGTCTAGATTGATTACTAGAGTGCTGCCAATAGGCAGTTTCTCTTCACGTTTTTCATGTACATATCTTTTATCAGCATATTTACTTGATGTATTGTAGTATACAGTTGTAAATTTCAATAAAATATAATTTAAAAAACAAAACAAAAAAAAAAAAATGAAACTTATTGCGCACTATAACAAGGAAGATTGGAAAGGAGTCTCACACTCAACGATTTTCTTGTATAGTCTTGTCATTGAAATACTATTTGAAGAAATATCTATCGTGTAAGAATTGTCCTTTTTTAAATATAATTTCAAATAAATAAATGGGTTATTGCCAAGTTCAGCACAATTAAAAGTGGGATATCGTTAAAGGAACTGAATAAAAACTAATGAAACTTGTAAAGATTATACCTCTGTATGATAAATATTGTAGGATAAAAGTTAGTGGCTGATAAGCTACAACACAGAATCAGGGTAAGTAATGGAAAATGTTGCAACCGGCCTTATCTTTCATGTTACTACGGCACTTCAAAAGAAAAAAAAAACTTACTCATATTCCGTTAAAACGTATTCATAGATCATCAATATATTCTTGTGTTGGATGTTTGAGATTGAATCTATTTCCTTTAACAGCATTTCGCACCTCATCCTCCCTTTTTCTGTTTCCATGTGTGGTCTCGGTACACTTTTAATTACGACCTCGCAGTTTAATTTAACTGCGTATGCATGCTAAAATAAAAATTGATCAATAATGTTTTGAAATAAAACAAATCATAGAAAGGAAAAGTTAAAATAAATAAAACTTGCTGTTCCATTGAGATACCATATTGATATTGTATATAAGGTATTTATTATATATTCCAATATTTTACTGAGACTCTGTTTTATAGGATGTTTACTTAACAAGTAAATTACTAAACGCTAATGCACCATGTAACACTACTTTCCCTTACTATATATTTCATCAGTAAGTGAAAGGAAAGAGAGGTCTCTAAGCCCATAGTAAACCTCAGCACGCATGGATTCTTAAGAGTAAGGTTTTCGACCAGGGTTATTTTATTGGTGCCATGGGGCTGTGGAATGAAAAATCGATAATATTCAAATAACTGTATTTCCTTCTGTTTGTTTTGGATTAACTAATAGGTTAACATGTTGTTTGAGGCCGCTAATTTCGTTTTCGATGCGTTGAGGACCGGTGACCTATTAGGAGAGATGATGTACAGGATGATTACTTGGGTCTTCATTAATTTCTTGAAAGATATCAACATAAACAAATTAAATGACTGTTTACATAATTTATATTAAAACTTTTACCAATGTCCATATTTTTTTAATATGTAGAAAATTAACTTAAGCACAAGAAGAACCATTTCAGTTTTGGTTGTTTTCGAATTTTAGCAATAAAATTTAACATAATTAAAATCCTTCAATCATTTTATTACTTATTATTGTATGATATTGGTAGCAAAGGTCCAGTGTTATTTAGCCCTCCATGTAGTGGTAGCCTCATCTTCAAGAGGTAGCAGATAGAACCCCCCTGTTATATGTTTTTTTATCATTCTTAATTTTGATGACCAAACTATGATGATGATGACAAATTATGAAGAAAACCTCCGTCGAAATGGGTCGAAGTTAGGATTTCCTATGATGCCCCTACTGCTTCTCGATCGAACTTCTTGAAAACATTTCAGCACATGGATTCCCCAAAATCATTATCTCAGACAATGCAACGATCTTTAAACGTGAAACATTCAGTACATTCTACTAGAAAATCGATACTCCTAAAAAGTCAGCGCCCCAGGACATCCAGCAACTAATGAGCTAGCCAGGATAAATGTCAGTAAAGACGCATGCTGAATGAAAGAACGCCTTAAACCTCAATACCTATGGATAAAGAACCCGGACCCTCCAACAGAAAATCAAGGAGATTCTTTACAGATCTCGTGCAACCCCGTTAGCTGAAAGAGAGTTTCCTGCTGAAATCTACTTGGGTAGACCAATCCGAATCAGGTTGGACGCAATGAAACCCCTGAATGAAGCTGCTCAAAGGGATTCGCCTGGAGACTGGAGGAAACTGTTGTGTCCAAACTTAACATATTATGAGGAAAACCTCCTTGGATAATCGATTAGTTGCTAAACCAGAATTGTTTTCCTGTTCTATTTTTAATTGTAATTTACTTCCAATTATATTTCCATAATAAAACTGTGTTCAATAAAGAGTGCTATATGTCAAGGCAAAACATTAATTATCTTAATTATTAATCATTCTTGTATCCCGAATCGGGATGACAAGTTTGCCCAGGAAAATATTAAACATGTTCGCTTACCTGGCAACTCAATAATGAGGCAAAATTTAAGGCTCGCGCTCTGGTGGTTTTGAAATCATCATATCTGATACCCCAGGAATCTTATCATGATCTGTCCGACTCTTCCCTTGGATTCCTAGGACCGATCGAAGTTCTTGTCGGCTTCGTCCATAAACCCCTCTCAAAACTTTTTCTCCCAGCTTCCGGTCATGTTTATTTTCTCCCCACTGTCGTTGGCGATTTCGTGATGCTAACCTTTAACGATCAAAGATTAGTTCAAAGGAGTGTGGAGACGGGAAGAGTCCTACAGATCTTAGGCACCTAGAGGGTTTACTACGCAATGCCGACACAGTCCCGCACGGTTGGTGGTGGACACTTCATTAGGATGTCAAGAAAATACATCACTTTCTAATCCTAATCATTTCATAATAACTTTCTTTTTGCCGAAATGTGAGCTCCTATTTACTGCCGAGTTTCCTTTAATGTTCCTCCGGCTTTATCCCATTGTTGATGATCTAAGGCCTTTTCAAATTCATGTGCTTCCGCTTTTATTTGCCAATAATTTATCAGGTTACATACAGGAGTTACATACTAATCCAACATAATTGCTATCTCCTATGTACCTAATTTACAACAACCTTCATCGATAACATATTAAATAGTTTGTTTTGTTTTTTTAAAATTCTTTTATTGATATTTACAACTGTACAATTTACATAGTACAATAAGTAAATGTGCTAAAAACATACAATTGGCTTGAAAAAGACATGAGAAGAATCTACCCAGCGGTAGCACTTCAATGATTATTTGTTCAGCAGGTCTCGAGGCCACCGTCTTTTCAGACGCCTCGGAGGGTTATCGGGAATATATGACGATGAGAGGATGCGGACAAGCGGGTTTGTATGGGTGGGTAATTTGGAATGAAAGGAGGTGTATCTTTTTTTGAGCGATTTCTGTAACTAGTGGGATATTCAGGTCTCTATGGATGAGTTTGTTGGTAACAAAGTAAGGAGCGTCTAGGATTTGACGAAGGATTTTGGATTGCAAGGATTGGATGCGGGAGGAATCGATGGTTTAGTGGAGCCCCATAGCTCTATGCCATAAGTCCAGATAGGTCTAATAATGGTTGTGTAAATAAGTTTTTTGAAGTAAAGACGGAGTTTTGATCGTTTGTCAAGTAAGTGTTTTAATAGTCGATATCTACGAGCAGTTTTCTGTCGTTTAAGTCTTGTATGAGGATTCCAAGTAAGACGTTTGTCAAGATGAAGTCCAAGGTATCGTATTTGTTCTACAGTGATGAGTGGGGTATGATTAAAGGAAACAACTGGACAGGAAGTCATAGGTTTACGTCATAGAGTAAAGGTGATTTGGTGGGATTTATTAGGATTTATTTTGATTCTCCAATTGTGACACCATTCTGCAATGGCGGATAAATGTTTCTGTAGGACTTGGGAAGCAACAATAGGATCATTATTTACGGATAGCACACATGTGTCATCAGCGTAAGTAGAGAGGAAAGTGCTTGGATGGATAGGGATATCAGCTGTATACACCGTGTAGAGGATTGGGCCTAGGATACTACCTTGAGGTGCACCAGCTGACTGATTGAATACTGAGGAGTAGGAGAGGTTATGATTAACTTTAAAGGTTCTACCTGTAAGGTAGGAGCGGATTATTAAGAAATATGTCGGAGAGAGGAATTTGCGGATTTTATAAAGCAGTCCTGGAAGCCAAACTCGATCAAAAGCTTGTTCCACGTCTAGAAAGGCTCCAGTGCAGTACATTCCGCGTTCCAATGTAGAGGACACCACATCCACCACACGATGGCACTGCTGAATAGTAGAGTGGGATGATCGAAATCCAAACTGGTGGTCAGGAATGACATGATTTGAATCTAGGATCGGGTGTAACCTTTTTAGAAGTTTTTCAAGAATTTTGCCCATAATGGGCAAAAGGGATATAGGACGGTAAGAGGATGGGTACTCAAGTTGTTTTTTGGGCTTAGGGATCATTTTTATAATTGGCAGTTTCCAAATGTCAGGAAAATGTGTAGAACGGAGAGTGGAGTCGTAGATATAAGTAAGGAAAAGGATGGCCTTTCGAGGGAGCTGTTTCAGGAGGTTGGTTGTAATAAGATCGTGGCCTGGAGATTTCTTAAGAGGTAATTTACTATGGATGTTGATGATTTCTGATGGATGAAAGGCTGTAGGAGGTGGATACATTTGGAGTGGAACATTTAGTTCTGCTTCTACATGGTCATTATGGATTGGGTTAATGATATCGGGATGAGGATTGAAAGTTTTGGATAGGTGTTCGCCAAAGATTTGGGATTTTTCATCATCGGTTCTTGTCCAGCTCTGGGATTCAGTGAGGAGTGGATGATTAAAGGTTTTTTATTTCAGTAGTTTTGAAGTTGTTGTCCATAAAGATTTGTCTGACGTGGTTAAGTTTTCTGTAAAGTTCTGGAAGTTTTGAATTTTGAGTTTTCTTATTTCTGTCTTGAGTTTGTTAGTCAGTTTACTGTAATGGGTTTTGTCCGATGGGTATCTGGTTCTATGCCACTTCGCTCTAGCTCTGCGTTTTTCAGCTAATAAGAGTCGAATATGACTTGGCAATTTTGTGTCATAAGATTTTCTATTTGCAAAATGAGATGTGTTGTTGTCTATGGCTGTTTCTATTGAATTTGTTAGTTCGTCAATGGCGGAGTTTATGTCCTGTTTGGTTTTTAACGGAATTTTTAAGTCGAGTTTGTTCCCTAAATCATAACGAAATTTTTCCTAGTCATTGTGTCCTTTAATCAAGGAGGGAGGAGATGGTTTAAGAATAGGATTTGAAGGCATGAGAAGCAGTACCGGACTATGATCTGAGGAGAGGTCATCTAAGGATTTAATTATAGATTGGGAGGAGGGGATTTGGGAAGTAAGGAAGATATCAAGAATATCTGGACGTTTTTTAAGAGATGTGGGCCAGTATGTGGGATTATGAGGTGACAAAATGGAATAGCTATTGGAGGTTGTGACGCGGGAAAGAATCCTGCCACGGGTGTTGGACGTTCGGCATCCCCATCGTTGGTCTTTGGCGTTGTAGTCTCCCCCAGCAATGAAGTGCGGACCTAAGGATTCAAGGTGGTTATAGTTGAGGGAATTACCCGGAGGTCAATATACAGCTGAGATTGTCATATTGAATGGGTGGGAAGCTAAGGAAATGGAGGTTGACTGAATGGGTCAGATGGAGTGGATGGAATCAGTGAGTGAGGTAAGGATTTGTGAATGAGGATACATGAACCAGCGTGTGATGTGTTGTCTGGGTGATCTTCAGTCACGTGTGTAAAAGTGAGAATGAGTGGTGAAATGAGTTTCAGTAATCAGTGCAATGTCAATGTGATTGTCGTGAAGAAATATGTCAAGTTCGTCTCGGTGATTGTTCAGTCCGTTTGCGTTCCACAGTAGAAGACCTAAGAACTTATTTTTCATCGATGGAGATTAAGTGGGAATTGTGACAGGAGATTTGTAAGGAGAGAGATGAGAGGTCTTATCGTATTTTGGAGACCTAGTAGGAAGGAAGAGAGGATAGATGTAATATCAGATGGGTTTTGGCTGGTATAGGGATAGTAGGTAGTGTCATAGAGGTGGTTGGATATTCCTTTGGGGACGTTGTGAGGGTTGAATATTCAATGGTACTTCTGATGAGGGTTCGAAATGGTTAGAAGGAAGGGATGAAACTGGAACTTTGGGAGCGTTCTGAGGAGTAATTAAGGGGGGTAACTCAACCCATAGGGAGACATTTTTAGAGGGGAAATTGTTTTTTTGAAATTTAGGCTGAGAAGGTACGGCATGAGGAAGTACATGAGAAGTTTGAGGCAGAGGTTGAGAGATCTGAGGTTGAGGATGGGAGGAGGAAGTCTGAGAATGGGATGAGGAAGATCGAGGCGGATGAGAGCGAGGTGATATTACTGTTGAGTAAGTCTTGGAAAAATAACTATAGGAGGTCGAAGGGCGTTGAGTTGGGTTGATTCCTGCAGTCCTCCGGGCGGTAGGAACACTCCTCTCTGGAGCAGAACTCTTCTGGGTATTTGATATTGAGGCTGAGTAAAGAGTTTTTTTTTTGTCTGAGTCTAGTTCTATAGACTATAGTTCTGCGCATGCGCATGAGTATAGCAGTCATCATTCAAATCGTCTCTTGGATTTCCTGCTTTTTCAGTTGGAATTCACTTCAGTGCAATCTTGAAAACATCACCATACTTCAGGATAACAACTGCAGTGAATATTGGAGCAAAAAACAGTAAGTTTTGTTACAATTTACGGTGTAAAGTGAATGCTGGGTAACCTCTTCACATCAGCTGATTGCCAATAGCTCGGCAAGGCCGGGATTGGTTTTCTTTTCTTTAGTTATTGTTTTATTTTCCACATCTAGTTATTATCTTATTATCTTCTTCACATGAAATGCGAAATTTTCACCAAGTGATGTCCTCCAAAGCATCAACTAAAAGATCTAGATCTAGTGGTTCAATCACGTCTCCCATAAAACAAAGACCCCGCCGTGATACCAATAAAAAATTAAATCAGCAAGCAACCCCTTCAGGTTCTAATACCGAATCGGAACCACAACCTGGCACATCGTCACAAGGGATGACTGACGAATCTCCGTTTTTTACCCCAAATCCTTTTCAAATCCTACATAATGAAAAAGAAAACATGGAATCTGCTCCTACACCCAGTGAACCACGGCCTCCACCGATATTTGTCAAAAATATTAAAAATTTTCAGTTGTTGTGTGCTCAATTGAATAAAATTACCGACTCCACCAGCTACTACTGTATGAGTAGAATCAATGACACCAAAATATCACCGACCACCGCCGAGACGTATAGAAAAATAGTGAAATATCTAACTGATACTAAAGCGGATTTCCACACTTATCAGTTACACCAAGAGAGATCTCTTAGAGTTGTAATCAGAAATCTACATTCTTCTACACCAGTTGAAGCAATCAAAGAAGAACTTATGGAGATGGGTTACAAAGTGCGCCAAGTCACTAATGTCATAAAAGATAGAGTTCAACTTCCTCTATTCTTCGTTGACTTGGAACCATTGTCAGGGGTAGAACAAATTTATGATCTAAAAAGACTGTACTATACAAGTGTAAAAGTCGAAAAACCTTACACCAAGAGAGAAATTGTTCAATGTCACAATTGTCAGGCGTATGGTCATACCAAAAGTTACTGTTACCACATACCATCGCCACTCCTATAACTTTTATTGTAGACAATTAAAGCGGGAGTTGGCGATCTTCCGTTCCCAATCCTACAATTCCTACCTCTCCTCTCTCTCGACTCGTGACAATTCCTTGTGGAATGTCACGAAGAGAATTCTTAAATCCCCCCTGATATCCCATCCTCTCCGGCGTAGTGATAATTCCTGGGCTGCTTCTGACAAAGATAGGGCCCAGGAATTCGCAGTACACCTTTCCAAGGTATTCACTCCACATTCTGATCTCAATCCAACCCATACCGTAATAGTTGTAGAGTTCCTTACGTCACCGATAGCAATTTCCTTACCACCTAAAGCAATCAATCCCTCTGAGGTCAAATATCTTCTTAAAAAGCTTCCTCTCCGTAAATCCTCTGGACACGATCTCCTTACTCCTCAAATCCTAATACAACTTCCACCTAAAGCCTTTTACATTCCTTACATATCTCTATAACTGTATCCTACGCACTACCTATTTCCCTCTGTTGTGGAAACACTCGACTATCATCCTTTTTCTAAAACCAGGCAAACCCTCCAACTGTACGTCATCCTACTGTATTATTTCTCAATAAAAAAAGAAAAAGAAAAAAGTTCTATATACTATGCAACCTTTGTAATTTGCAGGGTGCTCTTCGCTGCATAAAGCACATTTTGCAGGAGTGTCACGAGACTTAGGACAGGTATCTGTTGAGTGCAAACCTGCACACTTGACACAACGTGCCTGGTGGTGACAGTAGGCTCTCGTGTGTCCCAAAGTTTGGCAGTTAGTACACTGAACTATTTCTGGTCTTCTTCTTGGCTCCTCAAAGCGGATGACGGAGTATACCAAACGCGTGATGTTGAAGATACCCTTATTGTTCGATGCAGGCTCAAGATCCAGAAAAAAAAGTGGTAGAGGATATTTTTCACGCGGATGCAGCACACAGGAGATGTTCCTCACACTGTGTCCTAATTCTTCAAGATCTAATTTGATTGCCTCCGTGGGAGTTGTGCCTATGTAGTCCTCTCAAGACTACCCTATAGGACCTTTCTTCTTTGATCTAGAAACAATGAAAATCGAAGTTGTTGGTAGTCAAGTAACTGACGAGTTTTTTATAATGCTCTTTGCCACTAGTGCAAATTTTTATATCTTTCACTCTAGAGTAACACTTAAAGTTCGTTTGCCCAATAAGGTTGGAGATTTCTCGACAAAACGACATGAAGTCAAGAATATTGGAAACAAATATTGGTGGTGGTTCTGGTTCGTTGATTTTCTGATTCACCGAAGATTCAGTAGGAAGGTTATTCAGAGGTTCAAATTTGTTACTGGTAGGAATGGCTGGAGCAGATGTATTCGTTTCAATTTTGCTAGTTGAAGGTATACTTCGAGATTCTGACTGTAAAACTTGTATTTATTAGGCAGATTTATTTTTCTTTTTTTTTGGGGGGGGGGGTGAGGGTGATTTGCTAGGAGAGCCAGGAATTATGTTTCTTTGCCTTTTCTGTAGGGTTCGTCTTTTAAGGTATCGTGAGTCTGTCTTACTTATTTCAGAGAAGGCGGTATCTTCATCAGTTCCCATGCATGACATTGCGCCAGAAGACATTTTGAAAGAAAAAAAATTTTATATAACGAGATTTAAAAAGAAATAATAAAATAAAATAACTAACATTGAGGATGTATAGTCGACTGTAGAAACTATTATAGGTGGAATAGTCAGGAATCAGTCATTTTTTGAAAAGTTTTTGATTTTGCCAACGTTTCGGCTCAAGCTTGTGAGTTTTCTTTTGAATGTAAAATTTTCAAATGTTATCATTGTCACTACATTCAAAAGAAACTTTTCATTATCATATTAATATGTATCTCTTTTTTTCTGATGTTTGTAGCCCTGATGATGGCTCACAAGCTTGAGCCGAAACGTTGGCAAAATTAAAAACTTTTCAAAAAATAAATATAAAGCAGATTAAAATAAAACATTTCTATGAAGAAAATACAAAATAAAAGGAACAGTGGAAATCGTAGTTGAACTCATGCACAGATAGACGATGATATTGACGCACAGCGCCCCAGCTGGCTGGGCTAAGAACGACATGGCTAAATGATAGTTTTAGAGAATTATGGCCTCAGTACGAGGGTGGGCATGTAGCGGTCTGCCGTCCCACGTACCTGACACTTTAGGTTAGCTCACACTGTCTCACAAGTAGTAGTCAGTATTTAAGAAACTCACCTAACTTCAGAATTACTTAAAATGTTCACGCACTTATAAAGTTATTGTTTATTAATTTTTATCGTAATCCGTAAGAATATACCACTACGGATTGATAATATGCGTAGATCGACAACAAAGTGTAACATCAGTTGCAGCCATGACACTCGGCACTTATTAAATAGTGAAATACATATTATATTATTTTGAAATTTATTCTGGTTGAGTCATATGTAGGTGATCAGTATGTCGGATTCAAACATCGTCTAGGATTATCGATTCATTTATTTTTGCACTTATATTGTTATAAGCGCTCCATGTAGCGGCAGCCACTTTTTTCAAGACGTAGTATGATGTGGGTTCTATGATTAGGGATTAATCCTTCCTCTACACGATAAGCAGACTGACCGCCATGGCTTATCTCTTGACTATCATTCAATGCGGAGGTTATCATAGACAGGACTCGAGAAAAGAAGTATAATATAGGTGGTGGAGATAGGACACACCAAGAAACACCGATCCGATGCATTCAAGATGACGGCGAGAAGAGCAAAGAAAATTTAGATAAGCCGCACCTCAATTAATTATATGAGGCCCTAAACACCCCTTTTACATGTGTTTTGTGAATCATTGGTCCAATAAAGCAAATATGAAAGTCGTAAATCAAGTCTATACTATATACCTTATTTACTAGCATACCTTCACTGTTGCATCCCCATCATAAATAGTTATTATATGGGTATATTCAGGAATCTCTCGGGCGCATTTATCTTTTTTTTTTGTATCTAATAAATAATTAATATTGTCATTGCTCTCATATGGCTCAGGCGTATGTGATATACGTATAGATTGTATCTGTCGCAGTTCATTGCGTCGGCTTTTGAAATTTGTCAAATGGCTAATTACTCTGACATTACCAGTGTCCAAGGAACGGATTTTGCGTTTTCTTTTCCTTAGTAAATATTCTTCCCTAGCACGTCTTTTCTTCTCCTGCTTAGTGCAGTTTGCTTCATAGTGTTTTCGTATTAGTCCTAATTCAAAATTAGTAAATATTTTCTCATTTGAAATTTTACACCGGGATGTTTCCGGTTTCTCACCTTTACAGCAAAACATTTTGAATGGTACTGATTAAATGTTTCCCGAGTGATCAGTTCTTACTTAACAATGTGACAGTCTAACAATAGAATCTTTTAAAATAATAAATTTATTTTAACGATATCGTTATTATTTACATTATTGTTCCAGAAGAAAACAAATAAATGTTGAAATGAGAATGGATGAGCATAAATATACATGTCATAATATCATGTGTTACATTAACCTGCTCATTATCATTATTATAACCTTATATTAATATCATAACCTATTCATTAGTTTAATCATGTGTTACAATAACTTTCTTTAGTGTGTAAAGTGTTCTCGTTTATGTTAACTATAATCAAGATGAATAAAGCCTAATTTTCTAATCTAAAGGTCTTTGTAACATAACAATTTATTCATCTTGATTAATTAAAAACATGGACCGATTCTTGAAACCAGACAAATTTGATGTTGACCCTCACTCGCCAACAGCTACACAGGAGTGGAAGTATTGGTTGAAAACTTTGCTAGTTCTTTTGATAAAATCGACGATGGTGGTAAGTTAAAACTTCTTATTAATCATGTATCCCCATCAGTTTTCCTAATCATATCAGAAATTGAAACATTTTCCGCAGCAATCGATTTATTAAAATCTATATACGTTAAACCAACCAACGAGGTTTTTGCAAGACATAAACTAGCCTCTAGGAAGCAAAATCTAGAAGAATCTATCGACGAATATCTTCAGGCCTTACAGCTCTTAAGTAAGAATTGTGAATTTAAATCTGTCGATGCTGAAACTCACAGAAAACCATATATTCGCGATTCTTTTATTAGAGGAATTAATTCTAACCAGATTCGGCTGAGGCTACTGGAATTCAATTCGTTGTCTCTTGATGAAGCTGTGGAAAAAGCCCGCGCTTTGGAGTCGGCCAAAAATCAATCAGAATCTTATTTAGTTTCTCAGGCTAACCTTAATGCAGCTACCTCTGTCTCACAAGATGGAGATTTATGTAGGGAATCATCAAACTTAGCGGCCATGCGAAGTAATAATACTAAATGTTACTTTCGTGGCCTATCAAGACACAGGTCCCGTCAACATTGCCCTGCAGTGGACTCAAAATGTAACAAATGCTCTAAAATTGGCCACTGGTATTAAGTCTGTAAATCAAAGGGGTCAACTCAGTTAGCTGCTCTAATTGCAGCCTCATCATCAAACCTAGAAAGGGCTACTGTCCTCATTCAGGTTAACAATATACCCGCTCACGCTTTGATTGATACAGGTAGCTCCGAATCTTTTATATCCAAGTCATTTGCAGAGAATTGTCATTTCAACACCTACCCAACCTCTGGTTCCGTTTTTATGGCTTCTACCTCAATGAACACTAAAATTAACTGTTATTGTATCGCAAAACTAGAATTTCAAGGCCACACATATAATGATACCAAACTTAATGTACTCTCAGACTTATGCGCCGACGTAATTGTTGGGCACAATATCCTTCAATTACATTCAGATCTAAAATTTTCCTTTGGCGGTTCCAAAACCCCTCTAACCATTTGTTATCTTGCACCTGCAAAGATCGAACCTCCGCCATTATTTGAATATCTTACCAGAGATGTGAAACCAATCATAACTAAATCTCGAAAACATACAGAGGAAGACTACGGTTTTATAAAGAAAGAGGTCGAGAAGCTTCTTGCGGACCCGATCATAGAAGTGAGTAGATCTCCATGGAGAGCCCAAGCATTTGTAGTGAAGGGCGAGAGAAATAAAAAACGAATGGTAATCGACTATTCACAAACAATTAATAGGTACACTCTTTTGGATGGGTATCCCTACCGGATATAGAGAAAACTGTTGCCAGGATATCAACAAATTCCTATTTCAGTACCATTGATTTTAAAAGCGCTTACCATCAAATACCCTTGAGAGAGAAAGATCGTCCTTATACTGCATTCGAAGCCTGTGGCCGACTTTATCAATTCCGACGGCTATTATTTGGCCTAACAGATGGGGTTCCTTGTTTTCAACGGGTCATGGATGACGTTATTTCCAAGGAAAAATTAAAAAAGACATATGCATACCTCGATGACGTAACAGTTTGCGGGATAGACAAGGAAGAACACGATGTCAACCTTAATCGATTCATGGATGCAGTTCATAAATATGGTTTTACAATAAACCATGAAAAAAGTAAATTCTGCCAGTCATCTATTACGCTTCTTGGATATAAAATTGAAAACCAAACCATTGCACCTGACCCAGAGCGTTTGGAACCTCTACATGCCTGCCTCCTCCAAGTAATTCAAAGGAACTACAAAGAACAATTGAACTATTTGCTCATTACTCTAGATGGGTTCCAAATTATTCAGACAAGGTTCGACACCTTCTTGATACTAAAACCTTTCCCTTATCACCCGAATGAATATCGGAGTTTGAGCTCCTTAAAAAAGAAATATCTCAGTCAATGTTGAATACAATTAACGAGAAAGATACATTTTTCGTCGAAACTGATGCCTCCGACTTTTCCATTTCAGCAGTACTCTCCCAATCCGGCCGTCCTGTGGCATTCTTCTCTCAAAAACTAACTAACAGTGAACGACGACATTAAGCTGTAGAGAAAGAGGTTTATGCTATTGTATGCTCATTGAAGAAATGGAGACATTTTCTATTGGGCCGCTACTTCACTATTATCACTGATCAACGCTCAGTATCTTTTATGTTCGATTCAAACCATCAGAACAAAATTAAAAATGAGAAAATTCAAAGATGGCGGCTTGAATTATCATGTTACAATTATGATATTATCTATAGACCTGGAAAAGAAAATCTTGTTGCAGATGTGTTTTCAAGAGTATGTAGCTCTATTCAACCTGACAAACTGTATTCAATGCATTGTAATTTGTGTCATCCTGGTGTAACCCGGATGATTCATTGGGTACGAACTCACAATCAACCATTTTCAGTGGAACAGATCCGAAAAATGATCGCATCTTGTCCCACATGCAATTCCATCAAGCCAAGATTCTATAAGACTCCCGATTCTACACTCATCAAGGCTACAAATCCTTTTGAAAGGATTAGTATGGACTTTAAAGGCCCTCTACCCTCGAAAACTAGAAACAAGTACCTCTTGACCATCATCGATGAGTTTTCTCGGTTTCCATTCGCTTATCCTTGCCCTGACATGAATTCTTCGACAGTCATTGACTGCCTTGTTGATTTATTTTCGATTTTCGGAACCCCCTCCTATATTCATACTGACAGAGGAACATCTTTTATTTCTCGGGAACTACAGAACTTTCTACATTCACGTGGTGTTGCAACTTCCATGTCCTCGCCATATAATCCGACAGGAAATGGTCAGATAGAACGCGAGAATGGAACAATCTGGCGAACGATTTCCCTGGCACTTAAACAAAAGAACCTGGATTCATCTTATTGGTAGTCTGTGCTTCCAGACTCTCTACATTCTATTCGTTCCTTGTTATGTACAGCAACCAATGAAACACCTCACGAAAGATTTTTCAAACATAGTCGCAGGTCTACCAACGGCTGCTTTCTACCGTCTTGGCTTGTACCTTCATCAAAGGTTCTAATGAAGAAACAAGTGAGGCTTAGCAAGTATGATCCCCTGGTAGAGGAGGTACATCTGATAGATGTTAATCTCCAATATGCAAGAGTTCAAATGGAAGATGGTCGTGAGAGGACAGTATCCTTAAAGCAACTGGCACCATATGGTGATTCTGCATTGGACATACCTTCGAGAATGGAATCAGAAGAAAATTACGTACCAATTGAACTGCCAACACAAGGACAAACCAATGAAGAATTAGTAGATGCTTGCAATCACGAGGAACCAGAAAACTCTTTAGACCAACTCATGCCCCTCCAACTACCGTCTTCAGATAACAGCTCCGATCAACCAAGAACTGTGCGTCGTTCAACAAGGGAACGTCAAAGGCCAACCTGGTTAAAGGACTATCTGTGTTTATTCTCTGAAGGGAGGAAGAATGTCATAATATCATGTGTTACATTAACCTGCTCATTATCTTTATTATAACCTTATATTAATATCATAACCTATTCATTAGTTTAATCATGTGTTACAATAACTTTCTTTAGTGTGTAAAGTGTTCTCGTTTATGTTAACTATAATCAAGATGAATAAAGCCTAATTTTCTAATCTAAAGGTCTTTTTACATAACAATACATAAGCTTATTAATGGGATTAGGAGAGGAATTAGTGAAGAGCAGTCTAGAACAGAAACAGTCCAAATTGGGATAAGTAAAATCTGGCTGTAAGAAGTGGAGTGCTAGTTTCAAAACAAGAAGGGGAAAAGGTACATATACTGTACAAGCTTAGAATCGGACAGTGATAGTTAACATACTTTACCTGCTAAAAAGTATAGAAGTGACCACTTACAAAAAGTGGGACAGTAAACAACAGTGAAACATTTGCTGAAGTGCACTCCATTTCTAGGGAGGGATCAAGCCAGAGTATATGTAATAAGTATATACTCTTATGGTAACAATGTAATATCCAGAGTCAAATGTTGTTACCAAATTCCTTATTAAACAAGTGTCGATACTAACCTATTTCACAACCTCCTTGGTTATTATTCGTGAACTACCAGATATAATAAGTGTTCTTTAGTATGATCGTTACTCTTTGAGATTAAAGTGTTAAATGTTTTTTCGCCCAAAATCAGATATAAATATGTTTAATTTAGTTGTATGTTGAATAAAATATTTAAACTGGTTCTCTAGTCACTGCTTAACTGTTCTAGTTAAGGTAAAACGATTTTTTTTTCATTACTACATTTTAAACTATTATTTTAGGTTGACATTTACCTTAATTTTGACTCTTCAGAAACTTTTTGGTGTTATAGTTGTGGAATAAAAGTACAATTTTAATTAAAGTCGAAATTATTGTAAGTGTTAACTTCATTTATGACGATTTTGAATCTATTAGTTGGATTTTACACCCTTTTGCCAATGGCTGTTTTTTTCAATTTAAATATATTTATTTGGTCAGATTAGAGATATGGTCGGCTAAAAAAGAGTTTTGGAATGTTTTTGATTCCCATCTTAATCATTTTTGTGAATATTTATGCTATCTGCTTGTTTTAGTTTTTTTTAGTAAAGTTTAGTCTTTCTCAAATGGTTAGAAGTAGATCATTTTTAGTTGGTTGGTTAAAACAATTGATTCATTCAATAACCTTGAATTCAGCTTTGGTGAGTACCTGAAATAAATAATTAAGTAAAAGGTGTAAACAAATAAATTTAATTATTGGGAATTTAGCATACTAGGAGTCGTTTTAGCTAAACTGAGTATTGGGAATGCGTGCTTACTTTTGGATAAGATAGAGCAGAAAAAATTCTATTTTATAGTCAAACAAAATCTCTTCTTAGTGGGACGTATTATGCCTTACATTAATGGCATAAAATGTTCTATAAACAAATATTTTGAAGTAATAATTCTAGATATATTAATAAACCAGAAATAGTTTTTGAAGGAAAATGCCCAAAATATAACTTTTATGACATTAGGTACAAACATCTTTTGTTAGGAAAATAATGAAGCATACCTTATATCTTGTTAGATGCAAATATTTTTCAAGCCTTCATTGTTCATCTGTGATTATTTGCTAGAATATTAAATAGTACCAATATTTTTAATATAAATAAACAACTAAATCGAATAATAATCTAAAAAAATATTTAAACTTGACATCATTTGCTTAAGTAACAGAGTCATTGGAGGTTGTTTTTTTTCTATTATGTTCACTTTCATGAAATCCTGAAATTCCCATACTTCTGTAATAATTACAAAAGTTCAACATTTGGGGGAGTGGTTGAATTAAGTTATAGACCCTCTTAAACGATTAAAAATAAAGATTGGTAAGAGAGTATCGCTGACTTTGCTCTTATTGTTTTAGATTTTTCTATGTTGAAAAAAGTCTACATACACTGCCGGTCAAAAGTTTGAGACCACCCTATGGTTTGCATCAATAAATCATAAATAACCTCTATGCGTACCTAAATAAAATATAGATATCTCATTATTATTTGTATATATAAAAGGATTTGCTAATTAAATGTAAGAAAGGTTTGTGATTATCATAAATAACAAAAAATAATTTTATTAAATCTAATTATTACTGAGAATAATAATGTGTTAAAAATAAATAAATATAAACAATGTGATTTTTTGTGTCTGGAGCTTTATTTACAGTCTATGGTAACCCTCCCCTCCCCCTCCCCCCACAAGGGGAATTGAAAAGATAAATTTTATTCCTGGTTTGATATATTGATTTCTTTTATCCCATTTGACTTCTTTAATAAAAGCTTCAGTTTAGTTATTTATTTTAAAGAAGAAACATGAGTTCTCGTTATTAAAATACATTGTTAAAAAACAAAAAAAATTCTCAGCCCATAAAGAAACTCCTGAAATTATTAAATATGTAGAGGAAGGTGTCTTTAACTAGTGCAGTGTATGAGGTTAGTTTTCAAAAAATTAGCTGTAGAGATATAATGTTAAAGAGTATTTTTTAAATGTTGTTTTTGAAATCTGAAGGTGTAATTCATCATGAATTTGTTCCTGACGGATGCTCTATGAATTCTGAACTCTACTGCGAACACCTGGAAAGATTGTACATGTATTTGTCAGGGCGTTATCCCGCTTTGATCAAACAAAAAGGAATTTTATTTCAACAAGATAATGCAAGTCCTGACACTTTCCGTTGAACCAAAGAAAAGTTTAAAGAACTTCATGGGTTTGAACTTCTGCCTCATCTTCCATATAGTCCTGGCCCCGCACCATTGGATTACTGCTTGTTTAGATCCATGGCCCATATGCTTTTAGGCAAACAATTTTTTATAATTTTGTGGAAGTTACAATTGTGGTTCAAGAGTTCTTTAAGAGCCATTACAAAGAATGATATCAGTGTGAAATCAAGCGATTGGCTCGATCAATGGACTATACTTTGATCATTAATTGTATTTAATTTCAAAGAAATAATATAAATATTGGGTTAAGAAACGTTCATTTTTTGTATAGACCCTATTGTTTCATCTGATGGGTCCTGGAAGCTGTTATCAAAATATATAAATAAAGCACAGTAAAACTGTTTTATTTTTTTATCTTGATTTTAAAAATAATGTAAATATGTTTTGTCAACAAAACATTAGCATAGTCTATTAAAGGAAAAACACAAAAATCAGAAAGCAATTTCTTTTTGTTAAAAATACTTCTATAAATTATTAAGTAAAATAGCCCAAATTATATTTTTACACCAAAAATTTAGCCAGATTTTGATTTAGTGCCTCCAAAAATAATTTTGTTTAGTTCTGTTAGAGCCTCAAAGCAACGAAGTAATGTTTTGATTTAGGACATCTTTTATTTGTATCTTATCTTCATTTCATACCATTTCAATTTTCTTATAATCTGTAAATACATGATAGTGCCTTATTTCCATAAATATAAAACATATGCTTCATTATCTGAATGTAAAAAAAAAGGATATGATTAACAAATAAAAACAAATGTGATAAATAAGAAGGAAATATATAAATTTAAGGTATTTGGGTATAATATTCGTTTCAAAATCCACAGGAACATCAAAGTTATTATGAATTCTCTTATTAATACATCCAGAAAATTACTATATAAATACCAAATATAATAACAAATCCCACCCCCCCCCCCAAAAAAAAAAAAATCAATAAAATTCGGTATGATAATTTAAATAATCAAGGCAATAATAATAACTGAAATGATATAAAAGTTAGATTGAAGCATAACTATAGAGATAACTCTTAGATGCAATGAGTAATGATAATCCGAATCTAATGTCACCTTTGCAAAAGATAATTTTTTCTCTATTACAAATAAAATAAAATAAATAAATAAAATAAAAAAAAGAATATATATATATATATATATATATATATATATATATATATATATATATATATATTTAATTATAATGACAGTGTATAATATAGTGAAAACAATTAATATTAGGAATAGAAGAAGAGAAATGATGAAGCGATTAAATGCATTTTATATCTGAATTCACTTTTAAATATAACTTAAACAGAGAACGTATGTACAAAACATTAGGCAAGTCAACACTTCGCAAATTGCAAAAACAGTAAGAATAAAAAAATAATTGCATTACCAAACCCTTTCCTGGAAACCCAATATTGACCACATTAAAGATTTTGTAGCTTATCATTGCAAATTTTGAAATTTGTAATTCTACCAAGGACTGTATCTTTTATATCTCTTATCTTTTTCTTGCACTACAGACTGAAGTGGTCCTTGGCCTGCTTCAACACCTGCTGCCACAGAGTACAGTCCTCTACAAAACAGATGCCTGCCTTCCTCATGTCCTCTTCTACCTTCTTCTATTGTGCTGTAGGTCTTCCTTTACCTCTTTTTCCAAATATTCTTACTCTTGAAGACTTTCTCCATCTGTTCATCTTCATCTATTAGGTGGCCATGGTCATACCATTTCAGCCTACTCATCCCTACTGCATTTGACAGTTGAACAGTCGAGTTCCAAAAGGTACTATATCCATTCTAGGAAATTTCACAGGAAGTACAAAAATCTCTCCTTCTATATTATTAAACAAACTTACAAACAAAAATTCGATTATTTTCACTTTAAAATCTAGAATTGTTTATTTATTATGTTAATGACACTATTTTAAAATAAAGGAATCAAATGTTTTATTATGGTTTGAAACAAAACGAAATGTATAATTAGTACCTTTAGAAAATAATTGTATTCCTAAATCACGTTTTTAAAGGACTTGAGTGTTAATTAGATAAAATCAAATAGGAGATTTAGATTAAACTAGATGACAAGATACATACATGTCAAAATATCAATTTAGTAAAAAATTTCCTTCAGTACCTTTAATTAATCAATGTTTCAGTTGTAGATCATTTTATAGGTAGTATAACTCATGATTTTTCCTTCTTTCCCATACCTGGTCTTTATGTACACCTCCTAATATTCCTCAGAACTCTCTTCTTTTGAACCTGTCATGTATGTCGCATGTTGGCTTACTCACGGTCCATGTTTTACCTCCATATGTTACAACTGGTCTGATCAATGTTTTATAAACCCTAACTTTGTTTTTTCTTGATCTCTTAATGAAGTGCTTTAGAGCAAAGTATGTTCTAGTTTCTGCTATGATTCTATTTTTAACTTCATCTCTTTCATTTGCATCATTATTTATCCTATCTGTGGAAAAGTTGGAACAACATCAATATTTTCACTGTCTAAGCTGTGACACAGTGGGTGTTGCTATCTAGTCCTTTTTATGACTATAATTATAGAAAGAGGACCAGTTTGGTCCTAAATGTAACAGGTCAATAATAAACTCTATTCTATTCTATAGCATTAAGAATCTATGTTTATTTCTAAACAGGCTCTTCTTGCCTTCCTTCTCAAATCCATATATGCCTCCCTCACTGCCTGCCTGTTTCTCCTAAAAATCACCACATCGTCCGCCTATACTAGTAATCGTTGGGACTTATTTATTAGTTTGCTGTTTTCTTTTATTTTTATCTTCTTTATTGTCTTAGTTTTTGAGGGATATTTGCTTCTTTCATTGCCTTGTATACTGTTGCTTGATATTGCTCGTATGCCACCTTGAAGTCCACAACTAATCTCCATAAGGTCACTTTTTTTTTTAATATTTATTTATTGGAATTTACAAATGTATAACAAGTAATACAACCAGTAAATTTGAATGAAATATAAAAAGGCATGAAACACATGTAGAGAAGCTTCCCTATGGAAGCACTCTAAAAATATTCTAAACTAGAAGGTCCTGGGGCCATCTCCTTTTCAGACGCCTCGGAGGATTGTCAGGAATTGAAGATGGAGAAAGGATTGAAACGAAAGGATTAGGGTGGGAATGAAGTTTGTCATGGAAGGATGGATACCTTGTACGGCCCAAATCAGCAACATATGGGACATTAAGGTCTTTATGGATGAGTTTGTTGGTGACAAAGTAAGGAGCATTGAGGATTTTACGAAGGAATTCGGACTGTAGGGATTTGATACGAGAAGAATTTGATGGTTTAGTAGAGCCTCAGAGCTCAACTCCGTAAGTCCATATCGGTCTTATGATAGTCATGTAGATGAGTCTTTTGTAGTTAAGTGGAAGATTAGAACGTTTGTCTAGTAAGTGTTGAAGTAGTGAAAACGTCGTGCAGCTTCTTGTCATTTCAGTCTTGTATGAGGGTTCCAAGTAAGGTGTTTGTCCAGGTGCAGTCCTAAATATCGGATCTGTTCAACGGGACAAGAGGAGTATTATTGAAGGAGACAGTAGGGCAGGAAGTCATAGGTTTACGACAAAGGGTAAAGGTAATTTGGTTGGATTTGTTGGAATTTATTTTAATTCTCCAGTTCTGACACCATTCTTCAAGGTCTCTGAGGTGGGATTGGAGAGTTTGAGAGGCAATAGTTGGATCAGTATTGACTGATAACACACAAGTGTCATCAGCATAGGTAGAAAGGAAGGTGTTAGGATGGGTTGGGATATCAGCTGTATAAACTGTGTAAAGAATGGGTCCTAGAATACTACCTTGATGGACACCAGCAGACTGACTAAAAATGGATGAATATGAATTATAATAATTGATTTTGAAGGATCTGCCAGTGAGGTAGGACTGGATAATAAGGAAGTATGTAGGGGGGAGGAATTGGCAGAGCTTGTAAAGCAATCCCGGGTGTCAGACAAGGTCACTTTAAACTCCAAGAATTTCTTATGGAGGACCTCCCTATCGAAAATTAGAAGTCAAGGATCCTTGACCTTTGACTAGATTCCAGATCTCTAGATCTCTAACAGAGCCAAGTCTTAAAATAACTTTTTTAGTCACAATTAAAATTAGCAGTTTATTATGTTACTCCTCGAAATTATTTATTACATTTTTAGTAAAACTAGAAATTTAAATCAATGTATGATTATAAATCCTGTAATGGACATAATGAATGAAAATTACTTTTGACTTCATTTGATTCCCTTATGTATTTCTTATAGAAGTTTTATCTGTACTTTCTAGTTTGTTTTAATAAATTCATAAATATTTATTCTACAAGGTTTTTAAAGTAAAGTGTTATGATTTAAATTATTTTATATATGTATTAATTTTTTTTTTCAGATGGGGAGATATTCAGGCAAAAAATGTCGGCTGATTTCAATGTTTGGTTTGACTGCTGGTTTCTTCCTTGTTGAAATATCAGTAGGATACATAACTAATTCAATGGCATTAGTTGCAGATAGCTTTCATATGCTCAGTGATGTTGCTGCACTTATTGTTGCTTTTCTGTCTCTGAAGGTTATTATTTATCCTTATATTTATTTATAGTATTTTTAATCAGTATTACTAGCCAATATGTTGAATGCTGTGGATGTATGAACATTTGGTCTCAAATTTAATTTCCATTTACTTTGATATGAATATGTTATGAAGTAATTTATCATTTATTGCTTGATTTCAAATGAACTTGTATAGAATATTATTCAACCCCAGCATGTGAAAAAGGAACTGATTATGCAATCAAACAAAATTTATGAAAATCAGTGTATATGATTCCTGTTTTGTATCAATATTGTTCTCCCATAACTGTGTTATTTTACCATATAATTTTAGATATATCTACTATTGAACATTCGAGAATTTGACTAGGGACAAGAATTCAACTAATATACTGCCAGCCATTCCCTTTTTAAAAATTCTGTAACTACATTCATTCCAGTCTTCGGAAGCCTAAAAATTCAAAAAACTGAACTTGACATATTCAAATCCAAACTAATTTTTCATCACAATTATCCTTTTTATTCTTTTAGAGCAATAATTTTATGAAGCATCTTATGGTCTGATACCTTTAATTATAATCACTTTTAAGTGGTCCCTGCTTAATGAACTAAAACTTGCAAAACATCATTTTTCTAAAAGAGATACACAATTGAGGTAGGAGGAGAGTATATTTGCATATTATGTTTAATTTTTAATATTACATGATAATGTTTTGATTATTTATTGTTTTGATGCATTATAAATATTTCATTATTTTACAGATGTCACCAAAAAAGTGGTCAAAGAATACATTTGGGTGGGCTCGTGCTGAAGTACTTGGTGCATTGGTCAATGCAGTATTCCTGGCTGCTATGTGTTTTAGTATATCTGTTGAGGCCATAAAAAGGTTAGTAAAATACTTGAGTGATTTAGTGAATCTTCTAGCCTGAATCGAGGTGGCGTGTGACTAGTGATTAGGTGGAAATACTGGGATTTTTTTTACTAAAACAGTTATTTTGGAAAAATCTCAGAATTCAAGGGGGGGGGGGAAGTAATTACAACTGAAGCAAGAAAAGTCATGGTTAAAAGTTTAAAACTGAGCATAATATATCAAGTGTAGAAGTGTGAAACTGGAATTTCCCTATAGATGGTGTTTACTATCAGTTTAATGACTGTAAGACCGCTTTTGTAGCACCATCTTCTGCCTCTAACAGCTGATGAAGTTTGTCAACACACAATAACCTAAGTTTTGTTCACCGTTATATTTTTCTATAACCTCAAACCTGTCGAGTTTTGTGCCTATGAACTATGATTTGCGGACAGCATTGGTTTTCTGCTATGATTTGAATAAAACTGCTGCAGAATCGCATAGAATACTTGTAAAAGCATATGGTAGATATGCTATTGGCAAAACGCAATGCTTTGAGAGATTTAAAAAATTTAAAAGTGATGATTTTGACGTGAGAAACGAGGAGCATGGGAAACCACCGGAAAAGTTTGAAGATAAGGACTTCCAAGCCTTATTGGATGAAGACGATACTCAGACTCAACAAAAACTCGCGGAACAATTAAATGTGACTCAAAAAGCAGTATCTCTTCGTCTGAAAGCTATGGGAAAGATTCAGAAAGTAGGCAAATGGGTACCACATGAACTGAATGAAAGACAGCAAGAAAATCGAAAAACCACTTGTCAAATGCTGCTCATCAGATATAAAAGAAAATTATTTCTTCATCGAATTGTGACAGGTGATGAAAAGTGGATATATTTTCAGTATCTTAAGTGTCGTAAATCATGGGTGAATCCAGGGTAATCATCAACATCCACTGCAAGACCAAATTGTTTTGGAAAGAAAACAATGCAATGGTAGGATCAAAAGGTTATAATGTATTATGAGCTACTAAAACCTGGCGAAACCATTAACACTGATTGCTACCAACAACAAATGATCAAAAATGTGAAAAACGAACAGAATGTGCACAAAGGCAACATTAAGTAATTTTGCTTCATGATAAGCCCCCTCACACACACAGCAAAACAGGTTACTGATACAATTAAGGTGTTCAATTGAGAAATACTAGCACATGCGGCTTATTCTCCAGACTTCTATGGCTCCGTCTAATTACCATCTATTCGCATCATTTGGACATGCACTCGCCGAACAACCCTTCAATTCTTATGAAAATGGCTCGACAACTGGTTCCCTTCCAAGGAAGAATTGTTTTTTTGCCATGGCATTCATAAC